>OV121058.1:6164062-6780468 GCA_921293045.1 Aplocera efformata | reverse complement strand
TCCAATAAAGCATTTATAAAATAATGTCTTCAGTATAAAAAATTGAATTAATCTTATCTAATATCACTCTATACCATCACTGGTATCATTATAAAATTTGATTTTGTCCATATTTTCAGTGTCATTTGCTGGGGCTTGTCTGGTCCCAGTTAATATCTCCAAAGTCAATTTCTATTTTACTCTGCTTTGGTTTCAATTGCCTAAAAAAAAGAAAATTGGTATATAAATTAAGTATTTCCTAATAGGTCTTCGAGAGCTGTGCATGATGTGCACTAATGAGTTTTTCGCATGAAAAATTTATGTGCCCAACACCACCTACTCAAAACTGAAAGAAAACATTGCGAGGAACAAACAGAACAAACATACAAACACACATCTACCTCCTGATTAGGCTCTCGTCTATGGAAAACGTTTGTAGAGGGCAGCACTGGGCTGAGCAAGGCTCTCACATCCAAGTTGGTACAGGGATTAGATTTGCAGGTTAGCTGTAAAAATTTAATTGTCATATATAGATTGCTATGTTCCTCTAATCAATTGCTTTATTGGTGAAACAATACATGGCACAGCCAACGTTACAGATATAAGCCCACTTTATCAGAGTAGGCCCGTGTTCCTGTAGTTGAATTGTTAGAGGCTTTCTACAAACTGACACAAAAGTGACTTATTACAGTACCAAAACAGTGGTATCTCGTCTCTATTGAGTTCTTCAGTAATATTTGTGTAATTGAATTGCCACTGTTAAAGTTAATTCTACTTCTATCTAGTAAAGTATAGCATTCATTGTAAATGATCTAACAAAATACCAACCAGTATCTAACTCCAGCAGCATCCAGCATTTTTTTGGAAGCAATATACATATCTTTGTGGGAATTTTTATCTGATAAATATATTACTTCACTTATACCAGACTGGATGATCATTTTAGCGCACTCATTGCATGGAAATAAACTGACATATATGGTGCAATTTTTGACATCAGCTGAGTTCTTGTTGAGTATTGCGTTCATTTCTGCATGGCATACTAAAAAATAAAACAAATGACAATTTACACAGGTACACTAGTGTGGTATAATAAATAAATAAATTTCAGGGATATTTCACACAGTGCCATCCAGCTCCAAACTAACCATAGCTTGAACTATGGGATCTAGTTAACTGATAGGATACTTCCAAAGTATTTTTATTTCTTGTAAATATATCTAGTGTAAACAATAGTGTAATGCTTGTCGTTAGTGAGAATCGAACCCATAACTTACATAGCATCCAACTGAAAATTCTCAGATTTAACACTTGATATGAGGATTGGGTTATCAAAATTTTGATTACCATATAAATACTTGCTGTCCAAAGGTGATGGAGTGTTTTTGCCCCATGGAAATTCATCATCGTTACATCCTTTTGGCATTCCATTATATCTGAAAATGATAACCATAACAATAACCAAATGATTATTATAATACTTATTCATACTGGAGTATTATAATAACGTAGTCTTTTAGGCGTTCCTTCAATCAGACATGCTTGTGGCTTCTTTGATAGTGGTTCAGTGCTTTAATGCCATAACTTACCCAATACCGACTATGCGATTTTCATTGTTTACTATACAAGCTCCGACTTGATAGCTAGGATCTTTACTCCGTTTGGCCGCAAGGAATGCTATCGCCATGAAGTAGTCCTGCCAGTTGATGTAGCCATCTCGTTTCTTCTGAACGATGTCACTGTTTTTGTCACTGGAAATAATTTTATCTGATAGTTCACAAAATTTCAAAGGGTAAACTTAACCTCTTATCCATCGTAACTTACGTTAGAGACATATCCTCTATTTTCTCTGACAAATCCATGGGTAAACTGCTGTTAAATAATTTCAGGATTCGGATGCACAGCCAAAATATTGTCTATCGCGCTAGCAGTAAAAATTAAAAGTCCAAGTCTAGCTATCTAGCTAGACTAATGTCAGCAGTCAGCATAAATAATATAGGTAATAAATAAATTAGTACAATTAATTTTAGTTTCGAAGCAAGAAAGAAATGAGTTTTACCAGGTGCCACTTTTTCCAGGGCTACCAGCTAAATACGTAAAAAAAAATAAAAGCTAACCAATACCACAGATAATAGAATGCTATGACAGTATTGAAATCTACGAGTTAATCATGCCTATGGGAAAATGTCAAAGGAGAAAGTCCAGAAAAATGAAATCTGGAAATTCCCAATTTTGCAACGGTAACATTGAAGAGAAATTGCTTCTACACCTAGGTGGCTAAATGGCTTAACTCCGAGTCTATTTTGAATTGGGATCTTAACGACATTTTATCTCTTTTGATCTTCTTCTTTTTCTTCTCTTTTGATCTTGTTGGACAGCGAGAGATAGCAGTCGGAATGGTTGAAGTAATGTAATACGTCAAAGTAGATACGTTTTTAACATAATTGCATGTAATATATACGAGTACCTGCGAGTAGCTATAAAGTAGTACTTTTTGACTATCCTTTTCGTATCTTTTATATCATAGATAATATAACCATACGGGTAGGCCGTATAGTTTGAAATTAACTATCGCCAGTCTTTGATAACATAGTAGATACTTATTAGGTACTAACCATACCTTTTTTTGGTGACTTAGGATAATCTACAACAGATACACCGGTTGCTCTGGGGGGCCTACCGAGTTAAGTGGGACTTTGATACGAACTTAATTAACTCCTCTACGTATTCGAGGGTCTGTGGGCACTCCAAAAGGAACTTCACCAGTGACCCTCTCGCTCGTTGCCATGAGGCCCGTTCATTCTCTTGTCCGTTGCCAAGGGTGTAAGGAGCCCCACCCCGACTTCGCGTACCCTGTACGCCACAGTGCAGGGCAGCCTTCCCTGGACCCGATAAGCAGACCAGCCGGAGCCCCCAAACCTGCCAAACCTTAATTACTTACAGACATTTTTTCTTATCAACTTTGCTAAATTAGCATAAAGATAAGAGTACACATGTAAAGGCACATTTTGTTAAAATAAAACGTTGTTTTGTAATTTAATTCCAAGATCCATTGTATTATACAATATATTATTATCAATTAAAAATATTAGTAACGATTTAGTATTTTTTTAATAAACCATAAATGCACGAATTTTTTTTAAATATTGCAACATTTAACTCCGCTTTAAATTCAATTAAATATTAATTGAATATGAATTTGCTATCTAGGACACACACATATCATATAATATATACCAGAATAATTATTAAAGAGGTCGTCTATAAAAATGCATCTATGCAATTCAAGTTATTTATTAGGTAGTCACTAGCGATCCGCCCCGGTTTCGCACGGTTAGTAGACTATCGGTGTCGTATCAGAAACTACCCGTGTGAAAACGGGGTAAGTTACTACAACTATTGTTACATATAAACTTTCCTCTTGAATCACTCTATCTATCGCTGAAAACTGCATTAAAATACGTTGCGTAGTTAAAAAGATCTAAGGATATAAACAGTGGGAGCGACTTTGTTTTATACCTACTATGTGTAAATATTTATGACAATAAATCTATGATATATAATAGTTCATAATATTATTCATTCTACGTGTTCGGTCAATGCTAACCTGTCTCGGCATGCAGTAGCCGCTGAGGCACACTATGTTGTCCATGAATATTACGGTTTTAGATATTTTTATCATACTTAGGCGAAAGTTTGTATGTGTGTGTGTATGTTTGTTACTCCTTCACGCTCAAACGCCTCAACAGATTTGGATGAAATTTAGTACCAGGATAGCTTATATCCTGGATTAACACATAGGCTACTTTTGATCGCGGAAAACTACGGGTGCTAGAATAGTATTATTATATCTGTGCTACGGGTAAACACGCGAGTTAGTTATTATGATTAGCTGCCCTCAGCGGAAATTATGGAGAAATTATTTGTGCATATTATTTGAACTGAAACATTGAAAATAATTTGTATTTTTTTATTAATAGTAATATTTCTATTATTAATAGTGTTGTACATAGTTTAAGACCCTTTTTGCGACTAACTAGCGAACCGCCCCAGCTTCGCACGGTTAGTAGAGCATCAGTTTCGTATCAGAAACTAACCGTGCGAAGTAGTAGTGAGTTGGTAGTAGGTACATATAAACCTTCCTCTTGAATCACTCTATCTATTGCTGAAAACTACCTTAAAATACGTTGCGTAGTTTAAAAGATATAAGCGTACGAATAACGGGAGTGACTTTGTTTTATACATGTTTTTATTATTACGTCATATCAAAATATGATGTTTTCAGTAATTATTACTTTACCATACATTACTGTTATAAAATTAATCATATTTTATTACATTCATTTTTATTTTTTGTCGATTATACAGTTAAATTATGGGGTACCTAAAATTTTAGTGATAAGTAGTAGTGTAGTAAAATCATAAGTAAAAAACATTGTATTTCCTGGCAATTGCTGAGCTTTTGGCCCACCTGAACCTGTTAAGTGGTTACCTCCACCCATAGATTTTCATCTAGATAGAGATTTTCATACGTCATAGGGTCTGAATCATATTGATGATAAAATATGTAAAGATGCAAGTCGCATTGCGATGCGTCACTCTTAAGTCAAATCCAGTTGAATGCTATTAAATTAGAAAAGTAAGTGCACAGCTAAGAATAAATGAGTATTCTGAATTGATAAACCTACAAATGGCCCAACTGATTTTACATCAAGGCTAAAAACAACTTATCGTTTAACTAGACTATCCCTTTCGTTTCGTTGCTGTTAACGAGTTACTCCCACCTACTCCCACAGACACTCAGTCAAACCAACTAAGCCGCCGTCATCACGCTTACGCCCCCGAGGTTATTTCCAAAGATGCTTCATGATGCAGAAGATTGATTATGGACTATATAGTATAGTATTAAAAATAAAATTATAAATATAAAGCAAAGTAAATTACACTGCGAGTGAACATCGGTCACCATTGAAAATTTGTTAGACTTTGCTGATAAAAAAAGACGCTGCGGCGCTGATTTTCAGTGGTGTAACATATAACAGTCAATATCTACTTCCTTTTAACTAGCCAAACGTGAGTTGTATATGCGTTTGTGTTTAATTGAAATGCATTTGCCATTTATGTCCATACTAACTGCGCCCCGCGGTGTTACCCGCGGTTGTACTTCCTACGGGAATCGTACATTTTTCTGGGATAAAAAGTAACCTATGTGTTATTCTAGACTATAATCTATCGCTGTGCCAAATTTCATCCAGATCCGTTCAGCCGTTCTGGCGTGATTGAGTAACAAACATCCATCTATACTTACAAACTTTCGCGTTTATAATATTAGTAGATTTTTTTCGGTTAGAGAAAATCCTAATCAATTTCAATAGCGTGGACACACCAAACGCCGCGATTCACGTATTTTTCATTCATCAACTAGTTCACAAGTTCATTTGTTCACTTGATTAACCCAAAGTAGGAGTTCTGCGATGAATTAAAAGTGGAATTAAAAAAAAATTATATAAATTGTAGTCAAAAGTTAATTATTAGTAAGTCAGTTATTAATGAGATAATAATTAAACTGCATTCTAAAACGCAAGTTTAGTTGGTGTTTTTAAATTTTGACGATATTTTTCATATCGCTACCACGCAGTTGTAAGGTAAGTTTTGTATCTCTGCTGTCGAAAGTGAGGATTGTCGGTTTCGATGCATTTATGTGTCGAGCATACGGTTTGCCCTGGGGTCTTGTGTTGTGTAACTCTGTGTCCATGCCAGAGGCAGGTCTTACAATTCAGAGCAAGGGCAGTGTGTTGGTAAATTTATGTGTAATTTCGTAGTACCTAACATGTTTCATCTTGTCCGTTACTAATTAAAAAATTAACTCACCGATATTAACTCGCAACTCAATTATGTTGTAGATGTATTAATAACTAAAGTCGGCTTTACATGATGACACTGCGGTCAGACCAAGATCATTAGTACTAGTGAGGTAGAATATATGAAACAAATTATATTCTGATGAATTTTTTGACTACTGAAAACCAGCACTGCAGCGTCTGTTCCTATAGCAAATCCGGAATGACTAATTTGTAGTTACGGTGTTACATAATTTTTTATTTTTTTTTGCGAACGCACCATTTTAATGTATATCTGTGTGTATTGAATGAGCCAGTAAGTGACAAGTTATAAGCACACGAATATTGTAATTGTACGTGTAAATTTTGACTTGTCCAAACTTGTCTATACTTGTGATATAATGCAATAAAGTTTTGTATTGCCCAGGAAGATCCTGTGACACGACAAATATGTTAACATGTGCATGTAAAATTTGATGTGACCGAACGATACTTGAGATCTAAAGGACTAAATGAGTTTGAGTTTGAGAGTTTAAGTAGGTACGTTAAAATCCTTAAGTAAGTAGGTAGTTTAAGTAGGTAGGTATTCAATGTTTACAAAAACGTAACAGAAGTCTCAAAAGGCAGTTTTGTTTACATTATAACGAATAACTAACAATGCTTTTATTTGTGGAAAGATTACAACAATAAATTCTCTTATCATTTTCGTAACCCAATTCCGTCGGGTTTTCGTGTTTATCTTTAGAGAAATTGTTTGTGAAATGTATATAAATGAAAACAACGCGAAGTTGGATTAAACAAAAGTTGCAACTTCAAAGAATAGACTGATTGCGTAAAAATGTGTAAGGTGAGGTAAGTGAGTTACTTATATATTTTAAAGAATATTTATTTGTACGTGTAGGTATAGTTTTCTGAAGATCGGATATGAAAACAAAAATGTTTTTTTTTTTAAATTCATATTGAATATTTGAGGTTGGAACTGACATAATGGTAACTAACAAAACTACCTAAAATATGAAAATTAACTGTATTTTGACATATTATCTGTGTGTATACAATGTGCCTAAAGAGCTCCTATAGGTACTAGATGCGCTCCGCGGTATCACCCGCATAGTTCCCGTTCCCGAGGGAATACGCTGAAAAAATTGTTTTTTTTTTTTCGTCGAATTTCTAATGTTTTTTAATAGCTATTCTGCTATTCGGGACGGATAGAATACTAGAATCAATACAGCCGTTCTCGATTTATAAGTGTTCGAACAAAACCGACTTTGTTTTATATATTAAAGATGGCACTTTGTAAGTGCACGAATATGTTTATTCGTGCATGTAAATTTCGACGTGTCTTAACAATGTTGAGATCTAAAAACATAAGTTTGAGTTAGGAGGCAAACAAGTGGAATCCCATACCCAACAGTGGGACAATTAATATTGGTCATGCATGCGGTCGGGTATCAAGATACTCGTATCAATAAATTGTATGTATTTTTTCGAGAACAAACCTTGGATTAGTCTGGGTATGACACCGATTTCAACCTTCCTTAGATAGCGTGTTTACTTTGTATATTTAGGAATTTACAGAATTTATTTGTAAATTTAAATATTTTTTTATCTAAAGAATGTGGCAGAACGACCTGAGGGCCCATCTGGCGTTAAGTGGTTGCCCATAACACCTTTAATACGAATTGCTCCCCGATTTAAGTATGAAAAGAAATAAATTGCGTCGCATTGCGCCCCGCACCCGAGACTGGGATGTACCGTCTCCTGCTGCGCCTGCAATTTTTCACCCACACCCATCCATCGAAAAACAGTAACGCAACTGCACCATTGCTTGGCTGTAAGTTACCGGTATACATCGGTCACTGCATCGTTCTTTATTTACCACCTGAGATCGTATTTTTTTATAGACGATGCAAATTAATTTTATGCTGAAATACTTTTCGTTTTGCGACAAGGCTTTATTCGGTACGCGCTTCTTTAGAGAACCACCCAGGGGGACAAGTGTAGAGATTCAAAGGGTTATCACCAGGTACATGAGCGGGACTCCCCCCAGCAGCGTGCAGTAAATTCCTTCTGTCCGTTCCGCCCTGACACCTGCACACGAAACAACCCATCTCGATATAAACAAAGAAAAAACATATTTTTGGTGATAAATTTTGGGTTGACATGAATACTCTTTCGACTTTGTTCTGTGGTCGAGAACGCAGCCTGTAACCTTCAGATGTCTTACCTATTTCAATATCCAAAAATAACTTGATTTTGTTGTTTACATTCGGACGACAAAGTATTGCTTTACTTTCGCTGGACTGTAACGAGTTTTTTAATTGATCCATTTATTAATCGTTTTATGATTAACCTACAACTATTTTAAAATATTAATTGTGTTAATTATAGATCATATTATCAAATTGGTAGGTCTCAGTAGGTAGTACCTACCTGTGTTCTGCGCTGTAGGTCATGGATTCGACTCTCGCCCAGGACAAATATTTGTGTAACGAACGATTGATGTTTGTTCTGTATTTTGGGTGTTAATATGTATCTATACAAATATAATAAAGCTGAATAGTTTCTTTGTTTGAACGCGCTAATCTCTGGTAATATTGGTATTTGAAAAAATATTTTTGTATTTGATAGCTATTCATGAAGAAGGCTTTTGTAGGGCTTCGCACCCTCGCAGAACAACCCGTTTTTTGTTTTGATGTACTGCAGCTATCTTTAAGAGGATGCTGACGGATTACCAATAGCCCTGTACACTTCCAACTCACCTAAATTCCTCATACGCCAAGTACCTTAAAAATCTATCGCCCGGAGCCGCCCTTGGCTGTAGGCCATCTAGAATTACGCTATTGATATTTATAAAGTGAGTCGGGTGAAAAAGCGCATTATCCGCTTGCGCTGTGTGATGGGTTATACATAAGTACCAAACACTACAACGATATTGGTTTTAAGTATTGTAGATTCACTCGCTCCAGCATTTTCTCGGTTGGCCCCGACTTCTTCCATCTTCAGGAAGCCATTATGATATGGCGTTTGCCTATTTGTTGTTGTTCATTCGAGACGTCCTTGACAACTGGCCCTCAAAACGCAACACAGTGTCAGTGGGACGATAAATACTGATAATAATAATAATATTACGAATTGGATCATGTTGGTCCCTCCCTACTTAATTTTGAATGCGGCATAATCGGATAAATATAAAATCGTTTGTGAAATATTTTCTTGTTAACCTGCACTGCATGTTGCATTTACTTGTCGTGAGGTGAATGTGTGTGTTTAATGTAAAAATATTGTATTGGCTGGTAAGTATATTGCCAAAAATCCACTGTATCTTATATCTCCTTTTAATAGGGTTTGAATAAGCGCTTAATTTAGTGAAACTTGATCACCTACGAGATCACGTTTCACTAAGGCAAAGTCACTAAGATTTATTTTTTAAGTGTCATTTCCAATTATTAAAAATAAAGATAAAGATTATTCACTTAGACACACATTTACAAGTATCTTTTTATGAATTCAATAGAAAAAAGGTATTTCGACTTTGACTTTGACTTTGAGTTTGACTTTGAGTTTGACTTTGATTTTGACATTTTTATACTACTGGTTTGACAGGACAAGCAAAAGGCCCACCTGATCGTACCTCCGATAGATGATAGTTACCTCCGCCCATAACAAATCGATTCAATCTAGGTCCTCCCGTACCGAAGCATGAGAAGACCCAATTCACATTCCTTTGCGCCCATCACTCCGAGACTAGGATAGAACGCATGTGCTTGTGATTTCACCGGCACCCACATCCTTCAAACGGATCGTAGCAATTCGAGCGCGCCACAGCTTGGCGGCGGAAGGTGGCAACACGTAAATACTTACAAACCAATAGTAAGTAAGTAATCCACAGTAGCACTAGAACTTGTACAAGTTCTACTGCTACTGAGGGTTGCTTCTTTCGCATCCCTCGGGGAATACGTGTAGGGACTATGAGTATATTCACCTACGGACGTGAGCAACATGATCCCTCCAAAATATAATAGGTTGAAGGGTACACAGATAATATGTGATTTATTCTATATAGTCAGATAAACAAACAAAAACACTATTTTGATTTATAGTTCCTTATACTCAAGCTCATTTATTCCTTTAGATCTCAAGTAGGTATCATTTAGACACGTAAAATTTTCACACACATAATATTCGTGAGCATTTAACGCGTAACGTGTACAGGACTCTTTGATCAATGCATAGCTTTTTTTTAAAGCAGGTATATTTATTCCTTTTATTGCATTAGCATAGTTAGGTAATTATTAATTTGAACAGAATCCACTTCAACCTTGAGTGTCTGGGACGCAGGTATGTTTGGACTCATTGCTATTGACTGAAAAATAAGAGTAAAAAAAATAGGTACCTACATAAAAGAGGTGTTATATTAAGCCTTAGCTACGTAGTATTAGAGCATAGGTTCAGTGTTCTTTTGATTTGTGATTTTGGAAGTGGTATTGCGTCGCGATATTTCTTTTATGAATACAGGTTTCATAAACCGATCTCATGCACCAGTCTCTTACTAAACAATATAAAAGCTATGTTTTAGTTAAGTTGATAACCTTATTTAACCTTAGTTATTGTAAGCGACCTTTATGAAGTGAGAATAAATATTATAATATTATTAATAAATAATAAAATCTTATTTAAATTTTGCGCCGAATAATCGGTCCAATATAAAGATCCACTAAATATTTTTTTTATGTGTCTTAATTTACGGGACGAGCTGATAGACTACTGTTTGGCGGCGGATTAACAGGTGTGGTGGCAGTACTTCTCCGGACGAACTTGGCACAAGTCTATTGTGACTTAGTATGCTACAAAATTTTTGTGAAAGAGATATTCCTTTTAACCAATTTCAAATAGGCGGATTTTTGATGATCATCTTTTATTGAAATTGAATTTTATTTTTTTACGATGTAAACCCGAGGCCGCCCTTAAGAAATTTCATGTAAAAATGTCATCTTTTTTTACGAACGCTGTTTACAAACGCTAAAAAATAAGGGTCGAAGCGATTGAGTCAATTACCCGACTTTTAGACCAGTCACTTGTCTTAGATACTAATGATGAAGCTTACTAATTCTCCTGCCAATAACAACAGCTCCCTTGTGACTCCGTAAGAGCAGACCTAAATCACAGTCTGTTGTCAGCCCTTCAACTGTGAATCTTGAAGATGGAAGGTCTCATTAACCTGGCTCCAAAAACATCTTATATCTGGAATTTGGATCGAAATAATACAATATCTGATTGTGTTTTTCATTTTTCAGAATATTACAAAAAGACACTTTCTAGTTTAGAAAAACTAGATCAGTATCTCATTATATAATTCATCGCTGCAGAGTTATGACCAAGATTCCAAGCGCACATTCATAATTATACAGTTATCGTGCTGGCTAGGTTCTGTCGTCGAAGTTTTCACCATCCAGAAGGCCTCTGATGATCCTATGTGTCTGGCATAGCTATTGCTGTAATGCCCAAGCCATGCAAGGGGTAATCAAATGATCTGATCCATCCAAATGTTGACAGTATAACATGATCCAATAAGTTGATCGTCTTAGAAGAAATAAGTGAGTAATACGATGAGCGTTACTTATTGTTGAAGTCCAAGTAAGGATGTGAAGAGTTTTCCAAAGAAAATTAAACTTATGATTCTTCTGATCCTGGTCTTAGCGTAATTACGGACTATTCGGAGTCCAAAAAAGTGTAGACAGAAGAAGGAATCGACTAGTAATTACTTCGGAGTAAGATCTCCAATTAACCAAGGATAATAGAGACCAAAATACTCAAGAGAGGCATATAAAATATAGACATATGTAACGTTGAGTTTCTATAACTACTCGTATATTCTCGGAGTAAAACCAAAGATAAATAAATGAAGAAGAGAATCAGCAGGTTTTCAACCAGTTCCAATGAGCTAGGAACTATTTTTTAAATCTCCAAAACCTCCAATAAGTTACGATGAGTACGCTAAATGTGGTGGTGACGGAGTTGCTGAAGGTCCTCCAGAATGCAGGTTCCTCAATTCTAGTAAGAATCTTGTTGTCTGCACTTGCCATCTCCCAGATTCTGGTCAACGAGGGATGGCCTGTTAGTTATGAAATAAAAGGTGAGTAAGTCCTTATTATTTTGAATTTTAAAGAAAATATGCTTGAAACCAACTTTGGTTCTGGGTTTCAATTTCAAATCCTTCTTACTTTTCAATCGCCTTCCTAACCGGCTGATGTTCAGCCAAGGCGGTTTTAAAATAAAAAGAACGGTTGTAAAGACAGTTTCACTTCCAACACGGGCGAAATATATGGTATACATCAGTATACCATATATTTAGCATCAGTTAAGCGCCATCTTCTACCCATGGCAACTAAATTTATTCATAAGTAGTCACATTTGCAAAACGCGATAGAACAAGCTTAAGACCCACGTGATGTTGAATGGTTACTGCCGCCAGACAGAACAACAGAAATACATTGCAGAATTTCCCTTGAGAAGGCCCAAGGTCGCATTATGTCTTATTGTTTTATAGCGATAAGACCGCCCATTGTATCGCCTTTTATTAGTTAAGATTTCCATTTTTAAGCTATTGTTATCTTTTTGGTGTGAAATTAAGTATCATATATCTATGTTGTCACTCTGAAATGGGGACACTTGTCTCATTTTCCTGTAATTATGTGGTAAAAGTAATCATATTAATTATCAAGTTTTTATTTACTCTCACAATAAAATATAGAACGACAGAGATCCAAAATAAAATAACAGAGATAATTTTACGATTTACAATTTTTTGTGAAAGTTTAAATTGAGGTTTTGGCATGTCACATCGATACGCCAGAATAGGGCCAGTTGATCATGATATGGCCTCGAGACTCGAATATTCTCGGCTATAGACGAAAAAAAAAAACACTTTTTTTATACTTTAAATATATAATATACCTACATTCTTTTTTCCTTGGGATTTTTGCGCAAATGTCGTTTGCTAATGTCTGCTAGGCCCACTATAAACACAATGCCATTAGATTTATGTAATATTCTCATAATGCAGACACAAAACATATAAAGCCAGGGTCAAAACGTTAGAGGTGACCGTGGCTTTGACATAAATGCAGATCAGGCTATAATAATTTCCATAAATGGATGCTCATCTTTTTTTTGCTTTTATAACAGAATGATTTCAAACGGTTCAAAAATACTACATTCAGTAGTACCAATATCCCTTAGTATATTTAGTATATGTACATGTTACTTTGGGTTCAGTGGCGTTTACTGGGAGAGGCCTATTTTAGTTAATTTTTTTGGTGGCGAAAGGGAGGGAATCTGCAAAACATACACCGCTTGGCCTGGGGGGAACTGAGTTATGTGGGACTTTTACCTGAACTTAACTCGGTGGATGACTTCTGCGCATTCGAAGGTATCTGGGCTCTCCAAAAGGAACTTCACTAGAGATGGATGAAGCCTATATCCAGCAGTATGCAAAAATTATGGCTGGTAACGATCTGATTAGATTGACGCGCGAAAGGCATTAGATGTTTGTAGCTGTGATTTTTGGAAGGTGAGATTGAAATCAAATAAAACTCAACAGATGGAGACAGTTTCGACTTCATCGTCGTTGGGGCGGGGTCTGCCGGCGCCATTATAGCCGCGCGACTGAGCGAGGTCCCTTCTTGGAGAGTGCTGCTTATTGAGGCTGGGGGGAAACCTCCCCCCAATAGTGTTGTGAGTATTTGCAACGCCACATTTTTAATGAGTCATCATACTTTTTTCTTGATTGATAGCATTCCTAATATGTTTGTTCCTATTCTAGATCCCAAGTTTATTTACAACTCTTGGCAACACAGAGTATGATTGGGCATATCCTGCCTTATATGACGAAGACGTCGGAATGGCCCGCGAAGGAGGTGGGATCACCATGACTAGAGGAAAAGTTCTTGGAGGCTGCTCTGCAATAAACTACTTAGTTTACTCCCGAGGTGTACCCAGGGATTACGATGACTGGAGTCAAAAAGCACCAGGCTGGTCCTGGTCAGAAGTTCTTCCTTACTTTAAGAAGTTCGAAAATAATACTGATCCATCCGTTTTCTTAAGACCAGAAAACGCTGCTCTACATTCTACAAAAGGCCCAGTTAAAGTTTCCAGGCCCCGTGATAACCCAGCATATGCGAAAGTTAATCGAATCAGGCTGGATTCTTACAGCCAGTTAAATATACCACGTGTTCTCGAGAACAATGGCCCAGAAATAATCGGAGTAGCTCGACCACACTACACTTTTGCCAATGGCCGAAGATCAAGTACGGCTGAGGCGTATTTGAGGAATACCGCGCCGAATCTTTATGTAGCACAATACACAAGAGCAACAAAAATCCTTATTGATCCGACTGTATTGCAGGCTTTTGGTGTAGAAGTTATTAATAGTAAGGGAGAGAAAGTGAAAGCATATGCTCGATCAGAAGTGATCGTCTCAGCAGGGGCCATCGATTCTCCGAAACTGCTGATGTTATCTGGAATTGGACCTCAGGAGGAGCTATTTAAATTTAGAATCCCTTCTCTAGTGAATCTTCCAGTAGGTCAACAAATGCAGGACCACCCATTAGTCCCACTAACATTTGCGGGAAAAAAAGGTATCGAATCTGCGTTCACCAATCTTTTCGTGACAAAGCAAGTAAATGAGTTCCCCGTACCTTTTCAAAGTAGTTTCTTCAGACTTGACTATATCCCAAGTACTGATCCTATCGACAGGCCACAGTTCCAAACATTTAACATTTACACCGGTGCTACAGCATCACTTCTAACATATTTTGGCTGCAGAATTTATGGTTTCAAGGATCGTTTGTGTACTTCTTTAGCAAAGCATAACAACATAAGAGAAATAGACATGACATCTTTGATTCTATTGCATCCAAAATCTAGAGGAAGAGTGACGCTGAGGAGTGCCAATCCGTTGGATAATCCCGTGATAGAAATGGGATATTTCAGAGACAGATCAGACTTGATGATGGTGAGGGAGGGGATTAAATACATACGTCATATGGAGAACACGACCTATTTTAATAAAGTCGGTGGTTATTTAGTTCAAATCGATGTACCTGGTTGTGAAGGCATACCCTGGGCTTCTGATGAATATTGGGAGTGTTACGCAAGGGCCACCGTTGGGTCCCTGTATCATCCTGTTGGCACTTGTAAGATGGGCTCAGATGGTGTAGTCAACGAACGCCTGAGGGTGCATGGCGTTGGAAGGTTGAGGGTGGCAGATGCGTCTATAATGCCTGAAATCTCTAGTGGGAATACTAACGCTGTTGTTATGATGATAGGCGAAAAAGCGAGTGACATGATTATGGAAGACTACGGCGTGACTCCGTTTTGGTTAAAGTAAAGTATTTTAACAATATACAATAGACTGCGTGACTTCTTAAGACTAAATTGTTTGAGTAATGAAATCAGGATTGAAACAATTAGATGTAAATATGAATATGATTCGTTGGTAAATAAGTTAATTGTTTAATTGTCTTGCATCTAGTCCATTGCGGGTTTTATATAAGACCTGGAACATCGTTCGGTATGTAAGTATAAGAATAATTCTAGTAATAGTAATAAAGTATAGCTACTAAAACATTTGATGACTATATTTCTTTATCCCACTTAAAAGCATGTTTAAAGGACGCATAATATCGTAGATCGTAGGTAGGTAAAAAAATGACATTTAATGAAAAACATAAATGGTTTTTTATATCAATTGGTGGTGACACATTTGGTATCAATAAGTATTATGAAAATATAAAAAAAAGTACTGTCTAAGTATTGTATCAGTGAACTGGGTTCCCGTAGTACAAATTTTGCTTAGTTTGGGCTATTTGGCGATTTATGAAATGTCCATGAAAATTTTTTTGAATCACAGTCATATCGTTCTCATCTGTACCTATTGAAATAAACCCGCTGTCTTGTATGGAAATGTTGCAAGAAACTCCACGGTTTAATAACCCTGAAACCACTCACTGTCATAACTGGATTGACCACGCAATTGTTTTACCTAAATGCTCATTCTAATTACCTTAAACTCGGTTTTTATGGTGTAGTGGTTTGGAACAACCAGCCAATTAAAGAGTCGCGGGTTCGTCTGACGTACGTGACAATGTAGATATTGACTTCGTAGACCAGTAGAAATTGGCGTCAAAATTAGGAAAAAACAAATATTAGATCAATCTGATGAGAGAAAGAGCAAAGACAGAAAAAAAAATCCAACCGACTGCAGCTGATTTTACACAAATTTGTAGTCCAATTAAAATATTTTGTTAAAATTTTCTATAAAAATTTTGTTTATACAAAATAATAAAAAAGTAATGAATATCGTTCCGCTTCTGCTTCTAAAAACAAGTTCAGTGAGCTTGTCTGACAATGGATATATAATTTACGTTTACACACTCATACCCCTGCACTAGGAAACCTTGTGTTACAGGTGGCATGGACAAACACAAAAACACCAGACAAACACCAAGACAAGACCCGAGAACAAACTTTACGATCATCACACAAAGTCTGCCCCAGCCGGGAATCAAACCCAGGAGCGAACTTCGATCGAAGCGAGGGGCGCTTCGAAGGCAGGGCAACTACCTACAGTTACAGAGCCATCAAGAAAAAAATTGTTTATAATTTAAACTTATACAACTCGACCTGTCTCACAGTTCGGTTGGTTCTGTGTTGTAGGTGCTGGGTTCGATTCCCACTCACGACAAGCATTTGTGTAGCGAACATAAATGTTTGTTCTGTGTCTAGGTGTTAACCTATTAACACCTAGACACAGTATAGTACCTATACTATAGTATTTACAAAAAAAAACCTATATATCAGTTATTACCTATTCTATCAGTTATCTGGTTCCCATAGTATAAGCTTTGCTTAGTTCTGCGCTAGAAGACGCTGTGTGAAATGTCCATGAATATTTATTTATTATTTACTTATAAAAATACCTTTGATTTCCTTGGCCTGGAAAAAGTCACGTTGCGTAAAATTTATGATAAACACATAATATAATATATGTCTATCGAAAATGTGAGAAAACTTATACGCCATCCAAGGTCAAAATCAAAGCAAGCATAATGTCAGATCTGAATATAAGAAAATATTGGCATTAGATAATTGCATAAATTATCATAAATAATTGCTTGCTTGTCTCTTCAAAAGCGGTTAACCTACGTAGGTATATTTCTATATAATAAAGTCGCTGTTTTCGTCTGTTTGTTTGTTTGTGTGTTTCTCCGCGAACTTCTTCTAAACAACCAACAGATTTTGATATATTTTTCAACGTAGGTATATTTCTATAAAGTCGTTGTTTTCGTCTGTTTGTTTGTTTGTCTGTTTCTCCGCTATCTTCTTCTAAACAATCAACTTTTAAGATTTGGATACGTTTTTCACTATCATTTAGTTATATTTTCTCAGTAGGTTTATATGTATAAAATAATAGAGAAAAACCGATAAGCTCAATAACTTGTAATGATGTCGTAAATAATATTTTTTGGGTGCTTAAATTGCTAATGTATTAATAGTAAATCTTACGCGATAGACCAAAATGATGCTACGGAATGGTTTTACGACATACGTCACACATTATTTTTGCCGGGGTGGGTCGATAGTTATGAAATAAATAAAAGTGGTCGTCCTTTTTGCATCATAATCAGGACAAAACAAACCTTAAACAATTTTGATTTCAAAATCTGTCGTTGACCTTCTTAATAGCTGTTGGCACATCGTGATGAGTCATCCAGATTCGTTTGGATCTTTAATTCTTTAGAATTTTAATCGGTTCGATAGTTTGTCATCCATCTTGAAATTGTATGTTTTTTTCCTGTGACTTTTTTCTTCGCCCGTTGTATACCGATTTGGATGTTTTGTAGCGGCACGCTACAGAATATAGAAAAGAAAGAAAGAAAAAGACTTTATTGACATCACAATAATAGATAACATAACTATAAATAACAAGTGAAAAGAGAAAAAGTAGTTGTTTTGCTGAATGGTGAAACTGTAGCTGTTGGCGGCAGTCGTCAACGATAGGTGAAGTTGTGTACTTTATTTTATTGGTAGGGTGTACTCCTTTAGGGAGATTACCAATAAAATAAAGAAATAAGGGATGAAAGTGAAGAAACCAAATTTTTTCAATTTTTAAATCAGTCACTTTATTTCTTTACTAGCTGCGCCCCGCGGTTGAACGACAATACAAAAACAATTTTATTAAAAGACTCAAATTATATTTTTATGCACGTGCTGTGTACAGATGAGCGGCACATTAAGCTGGTTCAACACAAACTCAACGCGTCATTACCCGTGTACCGAAGCCCTACTATGGTTTGTCTCAAGTTAAAGTTAATTCTGACTAATTGGGAGTGATTGTTAAAATTTTTATTGATATTCAAAGTAAACAATCTTTATATCCATCAAATTCCTAAAAAAAATTTGAATAATCTATTAAAAATATGTTCCAACCCTATCCGACCCTCCATGGGGAAGAATAAGGAAGAAACCCTAATGGAATAAAACCCTTAATATCCTATGACCTAAGTATAATCTAAGTATAGATCTTATTGACGAATAACGACGTTGTAATTTTGGTAAGATTGATCCTACCTATAAATTCATCTCAGTCCTTGTATCCCTCAAGATTCTATTCTAGAGTCCTTCGCTGCGCTCAGGATTCAACTTAGTCTTTCGAATTAAATTCTCTTTTTTCACTTGTTGATTTACTTTTTCTTTTTACTGTACTGCATCTGACTTTAACAATAGATTTTTTTCATTCATTTAAACGGCGGTTCTAGTTACCGGAGGAAAAATAAAAAAAAATATCGTCCCGGTAGCTGGGACCGAGGTCCCAGTACCTAGTGATCCCAGTCGATAAAAGCATCAAGGCGCAAGTTTGTATGCATGTGTGTGCGTGTGTATGTTTGTTCCTCCTCGCCCAAACGGCTCAACGGATTTGGGTAAAATTTAGCACGAGGATAGCTTATATCTTGATTAACACTTAGGCTTTTAAACCCGGAAAACCACGGGCAATACCGTTGGGGGCAGCTAATATATTTAATATATATAAAACCGCGGAGAAACCGAGCATTTCACAAATACGCAACCAGCTCCTAGAAAAAGTCTACAACATTTCCCTTTAACATGACGGTAAAGAAATATCGACTAATTCCAGCGAACAGCTTCGTTCGAGTTCCAGTGGTAGACCCAGCATTTCATAAATACGCAACAATATTTCCCTTTAACATGACGGTAAAGAAATATCGACTAATTCAAGCGAACAGCTTCGTTCGAGTTTCAGTGGTAGACCCAGCATTTCATAAATACGCAACCAGCTCCTAGAAAAAGTCTACAACATTTCCCTTTAACACAGAAATATCGACTAATTCCAGCGAACAATTTCGTTCGAGTTCCAGTGGTAGACCCATTGACTTAAGATAATCATGTCCCAACAGCTCTCGTCCCCTTTGTCATGTAAACGAGTCTGTTTACGAGCCCCGAGACGGTTTGGGGTCAGATCCTCGCTCCATCGCTGGCTTCTCTAATGATCCCTCGATTTCATATCTGCTTGTGGATTATACTGTTCAAGATAAACACTGACGGTACAACCACTCCCGTACCAATACCTCTTAGTTTCCAAACATTAGTTTTTATACTACGAAAGTAATGGGACAGGGTCTTCTCGTACTTTAGTGTATACTCATGTCTGATTTATATTTCTGCGCTCACCACTGGTCCGTCTGCTTGACCCATCTATGCAGTCGCATAAAGAACAAGACTTGGGGTGACATGATAGCACCCCGATGATAGTCGATGATATTGATATATGCTGTTGAGGATGGGTTTAGAAATGATAACCACCCGAGTCCGCGGTTGCACGTGAACTGATTTATCTACTATATAAAAATAAGTCGGGTTTTCCTTCCTGACGCTATAACTCCATAACGCACGAACCGATTTCCACGGTTTTGCATTCGTTCGAAAGGTCTCGGGCTCCGTGTGGTTTATAGCAAAGAAAATTCAGGAAAAATTTCAACAGAAAAGCGTGAAAATCTTTTTTCATAAATGTTACATAAAACGAAGCCATCTGGTGGCGAAACGGAGTTCGCCGGGTTTGCTAGTTAATAATAGAAATGATACATAAAATGATACATAGTTGCCAAGCGCATGAGAAGCGCCGCATCAACATAAAATGTACATTGACTGTACAAAGACTTTTCTGTACAAAGACTTTACAACTGACAACTGACAACTGACAACTGCTTTCTGTACAAAGACAACTGACTTTCTGTACAAAGACTTTTTTTGACTGTACAAAGACTTTTCTTTTTCACCCAGGCTTCTGACACGGTTTATCGACTAGTGTAGCCGGGACCGATATCTTGACGTGCCCTCCGAACGCGGAACAGCTCTACTCAAATGCCACTGTCGCCCATCCAACTTCTGATTGGGCCGAGAGTTGCTTAATCTAGATGATCTGTACAGCTAAGCAAGCTACGCCACAAGCGCCAAAAGAATAATTTCACAGTTGTTGTATGTTTTTTTATGTAGGTATTTGTTACGGTAGGTATTTCTTTTCGTACCTCCAAGGCAGTGCCATGATGAAATAAAGGTCCAAAAATAAGGGTGAAGTTATTGAAGTCGTTGATTTTAAAGTGTATCTTGACATATGTACAGTAAATAATTTTTTGAATCTATCCTTGACATAAGTATAACAAATTTAATATTTGAATTATCGAAGGTGTTACATTTGAGACAGGTTCCAATTCAAATCACGTCCAGCTGTGCACCTTCAACTTGACCTGTGAATAGACTGGATGGAGATGTGCTTAGAATATTAAACATAGAACACCTGCTGGCTACCGTGTCATCTATAGATAAAGATCCAAACGAAAATGGTAAGGTAACGAGAGTCCAAACGAAAATGATAAGATATCATTTATATCGACTGGCCCCACAGCTGTTGGTAGTTGGTGGTAGTCTGCCTTCTGCGTTGTAGATCGTGGGTTCAATGAGCCAATCTCTATGTGACGATCATAGATATTTGTTCTGTCATAGATGTTGAGTAATCTGGTTAAACGTTACCGCTAGTGACTGTAATAAAACAAATGAATGATCGAAAAAAAATAAAAAAAAACGACTTCAATGTTTTCCCCTATTTATCGCCCTCAGGGTACATCCTACCATTTTGAAGACATATATATACCTAAAATAAAAAAAGACATGAAAGCTTTTTTTCATAACTTTTTACGGGACTAATCCGAATGCATATTCTTTCAAATAAAAAACAATTTCTAAATCGATTGTTAAATGACGGAGATTAAAAGTAATAGACATTTAACAAAGAATTACAACCGAATTTATAACTTCCTCCTTTGGAAGTTTGGAAACTAACCTTGATCAAATCAAATAAATATGGTGTTGTAATGATAGTAGGTAATTACAAATTAGCCAATCAAAATCAAGTCAAGTCAAAATCTTTATTTCCGTTGAAATCTTAAAAATTATTTCAAAACGTCAATTTTTATAAAATTATGTATGTAATCTCCGATGTATATCTCCGAGATCATGCGTTCTTAAAACTAAGTTTAGCGCTTGCTCAACCCCTATCCTCCATGGAGAAAAATAAGCAAGATACTCCTAATGGAAGGATTATATTCTTTTCGCGTGCATTATCCCTTTTACAAAGTACTTAAGCACCTTGATTACAAATTTGACATTTGTAATTTATAAACAACTAGCGACCCGCACTAGTACTAGTACTAGGTATATATAAAACATCCTCTTGAATCACTGTATCTAATGCTGAAAACTGCATTAAAATACAATGCGTAGTGTAAAAGATCAAAGGTCAAATTTAAAAGTTCTGTTTGTACAACAGCGGAAGCGACTTTGTTTTATACTATGTAAGGATTATTCAATAAACAATTTATATATTCATCTGTTAAACATGCAACATCAAGCATCACTTTAGCCTAAGTACCGCTCTACTCGCAGAGACATCCATCATAATTTTTGCTCCATCTAAATATTGAATACTCTCTAACAATGCGAAACTCATCAATATAAATAAAAACACTCAGGAGCCGACCCTCATTTCCATGTCTCCTTTGTGATGGTAATGATGATACTTTCCCTCAGATAATGAGGACTTTGCCGTCTAATTACCATACTGCGGGTGTTCAGTCAATGGCGGTTGTGTCACAACTGTCAAGTTTAGACTAGTAGTAGTTATGTAAAGTTATGTATTTGACGGCTCCTTGGCTTAGTGGTAGTAGCTCTGCCTTCGAAGCGAGGGGTCCCGGGTTCGATTCCCGGCCGGGGCACACTTTGTGCATGAAGTTTGTTCTCGGGTCTTGGGCGTTTGTCTTGTGTTTCTGTGTTTGTCCATGCCATCTGCGACACAGGGAATCCTAGTGCAGAGGTATGAGTGTGTAAACGTTTTTTTTTTTTAAAGTATTATTAGTAAGGCTATTTTTACGTAAAACAATGTAAAGCTGTCTTTATATTTGAAAATAAATGCTTTCAGCTTGATCCAATATAAAAGACTGTTTAATAATTTGGTTGTTAGATCAAAACGTGACATATTCAGTTCCTCTTAAATTTCCTATCTTTCCCGTAAATTTTACAATAATTTTAGTTTCTACAAACCTTGTCGAGACAATTACGAGTACAACGAAGTAGAAATCAGTCAAATCGGTGGAGCCGTTTTCGAGTTTTAGCGAGACTAACGAACAGCCGACTCTTTACCCGTGTGCGCCAGAAGGAGGGTTGTTGCAGTGTGTATGTATTTCTTTCGCACGCTCTGTAGCTTAAACGGGTTGATGGAATTTAGCTTGAGAGGTATTGTTAGATTCCTCGTAATTGTGAATGACATTGGCTATATCAAAATCATAAAAACTAAAATGGCCGATTTTTGGTGTCATAAAACAATACTTGAAAAAAATGTTCATCCAAAACTGTCCAGTATGTTATCAAAACACAGGATTTTATAATTGTCTTACAATAATGCATACAATTTAACATTAATTTTAATGTACTTCGGGTTTTTTGCTTTTTCAATAATTTCTTGTTATTTATTGTCTACAATGATAGTTTTGCTTTAATATTCTATCGAATTCACTAGCCCCAGCTCTTTAGTGAGGGAAGCATTTGCAAGGAGCTCCCCAGAGGCACCCTTAGCACATTTACGTGGCTCAAATAGTGATGTGAATCGAATAAATGTATTTCGCAACCGAATGCAATTCCGGCTCGATGCAGGTGGAATACTTTATCTGTGCACGTGATGGCTCTATATTAAAGAGTAGGATAGGGTTGTAGAGTAATTTTAGAGTGTACAGCTACCTCGATGGAATATCTTGTGTTAAAATGATCACTAAAAGCCTACCTCATGGAATGTGGTTACTGCCTCCAATTAACAACACAAATATGACTCAGGTATTCTAAAGGTCTAGCTTAAGACGCGTCGCGTTGCTTTTGTCACTCTGAGACGGGGATCACCCTTCCACCTCTACAGCGGCGGATTGCTTTTAGCTACTGTTATTCCGAAAAGTTAAGTATCTTTTCTTGACTTGCATAAATCAACTTCTGTCAGTTTCTTCGTTTTGTCTCATGTTGACTATTAACCGCGGGTAAAACCAGTTGGTTCAAAAATAATTGATTGATTTGTTGTAATAATTCGGCTCTGTTATTTTTATTACCAAGATTTGTAATTTGGCTTTACGCATGAAGTAATTTGGCACGCAATAATGCGGTAGCACAGTTCCTTGTTCGGGCAATTTTATTATCATGACATAATTTATGACGTCATGGTTTCATGTCGACGCGTTATGTTTATATTCCAGAGTCAAGTTCGTGATACATGGCTGCATACTGGGATTACCCTAGCTTTTGCCGTAATCCTCTTAGATCGTGTTTATAATTAGCAGTTTGCTTCTCATAAATAGGTTGTATGCTAATATTATCTAAGAACATTATTATTCAGAAAGGTGTTACTTTAAATTGCAATTATACTAAATATTGTATCATAATAATTATTATAAATGCGAAAGTCACTCCTACACGCCTCAACGGTTTTGACGCCTGAAGGTATCTACAATAGAATACCGAAAAAGTGAAGTATTTCCGTAGGATGGTCAACCGCGAGTAACACCGCGGGGCGCAGCTAGTAATAATCTAAATTTGAAATCTAAATCACTTATAATATAATTACTATCACTGTCCTTACTTATATAAATGCAAATGTGTATTACACGCGTCAACTACTCAAACTGTCATGGGTACATAAAAAGAGCTACCTTTCATGCGAGCGAAGCCAGGGCAAAGCCAGCCACAAAAGCTAGTGATGAAATATAATATCTAAATCTTACTTATGAAACGTTTGGTTGAATTCAAACTGTAACTTTGTACGGAAATAAGTAAGGAAACAGTAAATAGTTTATTGGTGATTTCGTATCGACGCGATCATCAAATATTCTAATAAAACAACTCGTATACACTACGATACTCTATGCACCCGTCACCATGTTACCAATATCAATAGTGATGGGGTTAGTTCAATACATTTTTATCCGATTGCGTCAGGAGGGTAATGTTTTTCGAGTATGTATGTATTTCTTTGGCAAGCTCTGTCGGCTAAATGGTGGATTTTAGCTTGCGAGGTGTCGTGAGATCTTTGTGAAAGTTTAACGATTAGTGTATTCGAGACCGACATCATAACGTACCCTCCGAAGATTATATCAAATAAATAATGATTGTCTACACTTCTAAGCTTACCTTATATGATATTACTATTACTATATATTTTGATATTTTCAAAAATAACTGTAACTTTTCCATTCTACATATCTTCATGTAATTGGTTATTATGTCCTACTACTATTATAAAGGCGAAAGTTTGTATGTATGGATGTATGGATGTTTGTTACTCTTTCACGTAAAAACTACTGAATGGATTTGAATGAAACTTTACCACAATATAGCTTGTTATTCTATAAAGGATAAGATATAGTTTTTGATTAATTGCCTTGAGCTTTTAGTAATGCAAACATATGCCAAGACATTTTGCTAGTATAATAATAGCAGGCGTTCAATAACATGCAACGGTTAAAACAACCTGAACTTATATTCATAGGTTGCAATATCAACTTCGATTCACAACCCTGTCCACCCTATAAAGGGCAAGTTATCGGGGTTCCGCAATAAAAAGCACCCGGCCACCTTGACACCTCATATGTAGTACGGAACTCCTGTCACACGGCTATTTGGTTCTGTAGTTTAGGAACAGTTCGGTATCCGAAATACTTTTATTAGATTTGGTGAGTAAAAAAACGATGTGTGTAAAATATAACGCTTGCTGCACTAGAATCTGTTTTTCAGGTGGACATTTTCGACTGGCGGGGATTGCATGAGATAAAATAGGTACCTGTTGATTACTTCGTAAGTAGTAGGTAAATACCTCAAAATAACCTAAAAATAAGACCTATCAGGGTGCGTGAGGGTAGTAGCGTCCGTAGGTATGGTTATGGTATGGCATGGACAAAGACCCAAGACCAGAGATCAAATTTATGTTCACCATACAAAGTGGGACCCTTCACTTCGAAGGCAGGGCTACTACCAACTAAGCTATGGAGATAACTATATGATATATAGGTATACATACTAGCTGCTACCTGCTGTAGCCTATCTTACGGAAACCGTGGATTCTTTCGACATAAAAACCCTATTCCATACCATAATCTATCTGTACCAAATTTCATCCAGCACCCTGGCGTAACAAACATTCGCTCATCGAAACTCGCATTATAATAGTAATGTACGCGTATCATTAGAATGCAATCCATAGTAATGTTGAGGTACCATGCATCGTCTGTGGCAGGCATTACCTCGTAGCGTGCACTATCCGGGCATCGATCACGCTAAGTGTATTGTTTCCTGCGATCATTTGTCTGGCCTTGCTTCCAATTTGGGGCGTAATGCGGCGTGATCTCTCTGCTTACCTGCCGCGACTACAGCTCACTCGCTGAACAAAACGAGATGTCATGAAATCTTTGCGTTTGTTTTTCGCAGTGGAACTGCTTGTCTGGTGTTTTATCTCGGAGAATTGTATTTCAACAAATATGGTCGCAGATCCTTAATTTTTATTATCATCACGCGCTCATGGATTATCATTATCATTACGTTAATTTTCATTATCAGCATCGAAGTTAAGCAACTCCCCGTCGGATCAGTTTGGATGGGTAGCCATTTAACTAAGCGCTTCCGTGCTTTGAAGCGCGCGTTATGGTGGCATCACTAGTCGTCAAGACATTTTGCAACTTGCAAGCGAGAAGCCCCGGGTCCCGGCCAGGACACGAGAAGTGTGGTGAGCATGAAGTTTGTTCTCGGGTCTTGGGTATTTTTCTTGTTTCTGTGTTTGTCCACTTCATCTTCACCTAATTTCTCAAAAAAAGATTTTCCCATAATTGTTAGCTTTCCCAAAATAAGCTATTACTAAGCCTACAACGTATGCAACCTTTGTGTGATACGCAAGTTTGTTCTCGAGTCTTGAATGATGTGTTTTGTACCTGTATTTATTTATCCTCGGGTTTTGTAACTCCTGTTGATCAGGGGTAATGTATGTAATAGTTTGTTTATTGGATTTAGCAAAAGCTGCTCATAATGTTGATCCACAACAGTCAATGTTTAAGATTTGCTCCATTTTTAAAAGCAAAGTTGTCCTTTGTTTTATCTTAATAAAAGTTACTGACTTGTCTCACCCCGTCTCAGGTAATAATGAGGTCCAAACAAAAGTATTCTGTGTGAAGGGAAACTGAATAATGTAGCTCTACGCGTTCAGACCCATCCAACACGAGCGTAGCGGGTAAAATAATATAGATTTTATTTCCATTCCCATCGCATGTTTGTCCAAATGTTTTGTTTTTCTCGCATGTAGCACCTATTTTTTTTGCTTATTTTAAGTTGTAAGTACAGTGTATCCTTTTTGGGAAACCTTAATCAATAAATAAACTTGCATTTACTTTGACTTTTTGGCCAGATTCAGTTTACTTATACTATATATTTATATATATTAATTTTAATATTCAGTATATTAAAAATTTTCAGCGTGTTTCTCGCTGATTTGAACGTGAGGTTATAAATAGCTATGATGCTGACTCTCAGCTCCAGAAAGCAGTGTTCCATCTTATGAAATACAAGCGATCCACCCCGGCTTCCCACCGGTGCTCGATTTTTCTCTGCTATAATGCTGCTATATATATGCATTTAAACTTTCCTATTGAACAACTCTATCTATTCCTGAAAACTGCATTAAAATACGTTGCGTTGTTTAAAAGATCTTAGCGTAGAAACAGCGGGAGTGACTTTGTTTTATAATATGTAAGGATGTAAAAGTAAAAATTGGTAAATAGCTAATCAAACCTGTGCTTTCATATTTTGCAGGCGTGTACCAAACAATATAAAATAATATTTGGGGGGTCCAGTTCCTCGCATCCGTAGGTGAGAACCTCTAGTATCCTTACTCTTACTATCTGGGCACAAATATTATAATGCTATACTAGCCTGGGTGTGCCAAAGGAGCAACTTAACGTAGCAGTAGAACTTGTGCCAAGTTCGTCAGGAGAAGTACTGCCTCCATACCTGATAATCTGCCGCCAAGCAAACGTAACCACTAATATAAGGTGGGTCTGTGGTATAAAAAAAATATTTATCCGCTCCGTTTATCACCACGCCCTATGCCGGTGAATTCAATCAGTTCCCGGTAAGGTGATCCCGCGTAAGGGTGCGTGCATATATAACGCGGTGGCGTTCCACCCTGCCTCTATGTTAGTTATTGCTTTCTTCTTGAGAATGGACATTGCTTGATGATGCTGGGCGGATCGGAGATGGATAGTGATGGGCGGGGATTGAGATATCAGGGCTGTGAGTAGTTTGTTGGTTTGTTGAAGCGCTGTGCGTGGCTTTGTCTTCGGTTCACAAAAACTGATGGTAATGTTAGCGCCATCTCTTATGCTGGAGATTTGTATAAGTACTCCACAGTATAAAATAAAAACACACAATTTGTTCATCTTATAAAGTGGACATATGCAAAAATATATTTTGAAAATGAAAAAATTTGAATTTGAATAAATACCAGTGGTTGCGTTGTTTTATAAATGAGTTGATATATGTTAAAACAAAAATACGTTTACACACTCATACCCCTGTACTAGGATTCCCTGTTTCGCACATGGCATGAACAAACACAGTAACACAAGACGAACCCCCAAGAACCGAGAACAAAGTTTACGCTCATCACAACAAGTATGCTCCATAATCGAACACGCTATCCCTTACTTTGAAGGCAGTGCTACCTATAGCCGACGATTGATATTCTATTTTTGAGCTTATTTAAACTTAATATATTTTCCAGATGACTTTATACTTTCTATGGAGGAAATATATCCTATGCCGCTGTAAGTAATAACTGTAACATTTGAGAGGCTTCCGCTTACGAAGCCAGGCGAGTGTTACTGAAAATTGTATAGGAAAGTACCGGTCGCTGAGTCAGATTCGACCTAGTATAGGAGTTATAAAACGGACTAGAAAATGAAGCAAGCACCGACTCACTGCTGCACATATGATAGATTAACTAGGCGCTCGTGTTGAAGCTTGTTTAGCTGTTCTTTACAGATCATCTAAGTTAAGCAACTCTCGGCCCGGTCAGAAGTTGGATGGGTGACCGGGATTTGGAGGGCACGTTAAGTTGTCGGTTCCTGCTATAGTATTCGATAAGCCATGTCCGAGGCTTGAAATCTTCGATACCAGAGTTGGCCACTTATACGAAAGAATTTTCTTTGCACTTTGATAGATAAAATTAATTTGATTGTATCTCTTCAGCGATTATCAATCCTAAGTAACCCGAAGTGGCAATACCTATACAAAATTCAATGGCTGTTCCTTTGGGTTTTACGGAATATTCATTTTCCTAAACAACCACAGTATTGAGGCAAACAAAACAAAAAAAAAACATTCAAATCGGTCGAGCCCTTGAGATTTTACGAGTCTAGCGCACGGCAATCGATTTTTAGACAATGCTTGATATTTTATGACATTCCGTTAATACAAACAAACAACGTTAACACACACACCTCTGTTCTAGGATTCTCTGTGTCGCAGATGGCATGGACAAACACAGAAACAAACGACAAACCCCCAAGACCCGAGAACAAACATCATGTTCACCACACAAAGTGTGCCCCGGCCAGGAATCGAACCCAGGACTCCTCGTTTCGAAAGCAGTGCTACTAACAACTAAGCCACGGAGCCGTCAATATATGCAAAAACTTGCATGGTGTAAAATGCTATAAGTATTAAAAAAATGAAACAAAGAAATATTTCATCCCATGAATTGTTCACATGCCACCGAGTTTGCACAAAAGACACCCCATTCGACTCAGACATACAGTTACAAGCAGTTTATTCAGAACTTTGTCTATTCGCGCAATATGTCGCCACCCCACCCTTACCCCCTTTTATTGCGAGACTTTTCAATAATTTATATCATAACATGGCCGGCATACGCCTGTAGTTATCGTGTTCAACGGGTTTTTGGGATTGAGAAAGAATATGAGAAAAACTACGTTTCCCTTTAAAGAACAGTGAAATAGGCAAGGGCGGCCTTAGATATTGCGAGGCTCTGGGCAATAGATCTTTGTGAGGCTCTTGGCGTATGAGGAATTTAGGTGAGTTGGAAGTGTACAGGGCTTCTGGTAATCAGTCAGCATCCTTCTATAGACAGCTGCAGTACATCAAAACAAAAAACGGGTTGTTCTGCGAGGGTGCGAGGCTCTACAAAAGCGAGGCCACGGTCGGTTGCCCTGCTTGCCATCTCTAAGGCCGCCACTGGAAATAGGTGATGGAAATTCAAAGTTTCGGTGGTTTACAGCTCAGCTGGTAATAACGCTGCCTTCTGCACTGTAGGAAAAATATTTTATTTGTGAAACTAGGCTTACCAATACACATAACACACAGCAATAGGAGTGCCACTAATAGTAAAATATCCGCCATATCGTGTCAAAATTTCAGTAGTAAAATTGAACCATAAGAGATAGCTCTTATTGTTTTTTTATCTTCAAATTGAACCTTTTGAGATTTACTTTGAAGGTAGAAAAGACAGACTCACAGACAGATTATAAGCTTAGTATAGAGTATAATATTATATAATCTTTACGCTTTGGGTACGAAGAATTTGAACTGAAATAAAGTTTTTGATAATTGACTATTGAATCATAAAGAAACTATGAGAGCTTAGACCTTTATGAATTTCGTCTGATTGGCTACGCTAAGTTAATTTACCTATACGATCATCATTTGCCACATATTCAAACTACAAACTCCTATCCTAGCAGTAATGTTAGTCGGTATCTGTAGCTATCGTGTGCAGATAAGGATAATTACCTCCCTCGAGAATAGGGGTTTATCTCACCCCGGGCTCAGTATAACCCATGTGTAACGAGGGCTTTTTCTACCCCGACGCAAATTGGTATGTTTCGGTATTTAAGAGAAAGATTCAGGCGTAGTTAATTTGCTAGAACCCATAGCTTTTTTCAAATTTTATTTGAATTTATTGTACGTACATCCTGAAAGTATTTGGTGTTGTTAAAATAGGAAAAAATGAAAGAGATTTTCATAGTTTTGAGAAAAAGATTTAATAATTTATGAATTTCACATTTCACACAGCGTCTTCTAGCCCCAAACTAAGCATAACTTGTACTGTAGGAACCAGATAACTGGTGGAAACTGAGCTGAGAGTTGTTGTTTGTAAATACATATAATCACTCAGACACAGAATACACATCATAAATGTTCTTCACACAAATGCTTGTCTTGAGTGGGATGATATCGAGGTATATCAGTATGGTGGCCATATAGCCCTTAGGGGTCTACATGAAATTTCTATAGCACCAACACGAGAGTTTTCAAAATCGGTCCACAATTGACGCAGAAATAGGTGAACATACCGTACCAGCCTCTAATGTTCTGACTGCAGGGACCCAATACCACGGGAGCCCAATCCGGATTGGTAGGTCACATGTGTTCTTATTTATGGTTCTAAGACATGTCGGTTTCCTCACGATGTTTTTCGTCACCGTTTCGAGAACGTGGTAACATACCGTGATCTTACTAAGCATTACGCGACCCATATTTTCCAGTTTGACAACTTTTTGTAGCTCGCTTGTACTCAATTAATCGCTGAGCACTCGATTCGATTGTAGCGTCGTCGTACCGTGAGCGATCCGTTTGTGACGTCACTGGTCAGTACAAAGCCTCGACTGGCTTGAGTCAGCCTGCAGAGGATTATCCGTAGATTTATTGTTGTGTTCATAGTGCTGCCAACTTGCTGGATTTCCCCAGTCTCCGGCAAATCTGATGATTCGTTTTATTGTTAGAAAAATCTTATGCCTCATATATGGAACGATAAAATCACTTCAGAACGGGTTCACCGATTTGCCAGTTTTTTGTTGTGTTCCTAACTTTAACGTCAAGGTTTTTAAGAGAGAAAAACAAATTTAATATTTTTTGCCAAGCGCATTTCTTATTTTTTGCTTTAGCTCCACCGCAAAGCTGGGATGGGTCGCAAGTTCGAAATAAAAATGACTATACTGAATATTTCTATCGCGTCCAAAAACTTTATGTAGAAAATAGGAATTTAATTCATATTAAAATTTATAAAATTTTTGGTTCAGGTTTTTTCTGTCGTATACTTATATATTTAGCCTACTTTTAATTTAGAGGTACTCAGTTCAATCGCATACATTTTTTGTGTTTGATATGCCATATCTATGTCGATTAATTGAAACTTAATAACCGATTTAAAAAAATTGTCGTTCGTTTGATATAGTTATATATAACGTCCTGTTCAAATCAGAAGACAAATCCAAACATAAGGGAAAAAAATACATAAGGGAGAAAAGAGAAGCTGAAACAGTTGAAGTCACTTGTATTAGGCATTTTTACAATATAAAGTAATTAATTATATTGTAATATTGTGGGTTTCAGAAATAATTTTGCTTAAATGTTTTAGGGAGTTTATATAATTCTTTATAATTTCTTAGAAGTTCTTTTGAGTTGGCAACACCGGACCGCGTGGAGTCAGCAGAAACCGCACTTTTGCAGATTATGGACATCCCACTCCAGATAACATCTGTAATCCTTTTCAATTGATGTGGGTACTGCGTTGTTATTTCAAAAAGAAAGCATAATATACGAAAGACATTTTTGAATTGAAATTGCTTTCGTCGTCTGAAATAATTTTCAATTCATTTTAAATGGAAGTATCGGGACGGACTGACAGCCTACCTGACGTTAAGTAGTTACTGTCACCCACAAACAACGGAAAAACGACTCCTCCCCAACCGAAGGGAGACGACTCAAGTCGTATCGCCACCAATTATATGTCCTTTTATCTATTTATCGCATTCGCCCATTAGTCTGAGACGGGGATGTACGTTTCATTTCAAATTTCATACTTACACAAAGTGAGCCCAGTGCCGGGAATCAAATCCGGAACCACTCTTTTCAATGGCCTAAGATAAATATAAATTATTGTAGTAACAATTCTTTTATAGTTAATACCAATATTGCTGGGAAATGTCTGATCCCAGCAAGGTATAACAAGCAAGATATACGGAAAATAGAATATACGTACGATCCAAAAAGGCTTTATGTCAATCAGGGGTCGAACCAACAGGAAGTGACGAATGACGACAGTGGCACCGGAAACGGCCAGCGTGGCGTTTCCGGCGCACGCTGTCACCGCAACGGAAGCTGCGAAATTCATAAGTCACGGGCTGAAATTCGGATTTTGAAAATTTGTAAAGTATCACGTGCGTTCTCGGGAAACTGGGGGTCTTGGATGACTGAGGATGGTTTTAGAGAATCATATTACACCACTAACTGATCCTCGCAGTTTCGTCCGCGTGGAATTGAATACACTTTTTTCCGCAGAACCATAATTGTTTTCTTTTTCTAAAATAAAACAGCGGTACTTTTTATAACATCAACTGCTAGTGAAAGGCCCGTCAAAATTAGTCCATTTTGGAGACAGGCAGATAGACGGGCGAAAATTTTAATAATAGTATTTGTTATTAGTAATGTGCCTGGGCAACCGAGCTTAGCACGGTTTTTTTATTTTGTAAAATCGTGTTTCATATGTAACAGTAGATAAAATTTTTGATGTATTTTTGGGAGATCATGTTGCTCGCGTCTATAGGTGAATACTCTTAAAGACCCTCGCGTATCTCTTGCGTCTTGTGAAAGAAACAACCATGTTGCAGTAGAACTTGTGCCAAGTCTGTCTGGAGAAGTACTGACACCACATCTGGAAATCTGCTGCCAAACTGGCGAACTACCGGTGGGATTACAGGCAAATGAGGTGTAACATCCCCGACTTAGAGTTATGACCGCAATGCGTCTTGCGTCTTCTTATACTTCGGTATTGCCTTTGTATATAAATAAATAAATAAACGTTGACCTACCTCTGCACTAGGATTCCATGTGTCGCAGATGGCATGGACAAACACAGAAACACGAGACAAACACCCAAGACCCGTGAACAAACTTCATGCTTACCACACAAAGGGTGCCCCGGCCGGGATTCGAATGTTGGATTAGTAGTATTGCAGCTCTATCTATTGTAGACTTATTGTACCAGGGTGTTAGGTATTAACTCAGTGCTCTTCCAGGATCTCTGTAAGTGTGGTGGATGGAACTGCCACAGCATAAGACAAGGAAATTACCTGATTAAAAAATTGAAGAACTGACTTCTACTCCTTAATGGCTTATTTTTCGCAAAAAAAGAAACATCCAAATCGGTCAACAACGGGCGAAGAAAAAGTCAGAGGGAAGCAAAAAACGCTATTTCTTTTACTTGAATGATAGATTTTTTTTCAGTAATTTATATTTAATAACCAAACTAATTAAATGATTTTGATAATTTTTGTACGAGAAAAAAAATTTTTTTTTCAACCTCTTTAATTTTTTGACGGAGTGGTGAGGTAACAACCTTAAAAAATAAGGCTAAATTGATAACCACCTCCTTTGGAAGTCGGTTGAAAAGAGTACCGACACAAGCCTAAGCATCTGTAGCCATACCTAGATACAAAAACGGAAATAAAGAATTTTCTTCGTAAGAAATTATGGAGATTCAACAATAACAGGACTCGAACATTTATCTTTCTATCGTTTGAGTTGAATAAATTGATTTTCATTGAATTTGTATACCGTTTATTAAAAAATCTTATCTCCTTATTCTTTAAACCAACAAAGATCTGAAGACAATTTTCCGTTTCCGTTGTGAATCACAATCGAATTTAAATTCCTTCTACCTTCATCTACGGAGTTATGATTTGATACAAGGCGAAAGTGTTGAACACGTTGTAATAATTAGAATGATATGATTAGAATGATATGAAGAGCGTGGTGGCCCAGGGGCATAGACGCCGACTTTCAATCTGCAAACCTACACGTGCACCAATGAGTATTTTTCACTTGAAAAAATTTCAATATCACGTTCTCAAAACGGTGACGGAAAACATCGTGAGGAAACCGGCATGTCTTAGAACCAAAAATTCGACGACATGTGACATCTATCACTCCGGATAGTACTCCCGTGGTAGATCAGAGCCCATACACTCTCAATTACCGAGAATAGGCCGGTGTCCCTGCAGTAGGAACATTAGAGGCTGGTACGGATATGATAGATACTGCATGACCACAAGTGTGTACTAACTAACAATCTTTTTTTAAATTTTAATTATTATTTTGCCAAAAATTTATGTTACAAGTGAATATTCATGGAAATTTCACTACGCGCCATCTGTTAAGCATAGCTTGCAGGTTTGTGTCTTCATACGAATGAAAAAGATTTTATATATTTATTTTGCATCCACTTGTAACATTTCATGAAGGGATCAACACTATATTCACTTATTCTAAACTACCAATATACATGGAATCCTGTTCAGTTGTAGCATCAAAAATATACACAGAGTGTCTAATTTCACTTATACTTGTCGTTCATACCCATCCAGACAGACTTGTGTTTTATTATTCTGAGTCCCCGTAGCGCGGTACAAAAGACCTTATATTTTTATTATTATTTCTTTATGTTTTATTTCGTCCATTATAATAACTGGAGTCCTTTGTACTGGGTTAAAGGAACGTTTGAAGGGATTTTAATATTGTGGTTGTCTTGTAGTGTTTTAAAGCGTGGATTTTAGTTTTTGGGGGAACATGTTGCCCCCGTCTTTAGTTGAATACTCTCAGAATCCCCCTGGGTGGTGCTAAAAGAGCAACCAAATGTGGCAGTAGAACATGTGCAAGTACGTCTGGAGAGGTAATGCCACCACACCTGGAATAGTGCTTGTTGTAATGAGGTTTGATAGAAACTGTCATTGTAATAAAAATTCAATTTTGAATATCTGTCACTTGTGAAAATTTTACATATTGATTTGTCATCTAAACTGAATTGTACTTATGTTGTTGTTTTATAACTGAAATTAAAATAGATATCTTTATAATTTCACTGCTGTCTGCCTTTCTACACTGCGCCCTGCTTATATATTGAAGATTGACGGTCTTTATTAGTGCTGCGTTACTGTGTTACTCGTAGATCTCCATACGAACTATTGTGACACGTTATATGATCTTATGTTTACTTGTGTATGTAAAATTTGACGTGTCCAAACGATACATGAGATCTAAAGGAATGAGTGTGAGTTCAAGAACTTGGACTACTGCAACACTTTTATGTAAGTTATCCGTACCAACACTTTAAGACGATAAACGTTAAATGTTAATAAACGTTTACACACACCTCTGCACTAGAATTCCCTGTGTCGCTGATGGCTTGGACAAACAAACACAAACACCCGGGACCCGAGAAAAACTTCATGCTCACTTCACAAAGTGTACTCCGGCCGGGAATTGAACCCGGGACCCCTCGGTTCTAAGGCAAACTAAACCAAGAAGATTGCTCCTTGAACAATTGTTGTTATATAAAATCTGTCATAATAATTTTGATTGTAAAAAGCTTGAGAATCAAATATACTTACGTGTACCTTATTGTTCAGATCCCACCGTTATAAAACGCTGGAGAACCAGCATCTAATGTTTCCTCTGCAGGGACACCGGCCTGCTATCATTAATTGAGAGTGTTCTAACACGGGCTTTGACCTACCACGGGAGCCCAATCCGGATTGGTAGATGTCACATGTCTTCGAATTTTTGGTTCTAAGCTGTCTGCTTCCTCGCGATGTTTTCTTTACCAATTGCATTGAAATTGTAAAGGAAAACAGTACAGTTTCACGATAAAAATACGTTGCGTTGTTTAAAAGATCTAAGCGTACAAACAGCAGGAGTGACTTTGTTTTATACTAAAGGATTAGGTTAACATCATACACTAAACATGTATCACACATGTCCATGAAAATAAAATGATTTCATTCCATTTCAACGATTAGCCGGTTAGTTCACTCATCTAAAGGTATTATAATTAGGACAAATTGAACTAGTATGTAACAACATGTGGTATGTTGCATACTTGCTCTATTATTGTCTCCTAGTTTTGTATACCCACAGCGCAATCACACATTTTGTACAATATAATATAATATAATGTATACACAATATAATGTAATGACTGTGTACACACATTTTGTACAATATAATGTACAAAATGTAGTGTATAATGTGGATAACAAGGATCCACATTATATTGAAGTGATTATTAATATATTACTGACACGACCCGGTTTCAAACGGGTGCAATTTTTTTTTACTCCCTCTTACCTCTGCACTAGGATTCCTGCTCATGCTCATGAAACTTCATGCTCTCCACACAACATGTGCTCCGGCCGGGAATCGAACCCGGAACCCTTCGCTCTGAAGGCAAGGCTACTACTAAGCGACGGCGTCGTCAATTCACTAATATACAATAAAAAGTGCACAAACCTCACATTTTTTTAAATATTTATGAAAACATGTGACATCCTAACTGTCAAACTGATTATAATATTTTTTTTATTGATATTTCATACAACATACCTCTCAAAGGTGGTGTATTTGCCAAAAAATATAAATTCTTCTAAACTAACCTTGTTCTGGCAATTACAAATACAAGAAAAAATACTGCCTGATCGGTTTTCAAGTTATACAATGCGACAATTTAATTTTATATATTCAGACTACTATATATGGGCCACTTTTCATCGTACGAGAAATCACATACGCATGATGAATACAACTCAGTCTAAGATCCAAATCTTATACAGAGTCGCATTACTGTTGTCATGGGCGGGGGTCGTCACTTACCACCAGGTGGGCCCTCAGATCGTTCCGTCAACATAAAAAAATCAAACATGTAAAAAATCATCCAATACGGGAATCATCCAATACGAATATATCCACATCCGTAGCTCGTATCAACAAGCAATACGTATTAGTCCGTATCTTGATAACTACAGAACCGATTTTGATAAAACTTGCACTGTTCAACATGGTACCATTGTTACCATGTTGAACTGTTGACAATCCCATTAATGAGTTTGAGTATAATATAATACATAAATAAACCTAACAAATTTTATATATTTGTTTGGAAGCCCTAATAGATTATCATATGAATATTTTGTTCCAATTATATTACATACACACGTGTCGAATTAGTAACCCATTCTTTAAGTCTGTTAGAAACGATGATAAATTATAATTTGTTACGTTGTTTGCGTTTGCGTTGAGCTGTATTAATTAGTTTTTTCTTCACGACGAGATGTCTGTCGACCCTCTCAGTGGAATAGAAAGACTGACTGATAACAAAGTCTCATCTTCGTATTCTACCGAAATGGTAGGCATTTTGGATCTTCAGCGCGTTGACGTCGACTTGGTCTTCCAACACGGCTTGTTAATGCAGCATCCTAAAAAAATAGTTTAATTAGCTGTTGCGTGGTAAGAAATAAATCATGGATGGTGATGGTGGAGCACATTTCACTGATAAAATATGGGAAGTACTTCTTTTCTTTCCTTCCGCGTACGAGTAGGAGTATGAACTTCCTTCTGCGGGATTCCTCATTCGGGATCCTTCAAACAGCGGGTAAATCTTTATGCAAGACCGGCAACGCATCGGCTTTGTCTCTGGTGTTGCAGATGTCCTGGGTGACGGAGACGACTTTCCATCAGAAGGCCCGTACGCTCGTCTGTCCCCTATCACAAAAAAAACAACAAAGGTTAAAGTAAACCCTATTCCTAAGCCTATGACGCCTGTCCGTCTGCTTTTGGCACTAGTTAGCCGGTTTAAAAGTTTCACAGATCATAATATGATAGTTTGGAGAATATCCTAAAATACTATCGTTGGAACCCAGAATTTGCAGTCTTGGGGCGGTTCATTGTTTTTATTTAATCGCTAGCAAAGTCGATGAGCTCGTTTGGTGAGTAATGTCGAACTATTAAATAATACATGTGCATCGTTGCGTGACTAGAACGATTTCACGTGAACTTGGTCGACTTTGCAGTACTTATGTCCAGTTAGTGTCATTGAATATTTCATCAAAAGTTAAGTGTAGGTATTGGACTCAACTTCAGGCATTCGTCACCGTAGTGTTTTCTATTGTTCCTAATCAATCAATGTTCAATAATAGTCTTGTACCTTTACAATTATTTCTCCAAAACAATGATGATATCTCAATATTAGTCTAACGTCATGCCAGACCAGATTCATGCATTTCACTATAGCTCACTGATGATATATCGAGCGGCATACGCCAGTTATAGGTTGGACCTATATCTACCTATGACGCTCGATGCGTATGATGTTTCAATCTGAGCAGACTACAAAATTTCTCGCAAGCTTAGGATCCGAATTTTTGTGAGTTTGGTTTCTGTTTCAGCCTACACCTTTCAAACACGATTCATTATTATACTATAACTATATTGACATGTCACAAAAATGAACGCCAGATTGCAGGTCGATGTAACACAATATACCTTGTCTTCAAAACAGCGTTTGGCACAGTATACAATAATAACCTTAATTTTTAGGGTCTATGGGCTTTATAGCTATCGAAAAGTCTTCGATTTTTCGCTTTGTTAATAACATAAAGCTACGTACTGATTTGTGTACGTACTGATTTGTGGACTCCGACTAGAAATATATCTGGTACACTGGACAAAATGATATCAGTAATCTGCACATGAATACATAAATGCAGGCAATCACATTTTCACGTTTTCATGGTTGCAAACGTTTGCATAATCTCCGTAGTTAATTTGCAAATGGTTAACTAGAACATGTGGAAATTATCCATGAGATTACGGATCCATTTTTTACATATTCCATACAATCACGATAATAAAGTCGTGTAAGTAATTTGCATACTTGAACTTGAGTATTGAGTAAGTAGAACTTGAAGTTTGCGTCACATTGTCGCATTAGATTTTTATAAATTATAACTAATGCAAAATGATTTAAAGGAATATGACGTGTAGGTATGAGTTGAGACAATTACTTGGTGTTATTTTATTTTTTTCATTGATGAAGTCCTAGTATTGGACAACAGGGCACTACGACCCAATATTATCATAGATTCAAGCATCGCCATTACATCTGGAGATCGTCAATGACTTAATTTGTTTCACTATTACCAGTTTAGTCATCAGATTCCTTGGAAATAGTTGCTTAAGACAACACAATACCCAAAAATTATCTCCCAAAAACACACCGAGTCCACGAGCAAAGGGGAGTGACCTATATTTTAGGCTACGATCGATACGCTGACAAGACAGTTTAATGCTTCGCTTGCTGGTTGTAACACATCACTATATATCACACAACGATCACTATAGTTTTATTATCGTTCACTTAACACTTCAATCTTTATTGATTACACATGACATCAGATTTGCGACCATCAATCATACCAGGTGAGTCACCCCATCGTCCATTTTCCAGTGACCTTGGTTAGAGAGAAGCAGTGTTGGAGTGTGCGCCGTGCAGTCCGGGTCACAAGTCACACTCGACGCATTACCGCACGCTTTCACTTCACTCAATAAACAGATTATCAACGCAATCTTGAAATTAAACAAACATCTAACACGCGAACATTCAGTAAACTAATAATTCCTTTGCAATGCGTTCGACGGTGTCTCGCGTATTACACCGCGCATGTGCGCTTAGCCGGTAAATTAAAAAGTTCATGTTTTGAAAGTGACAGTGTTTCGGCGGGGGATTTCGGTTTTGGTCGGTTGTTTGCGACGGCAGGTGTGTACCTAAGCCCTTATTCTGTTGGTGTAAGGTTTATAACAGCGCGGATAATAGCACCACAGCTGTGTTGTAATGATAAATAAAACATCTGCCCCTCTCATTGCGTGAATTTTTATTTCGTGTAGCATTTTGCACAATTTAAATTATATTAAATTGAATTGAATACTCTTTGACTAGTAAACTTCTATACTAAAATCTGCTCTCCAAATACAAATCTGTTCAATGCATAAATCAATGGAATGCATTTTGATTTCTATGTATGTATGTATGTTTTTTTACAAGGTATTTCGCAATTGCGATAGCGTAGCTATATTTCGATTGGCCAACAGAGCTAGATACCTACTTGCTTACATGAACAGTTATGCCCGTGCCGAATGAATTCAGGTCTTATTCATAGCACAACAACAAATATTCAACAAAATTTCTTGTCATACATATTATTGTAAAAAAAAGTTATTATTATTAATGATTAGAGAAAGCTTTAAATTGATATAAGTATGTCCTACTACTGTATAAAAATAATAGCCAATAATTTATTCGAATATTATAATAATTTATACCAAAATGAAGTGTATAAAAAGCAGCTATGCTATATTGTATTCCACCTATATTTAAGCTCGGTAAGCGAGATTGCAATGCGTATACGTGTTTACAACCTCAATGTAACATTGGCTTAGCTGTCTACTTATATCATTTGGATCAAGACGCGCGCATACATACGCTCAACTACTTTCACCATCGCACAGGCCTTGAGTAGCTACTTGTAATCAAATATTTTTTTATCTCTTTCTTCTAACACATCGAACCAAATGTAGGAGAGAGATAGTAACTTCAATTTCATTTCGAGTTTTGGCCTCGTCGAGACTAACCCATGTTTTATGGTATGCGCGTAGCATACTAGGTCAGTTGAGTATAGATGTAATGTCAATAAACAACCTGCCCTAGTATAGCTACTTCGCTACTTCTCTATAGTCACATCTCATATCATGAAGGGCTGTTACTTCTCATCTGTTCCTGAGTTGGTGACTAGAGCTAATTTTCTTAATATCTATAGTAAGCGTACCTCCATGTACAGTAATTAATAAATGAATTGAAATGAAAACGTGATTGTGAAATTGTATAAACAATAGATTGATTAAATAAAATCGTGTTATGTGATGTTATAATATTTTTACCGTATATATTGTACCTAAATATATTTTTAAAACTACTACGAAACCGGTAGCTGGTTATCAGCAAACGACTCAGGTGTAAAAGGTTTTTGGTTACTTTCTGTGAACAAGCAAAGCAAAACAGATTCATTATAACCTCTCTCTCTATATCTCTTTCCTCCTTCTTCCTGTCAGTACTCGACGCTGTTATATCTACACGATACAATCTGACAGCGAATTTCTGATAGCATTGTAAATTAATAAAAAAATAAAAAAAAATGTAACCGCTTCTTAGCTAAGTTGTTTAATGCTTGCCACAGCCGGGAACCACTCGATCCCGGAGGTGACAAATATTGTGAGTACACCAAGTTTGTTCTCGTATCTTGTGTCCATGCCACCTGCGACACAAGGAATCCTGCAAGTTTATGAGCATATAAGCTTCATTATCGCATTTTTGGGTTTATTGTTATGTTGCCAGTTAGGGCCATATCAGAATTCCTTAAGATGAAAGCATTTTTGAATATACATCATCTGGTATCAAGTGGTGATAATGATTGTGTGTTTTATCATAAACGTTTTTTTAACTCGCTCCGGCTTCGCACGGATGCTATTTACTAATGAAGAAATGCGATAAGCTATTGTATAAGTATGTTTTTAGTGAATTTTTCACAAATATATTTCATAGAAACCTTGTATTAACCACTACGACCACTACAAAAATAATTGAATGAAAAACCGACCATATAACTTTCTTCTCTTATATCCTTAGATAGGTACCATTTAAAATTGAAAATATACAAATTGATCGAAGAAATAACTCACAGGAAAACAAAATACGATACAAAATAAAATACTTGAATGACATATAATATTTTGTCCAGGTACTATAATTTAATTACTAAACTATTAAACGATTGAAGAAATTATTAAAATTTTATGAGACCAATTTAAAAGAAAACTTTTTTTTTAAAGAAAAAAAATTCAGGTTGATAAATGTCGGAGTTAACAAATAAATAAACAATAAAATAAACGTTTACACACTCATACCTCTGCACTAGGATTCCCTGTGTCGCAGATGGCATGGACAAACACAGAAACACAAGACAAACACCCAAGACCCGAGAACAAACTTCATGCTCACCACACAAAGTGTGCCCCGGCCGGGAATCGAACCCGGGACCCCTCGCTTCGAAGGCAGAGCTACTACCAACTAAGCCACTAATCTACTACAGTTATCAGTGGACGAAGCGTGGGCGAGTATCAGCAACCGATATTGGATGTACATCATTTAATTGTTTAGTCTACTATTGGTGCTATATTTATTACGGCTGAGTACAATGGTATTATTAAAAATAAGAAGATAATTAAGTCCGCTTAAACTATGAGGATGTACACTACACAATTTATTTATCTATTATATACTAATAAAGCTGCAGAGTTTGTTTGATTGTTTGTTTGTTTGTTTGTTTGAACGCGCTAATCTCTGGAACTACTGGTCCGATTTGAATGATTCTTTCAGTGTTGGGTAGTCCATTTATCGAGGAAGGCTTTTTTTCAAAATTAGGGATCCGTAATAAAATTGCTATTTTGTAACACAAGGTGTAAAATCGAAAACCTATTTTTGGGTGCGCTGCAAAAACTATTGACAATAGAACAAAATGATGTACTACGGGTTTGTAGATCGCATTAAGACCTACAAAAAAGTCCGCGAGAACATAGATCTAGCTATCATGGTTTAATCGCAATAACCGATTTTGTGTATCAAATTTGTACACCGTGTGCAGTTTGATTCAAGTTGAAAGATAGGATAGCTCACATCTCAATTTATGATCGCAATATTATTTTATTGCAAATTATAATATCGTATGACAAAAACGTTAGCCACAGCAACGCGTGGCCCGGTCAGCTAGTTTTTCTTAATTCTGAAATTATATCAGTCAAACGATACTTGAGATCTAAAGGAATAAAGGTTTGAGTTGGTAAGGTGAAATTACTTGAGTCAAAATCTCACTTGAGTTTGTCAATCACATCAAATATAGGTACTTAATAATTGTAATCAGTTTCACGCTGCATTATGCGTGTATTGTGTCTTTATCAGTATATAGCTGTAGACATGTGGTTATCTGTGGTAGTATGTGTTTCAGTTTTGTTAACGTAATGTTCATGTTTTCAAACGGGATTTTGTATAAGCAGGTTAATATGGTGGTTACTTACCATATTAATACATATATATCTATGTATACGATGTATACATGTATGCGAGTAAATCAATAAAGCCGATTCCACGGGCGCCAGCTCTGGATACGATTCTGAAGTTGTTCTATCATTGTTGTTGCTTAAAACTAACAATATATCCGACTGCATTAAAGTTCTTTAACAATGTGACAATTTTTCAAACATATTTTTGATTAAGGCACTCTGTAATCATTGTCTCAGCTGCAGTGCATTAAATATCATATTTTGACAAAATTATTGTCAAAATAACAGAAAAAGAAAATACCAGAACACCTATTTAAATGACGCCAGAAACTTCCAAATAATGAACCAATATATCGAGAGTACTAACCCCAATTCTAATATAATAATAATTCCAATCAATTACTATTAGACAAACGCTAGAACGTAAAGCATACTGATTTTCTGCGTCCCTTGATATGCAACGGGCATTTGATATTTTATGGCTTATAGCTTTTTATTATATTTGTCCGCATATGTCACCATGAACTTAACGGTTCTCCGCGATGGTCTCACTTAAGAGCCGTTTTCCAATGCAGACGTTGTATCACGCTACCAAAGTCCAGCAGTAGTCTGATAGACTGATGTGACACCACCACGGGTTAGATAGAAGCATACAAATCATAGATGACCTTAAATAACACAAAAATTCCAGGACCTGCAATCAAACAGTCACTGGTGATGTTTAAATTGAAATTCGCATCTTCAGGCATTGTTCAGGTGTTGCTACAAACACAATCGATCATAAATAAAATTGCAGTAAAACATGTACACTTCTTCGTACGTTACGAATTGTTACTTTATAACTGTGTGGCATGTTGGACCATACACATGTCTTGTTTAAAGTGTGCGTGACGATTAATTATTTGGAATCAACAGTGTACGCGTTGCCACATGTGTGAGGACTGTTCTATTTTCGTGTGAATTTTTTGGCGGCGATACCAAAAATCTAAAAATTCGCCTCGTTTTAATAAAATTCTTGATTAAGCTGTGACTCTTTCGCGTGCTGTATTTATCCGAGATTATTGTTGAATTATGAATGTAAAATTATTAATTACCCAGTTTTATTAACCAGTTAATGATTTAAAAATTTTATGGGTGAATAGGGAAGAATTGAAATTGTGGCCGGTTTGTGTATTGCGTTATAAATTATAGTGGTTGCTTCAAATGGGTATGTTGCAATGTTATTTACAAACTCAAGGCTTTTTTTACTAAAAGTGTTACATGCCATACATTGGTTCATCTGTGTCTTGCCATTTTATGGATAGGTAGACTTTGTTCGAAACAGGCAGTATTTTTGTGAATAAGGTTTGCACACTCAATGAAATGTACATACTCAGAAAAAATCTTTGCATGCTTCCTCTTATTGAGAATGAATTCTTTGTCGAATTTAAATAATATATTATAATAAAATATACAATGGAATAAAATTCACTTTATCTTCATACATAAAGTTGGTTTTGAATTACATATTCCCAGTGACGAGTATATTTCAGATAAATTTTCCATAAGTGTATGTTTGTTTCCATGTTTACTAAATATATCTGTCCTATAAAAATAAGGTTACTAAATTTAAAAGAATGTTTGTGAGGCTTAAATGACTAAGGTAACTTAGTTTGAAATGCTTACCACTTTAGATTCCTATTTTGACCATTCGCTTAATCAACTCCATGTTAATCGGTTAATGATTACTAACTCTGTGATTACTAAATAGGTAGGTAAATAAAAATGCCAATTAGTGTTATATTCTATATGGCGTTTTACGTAAAAGGCACAAATCCGTTGGGAATAAAAATTATCCTGTTTTACTTCTTTTCCCAATGGTGAGTCGGGTAGGGTCTGAACAGAAACCCAACTTAGCAGAAAGTCTTGAAAGATCGTAAATATTTTGGAAATATATATTTTTTTATTGGAAAATTAAGTCATTCTTTGATTTTGATAACTTAATAGTAGAGTCCCGGGTTTAATCCCTAGCCGAGGGTTAAAATTTGAGTCTATTCGTTTAATTAGAGTTTGTTGCAAGAAAAAATGCGCCAAAAAATGTATCTGGTATTGACGCTAGTATATCATCACACAGATAAACATCCACACAAATTTTAATAAACAAACAAACATTACACATTCTATAATAGTTGAGTAAATTTTTTCGGTGACATGGCCGTCGCGTTCACGCTACAACTAACTTAGTTAGTCGTTTTGAAATAGGATATCCTTCTAAATTAAAAACACTACGACGCATTAAAGTGCGTTTTCAAAACATGAGACTGTCCAGATAATAATGCTTCATACATGAGTTGCATTGCCGTTGTTATGGGCGGAGGTAACTACTTATCATCGGGTGGGCCTCCAGCTCGTCCTGTCACTTCAGTTACATAAAAAAAAACTTGAATTTCCCTAGCCAAAATGGACATAAGTCGTATTGTAGTTCTGTTTGGCGCCGCTTCGTTATATAATATTTTTTTTCCTTCCAGATTCCATCTGTAACATCCCTTCAAAAACGCCGAAATGCCTAAAGTCTGCCCGCTGCGAATCTCATCGAACATGAAGCCACAGAGATGTCACGGCGTGCTCAGACCACCTGCTCCTATCCACCCTTAAAGCACATGCTCTCAGCTCGTGTTTTATTTGCTATCGCCTCTATAAGCTTCATCACTTCTTTGTACTGGATACAGCTGGTGAACGTTCTTGAAGAGCCACCTGTCGATGAAAAACTAATCCAAGAAGCTATAAAAAATGTTGAGAAGGACTACCGCTACTCAGCTGTCTATCGGAAAACCAGTAAACTCCCCAAAGAACTCAAATATATCCTTTTATGGACACCTCGAGATTTTGCCCCTTTCTATTATTTTGGACAAGGCCAGAGAAAATTCCTCCAAAACAATTGTTCGGTGATAAACTGCTATGTCACCACCGATCGAAAATTCTTCGGAAGTGACACAACAAAATTTGACGCGATTGCTTTCAACGGGAGAAATATGGAACATGCAGACCTTCCGAAGCACCGCTCGCCGCATCAGAAATTTATCTTCTTCACCATGGAATCCGCTGACAACTATCCTGTGTGTAAAAAAAAGTTCGATGGTTTCTTCAACTGGACAGCAACCTACCGGCTTGATTCAGACATGCCATGTCCGTACATAATGGCAAAGAACAACAATGGAGAAGTTATTGCACCGAAGATCGATATGAAATGGCCAACCGACTTTCCCGAAGTCAGCAAAGAGTTCGCGGAAAAGTTAGCAAATAAATCTAAAGCAGCTGCCTGGTTTGTATCTCACTGTTCAAGCAGAAGTGGTCGGAAAGATTTAGTGCAGAGGTTGCAAAAAGCTTTAGAACCTTATGGACATCAAGTGGACGTTTATGGATCATGTGGCCCGTTGAAGTGTCCACGAACCAAGAAAAACGCGTGCGATTTGTTGCTTGAAAAAGATTACTTCTTTTATCTATCGCTGGAGAACTCTTTCGATGATGATTACGTGACAGAAAAGCTGCTGACTGCTCTGCAGCATGACATCCTGCCTATCGTATACGGCGGGGCTAATTACTCTCGGTGAGTTTAACATTTTTCCAGTTGAATATGGTTTTTGAATATGAACTTTGGTTCCACCCAGTGGATGTTCTTTTTAAAGAGCGTGGTAATGGTAAATTATGATGGTATAATTATCTTTGGCTGCTGCGCAAACATGGACCATTTTGAGGTAGTGCCAGCGTGGTGACACTGTTATCAGCAACATGCGTTCGATAGGATTCCTCATCCGGTCGAGACTCCGCTTGCTCCACAAGCTTGTAAATATTTGAATACGTTTTATTTGGCAGGTGAGAAGCCGCAGCCAAAACGCCGCAGTCGTCATGTATCCCACATGTTCATTCAGAGGGATCAGGAGGTTTACATACGGACTCTCCATGACTTCAGGCAGCGAATCCCATTTAACTTGCTGTTTATAAAATTGAGATATCTTTTTATTTCAGATTCCTGCCACCGGGCAGCTACTTGGACGCGAGGAAGTATAGTGCATTCGAACTGGCTTCTGTTATGGACCGGTTGATGAATGCTCCAAAGCTCTACCAAGAGTTCTTCAGGTGGAAAGGGCATATACACTTCAGTGACCCCTCGGCTAAAGAAAACGTCTGCGATGTCTGTGCAATGCTGAACGACGAACGGCGAACCCAGGAGTCGGTTTATCATGAGTTTAGGCAATGGTGGAACCCTCGTTTCCAGGAAAGATGCTAAAGATACGGTAAATGCGTGAACTATGTGATCTTTTTACAATGCGTTTGACGTTTCCCGTATTTATTTTGTGTTTTTTTGGTGACTATTTTAGGCAAACAGATATAAAAATAGTTGGTAGTTTTCACAACTTTCATAAAGTGTAGCTCGCGGAGACAACAAAATATCATTTAAATATACAAAACAGCTAGTCAAAATGTAAATGGGAAAGCAAAAACTGCGACATTTTTGGAAAAAAATGACTGATTACAAGCTCAGAATAACATGAAATTATCTTTCATTCAAGACTTTTTCCCGGAAGGGCAGAGCTTATTAGCTTTTAAGTTTAAACTATAATATAATAATAGAATCAGACGCAAAAAGGTCACAAAAAAATGTAGGTGCCACTCCGCCTTAAGTGGTCATCATAATAACAAAGCTGTTAATTAAATTTAGGTAGGTACTAAACATAAAATCCGTAATGAAGTGAGGAATTGAAGAATACTGATTCTTAAAATATAAGATTTGTGAGACAATAAATTACCTCATGTTATGCGCACAACAAACATTATCACGCAAATTACCGAAAGGGTACCAATGCCACAATTCACTTCATTTTACTGTTAATTACATTATTGTGCGGAAATTGGCATTAATAATGGCAACCGTTACTTTTGATTAAATAATTTGAATAATCAAGGATAGATTATAATTGAATAATTAACCAATGAAATAAAGCCAAATTTATTTTCTTACGGAATACTCTAAAACGACTTCGATGCACTTGATAATAATAAAATCAAGCTTGTATGTTTGTCCTGAGTAGGAATCCAACCCCTATAGATGGCAGACATACTACCAACCGAGCTATGAGGCCATTCAGTGCATGTGGATTTTAGCCATTATGGTGTAACAATTGTGCCATTCATCATTGTAATGTCAGTTGAAGACGAGAGCGTGAAACAGGCGCGATCTTAAATAATATGCCGTGAAAAATTTGCGATTATACATTTTCTTTTAGCGCACGCTTTAACGATATCGGATTGATATTGGCATCCGATGCAATTTTGTGTCGTGTCGCGTATTGTGTGAATTCTCTTAGAAACTGGGTGGTTACAGTTATTTTTTGAATACCAGTCTGCTAGTTGTGTTATGTTTTATTGTGTATCTGATATTATGGGAGGCTATCGAGTTCCTGAGTGGCATTGAAATGTTTAAATCTATGAACTGTAGTTAATTGGACTGGAACTAAATGTTAATGTTTAATTAACATTTAGTTCAAGTCTGAATCATAAGTTATACAATTAGTTTCATAGTGTGGTGTATTTAACGTTGTATGGAATAGATACTAATTAATTGTAACCAAAATATTGTGGCTTTAAATAGCATTTTTAAATTCTTATGTTAAAATATTTGTTTAGTTAAGATAAATTTTTATTCAGGTTTCGATGGTTACTTTTTATAATTACTAATTTTAACTAATTTATCATATTATAATCTTTCAAAAAGTTTGACATTTACGAGTATTTTGACTTTTGTTGAAATGGTAATTTATCTCTTATTGAAGTTACAAGTTACAAAATATCCAAATTGATCCATAACTAGCGAAGACATCGTATAAAAAACATAAAAACATAGAGCCTTTATTAAAAAAAAAAAAAAACCCTTATCTTACGTTACACGTTACCTTAATTTCACAGAATGTGCTTCCAAACAAGTCTTTCCACGGATATAATGTCATTATTTTGTGTAAAACACTGATTATATTTTAAATATATGTGTTTATGTGAACATAAAACTCAATGATTAGTTGATTGGGCAAAACTGAGATATGCTAATGGTTTTTTAAGTGAATATCGATAATGTGTTTATCTTTTCTGTGGGCTTTGTGGCTTTGTTTTAACAAAACAAGCGCCGACAATTGTGTGGGCATCGAACGATATCGACAAACTATAATTATCTTGCCGCTCATTTATCTATAACCTATAAAAATATTAAATTCAACGAATATCAATAAAAAGTGACAAATATACCACCTATATAACTGTCACTTCTTCACAAAAAAGTAGCCATATTTTGTGTTTATTCAGAATTCAGAATACTTGAGAATTAACTCGGATATTGGCCAAAGACATAATATGACAAAATAAGAACTATTATTAGTACCGCTTTTGCCCAATTTACTTAATCTGTATATGGCATAATTTGTTTTTTTTTTTTTTTTAAACACTTACTTGTTTTGACTGACAACTAACTATTCAGCCGACAGGGGCGCCACGCAACTAGAAGTCAAATGAAAAACATCATTATAAATTTATATAACAATCTAACCTAACCGTGTGTTTAACAAAAAAAACTGTGCTTTTTAAATTTAACCGTACTATATCGTACTTCACCGTAGGTTTTGACAGAATATCGTACATTACCGTAGGTTTTGACAGAATATCGTACATTACCGTAGGTTTTCACAGCCACGTAAATTTGACGAGATTCTATGAAGATGCTTTCAGCTTTCGAGATGACGATAAAATATATCATGTAAATTCACCAGCACTCACAACCTAACCAGAACATTGCAGTGTAAGTGCGCCACTGCTGAATACCAGGAGTAGTGGAAGTACTTCTCCTGGCGAACTTAGATTAGAGTACGTTCTTTGGGTTTCTCCTTTTGCACCATCCAGGACACGTATAGAGGCTCTGAAGGTCTACCGGCCTACCGACGCGAGCAACGTGGATTTTATTTAGTTTTTAAAACGTGTCGGTATAAAAGTTGTCACATGACGTGCTGTACTAAATATTTTTAAAGGATTAATTGTAGCTTTTATTTGTCAATTACATAGTCATAATTTGATTTGTGCATTTAAAGAAATAGTAGGCGACATTAATTTTATGTTATACCTATTATGTAATAATTGTTTATTAGATGTGTATGTAGACAGTATGTTAGTAATACTGATTTGATGTACTTAATAATATTTACATCAATAAACAATAATATGCAAGCAGTCATTGGTACACAGAGTGGTTTTATTATCCCCGACCAAAGACTGTCTGTCAATACCCTTTAGCCAACATAACTTTTTTTTATGTGATTAAGTGACGGAACGAGCTGAGAGCCCACCTGGTGGTAAGTGCGACCCCCGCCCATAAGATAATAAGATTTGGATAAGATTCACTCATAAGGTAAGATTTGGACCGTACTCTGATTTGCACTCATCATATCAACGGAGACGGGGATGATACGTCTCATGCGCATGTGATTTCACAGGCACCCACACCCTTCCACCAGAACATAGGAACAGCTTATGACGTGATGGAATGTTTTTTTTAAATGGCCTATATGTTGTATGCCGCTGATGTTGTTGTTGGCCTTGACAGCTTTGCGCGGGCTTTTGGCGAGGGCGGATGGCCCTCAACAGACGTAATATTTTTTTTTATATATGTTATACTTACTTACGTAGGACCTCGTCTTAGCTCGTTGCTATACGAACGAAACTACATTTTTTTTTATTGAACTTTAATGTTGTTGGCTGATAATATCTATATTCAATGTTCATTGACATTTGAAGATTTCAAGCCCGTTACAGACTAATATTTTGTGCATGCGACAATTTCGCGCGTTATTCGTAGTACCTCTGTGTCTATTTACTTTGTGCCACAAAGTACTATGAGGAAGAACTATTTCAGCCACAGATAGCATTAAAACTAAAACAAAAGCCACTCCGGGCGATAACGAAAAAACTTCGACTACTGTTAATTAGAAAAGTTCTGTACGTTCTTGAGATGGCACATACCTACCTACTTGTAAGTTCGCTGGCATGCGTGAGGAGAATATTGGGTCTAGCTTCGTTAGTTTTCTTAGTCCAAGAAATTTTCTCGCAAATCGGTAGGGAGGATATGAGTCGTTGCGGTGTTGTTCATGGGCGGAAGTAGCCACTTAACATCAGTTGGGCGAGAAGAGAATGCTTCGTAGCATTAAGTTCACCTGTATACTGTGTCTAATCATATGTGCATAACAGAATTTTCTATCAGTTTCACAGTCAATTGCGTCACAAAGTGCTTGCGTCACTGACTGGTTGGTAGGTATTATTAGAGGTAAAGAATGTGAGTACACGGTAATTGAATGAGGAAAGGCAGGGAGCAGTTCGCGGTACGCCAAATCTATTTACTGGCTCTTTGTATTGACTATCGCAGCAACGCGGAGCTGAGAATGCTTGAACTATGGATATTCCTTAATACATGATAATGTCAACGTAAAAAATCTGAATGATACTTTTTTTACATGCTGAAAGCTTTGGATTTCTGGAGAACTCAAATTTTGACACCAGAGTTGGCTACTTATGTACATAAAATGACTACTTTTTTTTGGAAATGTATAAGAAATATCGTGATTCGAACCCCCGACCGACATACCGAAGACAGAGCAACTACCGACTGAGCTGTGAGTCCAGTTGACACTAATTTTCTCAAAACTATACCAAAAAATCCGTACACTTGTCTTACTATGCTAACAACTCATTGCATCGGTAAGGAACCATCATTGACGGAACCGTGGCTTAGTTGGTAGTAGCCCTGCCTTCGAAGCGAGGGGTCCCGGGTTCGATTCCCGGCCGGGGCACTCTTTGTGTGGTGAGCATGAAGTTTGTTCTCGGGTCTTGGGTGTTTGTCTTGTGTTTCTGTGTTTATCCATGCCATCTGCGATACAGGGAATCCTAGTGCAGAGGTATGAGTGTGTAAACGTTTATTTTATTTTATTTTTATCATGAAATCATCACACTAATATTACTAAAAAGCTGCGCCCCGTTCTGTTACTCGCTGTTTTCCGGGATCAAAAGTAGCCTATGTGTTAATCCAGGATATAAGCTATCCTGGTACCATAACTACATTCAAATTCGTAGAGCCGTTTGAGCGTGAAGGTAGTTCCATACTTCACGTTATGAATGTACCTACCATGGATTAACACAGGCTACTTTTGATCCCGAGAAGCCGCGGGTAACACCGCGGGGCGTAGTTAGTTTTTAATAATAATATGTTGATTTCTTGATGGTTCGTTGTCGACGCAGAGTTGTTGGCGAGGTTAACATAAAGGGGACGGCATTTTGGTATTGTAAAAATAAGTGTCAATTGGACTCAGCTTTTTATCCCGGTTGAATGAAATAATTTTTTTAAGTGACGTGAAAAAACTTTTTAAAATTTTTTCATTTTAACAACTTTTTTAAATTTTTTCATTTGTCTCATATTGACTTTTCAATCGCGGGTAACACCGCGGGACGCATTTCTACACTAATATTATAAAGAGGAAAGATTTGTACCTATTTTTGTATGTTTGTAATGAATAGGCTCAAAAAGTACTGGGCCGATTTAAAAAATTCTTTCACCAATAGAATACTATTATACATTCTTCCAATTTGACATAGGCTACATTTTATTTTGAAAAAAATTAGGGATCCTTGGTAAAATTTGAACAATGTAACCGAAGGTGTAGAAAAATGAGTCTTAAAATATCTTTCGTCGAATGCGCTGCCGAAACTATTAGCGATAGAACAAAATAATGTACAACAATATTGAAGAACATCATAATGTCTACAAAAAACTCCGCGGTAGCATATGTCCAACTATTGTAGTTATGTCACTACCCCGTGCGAAGCTGGGACGGGCTGCTAGTTTTAAATATATTAGTAAACGTATCGTTCAGGATCGTACATCGGTGTGCATCAGCCCGGGGCTGCGTAATGACATCACCGAACGATAGGCACTCTGTCGTATCCGGTATTTTTTATCTAAAACGCCAGAGATAGCTTGGTTCCAACATGGCATCATAATGGAACCTACTCATATATGTTGTGCTACTAGCTCCACTTTGCGGTGTTACCCGTAATTTCCCGGGATCAAAAGCAGCCTATGTGTTAATCCGGGATAAAAGCTATCCTGGTACTAAATTTCATTTAAATCTATTCACACACATACAAACTTTCGCCTTTATAATATTACATGGGGTACAGAAGATAATAATAAACATTCAATTTAAAAAAAGTTCTGGGTTTTGAAAAAATATTGCTAGATCCGATATAATCCGATTGTATTTAGCTTTTGCCTCGTGACAAGAACAAATATATATATGATTAGTACTATACAAATCAGTGGAGTGGATGGGAATTTAAAATACTATTTTTTTATATTTTTTCAGCCCCCTCGCGAGTGCTAGGCTATATTTTTTGTTAAAAGTAGTTCGCGTGTGTCTTCGTAAGAAAATTTTGCCGTGCATCTTCAGTGGGAGCTCGACAGCACCAGTTTATGCTTAAGCTTGCATTATTTATACTGTAGTAAGTCATACATTTTGGAAGTCAGCATATTATCTTGTAAATTTACACGTTTTATGTATATTTATGTTAAGGTTTCCACTGCGAAACTTCACTTGGCACGTAGTTTACTCGAAACATATTGTAAATAATTGCATCACTGAATTAATAAACAATCTCTTTCTTTCCATCAAAAGATTGACATGTATTTCTTCTTCTTTTCGTGTAAGTGGCCAACTTTGGTGTCGGAGTTGACAAGCTGCCTGACATGGCTTACAATAATAATAAGTTTTATTTCAGTTAAGGTTACATAAGTTTTGTTGACTTCGATTTCTAGTCATAGCTTTGACTCCTTGCTCTAAGACTAAAGTATTGACCAGGCGGAGAGATAAGCAACTTATCATGTACTCAATAGTCTATACGATCAAATCAAGAGTTTAGTATTACATAATTTAAGCTTATACGTAGCATGAGTTTGAGATATATTAATGTACAGTAATAGAGCCTAGGTAGATAGGTAAGTATACTCTTTAATGTACATTACATCATAAATTTAAACATAAATGATTATCTACACTAATTTAAGTATAAAAAACAACATTGTTTTCTGCCAGGCAACTTTTGGATGGAGAGAAACTATAAGATACTGCATTCTGGTAGAAAGTGTACAAAATCTTAAATAATATATATAAATTACGTGTCACGATGTTTGTCCGCGATGGACTCCTAAACTGCTTAACCGATTTAAATCAAATTTGTACACCGTGTGCAGTTTGATCCAACTTGAAAGATAGGATAGCTCACATCCCAATTTATGATCACTTACTATAAAATACTTTTCCATAGCTAAGTTGGTGGTAGCATTGCTTTGAATGCGTCCCGGGTTCGACTTCCGGCCGGGACACACTTTGTGCGGTGAGCATGAAGTTTATTCTCGGTATGTCTTGTGTTTGTCCATGCCCTCAGTGTATTCTGGTGCAAGGGTGTAAGTGTGTAAACGTTTTATGTTTTACAGATCGAGCGCAGATCATTGAAAATCCCAGCGCAAACCCTTTTGCGGGATGAACGCCACAACTCGTTCCCAATCAGGCGTAAAGATTTTTATGGCCTTACTAATTGTCCGCCAACACCGGTGGCAATAAAAGTTATTAATTGGTTTCCGCCGCCCGCCGGAAGTTGTAAATACAGCCCGCTACTATTTCCGGTCGATCGGCACGCATCGGCCCTTTTTGGAGGGATTTCAGGATTTATGTGGGTTTGTGATGAAAATACATCGTTTGTATAGGTAGGTTCGTGTTTTTAAATTTTTTGAAATTCGGTCTCAAATATTTTATTTTGGTGCTGGTTTTCTGATTAGCTTTTAAACTAGTAACTGATAAAATCGAAAAAAAGACATATTTTTTCCAGTTATTATATCAAAATTAATAACTTTGGTTGAACTAATTAATAACTTTAACTATTGAACCGATTTTGATAAAAATTCTATGTGACCAATCTGAAAGCATATCCTTAAATAAAAAATAATTTTCCAAATTGGTTGATAAATGGCAGAGAATCGTGAAAATATATTAATAAAAATATAAACATCCCTTTTGAAGTCGGTTAATGATGCCATAGACAAATAAAACATACATGAGAACAGAACAGAGAAGTTAGGCATAAATAAAATTAAAATACATAAGGTACAATATGAAATCGACTATAATCTAAGATAATATAAGTAGTAATGAATTAATATATAATATTTTGTGCCAATTCTAGTGAGTACACAACTTTAAAACTACTGCAGCAATATAATAATGTGACAAGCTAGAATCTAAATACGATTAACTAAAAGCATTCCATTGTTTACCGATCTGCGGTTGCTAAATAATACGGATCGGGTTCACCATGAGTATATTTGTTTTTACTCAAACTAACAGAAATGGAATTGATACCGAACTTCTGGTGAAATAGTAATCATGTAAACTAAATAGTATTAAAGTATTGCTGAAATTCTTACCTATCAAATTCATGATTGATTTTTTGCCACGTCTATTTCAATATGTGTCACTACATAATTGTCCTGATATTAAAATAAGATTTTAAATATTTAAATTTGACATACTCGTAAAAAAGCGTTCACGAACGATCCTAACTGAAATTCGTAAAAAATTGTACTCGTCACTTTATATTATTAAATGTTTGCAATAGTCCGAATTAAGTTTTTAGGGATATCAAAATTGGAAAAGTTGGCATAATAAATAAAATAAGTTGACTTGTCGAGCCAGCTAGTTTTATTATAATTAAATAGGTATGTATCAACAAGATCACGCATTATTATTACTTATGTTTGGCGTTTGTACCCTATCCGACCCTCCATAAGCAGAACAATCAGGAAACCCCTGATAGAGGTTTGTATTCTTTTCAACGGTAAGAACCAGTTCATAAACAAGTTAATTACGTTACTTATACTAAATTATAATACTTGTACTTGTAAATTATCCTAAGTCTCCCATAATGATGATTTAAATCATTCTGCAATGATTTTCAGGGATTTTCTTTAGATTAGAAACATTTTTCACCGAAAGAGCTTAAAAGCAAACCTGAATAACTTGGATGTCTCTCGATGACAATACATTGCGTGCTTGACTCCGGGACAAGTGCCCAGTAATGGATATCTATTAGCCACAGACACAGTCAACCAGGGTTGCCACATGTGCCACTTTTTGTACTTTTAAATATTTTTTTATGTTAAAAAATGACGGATCTTTCTGAAGCCGCAAATGATGATAAGTCCGTTCAAAACAAAAGCAATACGACTTAAGGTATAGGAAAACCGTTGTTGCACCCCGTTGCGCCCGTCACCCGGAGCGGGGTTATGTTACAACATTTATTGTTCTACGACTCTTGTAATTTCGATAAAATAAAAAAAGAGCTGTAAATATATCATCCGTTATACGGATTAAAATATACAACTCTCAGAAAGACGTAGGTTAATTTCTGTGATATAAGCTATATTTCACTGATTTAAAAAAGGAGAAAGATCTCAATTTGCATGTATTTTTTATGTTTATTCCGAAATACTTTCACCTATCGTGGATCGATTACAATATTGGTCATTAAGGTTAGAAAATCAGGTATTAAAAGTCAATTTGTTCTATTTTTATTCGACCATTTTTTGGTCTGAAAAAACCCAAAGCAGTTGATAACGCGGAGACGTTGGACGATTTATGCCGGATTCTTACCGGCTAAAAACCCCACGGTGTTGCTTCTAGACGACCCTTCAAGAGCCCAGCGGCTCTGTGGCAGCCCTACGCGGCAGTGCCATCAATTACAGTGATTTCCGACACTCGGCTGACGCAGCCCCACGCAGCCACTTACGCCGGGATCAAAGAATCTCGCAGAAGCTAAGAGCCAGGTAAATGAGCGCGCAATCTTTTATCGCACCACTTTGTGTTTCCAACATCATTTTTGTTGTAAATTGCGGTAAAAGGAAGCCTTCCTACGCTAGGAAAATAATTGATGTTCCTTAGATGTTATGACTGCAAAGTGAAATATGTATAATATTTTTGGAAAATAGAGCTACCACAGCTCAGTTGGTAGCTCTATCTTCTGCGCTGTAGGTTGAAGGTTCGATCTCCAATCAGGACTACCAATAGTGTGATGAACATAGATGTTCGTTACATGTAAACCAACAAGTAAACAATGAGATTTTCCCTTGAAAAAATTATGTGCGCAATACCACGTTCTCAAAACGGTAAAAAAAAAATTGTGAGGGAACCGGCAAGTCTTAGAAACAAAAATTCAAAGATTGCTCAAAGCCCACTTATCTTAATTATAGAGAGTCGGTCGGTATTCCTGCAATAGGAAGGTAATATTAGAGGCTGATATGGAATGCGTACTCGCACACAAAAACCTACGGAAAATCTCGGATCAATTTGGCGTAAAAAATGTGTTGATCAACTATCCTACATGTCAAACAAATATAATACGTATATATTGGGTGTGTGAATATGACTCCGCCCCTTTTTGTCAAAATAAAACACATTTGTTCGCTTACAAAATTAAAAAAAAAAAATTATTGAAAGTATGCTCCATCTGCAGCTACAACCTTCGCCCATCGTTCAGGTAGTTTTCGTATTCCTTGCTGGAAGAAGTCCTGGTCTTTTGAGCTTATCCAGTTGTCAATCCAAATTTTGATACTTTCACATGAAGTAAACTTTTCTCCAGTAAGGTCTGTCTGCATCGTCCGGAATAGGTGGTAATCCGAAGGAGCTATGTCTGGTGAATATGGCGGGTGGGGTAACACTTCCCAGTCCTGTCCCTCTAAATATCTTTTTACGACTTCTGCGGTATGCGGTTTGGCATTGTCATGCTGAAGAACTAATTTGTTATGTCTATTCACCCATTCTGGTCGTTTTTCTTCTATGGCTCGCTTCAAACGCATTAGTTGTCGTCGGTAAACTTCTCCATTAATAGTTTCAGAGGGTTTGAGCAACTCATAATATACAATACCTTTCTGATCCCACCAAATACAGAGCATGACCTTGGCACAGTGAATATTTATTTTTGGCTGTGATGGGCCTGGTTCGCCTGGTTTCACCCAAGCTTTTTTGCGTTTAGGATTTTCGTAGTGTATCCATTTTTCGTCTCCTGTGACTATCCGATGCAAAAATCCTTTTCTTTGCTGTCTCTGAAGCAGCATTTCACAAATGGTTTTCCGACGTTCCATGTCTCTTTCTTTTAAATCATGTGGAACCCAGTAACCGGCTTTTTGAATCATTCCCATCATTTGTAAACGCTTTGCAACAGTTGAACGATCAACATTTAATGCTGCAGCTAATTCTGATTGAGTTTGGCAAGAATCTTCCGCCAATAATGCTTCCAATTCAGCATCTTCAAATTTTTTTGGTGGTTTTCCATGTTCTTTATCCTCAGTACTAAAATCGTTATTTTGAAATCGTCGAAACCATTCCTTGCAAGTTGTATTAGACGGAGCATGCTCACCATAAATCTCCACAAGCAAACGATAAGTTTCCGCTGCAGTTTTCTTCGCAATAAAATAATGTAATAACACTTCCCGCAAATGACGTTTATTTGGAATAAAAACCGACATTTTCGAAAAGGTGAAAACAATTGTTGCTTACACTTCAACCAAATATCATAAAATGCGTTAGATAGCTGACATTCAGTACTATCGAATACAAGTATGGTCATTTATTAGTACACGTAAACAATACTAAAAACGACATCTGTTGAGAAAGGGCGGAGTCATATTCACACACCCAATATAATTTTATTCGTTTCAGCTACCATTAGTTCTAATCAGTAATTCTGTTGAATGAACAAAACTGTATATTAAAGCCATTGAACATTATCGTCCAATTACCTACTAATTGAATTTCATGTCATTTGCGGGCTTAGTCCAATACACCCGCAGAAGTTATTTGTGGCTGACTACAATGTTTCAAAATACAATATCATACTAATATTGTCGTAATGTATGTTTGTTACTCTTTCATGCCTCAATGGTTCAATAGATTTGGGTGAAATTTGGTTAAACTTTTTTGGTTAATATGTATGCTACTTTTTATCCTGAGTCAGTTTTTTCCCATCTCATCCATATTGATTTTGGATCTGGAGGTCACCGATTCGAATATAGAGCAACAATGAGTTTGTGCTAAATGTAGTTTACGTATGTATGTGCAAAAATACATGACGTCCCCCAATTCGAATTAAGTTTTCATTTAAGACCCATCCACTCTTTCTTGTCGAGAGTTGGCTTATCTCCATGGAGTGCCGTGGAAGCATGTGGAAGCGATCCCCGTAGCTCCGTCGTAGCTAATAGGACGAAGCATATAGGAATTTTAGTCCATAGTGGCGTAGTAGCGTTTTCATCTGCTTAGCCCGAAAAGTAGATGCTCTCTCAAAAACATTGGTTTTGGTTACAGGGCTGGTACCCAAAACCCTTCAAAAGTAGACTAAATCGTAACTACGGCCGTCTAAATTTAAAATACTCCATTATTCTTTTAAATTGAATGCCTGTTAAGCAAGACCACGGTAAATGGGTTCGTTTCCATTCGAGGGTAGGCAGACAAAAATCTCATTTCCTGACTGTGAGTGGCAGAGACACAGATAACGAACGCACGGTACCCTTGTTTGCGATTAACACGCGTGGTTTAAACTACCTTGGAATAAGGAGTTTATGTATCTATTATAAACTTTTTACTCTTTAGAATCTTCAGAACATTTTTTTTTCAGCCAAGATTGTATATCCTTTTAATTTGAATTGCGACTTAGTGACTGGTCTCGGTGTTTTCAAGCGAAGGCTTTCGACATGGCTTATCAGTTATAGCCAGGATAGACATCTTAATTTGCTGGCTTACGATACATAGACTGGCCTGACTACTCAGTTGGTAGTAGCTCTGCCTTCTGCGCTGTGCAAAACCCGATGCCAACACAGGGGGGTCCAGGAACGGACAGCCGCGGCGGGTTCGCGGATGTGTGTTATAACGTTCCCGTGTTCCCACTACTAAGCGGCAGCGGAGGACATCGTGGGGTTTTAGTGGGTCTAGTCCCACATAACCGCTCTGTCTCCCCGTGGCAGGGCGGTATGCAAGTGAATTTCCCCACGAAAAAAAAAAATGATAAGCAATATCAAAATATTCAATCAGCTATCTAGTTTCTATGGTACAAGCTTTGCTTAGTTTAGAGCTAGATAACGCTGTGTGAAATAGCCATGAATATTTATTTATTATTTATTACGTAACGCGCACGATGCGGTAAGTTCAAATCCCACGACACGGTCTCCTATACAACTACTGGTGACTGACTGAGCGAGAAGGTTCGTTCAGTAATGAATTGTTTATTTTTTATTTTTAGTACGTAAGAATGTAAGAATGAACAATAAGAGAGAGTAGTAGTTGTATTTCATTCAGTATTACACACAACGTTTTCAGTCCATATTAGTAAAACAAGGCGATGAAGTTTCGCTAGGTTCTATTTGTGTAAACGTTTTTACAAGAGATACAAATATATCAGCAAATTTAAACAGCGAAACTCTTTACTATAAGTAAAGAGATGTTTTTATGTCACAATAGTGAGAGGACGAACTGAAGGGCCACCTGATGTTAAATGGTTACCTCCGTCCATAATAACGACCTAAGTAATACGACTTAGGTCCTCTCTGGTCGAAGTATGAGAAGACCCAAGTCGCACCCCGTTGCGCCTGTCACCCGAGATAGGGATGTTACGATTTCATCGGCACCAACACCAACAATCGGTTTTTTTTTGTATACATACATATAATACATATGAACACCCAGACACAGAACAAACATTTCTGTTCGCAAACAAATGCTTGTCCTTGGTGTGAATCGAACCCACTACCTACAACGCAGAAGGCAGAGCTACTTCCGACTGAGCTATTATGCCAGTCAATAATGTACCTGACCTGATCCCTTCTCCATATTCATTGTATTACAACCGTAGGAACCAGAAACCAAGTAAGTCTAACGAGGGTGTTGCATTGCGTGCCTCTCAAGAGCCTGTAATTTCACCGGCAGCGATAGAAATTTAAAGGCGTTTTCTCCATTTAATTAGAACTGACAGGTCTGTTCGTATTCCCGATCCACCAATCCGAAAACAAATATTTTGCTTCCCGCCTAACCAATAATGACCGTAGCCAACTGTGATGCTTACTGATAGCTGTCTATTGCAGTAAGTTCACAATAATATTGCCACCTGCCACCTAACTTCTACAGAGTAAAAGAAATAGAATGGAATATGTTACAACTAATCAAGGCAATGGTATAAAAATCGAAAAAAAACCGACTTCCATACTTTCAAAGTAGCAAAATAGACAATTTCGGTAACTTAGATGCCATACTTTTCCCAGTTATTTTTACTTAACCACTAAACTATTGAACCGATTTTGATAATAAAATTCTGTTTACTCAATTTTCATTACAATCTGGTTAACGACTTTTATGTAGTTATTTAGTTATTAACACTATATTTTATACAGTTGAGAAATGTTGGCACAAAACTGCCGCCACTCAGCCTTTCCTATATACTGGCTGATTTAGAAGTGGTACAAGACACTTTAAAAAATAAAATGCTTTCGTACTCTATATTTCTACGAATATTATATTGGCTCTGGCTGGAGATTGAAGGAACAGAATGAAAGTAATATCATCTGCCATCACAACAGCAACACGACTTAGATCCTCCCATACTTACGATTAGGACGTGATGCGGTGAAATTGCACCCTCAAACCGGAACGTACTCGGTCCTCTTTCCCTGTAGTCCTCGTTACTCTATTGTGGGAAAATTGACGAGAAAAGAAAACCAAGAAAATTGTAGCTAACTATTTCTTACAGCGAATAAGTTATCTTCTTTCATTTTTAGAGCACATATTCACAACTTCTATTAAACTTATAAAACTCCCCTTTTTACAGGGCTTAAAAATTTAAGGTATTGTAGAAGAGCGTCCTGGAAGCACCGCTCCTGATTTAGTTTACTAAGGTATTTTGCTTCTAGTTTTATTACTCTCATGCCCCCACTTTGGGGGTTGGTGGAGGCGACGCTCATTTCTCAGGTTCGACTTCCAGTATTGATATTGCTGGGTATTACGAGCCGAAAGCTGTTGGCTTTCATAGCATACGAGGGATATAGAGTGTATTGAATTTTTAATAAAGATTTTTGGGATAAATGCTTTATACTGTTCGCTTAGATCGAATTGCGAATGTGAATGTCGAAACTAGTGGCATGGACGCTAACTACTAACCTGGTTCAAATCCAGATGCACCAATGAGCGTTTCGCTTAAAACGTAATGTTACTACGTTCTCAAAACGGTTGAGGACAATACAGTAAGGAATCTTACTACTAATATTTAAATGCGAATCTTTGGATGGATGTTTACTCAATCACGCCAGAACAGCTGATCGAATCTGGATGAAAGTAGGCACAGAGATATTATAGATTGTAGTTTGGAATACTTTTTTATTCAGGTAAAATGTACAGTTCTCGTAGATTGGCCAATCTTGGGCGCAGATAGTGTTTTATAGTAAAAAAATATGACAATTGATATATATAAATCTGGATTGGACTAAGTGAGAATGTTACGCCGAATGATTTTCATTCATTCATATGGCTTTTTCTGAGAATATGTCCATTTCTGGTTCATGCTGGTACAGACCATGGTACTAAGCTGTATGTATAGTTAATGTCTTTTTATTTATTGTTTCTTATTGTACATAGTTTACTACCATATTAAATTTTTAATAACGTTTTAAATTTATTAACCCGAATCATACCAACACTTAGTTATATAATCGTTTATACAAATAAATCAAACGAAATAAAAATGTTATCTTATTAGCATGACGTTACCAAGTGTTCATTGTGTACCTAAGGTAAAATATATAAATTAAAAATAATAATATTAGTAGCATTAAAGTTCCTTCTATTATTAAAGGAACTATCTCCAATATTCTGCCCGGTCTATCCCCTTGTAGGGGCTTCCAGTCTCGGGTAATATTTGTTTAATCTGCAGCCGAGCGACAACCAACCTCGGCAGTCTATTGCTCAATAATCTATGGTCTATATTTAACATCTCGCCCCAAACCTACAATTTCCAGTATTAAAATGTTTCGCATCTGTGAACGCTGGCGAATATCGCAAGTATTTTGTCTGCAAGCTGTATCCCGTTTTGATTGAGACTTTATATGTATAAATAAATGATCTTTATATATAAAAAATGAATCCCTATTTGCCTTGGTTACGCAATTACTTGAGACTTAAGGGGACCAAGACTCTTTATGAGTTTTATTGCTGTTGTCTTTAGGGTACCCACATACCACCAGGTGGGTCTTCTGAGCGTTCCGTCTTCTTTTTCATGTCATCTTTTTTATGTTTTTTGTATGCAACTTAGGTGTTCTCATACTTTGGGAAGACCTAAATGGTAATGCTATGTTATGAGCGAATTTAACCACTTAACAACAGGTGGGCCTTCAGATCGACGCGTTATTAATGCGATTACAGCGAAAAAAATGGTGACAAAACCAAAAACACAGAAAATTTGAACAGTGCATCACGTTGATACGAGCTTGTTTATTTTATGACCAGCCATCAGCCGTTCTCATTGCAACTTCCGCTGAAATAAATGGTTTTCTACGACATTAATTACGCTGGTATCCGTATGATTGATTGTGCAATCAACAAGCCGACCAAGTGAGCTCAGGGTCATCAGGCCTGTGCATGCTGATTGAGATATTAATTATGTGTAGTGAAATGAAGTCAAACTTTTGGTCATCTATATCTTTTCAATAAAAATCAAAAACCAATGACACATGACAAAGCGTATGACAAAGCGTCGCTTAAACTTAATTAATTATCTTTTAATCATATTTTGTATGAAATATTTTTTATTAATTCTATTTTTTAATTCTTTTTAAGTCAGCTATTTTGGTGGTATTTTTGTATGGAATCCGTACGAAGCCGAGGCAGGGCACTAGTACTCCCCCCCGTGGGTTCCCGCCTTGTCGGGGCGGGGGGGCTTAGTAACCGTGGCCTGGTCCCCCACGGTGAAGCTAAGAGGAACCCGGGAGGGCCGCTCCTTTAGGCTTTGCCTCTAAGCCGAATAGGAGCGGCACAGTAGGTGGCGGTGCCTTATGGGGGGCACCGCAACTGAGGCGGGCTGCGGTGCTGTATGGGCAGCTCCGCAGCTGAAGGTTAGGGGCCGCGGCGGGAGAGGAGTGCCGGTATTACGGTGTGCCGTTCTCCCTACCTTCCGCGGCCACGGCGGGGTCGCCACCGCTGGATGGCGGACGCGGTGGGGCCGCAGGGGAAGAGGAGTGTCGGTATTGCGAGGCGCCGCTCTCCCTATCCTCTGCGGCCGTAGTGGTAAGCGACGGGACCACAGACCTGACCCGTCGCATGGGGACCTAGGGCGTCTGACACGGGGTAGTCTGACGTCCTATCGCTGGCATGGTCCCCGAGGTGGTTGCGACGCGCCTCGTGTCCTGGCGTGTCGTGGCGAGGGAGGATGGCATACATTGCCATCCCATGGAGGGTCCGGAAACGGACAGCTGCGGCGGGATCGCGGATGTGTGTTACAACGTTCCCGTGTTCCCGCCACTAAGCGGCAGAGGAGGACACCGTGGAGTTTTAGTGGGTAGTCCCACATAACCGCTCTGTTTCCCCGTGGCAGGGCGGTATGCTAAGACATTTCTCCACGAAAAAAAAAAAAAAAAAAAAGGGCACTAGTACTAGTTAATAATTGTTGATAATAATTATTATATTTTTTATCGTAATAAATATAGTACTTTATCAGTTAGCTAGTTTCGCATTAAATGATACACCTTCGTCTCAGAATAACGGGTACAACGCGATGCGATTTGACTTAATCTTAGTCGTTTTCCTGTTGTTTATGGGCGGTGGTAAGCGCTTATCATAAGGTAAGCGTTCATCCCTTCAATTTACCGTCTTATTTATTGTATAGCATTTTTCAATGCAACGGTGTAATTACCGCAATTAATTAGTTAACAAAACACGAGCCTCACGTTGAAATTTTGAATATTTTTGCAGTAAAATTCATAAGTTGCAAGAACTGCAAAAAATGTCCCACAGTGCTGCGAGCACTCGTGGGAAATTAGCCAACGGTAGTTAGACCAAACGGTCGCCATGTCTGCCGCTAATTATGGTAAAACATTTTTAAAAAATTCTAGTAAATATTGAAATATTAGATTAAATATGAACGTATTTCAAACGAGACGAAATTATGAATAACTTTATCGCACAACGGAAAACTTTTGCGTTTTAATACATCCCAATTTTTGGGATGCAATTAATGCAAATAAATGTTACAAAAATACTTATTAAATAATCTATTCTATAAGTAGGTTCTATAGTATCTAATTGTTGGACTAGATTTGTGTAGTACGCAACTAGTTAAAGGATAAAAACGGTCCGGAGTGAATCGTCCATGAATACTAATTTATATTATTTAGTATCTCCCGTTACAAGGACTAATGACCCAGTGAATTTCGTACTTCATAAATTGATTATAATTACCAATTTCGATTAATTATATTTTTCAGCTGCTAATTTGGGTTGCTCCTAATTTTATTTTTTATAAACCTCGCTAGGTAGACAAAACAAAAAATACATTAATCGTTCGTGCCATTTTTGAGTTTTTGCGGGACTAACGCACAGCAATTGATATTTATAGATAGATAGACGATATAGAAAACGTGCCAAGTAAAGACAAAAGCTATATTGTTTTCAATCAAACCCCGCTAGATGGTGTCGAATGGAGCCCGCAATAAACAGCGACAAAGGGTTACGAATTATACGAACCCGACCGGTGTCCCACCCTCGGAATTGCAAGGGTTAATATTGTTTTTTCCTGTGCTTCGGATTCTGGTGAATATAAAACGAGAAGGTTGTAACTCAAAACGTCTGTGTTTCGAGTTACAGTGAGTTGGGTTTCGATTTAGATGATGCGAAGAACCGAATATTCAGAGGCACTTGCTGGAAGAAAGCTACGTCCAGCAGCATGAAGGAGTAGTGCAGGAACACCAAGGGGGTTTTAGTGTGTATTCCCATTTCTGAGTAGTGTTGGAGGTGAGTTACACATAGCCCCATGCCGCCCCAAAGTTTTTACCTCGCGACAAAAAAAAGAATTGGAAGATTCATTGTATTAAAGCTGTGCATTGGAAATAGTAATCGGAACGGACATCTTTCGGTATAAGTTTAACATGTTCTAGTTGGATAGTTTATGAGGTTCAAGAGACTGAACTATTTCACGGCCCACCTTATTGATGTTTTTTTTTTTATAGTAACCACATGAGGTTACTATAAAAAAACAACAATAAAGACGAAAAAGCCTAAGCCACATCGGTACAGGAGTAAGCCAAGCGAAACTTTGTTTTAGCAGCGTCTTTTATAAATACCTATATTTTGACAATCTACTTTATCACCAGAAAAAAAGCGTTATAATTTCGGGTTGATAAATTTTTCATCAGTTAACACAATAATACAAGATCCAACTGGTTTTACGGGTCGTAGGCCGTACAATTTGCAGATTGAATTTTTACGAGCCAGCGAATGGTGCTTTTTTACTATCCGATAATATATAAAAAAAGCTCTTTATAACTTTTAGATTAAGCAGAATATTGCGATACCTGGACAAGTATAATAACTAAGTCTTTAGTTCCATAATTATACTAGAACGCAAATAAACGCATTGGTATGCAGCGTATGATTCGACATTACATTTGCTATAGACCAATTTGAAGTCCATAATTTTATGGTCTAAGTCTATATTTAAATGCATTGTATCTAATTTAAGTTACTAGATCTGTGGGTATGAATATGATTTCTATGTAGTCAAATTTGTTATAGAAATTAAATTGATAAAAAGTCTTGTAGTTGAAAATGACTGACCACTGAAAAAATAACTCGCACATAAAGAATTAATCGCCAGCAAAGGTGCTAATGATCATATTTTGGCGGTTACAAATGTGTTGCGTTCCGATTATTCAAGGCTAAAAACAGTCAAATACATTTGAAAGGTTATAGAAGTAACCGCCAGTAATAATTTTTGAATATTAAACATAAAAAGTAATTAAATTAACATATCCATATAGTGACTATTTTCTTGCGTCTGTACCACATTACGCTTTAAATCCTTACACGTAACCCCTGGTGGTGCAACAAAGCAGTAGAACTTGTGCAAAATTCGCCTGGAGAAGTATTGCCCCCACACTCACAATGTTATCTGCTACGAAGCTGTGGTGTACTCGTATTGCTGTGTTTAGATGTAAGGGTGTGGGTGCCAGTGAAATCACGTATGCATACGACGTAACATTCCCGTCTCGGGTGACGGGCGCAACGGGGTGCGACTTTGATCTTCCCATATTTCGATCGAAGAGGACCTAAGTCGTATTGAAGGTCTTACAGAAAATATTAACCCAGTATAAATTACTAGATAACAACAAACTGTGTTCAGTTTTCTACCTGCATATTACAATCACAAAATTACCTTAATTAGTTTGAACTGTAGGATTACAGGTACACGTAACGTATTATCGTCATGTCACGGTACACGTAACATGACAGATATACGTGTATCGAGTTCATGTCGTGTCAGGCAGTCGTGTCGGATATATAAACACACAACTAAAAGAGATGAAGTGATAAACAAATGTGGGGGTAGGGGGATGGGGAGAGAAAGAAAACGAAAGTGTGGTAATGCATTTTATTGAGTGGGTAAATAAGCTTTGAAGTGATTTGTAGAGCTTCGGCTTATTGGTGCTGAAAGTGTTTTTATTCTTTGATCATTATGGGCTTTCTATGGCTTCTGTAGCAACTGACTCACAGTTTAGTTGGTAGGAGATCGGCCGAGGTCGCGGGTTCGATTCCCACTCAGCATAAGCATTTATGTGGCGAATATAGATGTTTGTTCTGTGTCTGGATGGTTTATTAATTTATTAGGTACTAAAACTAGTGTAATATATTATTATATATAAATGGGAAAGATGCTATCAGCAATAATGGAACATTGTGTCGTGGAATAACGTAAGTAATATGTTAAATAAGTATGTATAATATTTACACAAAAAAGCACGATATAAGTATTAAATCAGTAATCTAGTCCCCAAAGTACAAGCTGTGGTAAGGCTAGAAGGCGCTGGGTGAAATTTTAAATATTAACTATGCTTACAACCTACGCAGTCTTACCTTACAGCTAAAACCAATAATCGACTAATAGATTACTGAAGATAGATTACTATAGCAACATTGTTATCTCCCAAAAATTAATAAAGATATATTGATATGAACTAAAAATGTGATGGGACGATCTGGGCCGTCCACCCATAACAACATTAATACGACCTAGGTTCTTACCTAAGTATGAGAACAACCAAGTCGCATCGTGTTGCACAAGTTACCCGAGACGGGAGTGTGACGTTTCATGCGCCTGCAATTTCACCAGCCTCTATACCCTTCCATCGGAACTCGAGTGCACCACTGCTTGGCGGCAGATTACCAGGTGTGAAAGCAGTAGGTCGGTTGTCCACTTACAAAATCCGGAACTAACTTGGTATCTCTAGCTATTTTTAGTTTTGAAATAAAATAACGCAAAAAAAGTTTTCGCAGAAAATTTTACAAAAAATATTAGATTTCTTATGTTTATGCGCCTTCAAGACATTTGAGCCAGTAAAAGAAAATGTTCACGGGCAACGCCAAAGATAAAAATGATGGTTTTTCTGAGGGTCCGAAATGTGGACATTCCGTTTTATTGGGACCCGGCGATTCGATACGAAACGAGGACCACAGACTTATTTGTTATCTGTGAACGAAGCCGATAGGGTACTGGTCAACAGCTCTTGGTTAATAAACCGGCCAAGTGTGATTTGGACTCGCGCAACGAGGGTTTCGTACAAGTGATTATATTTTATTATTTTGTAAGTCATTTCCCAAAATGACACATTATGTGAAAATTTTAACCCGCTCCGACTTGTCATTCAAATGAGACAGCAGGTTTGAGTTTAACGTTTAGGAAGACATAACTATTTTATATTTAGTGTCCCGTATACACATTTATAATAAAAATAGTGTCATGAATCTTAAAAGTAAATACTTGAAGCAAAAATTGCTACAAAAAATACAAAACAGGTTCTAAATTCGGCTTTATTTTGTCTGTTGTTTGTCTATTGCTTACTGGCTTGTTGATTTTTTTTTTTTTTGATAGGGTGTAGTGTAGTACTTCAAAATTGTTTCCATAGAAATTAAAAATAGACGATAATGGTAATAAGGTCTAGATTTAATTGTTTTTTTTTTAAGTCAATCACTCGTTAATATGAGAATACAGATACAAAAATAACAAAAAACATGGAGTAAAAATAAATAAGACCCCCAAGAAGTATGTCTCAATTTTCAAACACAAATTTTGAAACATGTGGTGTTTTACGATAAATACCAGTTATTAATCCTATTGGGATTAATAACTTTTTGTTTCCTGTATCCGCCACAAGCAAATAAAGAAGCATTCTTCAATTTTCGTATTTTTAATAAAGATTCGACAAACGTCGCAAATTTTGTGAGCATTGAGTCACCATTCAATAAAAGCCTGTAAAATTCGCATTCGCGTCGACACACCCCAGGGTAATGTTATTAGATAGAAAATCTCTATACGGCTGGGATGTAGAGCTCACAAGATGGCATTATTAAATTGCCTGTAGACATTTGCAGATCTATTCAGAAAAACGCGCGCTTGTGGAATTACCCTGCATTCAGGACCGATGCTATGGTGAACTGGAAAAAATATTACATTGAAACAGTTCTAAAGGCGCGGAAAGCTTTTGCTGCAATGTTTAGGCAATGTTATATTAGGTTACACTATAGGTATATATTGGGGTTTCTTTTGAACTCGGGTAGCTGGTTTAGATTAGGTGTTTAAATGAACTGTATTGTCATTGTAATGTCATTGTAAATGAACTTATTTAAGTTTTATGAGAATAAATGTCTTTAAACCCAAATGGAATCTAATTAGTCAGACGCAGAACCGAATACAAACTAAACAGACTCTTGCATATTCATACCCTTGCTTTTGGATTACTGTGCGCAGGTGACGTACAGAAAAGAAATCACACAAAGACTCAGGACAAAGACCCGAAAACAAACAAATGTTTTATCTGGCAGGGTTTGAAGGTGCCAATACTAAGCGAAGGCTTCAAAGAAAAAGCACTGTAATACATTGTAACTAAAACATACCGAAATGCTCTGAAATTTATTCCTCACTCATATTTTACAAGTAATTACAAATAAGTTTTGTGTCGAGGTCTAATTATAATATATATTATTGTAATTGTATTTCCAGATGTAAGACAAAATTTTCAAGTTTCTTCATATTATCATCATTATATCTTCAAAAAGGCCTTAGATCATCGGATCTATCTATATACTTCTTAACTTAATTAAAGATATGATGAAACCAAAAAATGGAATCAAAAAATCTTCCATAAAAAAGATTTTCAAGAACACAAACACAGAACACTGCATTCGAGCCATCCTTTTTGGAGATATATTCACACAGCAGACAGACAGCTGTCAAACTTATAACTTTTGTTATCGCAGGTTAATAATAATAGAAACAAATTAATGTATTACAAACATCCGTTACCTAATGATGGTAAAACAAAACCGGTGGAATTACAGACTGCTAACATTACTAGTAGTATCCTGTTTGTTTTGTTAAACGAACCGAGCGGTCGCTATAAACAATATTACGTGATCGAGTCAAGGATGTGAGTACGTACAGACAGAACAATCTCGCTGTATGTTGGTATACTTTGTTATCACATAAATTTAATATTCCCTCTACAAGGAGATCAGCCTGCTTACTCTCGATAAAAATCTACTGTCGAGAGTTAATCATAATCTTACATGCTCAGAGGACATGTTAAGATGTCAGTCTTGGCTATTCATCGGGGGCCTTCGTGTGGTTTGAAAACTCCGTCAATAGAGTTGGCGACTTACGCGAAATAGAATATCTGAAACATCCTCGTTTCCAAGACAAAAGTCAGTTCCCAGTTTACACTGAAAAATCTGCTAAACTCTGGATGGGTAAGATGGTTACAACTTTTGCAATGTTCTTACGAACGCTTCTCTTCTCGAAAAGTGAGAGGGCCCATGCCCTTATTTTATTATATCCAGCCCATGCTGGATATAATAAAATAACAAGAAAAATAATCTTAAACAATTCCTAATTGTATAGTACAATACCAATACATTTTATAAAAAATATGATTATTTCTTGTTTGACCTTGGTGTTATTTTCGATAATTTAGCCTTAAATGTTCCCCTTTCAAGTCATTATTTTCTCCCTGTTTACTTATAAAAGCTATATATATCTTGCAACAAAACTATCTCCAACTAAACGACTCAACGAGATAACATAATTCACTTACCATTCGAGAACATTCCAGCGCATTCCTAACTTCGGTATCGACACAGCAAAGATAGATTAGCTAGTAAAATAGCATGACGTGCCTAAATAATAAAAAAAATGCGTAATAATAAAAAAAGTCAAATAAATAATAGGCGGCTCCGTGGCTTAGTTTCGAAGCGAGGGGTCCCGGGTTCGATTTTCGGTCAGGGCACACTTTGTGTGGTGAGCATGAAGTTTGTTCTCGGGTCTTGGGTGTTTGTCTTGTTTCTGTATTTGTCCATGCTATCTGCGACACAAGGAATCCTACTGCAGAGGTATGAGTGTGTAAACGTTTAATAATAAACGTTTACACACTCATAATAATAATAGTAATATGAGTGTGTAAACATAATAGTAATAGTAATAAACGTTAATAATATTATTAACGTTAATAATATTAGTAACGTTTATTAACTCAGCTGTCATCTTACTCACTGGGATCGCCCCTCACACGTGACCCGGGGCACAAATGTGTTTCTTGTAGAAAAACTCGAGAAAAGGTGTAGATTGCCTAATCTAGTTTTCTATTGTTGACTCCGTGTGTTAAGGATCCCTTTGGAAGGCACGTGACTTAACAAGTTTATAAGTAACTTAAATGGCGAAGGAAAATGAGAAACCTTTCCTGGAACCGGGTATTTCAATGGTGTGATGGTGATTTAAGTTGTAAGCCTTATAGAAGAGTGATAACTTACATTGTTGAATTTCTATTTGACATTATATGTACTTATTGTATCACAATAGGAATGTTAGAAGTTTGCTGACTTTCAATATGCATCAAACTTATAATATTTCTATTGAGACTCTTAGACAATAGGTATAGGCTATATTTCTCAAAAAAAAAACTCATCGTCAAAGCCAGGAATGCATGATTGAAACCCTATCCAACCCTCCATTGGGAAGAATAAGTAAGAAACCCAAATGGTCTAATAGACAGAAGAATTAATAGTGCACTTGCACTATGTTGCTGGAAAAAAGATAAAAATATATTTTAGAGGTATGTCATATACTGACTGGAGAAAATTTGGAATAAATCTTGTGAAATACTGTTGCTGACGCTAATTTTTACATAAGATTTTACCACCCAGGGTGAAAAATGAAAGATTCAAAGTTGAAATCGTTGTTTTATTATAATTAAATGAAATTAAGAGCTTAGGTTCGTCATAACCTTTGAAAATATCATTGGTAAGTGAAATATATCACAAAATGTGAAATGAAAGAAAACAACCTCTGAAATTCAGTACTACCGAGCACATAAGCTCCTCGGTTCTCTGAAGAGTCAATATCTTAAAAGTGCAGTTCTCGAGGCGAATGGGGGAGTTACAAACGGTTTCTGTTGCCAATGTTACTCCTTGAGGGATTTTTGGCTTAGCTGTACTTTGCTTTGTGAAAAATATACCATCAATCCGCTTGTTATACAGGCAGGTAGTTTATCTGGAGACTGATGAAAACCCCACACAATAATTGTATTTTTTTATTTAGACGGCTTCGTATGTTTTTTAGTCTAGCCCTGCCTTCGAAGCGACGGTACCCGGGTTATGAAAATAAATGTACCTGTTTGTATCTCAATCAACTTAAGTCTTCTTTCGTATGAGTCAGTGGCCAACTCTGGTGTCGGAGTTTTCAAGCCGCCCGAAGGTCTCCGACATGGCTTAAAGACTTTTACAGCTGGGCCGATATCTTCTGACTGAACCGGAACGAAAGTGGCTTCATTTAGATTCTGTTAACAGCTAAGCATGCCACGCTATTAGCGCTTTAATATTTAAGTAGGTAACGAGCTATACGAGGTAATAACATGCATCGTTTTCAATAAGCAAATGATTAGTACTCTCAGCGAGAATATTTCGATGAGCTATAGAAAGTTTTGTGTATGTGGACCACCCAAACAAGGGGATTAATCAAATATGTACTCAGGCTACCGCCTCAGGGCCTTCGCTTCATCCTATAAATGTATTATTATGGGTAAATGCAATTTTTCTCAGAGCCAAAACGAGACAAAATACTACAGTATTATTAGATATTGTTACGCATTTGGTGGAATGTTTCAGCATGATTCTCATTAGCTATTTAATATGGCACATTTTTGTTTTCTTTTCTACCGATTTCCAAAGTGGTGGAACTTTACCTCTGAATTCCGTCAGTTATCAATCGTTTTGGAGAACTATTTTTGTGTTTGAAAGGATATAATATCAGTTTAGAAGAAAAGAAAGTCAACATGTTTTTTAATCATTTAAACTATGCAGAGTCCTGAGGGCTACAACGAGCCTAAGAAGAAATCCATCTATCATACATCCATCAAGTGTAGATTAATAGTTTGTTAAGCTGTCTAAGAGATATGCTGAGAGCATAGTAGGTTACCGGTACGAACGGGCACTTTCAATCCAAATGTCCAAACTTTGATGAACTCATGAGTTTAATTTCAATATACGTTTCAAAACATGTCTAAAGAACCGGCACATCCAACTTGATTCTCGCTTATCGAGACTAAGGCTTAGTCTTGATAAGCGACTATCCATCAGTTTCCGGTCAATAGTTGTATGGGTGAGCGGTGGAGAGTTTAACTAAGATTATCTATAAAGCTCATTTAGGCTGCTATTAAGAAAAGTTAAGGATATACATGAGGTAATGTTCAATTTTCAAAACTGCATAACTTTTTACAAGTTCATTGACCACATCCCACAAAACTGAAACTCATCTCTCCAATACATCGAATATATTCTTTACTCCATTGAAACGGAACCTTTAGGAGCCCCATAAAACTTTATTGACACCAGCATAATCACTGGAACTAGAAGAAAGTTCGGTTAAAAAGTTCCCAAGAACGTGAGGCGGCTGCCAAGTGAGGAGTGGAGTGAACTATCTCACTTTCAACGGGCTCACCTTGTGAGGAATAAAGTAACCAAGACAGGAGATGTGATGAAAATAATCGGATGTGGCATGATCATACCTCTGCACTAGGATTACTTGTGTTGCAGATGGCATGGAAATACACAGAAACACCCAAGAACAAACAAATTTCATACTCACCACACAAAGAGTGCCCGGGAATCGAACCCGGGACCCCTCGCTTCGAAGGCAGAGCTAATCCCAACTAAGCCTAGAAGCCGTCTAAGCCTGTACCTTTAAATATAAGTTTGACCGCTGTGTGTCTGTCTGTCTGTGACACCGTTGCTCTTAAACCGTTGACACCGATTTGTGTGCGTTTATTTATTTAAAAGATTTTTTAGCCGTTGTCCTTAGACATGTTTTAGCATCGGTTCAGCCGTTTCGAGGTCATTACACCGAGTCAGGAGTTTAAACATTTTCTTAAAATGGACTATGTAAATAAATAAACGTTTACACACTCATACCTCTGCACTAGGATTCCCCGTTATCGCCAATGGCATGGACAAACATAGAAACACAAACACCCAAAACCCGAGAACAAACTTCATGCTCACCACACAAAGTGAGCTCCGGCCGGGAATCGACCTACCCTCGTTCCGAACTACTACGAACTAAGCCACGGAACCGTCAATAATAATGTAAAGTAACGCCATATCCTCACTGTTATAGTTCGTGACCCATGAATCAGTATGCGCGCCGCGAGCTACAAATGCCGGCCCGACTTGCAATACTTATAGCAGTTTAGTACGGGCCGGTATTGTATTACAGTAGCATTATGTGCATAGCCTCAGTAAGTGACTCGGGTGCCTTTGAATGTTTCAATTCGCATTGTTTCGTGCAGTTCAAACAGAGGGTGAGAATTACTAGATAATAGTCTCTTTCTTGCTTTACCCGTTGCCACTCTTGTTGATAATAACGGAAAACAACGGAACGTTGGTAACAACGGAACTACGTGGCGTAGCACGGTAATCTTAGCAACTATATTATACATTAAATCTTAAAATTAAGACGTTTAAATTATAATTATTGGGCATAATGTTGATGATATTTGATACAATAAAATATTACATCTGCATATTTACAATATTGCATACAATTACATTAAAACATCTTGGCCAAAGAATGATATGCCATAGCAGTGTAGCGAAAATTGTCATTACTAATTTTCGTCCAACTGATATGTACAATAATTATTTAATTATCTTCCTGTTATTATGAGTTTGAACAGTTATGTTTTTCGAAAATGCTGAAATATTTTTAAATATTTATAATAAAAAATAAATTGTCCCTTTCCACCAAAATGAAAATTGAAATAGCCAACTACGAGTAATAACACGCAAATAGCCTATTAGCCAATTAGCGTAAACTAGGCTGACTAAAGTAATTAAAACGTTTAAAATCTTATTATTAGCCTTATCTTACTTTATTGACCAAGTGCTAATGAATGACATAAAATATTAAAATATAAAGAGAGAGAGTTAGCCAATGAGAGAATACATAATGAAAAATGCAAAAATAAATAGCGGTTCAATTTGCAATACTTATTCAGAAGAGATCTGTATTGTGATATAAGCGTGTACGTGACTTCAATTCATTTAAATATTTCTATTATCTATGCGCCATTGTCCCGTGCATTTCTGCTAAGAGGAACTAATCGAATTTCTATTTCCTATCGTAAGAAATCATGTTGAATTACAATAGATTGTAAAACTCGAATCCACTGTGGACACCCACAGATCGTGAACTGATGTTTCTAGAGTAGCGTTAGCGTTAGAGTAGCGTAGAATAGAGCAAGCGTTAACAAACCGTAAAATTAGTCAGTTACAACAGCAATAGCGATAGTCCTACAGTATGAGTTTTAATGGATCATGTTGGGTACCCACACGTGTTCTTCAAGTGGTGCGAAAGGAGCAAATCAAAGTAGCAGTAGAACTTGTGGCAAGGTCAGAAGTACTGCCACATGATTCACCGCTAGGCAGTATTGCAACCGCGCTGTTGCATTTTGGTGGAAGGGCGCGGCTTCATTACAACTGCCGAAGAAATTGCAGAAAAAACATACAGCCGAATAAATAACCTCTTTATGAAGACGGTAAAAAGGAGGTCCTGTTTTGAAGCCAAGTTTAAATTGCACAAATTTATTGTAAGAGGTAGTAAAACCTCATTACAAAGACGAATTAAAATCAAAATGGCAGCTGCATTCGACCACAAACATCGCTGGTCAGATTTTAGTGAATCTTTTCAAAGGAAGCCATGGTTTATACTTTGAAAAGTATCGCCAAGACAAACCGAGCCGCGGTACGCCTTATAAATTGGACTTTTATATCAGACCTGGCTCGAAACACGACCTTTCTGTAGAATGTTCGAGAACATTGATACCTGGAATAGCTAGCTGAATCAAATTTCGCCAAATAATGGCAAGTTATTGAAATAATAATATTATTTCGATCGGCACACCGTGTCATATCGTGTTGGTAATTGGCTTCAATTGCTAATTACGTAGCTGAAAATCAGGTATTTACGTTTTTTAATGTAATGGAGGTGACGGGACTAGCTGAAGGCCCACCTGTATTCTCTTTTTTATATAAAACGTTTAGCTTTCAGATGTGATTTAATACAGTGTGTAAACGCTTTTTTCCTCAAGTTAAAATTGTCTTCAGAAGAATTATTATTGAGATCGTTGTATTACTCCATTTATTTATTGGAATTATATACTTACTAACTGTGCCCCACGGTGTTACCCGCGGTTGGACTTCCTACGGGAACCGTACATGTTTTCGGGATAAAAAGTAGCCTATGTGCTATTGCAGACTACAATCTATCTCTGTGCCAAATTTCATCCAAGTCCGTTCAGCCGTTCTGGCGTGATTGAGTAACATACATCCATCCATACTTACAAACTTTCGCGTTTATAATATTAGTAGAATTCAACTTTGTTAAAATTAAAGGGCCTAAGTTAGTTTTAAAGATTATGCCATATCCAGCATCTTTATCTCAACACTGTCCCCGGAGATTGAATAAGGCTGGAGTGAGTCTGGATTTATGAGGATTCCAACCGACACCACTTCCACGATTGCCGGTTTATTTCGCGTCAAAGTGCGTAATCCGCGATTCGGTTTCTTAGAAATTTGGACATTCAAAATTAGCCGTTCTTTACAGATTATATAGAATAGAAAAAAAACATATTAAATATAAGTGAAGCAACTTTCGGCCCGGTCAAACGTTGGATGGGTGACCATTTAGTGGGATTTGATCTGAGCGCTTCCGTGCTTCCGGAACTTTAAGATGTCGGTACCTGCTATACTAGTCGTTCAGCCATGTTGGAAGCCTTCGGGCGGCTCGAGAACTTCGACACCAGAGTTGGCCACTTACACGAAAAAAGAATATGAAATTTCCTACAATAATAATTCTTCATTTTATTAATTTTTTGATAGAAAAGTTCTTACTTAGTTGTCTAATTCACACTTGTTTAGGTTACAATAAACCGACATACAAACGACATAGATAGTTTAAACCTAACTCACCTCAAAGCTTAGCCGTAAAGTTGTAGTTTTATGTCCTAGGGCGTCGTCCTAGATTTAGTGTGGAGTTGCCAATCTCCGCTACTAGATGGCATTGGCCGGCAGTAAACAATTTTACGGTCAGTCGTGCTTTGACTGTCGGCGGATGCACACGTATTGCACAGATGTCTGGGTTATCTCGGCCGAGATTATTACTATCGTCTATGCAAGTTACCTGTTCGGGTAACTAGGCAAGTCTATTTTGGCTCTGAAAACATATGGTTGTGAAAACCATATAAGGAAATGGGAAACATTTTATATACACCATCAATGGGGTGATTTTCACTGGTCGTAAATGTCGTGGCAACCGCTCCCAAATAGGCCTTTTAAATCATGTTTGATAGATGTAAAGGCCAAATGATGATGGTGATGATGATGAGTTAAAGATAGTGACTCCTTGGAATCCAGTCCTACGCACAAACAAACTATTCAGGTTCAACTTAGCTTTAGTTATTCTAGAATACTAGCGGAAAACCAGCGTGTGCTACTACGCTAAAAAGAAATACAATTTGTGCCTAATGCATTGTTTAAGTGGTCTAGAACCATCTTCGCCTTTGTAATAAAACCGGTTTGGGGCACATCGGTTGGATAGTTCCAAAGTCTATAACGGACGTCCACTGGAATGAATTGTAAATAGATTAAACATGAGTGCTAAACTTGACCAGCTTAGAACAGCTTCGCGATCGATGTAGTAATACCCCCTGTATTACTAAGTAGCAATATCTAATTTGTGGTTACTTTTTAAGCGTTTACAACAAGCCAGGTTGCTCTCAATTTATCAAAATAATCGCTTTTTGAATAAAATAACACCTTTAATAGCAGTGAGTAGCTTTAAACCCAAGTTTGAGTCACAATCTTTGCTCGTATCGGTTCAAAATGCAGCACCGGCTGAACCACAGAATAATAACAGTTTATACGGCAAGAGTCTTTATGGGCTGCCATTGGAAGAAATTGAATGTTGAATGTGGGTAGAATACACAAGCACCTGGCTATTACTGCTGGTCGCTATCTTAATATTGGGATGCAAAATTTAAACTTCAACCATATTACCCGACTGCGCCAGAAGGAGGGTTGTGTTCTTCGAGTTTATTTCTTTGGCCCGCTCTGTAGCTTGCTTGGTGGGTTTTAGCATAAAAGGTGTCGTGTTCGTCTTAAATGTGAGAGTGACACTGGTTATACCAAAATTAAAAATTTAAGATGGCCGATTTTTGGCGCCATTTTTCAATGTATAAATAGAAGAAAGCTATTTTCACACTTGACACGAAAAATCGTAATAAATATGACGTTTAAATATTTTTTTTTATTTTTAACGTCTATTTCATCGCCATGGCAGTAAAACCGACTCGTATGACGTCACTGCAAACAATATGGCGCTCTCTTATGCTGTCAGTTTTCACATCTGCCAGGCGTTCCGCCACGACAATAAATCTAAACAAATAAATAAAATTGAAGTATCTCTTTGTAATGTTATAATAACAGCTTTTTAATAAATGCATTTGAAAGTATACACGGAACCAATAAAAAAGAAATTGTCTGTCTGTTTGTTTCGGCTAGTCCGGACCGATTTTGACGGGATTTTCACTGGTAGGTAGTTGTTATTATAAGTAGTAGCATAGGCTACTTTTATTTTAGAAAGAAAATGAATGATCCTCGCAAAAAATTGTTAAATTGGAGCACGTAGGTGGTACTTCTTCTATCAAGTCGATGTTTCATGCATTATATTGTTTTAGACCAGTAGTTTGCAACATCTATGGCGTCCTTTGTGAAATAAGGTCGTCCATCGAGCAGGTGTAAGGGCAGGATGGGCATTCAAGCAAGTGTGGCATAGTTTGGAGAATATTGCCACAATGCCAATCCGTCTCGGTGTCGCAAATAAAACCCCACTTACTTAAATTACTACTACGTACTACTACTACGGTACGGTGGTACTACTACGTCCAAACGGTTTAACGTCTCAAATCTCGAATCTAATCTGGCACACCCAATCGTAACAGTTTAGTTTGTCTATAAAAATATAAAGGTGCTTGTATTATGCCCGTCGCGTTTTTATTTCGCACATTATAAGGACAGTTTCACGCAGGAGCGGCTTTACGAGCGTCCGGCGATATTGTTTTATTGCTGTTTTATTGATGAGAAGTGACGCGAGTTATTTCTTTGTGAAAGATTGGATAAACGATAGGAGGAAATAGACGGCTCCTTGGCTTAGTGGTATTAGCCCTGCCTTCGAAGCGAGGGGTCCCGGGTTCGATTCCCGGCTGGGGCACACTTTGTGTGGTGAGTATGAAGTTTGTTCTCGGGTCTTGGGTGTTTGTCTTGTGTTTCTGTGTTTGTCCATGCCATCTGCGACACAGGGAATCCTAGTGCAGAGGTATGAGTGTGTAAACGTTTAAAAAAAAATCTGTTGGGTTGAAACGCAGCTTAGTTTGTTTTTAACCGAAAAGAGAGGTTTTCGATGCTGCTGCAAGTTTTTATGGTAATTACTAGCTGCGTCCCGCGGTTTGATCCGCGTAGTTCCCGTTACCGTGAACTGTGAATTTTTAAAATTTATTTATGCGTATCAGACAAAGAAATATTGTAAATAAACTCACTTTCAATAATAATCAATAATATTAGTAAGGATTTCATTTTTGTTGTCAAATGGTTACTATTAAAAAATATTCTATGGCCTATTACGCGTAAATGTTACTCATACGGTTATTATAAAAGATTTTATAGAGAATCAACAATATTATTTGAATGCGCAATGTAAATCCGTTATGGGTGACTTTAAGTAAAAACAATTGGGTAAGTGAGAGTAGATTCACGCAACGAGGGTTCCGCGCGATTTTGTAGGTAAACATGTAACTTGTAGGGTTTTCACGTAACTACACATTACGCTTTTCAGATTTATTCCTTAACTTCTGCTACATGGCATTGCTTCTTGTCAAGTTTGATGTTTCTAGCTCAACGGGGAGTACCCTATAGGTTTGGATTCCTTTGCGAGAGTCAAAATATGCGGCATAAACGGAGTATAATCGGTCGTATCTTTTGATTACGTTGACTTGGAAGTGTTTTCCCTGCTCCTAGGAATTGGAGACAGTATTCCAACTTGATACCTCCACGCGTTCCTCAGAAAAAGGGTCTTCACTGATGGACAGACGGACAATGAACTGATCCGTTTTTACTTTTGAAGTACGGAACGCTAAAAATATGTATATCTAATAGTAAAAGTGAACTAAATGTTATGACTGTCACAACATCACTACTTTTCTCCCTCAGCTTTATTAATCCAAAATGTGGGCCATCACGTAACTAGTTTGAAAGTACCCTCGAAAGTTATCTGGAAAGTGAGCAGTCAATATTTGCGCCCTCGCCCCGGGGTCGCCACTGGTGGCTTTCGACGCCGCGTGACTTTCTGTCATTTTATTTGAAACTAGCTGAGGTTAGAGTTTTTCTGGATTGATTCACAATTTGTCAATCAGTTGTTAAATGACGAAACAAATAATAAAAATCCTATGGAAAATGTACTTTTATTTTTTTCCGATTTCATATTTTTCCGTGAATTTTCCAAAGAAATTATACTATGCAAACCTTATCCTGACTATTATGAAAACAAAGAAATGAAAATCAGCCATATCGGTCAGTTATACCAGCTGTTTTCTACTTAACGAGACTCGTTAATCGTAACGAACAGCAATGATTTTTACACAAATTGAATAGATACAGAAGGCTATAGAAGGCTAGGCTCGTAACAGCCGTGAAACTTACAATATAAGTTCTGCCGTGCTCCATTACTTCAACCGAGTTTCAAAGAATCAAATCAAAAAATCAATAGGTTGTATTTTTTTATAAATAATATTTTTTTTTCTGGAAAAAATACTTTGTGCCAGAATCAGAGTCAAAATTATCAGAATCAGAATTTATTTATTTGCGGATTGGATTTTATTACTCATACCCCTGCAGTAAGATTTCCTGTGTTGCAGATGGCACAGGAACATAGAAATACAAGGCAAACAGCCAAGACCCGAGAATAAACTTTGAGCGTCAATACTATGTTCTTTCTATCTAGGTTTAAAAAAATATAAAATTGAATGTATCTTTTCATTAGTAAAATTCCGTTCATTTTAGAAAAGAATTCCGCATGTGCTGTTAAGATTTCAATTTTGGATTTGCAAACCAATGTTAGGAACCAAAGTTGGTTATTCCCTTCTCATAAATCCATACCTGTCACTGGTAAATTGAAATGTGGTACTCCAAAAGCTGGCTAGAAGTCTGTTTGTCCGTATGTCCGACCGTGTTTGTAGAGCACTTCGCTGCGATACTGTCTGTTTTTCATTGGATTACTCCGGCTTTAACTGGTTCTGTTCATGGCTTGTATTTGATGAAGAAGAAAGCGAAACTCATCCTAATATCCAGTTATTGTTATATGAGCAGCTGTTCCCCGCGATTTCGTCCGCGTGGAATTCAACAATTTGTCTGAGAGCAAACTTAATTCATTTTCCTTTTTCTAAAATAAAAGTATCATAGGTTACTGCTTATAATACCAATAGCTGTCAGTGAAAGTTCCGTCAAAATCGGTTGAGTCGTTTTGGAGAATGCATTTTTGGAAAAATATTTTTTACCAAAAATGCATTCTACTCTTTGAGCGAGTTTATGACCGCGAAATTAGAATACTCATTTTAATTTTTTTATTTTATTATTATTAATTTAGGACATTACTATCATATTTATCTGTTGTATTTATTACTATTTTTTTATTATTATTTTTTTTTTTATATAATCAATCATATCAATTTTAATTTTTGAATTTATGTTTTTTAAGATTTAATTTGAGAATTTATTGTTTTTTATGTGATTTTGTTATGTATTATATGACTTGCCTTGTGTAACGTACAATGTTATAAGGGTCAAATAAATAAATGAAATGAAATGAGATTAGCATGATCAAACAGACAGACAGACAGACGGACAGACAGACAAAAAATTTTACAATTGTTTTTTTGTTTTAATTGCCCAGATATACATTGAAATACATTTATTTAAAAGCTGTTTTATTTAATTGTATAGATTATCAATATGATTTCTAAGAAATTTTAAATAGTGGATCAAAAGCGTTGATTTTTGTATTCGATTATTCTGATTACGAAAAGTGTTAGGTAAAGGTCTCTACTCAGGTACTGATACCTATGTACTCTTTCGAGCATGATCATCTATTATGCTTCATCAGGATTCCAAATTTACGCAATATATCCGAATGTCAATCGCCACAAAGAGTTTCTTTTCTATTTATTCATTATTATCTTACAATACATTGATTAATTTACTAATTACATTAAGTTATTAATTTGATTTAATAACCAAATTATTGAACCGATTTTAATAGAGTTTCTATGGAACAAATGTGAAAGTATATTCTTTAAATATTGTAAAAAATCGATTGATAAATGATAGAGAACTGAGGTAACAATAAAAAAACAGCAGAATTGATAACCTCCTCTGGAAGTATTATCTGTGTGCATGTAATGTGCCTAAGGAGCTCCTGTGACACGTTATATGCTCATGAATATGTTTACTTGTGTGTGTAAACTTTGAAGTGTCCAAACGATACTTGTGATCTAAAGGAATAAATGAGTTTGAGGGAAGTCGGTGGAAACAGTGTTCGTCTGCAATCATCGGGTTCCACTCTAAATATTCCCGACACATTCCCGGTGAGTCCTGCTGTAATAAAAGTAGAGATATTATGATTCAAGGGAGACCGCGCCTGAGGGCTATAATCTATTGCCTCCTCTCGCAATTCTCTGGATAACTTATGTGCTCACAAATAATGAATCAAAATAGCTATGGATATATGTACCTATATATAAAGAATATTTAACTATATTTTTTTTCCATACCTAAGTACTGCCAATAATCTAAAAGGTTCTTTAAATTTAATTTCCAAAATGAAAGGCATTTGGAAAAACGGCTCCGTGGCTTAGTTGGTAGTTGGTAGTAGCCCTGCCTTCGAAACGGGCGGTCCCAGGTTCGATTCCCGGCTGGGGCACTCTTTGTGTGGTGAGCATGAAGTTTGTTCTCGGGTCTTGGGTGTTTGTTTTGTGTTTCTGTGTTTGTCCATGCCATCTGTGACACAGGGAATCCTAGTGCAGAGGTATGAGTGTGTAAACGTTTAAAACCCTTAGATTGTCTATGCTTTGAAAACGTATCCTCCATGGTGTTTCCGAACGCACTTTTGAGCGGGAGTGTGTATCTGTCAAACGACTGAAATAACTGTCAACTGTGAAAAATATACCTGAGAATGAGAGAAGCATGACGGTATTGAGAAAATGGAAGTACTCTGAGTTAATACAAGTGAATATCTAATACACAAGGTACGCATACCCAAAGTTCGAACTTGTCGGTACAATCTCAACATGTGTCCATAACGCCCCATAAATAATTTACCAGCGAACGCTCACTTTATTGTCGACTGAGATGTTCAGTGAGTGTATTGGCAATAACGCGGTCCTTCCTATATGGATTTACTTATTTATATACCGCACGGACTCTCATAAATATCCAATCTGGAGATTGCAACGCCACTGTTATTAAAGGATAAATAAATCTGTAAGTAGGATATGTTTTGCAATCCATGAGCCAATTTCGGTAGGAACGAAACGTGATTTTTAGGCTCCGTGAGATAAATGGAACTTATTATTAAGGCTTAATAATAGTTTCCATTTGTTTGACATTTGTTTGACAACGGTTTTCTGTCTGCCGTAGCTTTAAGGGCTGCAACTTTTGAATCATAAACAGAAGTTACGCTAAATTTTTTTCAATATATGCCGAATTTACGGAAAACTTAAAATATGTTATATATAAAAATGAATGTTTGTTTGTTCGTATTTTATGCACTGTTGTACCGTTAATCCGGTTGCTAACATCGGAAGACATCAGTGTGCCACAGCTTGGCAGAGGATTACCAGATGTGGTGGTAGTACTTCCACGGACGAACTTGGCACAAGTTCGGCTGTTACTTATCCTGTCCTTATTATGTCCTAGGTGGGATAAGACAGGGGACTGGTTTTTTGATTCCATTTTTATCAAGATAACTAGACCACAATTGTCAAAGATACGGCAAATTTTCAAAAAAAAAAAAACTTTCAACCGAATTTAAAACTTCTTCCTTTCTTGAAGCCGGTTGGAAAGATGAATCGCAAGTGTGTATATTAACTCGCATAAAATCTTAAGTCACCCAATTGTAGCATAAAAAAACCCTCATTCAATTCACATATTGCTCAGACAGCACTTTCCGAATAGGGCTACAAAATATGCGATCCACTTGAACGTATCAAGAGCCGGAATCACCCAAAAATGTTCGCATCTCGTCCCAAAGATGGTGGAGTGGCGATAAAAAAATCTGCGACGTCGATGACAACCCCTACGCGTTTTAAGATTAGATAACTTGGTGATTTGGCGCGAATGTTACATTTTGTGTGAACGGGGTTTGTGAAAGCTTCGATGGCAGAAATACTTCGATGGCACTGGCATTTTATCAAAATTGGCAGCAGTTTTGACTGGCCTCATAGCTCTGTCTTCTGCACTGTAGGTTCGATTCCTACTCAAGCATTTATGTGACGAAAATCATTGTTCTGTGTCCGGGTTGTAATATGTATTATGTGTAAATAGTTACAAAAAGGCACTATATATAAATATTCCAACAATGATCTCGTTTCCATAGTATGCTTAGTTTGGGACTAGATGGTATGAAATGTCGACGAAATTATTTTGTTTATTGATTATTTTAATAAGGTAAAAAGGTTCTATTTTGGGATATTTTACTTGATGATTATTTTGGCAAGCACACAAAGGGTATGTAGGTGGTTTAACCCGAATTTAAACGGAAATAAAATACCGTCTAATGTAAATAGACAATTATACAGTATAACCACATAATTTATGAAAAGCCTGCGTACATTTTGAAATGTACTTGGCAATTTTTATATTCGGTACACAATATCAGTGACGAAATTTATGTAAAGTCAACGTTTTTTTCGAAATCATTTGAGACATTTATAAATAAAAATGTAAAGTTAGATTATAAACGCTTTTTTCTTTGTGTAAGTGGCCAACTATAGTGAAGGAGTTTTTAAGCAAAATTCAACGCTTTGAAACGCTATGATTGATTAGCTCAAAGCATAAGACGGCTATAAACCGAAACTATTTCAGTAAATAAAATCTCCGAGCCATTTCTAAGTTGGAGAAGTAACTGACCGTTTGCTCAAACGAGCATTTTATTGGCCCCATAAAATGAACGTCGTCAGGTGTGACCTATTGTTGTGAACGAATTCCAACTTACGATGCCTTTGAACCGTGAGAAAAAAAGACGGGTTTGTTCAATAATATATTTACAATACGGTAGGTACTGCAAGTTTTAAAAACCTGTAATTTTACACATACTGCCAAGCAAAGCAAAAAGAAAAAACATATAAATTTTAATTCACTTAGGCAACGCACAGCATTAATATTTATTTACGAGTATATAGACTTATTATGATAACTATTGCGACTATAAAATACAGCATTTTGAATATAGAACAAACAGACAGAAGTTGGTGGCTTAGAAATAGGTTATAGAAAAGTCAAATACAAACATTTTCAATCACGTAGGCTTCTTAAACTTGTACTTGGAAATTTAACGCCACTTTTTAATTGATGTTTCCAAGTATTTTTTTACCTACAAGCGTTCTTATTACAAAGTTTAGCACTTGTTCAAACCCTATCCGACCCTCGATGCGAAATATATAACTAGGTATATGACTATAAATATATCAAATGCAAAATCTTAAATGGTGACGAAAAAGACTTATAAATAGGATTCCTTTTAACCTTTAGAAACGAAATCCTAAAACCTTCATACGGAATCACTTGCAAAAAACAAAAAAGTACAAAGTTAGCCATCGTCAAAGCTTTCAAAGAAATTCTTGGCTTCTAGCAAGAAACTCAAGCATCAAAACCCTCGGTTCTTATTAAGGCTTTCTTTTCGCAGGGCGTTCCCACCACGCCCAGCGTACCCTGATGAGTCGAGTCTAGCCAAAAAAGACTGATTTATTACTTGTAAAGGAAAAACTTGGTCATAAAATATATCAGTATTTACCCTATGAATTTCCATAGGTATGCAAATAACGCTTATACACTTTTTAAACACAATTTTTATACGAATCGTTAGATCGCCGTTACCGAGATACGCGAAATAAATAAATTGCTCGTTTAAAGTAATAAGATTTCATCACATAATTCTGTGAATTCAATACGACAGAGGGATAGAATCAAACGTATTATAGAATCATACGAATAGGGTCTTAATTTAGGCTATGGAAAGCTAAAAGTATCATTGATCTGATCATTGTTGGATTTAGGTATTACTAAGTGGAAGTCCATCTTACGATGGTCTGAAAAGGACAATAAGTCCATTCTAAATAAACCAAAAACATAACTTTGTGTGCCATTTTTCTACCTGTAATGTAAGAACAACTCAACAAAAATAATCGACCTGTGTTCCACAAGACATCATAAAGGATCTAATGTAGCGGAGATGTACTAAATATTACCTTGTTTCAGATCATCTAAAGATTGAAGTCGCGAATAAATTTTTGGGTTTACATATAAAAATTGTGAATTGTAATTGTCTTGACAAATATGATCGACTTTAATCGATTGGATTGATATTATAAAGAACCGGTCAATTGCGAATCGGACTCGCGCGCCGAGGGTTCCGCACGAACTTGTAAGTAACCATCTACAATAATTTTTAGGTACTTGTAGATTTTGTCATGAATTTATTTTTGTGATGCAACTACCCTTTCTTGTACTACATGACATTGCTTTGCCAAAATTCATGGTACCAGGGCAATGGGAAGTACCATATAGGTTTTGATTCCCTAGCAAGAGCTAAAATATGCTGCATAAACGGAGCATAAACGGCCGTATCTTTTGATTGCGTTGACTTAGAAGTTTGACTTTTTCCTACTCCCAACTATAATTGCAACTGGATAAAACGGATCTTGACAGAAGTACAGATGGACAACGAATTATGACGTTATTTTACTTTTGAAGTACGGAACTCTAAAAACTTCCAATACAGGTAAGAATATAACTTAACACGGTTATTTCAAAAGCCCAAACTTTGCCATCTCGTAAACACGTCAAAGTTTAAAAGCCTTCGTTCTCCATACATACGTTCGCAACTTCATTGAGAAATGGCTGTTTGAATTGAATCTGACATTTCCTTGCTCACTTTAAAACAGGCTAAAATGTCTCTACTGTCAATGCCAAACTAAAATACATCTTGATATCTCCAGCATAAAGTATACATTCTGTTGGGGTTTTAGGGAAGTTTTTATCAAGAAAAGCGTTCTTCCATATTTATTAGTTGTTCTTTTTGTGTGTAATGGATTTTTAAGTGAATAAACAACAATAAAGTAGCATCTTTGTTATAAAATACTTAATGAACTAAGGATTCGCACATTGTTGTTTCGGTTGCGTACCACAATTTTTTTTTAAATCAATTTCAAAAGTTATCTATTCGGTGGTATGTTTTTTTTGTATGTTGATTAAGCGTTTTTTTCGCCAATTGTGGACCGATGAAATAACGTCTCATGTGCCTATAATTTGACCGGCACCCACATCCTTTCACCAGGACAGAGTGACACGAATGCACCACTATTTGGAGGTAGATTATCAGGTCCGGTGGCAGTACGTCTCCAGACATATAAGTTCAATGCCAGAAATACAGACCTTCAAAAAATTAAAAATCTAAAGGTAATGTTTCTTCATAAAAAGGTGGCCTACTGTAGAAGAGTTTCGGAAAACTTCAAAGCACATTCATGCTACAAGTATTATTGGCGTAGACGCTCTACGCTTTTCGTAGCATTTTATATTTCGTAGAATTTTATTGAATTTGTAAGCCCACGAAAGTCTGACGTTCAAAGAGCTTTGAAGTTACATTTTATTTAACGCTTCTGTATTTTAAATAAAGGTACATTCTAAAGCCGACCGTAACTATTCAGAATACATTAAATTATCAAGACTTTTCATAATGAAAATAACGAATGAACGGAACTGAAGGATGTAAATTCGTTCCAGGGGATCGATTACACAAATTTAGAGTCTGATTCAAGAAATAGACCCTGCAGCAGTCGAAGGAAATGACGAATAGTAAACTAAGATTTGGCATAGGCATAAAACTAGCGCCATAGTAAGGAGACTAATTTTCCGAATCACAATCTACATTAGATATTTAAATAGATAGGTATTCCGACTGATAATAGATAAGTAGCCGACTAACTAGCCGATTTGTCGGTTGCAAAGAGTCGCCTGCGAGGATGTCGAAACTGTTTTGTTTACTTACTTAAATCAAGGAACAATTTCTTGATTATTGCGGAAATTGGAATGATTAAAAATTATGAAACAGCTGACATAATCTCAAAAAATTGGACTATTTCAATATATTTTTACTGTGTTCGTAATTGCCAAATTGACGAATAATTTATTATGCGACCACCATATTAGTGCTGTGTCTAGTTACCGTAAAGTTTGAGAAATACATAAAAAGTAAGAAACCGGGTAGTCGGCGCTCTTTGCCGGAATTAGTCGGAATATTTCTAGTAATCACCCGCATCATTGGTCCAAAATCCAAGCCCAGTTTAAGATTTACAAGAAATAATTAACAAGCAATCGGACCCTTCGCTACACATCCTATTGTGTTTATCAACTGCCGCTGTTTACCGCTGTGAACCCTAAATAATAAACGCAAACATAACAGATAAGACCCAACATTACAAAACAGGAAAGATAAAGCAAAACCAACAACCAATACAGCAATAAATACTCAAATGATTTGTCGGTAATCGTTAATGAAAAAGGGTTTTTTTCAGTTTGTACCGAGGCTGGGAGACCATATATTTATGAAACGGCTATGGGCGTAAATAGCGAGGCAGTGCCTTCGATTCCTATGCGAGGGCTCATGGTTTTGATAGTGTTTTTAATGTTTTACTTTCAAAGGATTGGTAACTCGTAAAACTCGATATATTACGTCATTGCATAGGTTTATATGTTACGATATCTATATATATAAAAGAAAGTCGTGTTTGTTACAACACTTATAACTCGAGAACGGCTGGACCGATTGCCATGGTTTTTGATTTGTTGGATTTGTTTCCGTCCCGAATAGCAGAATAACTATTAAAACCATTGGAAAATTAACGAAAAAATAAAATCAATTTATCCCCGTATTCTCCACGGGAACGGGAACTATGCGGGTGAAACCGCGGGGCGTAGCTATTATAGTTATAGATATTCGGGCACCATCAGATGTCAGATATCGTCAGAAAATGTTTCGCAGCTCATTGTTTTTTAATATTAAGTTATATTAAATTTGTATCGCCAGGACACCTCCGTAATTACAGTTAAAGTAAGTTTTGTACGAGCTGTCGGAATATTACAATAAAAAAAAACTTCTGAATAGTGTTAGCTTAATTATTCGTGGGTGCTCTTTACCACGATATTATTACCTACAATAAACAGTGGCCACTGAGGCTTTGCCTAGCCCTTTGGGTAAGAAGACGTGAAGTTATGTATGAATGTAGTATGAAATTAAAAAATAAAAAGTAATTATGTGTAGATTTTTAAATGATAACAACGCACGATATTTTTTTAAGATAAGTGCAACATTACAGAAATATTTCAAAACCATTCCATCTTAGAATGAATACTAGAGAAAAAAATATACAAAAATAAGCAAACAAGAGAGTTTCACCAACAAAACAAAATATTTTTTAGAAATAATACTATTTGAAAATAAAAATATAGACAAAACAACCATAGAATCTTACTTAGAATCAGAGTAATACGTCAGACATTCAAGCGTACATGTATTAGTGCCGTGTCTAGTTACTGTAATACTACGGTAAGTAGATACGGCGCTAATATGGTGGTCGTATAATTAATTATACGTCAATTTGGCAATTACGAGCACAACAAACATATATTGAAATTGTCGAGCCATTATCGAGATTTTGTTTCGTGATTTTTAATCCACCTAATTTCCGCAACCATGATTATCTCTTTTTTTTATGTGATTTAGCGACGGAACGAGCTGAGGGCCCACCTGATGGTAAGTGGTGACCCTCAAATTATTTCACACCCCATTATTTTAAAATTATATTTTAACTAAAAGACTAGATTGTATGTTACTCATCAAAAAAGGAAGATAACTATTCAATAATTACATCTCTTTTGCTAAAAAATTTGTTCGTTTGGTTTTTGTTTGCACCGAAATTGATAATAACTACAGGCTATATATAAAAACTATAGGCTAATATAGCCTGTAGTTTTTTTCAATTTCGTTGTAAAAATCTGGTTTGTGTGTTGGCCTTAAATAATGTCACATTCCACCAAATACGATGGTACGCTAAGATGATTGCGACGCAGTTTCTTAAAGAGCACGGTAGAGCAGATTTTGTAGTTTGTACTACTATAGTATTTTTTCAAATACTAATATTATTAATGCGAAAGTTTATAGTATGTTTGTTACTCCTTCACGCCTAAACGGCTGAAAAGATTTATTTGAGATCCTTTTACAATAAACCTATGTATTAATCGATGATACAAGTTATTCTGGTACCAAATTTCATCCAAACCCGTTGAGCCGTTTGAGTGTGAAAGGAGTAACATACAAACTTTCGCCTTTATAATATTTGCGTGCTACGTTAGCTGCTCAAATAGCATACGTTAAACTGTAATATCAAAAGAATTACACAAAAATATGCTTATTTCATATTTAACATTTTCCGATAAGCGTTATCCATTATTTAACTAAAGTATCAAAACTTCTATTTCAGAGTATACCACAAAAGTACGCGTAACATAGGCGGGCGCGGAACGAGATGAAAAATCACAGACGACTTTTTTTATTGTACGAGTCACCACCTCGGGGAACAGGGTAATTACACAGAAAAGTGTCTTATCATAAATAGAGATAATTCCGTATAATTTCGAAATGGGAAGATGTGTTTATTAGCAATCATTTCTAGCATCATTTTGTCAAAAGTTTTTGTAGCTGTGTATTATATATTGGTATTTGAAGTATTTTACTTATAATCAAAAGTATCTATTCATTTGAATCTAACGGGAAATATAAGCAAATAACAACCTTAATTTGTTAAAAATGTTATTTCTGGTCAACATAGCATTAGTCATCAGTGAAAACATGATTACATGAAATTTTGTTTATCGTTTTATCTTATTAAAATAGTCGCATATTCACATTATAAAAGCTATCCTAAATCTAGGGCGATTACACAAACCTGATTTAAAAGATATATAAACTATTAATGTCAACATTTTGATTTCACTATTTTTTATTGCATATTATTTTATATTAAATAAAAAAAAAAAATGCAATTACAATATACGTTTTATATTCACTCACTCGCGCTGCGTAAGCGTAAGAGAGAGTGATATGAGGGGTAAATTTTTTAACTGAAAAGAATAACTAGGTAAGCTTATCAGTTGCACTTCTTATCATGTCTATGGTTCAGATGACAGACCAGTACGTTGCCACTTCTATTGGGTTCTATTGGGTGATTGGTAAAGTCTGCATGAGACAGGGAGACCCCATGATCAAATTTTTTAAGATGGCCGTGCAATGAACGCGAAATATTTAGAGCACTTGTATCGTTCACTGTACTTAGTCAATGGCGCGGAAGGAGACAGCGCGATAGGACCGTCCACTGCCACATAAATTGATATTGACGACGACTGTACTTTGTCCTGAAAGTTAATGTAGACAGGTCTTGTCGCTTTTATTCCATTTCGCGAAGATAAGCTTTCGATGACTGTACTGGTATTTTGTGGCATTTTAGAGTTATACCAAAATGTGTACGTAACTTTGATATAAAAAATAAATACGACTACGTGGATAACTTGGTAGTAATCTTGCTTTCGAAGCGAGGGGCTTTGAGTTGATTCTCGGCTAGGGCTTTGTGTTATAAACTTTAAGATAAATTTGTTAAATTGTCTTGGGTGTTTTGTTGTGGATTGTGTGTGCCTATGCCATCTGTGACACAGTATCTCCTTATGAAATATAGATGGACGCAAAAAAAGGCTTTGCTCGTAGAAAAACGGCGTTAAGAATAAGTATTTTCATTTCAGGTCTAGTTTCTGCCATGCGATCGTGTTCTTATATTATAGGTATAAATATGGTGCAGGTAACTGTGTTTTTAACCGACTGCGCCAGAAGGAGGGTTAAAAGACGGTTACAGCTATGTATGTACAATATATTCCGTACATACAGTATGTATATATATTTGTTTAGCAGGATCTGTAGGCTAAACGGATTGATGGATTTTAGACGTGTACCTATAATAGTCTTAATTGTCAGTGACACAGGCTATATCAAAATTATAAAAATCTAAATGGCCGATCTTTGCCGCTGTCATAAACATTTCTTTTTCCTCATAAATGTTTGTTTTAAAATGTTATTTGTAATTATTCAGGCAATCGGCTTTCTCTTTCAATAATTTCTTGTTGTATAGTTTCATTTGTATAGTCTCATTTGTAAAAGTTTAGTAGAGGTATGTATACCACCTTTTTCAGATATACGAGTAGGCTAGATTTAACTTTATACCCACTCAAAGAAGAAGTACTTCCAAGCTCACAAGTGCCAGTATATTTTCATGTTCAAGTGTCCGGACCAGTGGCGCCGCCTGCTGGCGACTGCGGGAGTTATCGCACTTACTGCAAGTACCGATCCATCTGTTTTATTGCGAAGAGATATGTATTTTCCGCTTGGAGAGAGTAGGCTTGTGTATTATGGACTTTGTAGCGCGGAATTTTACATTTTTGGGGTAACAGTTCTATGTTGCTTACGTCCGTGTGAGTGCCTGTGGGTACGTGTGATGGTACGGAGAATCTGTGCCAAATTTGTCCGAAGAATACAGCCACCGCGCTTGCTAATCTCATTTGTTAGAATGTATATGATATATCTTTGGGGTCCAGTTGCTCGCGTCCGTACGTGATTACGCTCAGAACACCTACAAGTGTCCCCTGGGTGATTGCTCGCATCCGTTGGTGAATACCCTGAGAGCCCCCTGGCTCCTTTAGTACGTACCCCCTAGGAGCCTAAAGGAGCCAAAAATAGTAGCAGTAGAACTATTGCAAAGTTTGCCCGGAGAAGTACTGCCTCCACACCAGGTAATCTGCTGCCAAGCAGGTAGTGCACTCGCATTGCTGTATTCCGGTGGAAGGGTGTGGGTGCCGGTGAAATCACATGCGCATGAGACGTAACATCCCCGTCTCGGGTGATGGACGCAGCAGATGAATGCAACTCAGTGTAAGATCTGAATCTTATACTGGGGTCCACACTTACCACCAGGTGGGCCCTCAGCTCTTTCCATCACTTATTCACCAGACACAGAACAAACACATATTCATCACACAAATGCTTGTCTTGGATGGGAATCAAACCCACAACATTGCCACTACCAATTGAGCTATGGGGCCAGTCAAAAAGCTTCCATTTTACCTTAATCTCCAAGTGTCTGAAGACGTGTAGAATGAAATTCAAATACCTGATGATTAACCGCGCTCTTTTCGTTTTATTCATTCTATATTCATGTCGACGTTCTGAATGTATTCATGGAGTTCCCTTAACTTGGCTTCTGGAACATTCTTAAGCGTACCTGCAAGTTTTTTTGCGCTAGTTTTAATTTGAGTTATACCAAGGCTATCAACAAGTTTGAAATAAAATTAAATATATATTAATATATTGTGTGGGTCGATGCTGACCGTAGGCGCTGATTGTACGTAGGTGAGTACCCTCAGAATCCCTAGACGTAACCCCCGGGTGGTGCAAAAGGAGCAACCCAACTATCATTAGAATTTGCTTAGAACTTATCATTAGAAAAGTACGTCCGGAGAAGTACTGGCTCCGCACCATTGCGCTCGCATTGCTATGTTCTGATGCCAGGGTGTGGGTGCCGGTGAAATCACAGGCGTTGTTATATTCCTGTCTCGGGTGACGAGGGTAACACGATGCTACTTGGGTAGTCTTAGGAGGATAGCTCGTTCCATCATTATTCACAGCATAAAAAAAACATTAAATCATAATTATTGGATTCCAGGATTAGGTAGCGGAAGTCTGTTTAAAGATGATCTGACAGAGGGGTTTCTTTAGTACTTTACGTGCAGTCTTCGACAGTCTATTCTATTGGTGAGTATTCCAATTTCAGCTAAAGTTCGTGCTTTGCAATCCTGTTCTCATATTACAGATAAAAAGACGGTGCACGGAGCTGTTTTTGGGAAACTCATTTTAAAGTTAGCGGATATATACTACATATTAAATTTCCAAAGGTGGCCTGGAAGAGATCTCTTATATCGATAAGACCGCCCATTGGGCTACCTATCTGTTTTATTTATTTAGTAAGATTACTTTTATGTTATGGTGTTTACACCATAACATAAAAGTAATACACCATAAAAATTGGATTTCCCGAAAATGTGTTTACAATTAATTGGCTGCATGAATAAATATACTGAATTATAAGAGTAATAATTCCCCGCAATATTTGTGTATATTCACAAAATAATAAATATGACATATTTAATATTTTACACTTATCAAATAAACATTCGGATCGTGTTTTAATATTATTCATTTTTATATTTCCTGGAGCAGTTCGGAATAAGCTACCTTTTCACCAATTTCACCGACTTTTCGCGTGTTTTTACGCTCCTTTACAGAATTTTTCGGTTGGACGCGGCTAATCTGTTGATATTGATACAGCGGGGTTTATTTAAAGCTTTGACGTTACTTCCCGGAGATTAAATACGAGTTTGTGGTCCTCCCACAACGTCAGGTTCTTCTAAAATTATCTAACAGTCACTTAGGAGTATTTTTCTTTAATAACAGATTTTTTTAATAAGTAATGCTGTTGTTATGGGCGGAGGTAACTACTTAACATCAGGTGGGCCTCTAGCTCGTCCTGTCACTTCGGTTACATAAAAAAAGTGTCTGATCTAGCTATTATTGCCCACTTGTGTGATGTGAAAATTTAAAAAATCCTCCCCAGAATTTTAGTGTCTTAAAGCAACCCCGAGTGACTTAAATTAGTGACTGGTAAAAACATGAACTATGCGTATGCAGCACGCAATAATTGATATTAAAATGGATGTCATACTAATATTATAACGGCGAAAGTGTATGTGTGTACGTTTGTTACTCCTTCACGCTGATACGGCTCAACAGATTTGAGTGAAATTTGGTACCAGGGTAGCTTACATCTTGGGTTAACACATAGGATACTTTACGTTCTCGTAGCATGGCCAACCGAGGGTAAAACCGCGGGGCGTAGCTGGTATATAATAATAGTCTAACAAATGAATAGTCTAATACGTAGTTCTGTTTAAATATCCCAAAAAGATACCAAAAAAATCTGGTCCCACTGATTTAATTAAACAAAAAACTTGTAATAAAAGCCTTGTTCCACCTCAGAAAGAAGCACATCAAAACTGAAATGAATTATTCGGCTAAGTGCTGTGTTTTCTCTACGTAATTCTTTGTGGATTGCAATTTTACGCGATGTGCGCGCGAATATTAAAAATTAAACTTAATAAGCAAAAGGCCAGTAGATGCTCGCTTTCTAAGCCAACGAAATATTATGTACAGGCCCTTGAATAAATAATTCGGAAAGTACTACGTTCGCATGAGACGTATCGTCATAGTTTCACGTCTCGTGTGACGTGTGACAGTTGTAACGGGATGCTACTTGGGTCTTCACGTGCTTGGTTTGCGGAGGGCTCAGGTTGTATTGGTGTTGTTATGGGAGGTTTCCACTTAATACAGTAATGTAAGTAGTACGAAAAATAAAGTTGAAATTGGGGGCATAGATATAATTTACTTTAATTAGTGGTTAGTTTTGTTTATGTTCTACATGTTACATGTTCTACTTAAAACTTTAATACTAAGTATGTATTCTATCTGTTAACTAGTTTTCGGTAGGGGTAGAAGGCATGTGTATATCCAAAAATACTTAATTAATATCTATATAATGGTTATGGTGTGCATTAAGTGTGTAAAAGAAAAAAAGGGGCTGATTTAAAAATCGAAAAAAAACCCTTCAATCCCTTCATCCCTTATTATTCACCCTGTCGGATATACCTGCCAAAGAAATATTCAAATCGGTATACAACAGGCAAAAGAAAAAAGTCACAGGATAGCAATACATGCAATTTCGTTTACATGGATAATATAATTTTTCTAGTTATTTTGTTTTAACTACCAAACTATTGAACCGATTTTATTAAAATTTCTATGAGAAAAAATGTTTTCCTAATCGGTTAAGTGACTGAGAACAGAGGTAATAAACATTAAAAAAATACAGCCGAATCGATAACCTTCTCTGGAAGTTAGTTGACAATTAAAACTTTTAGTGAGTCATATGTCAACCGACTTCTAGGACATGAAATCTGACTGTAACTTGACATATCTGTGTGCATGTAATGTGCCTACGGAGCACATATTTTATGGTCCCAGAAATGTTACATTACGATGCTTGAGATCTAATAGTTTGAGTTTGGGTATCTAACCACCACGTCTCAAGGACCTTTTGAAAATATATGCCATCACAAGGCTTTTGTACTATGTAATGTTTTTATTATACTTTTGTTACTGTTTAGTACGTGCGCTTTGGAGATTAAGCGCTGATTTTATTACACGCCTCACAGAATGCATTATTAACATTTTAGTAGCCACGAAAATTATTAGCGTATATGTTCCAAACTGCTCCATGCCAGTGAGTGGGGTCTTTGGGAATAAACCTATACTGCCCTGACTTATACTACAATATTAGGAGTACAAATAAGTTTAACACAAATTAAATATTTATTGTAGAAGAACGGTAATATAAATTTAATCAAAATATTGCCCATCACTTGCAACCACTTTTTCCCATCTCTCAGGCAGCATTCGAATCCCACGTCTGAAGAACTCCTTGTCTTTTGAGGTTATCCACGAATCAACCCAATTTTTGGTATCCTCATAAGATGTGAACCGCTGCGCCGTCAGAGCATGTGCTACGGACCGGAACAGGTGATAATCGGACGGTGCAATGTCTGGTGAATACAGCGGGTGGGGTAACACTTCCCAATCAAGTGTTTCCAAGTACTTTTTCACGGGAGCCGCAACATGTGGACGAGCATTGTCATGCAGAAGAATAATTTTTTCGTGTCTAGAATAGTATTGAGGGCGTTTTTCCTTCAGAGCTCGGCTCAATCTCATCAATTGTGTTCGATAGAGGGCTCCAGTAATTGTTTCGCTCGGATTAAGCAACTCATAATACACTACACCTAGCTGATCCCACCAAATACACAGCATATCGTAAATTTTTGGCCTTCCACTGCGATCTTTGTCTTCTACGTCGAAATCACCGTTTTTAAACTTTTGAAACCACTCTCGACACGTTCTCTCACTCAAAGCAACCTCACCATATGCTTCTACGAGCAATCGATGCGCCTCAGCAGCAGATTTCTTTAAATTAAAGAAGTAAACTAATATTTCCCGCAAATGACGCTTACTTGGCTCAAATTTTGACATTTTCAACTTATAAAAATTATATTTTACCAATATAAAATCAATGATATTAATAGGTTATGTTGTTCTTGAATGTCCAAACTATTTTTTAAGCCGGTTATCATCTGCGAAAGCTAACCGAAACTCCGTGCCGCACCATCTACAATAAAACGGCGGAAACTTATTTGTACTCCTAATATAAATGCGAACGTGAGTGTGTTTGTGATGCTTTCACGCCTTTATTAATCATCATGTAATTTTGCATACATGTAGTCAGGGGTAAAGAAAACATAGGGTATCTAAAGAAATTTAAATAAACGTAAGCGAAGCGGCTTAAAAGGTAGTATAGCATGTATGGAACTTAACTCTTATATATCTAACTGATTAACAAAATTAAGAGCCTTTTATACATTTGAGGTGGTGGTATGAGATAAAATCCTTTTTTATTTTAATATTATTATTTATGCATCATTACTTCACGTTCAAGCTTCCTACAACAAAATGACTGATGAAACAGATACATCATTCCTTTGAATAAACATGAAAACTTTTAAAACCAATATTCAAATCATTTAACCAAAAGATCGATGGTGATACATCATTTTATAGTTGAGATTTTCGTCCCTCGAAAGCAAAGAGTGGGTCGATCCATCATACGGCATATTACGTACATATATAGCGAAAGACAGGGAACGAACGTTAGTGAAATTATTTATTTATAATACACGATGAAAATTTCATTTTACGAAAATGTATCTAACCCTCCAACTTGGGTTAATGGTATTGCAATGATGAACATCAAATGCCACGTCAAATTTTAGACACAAAAACTGTATCAAAATAGTTTTTTTTTTTTACAGCTATTACTTCCGTTCATAACAACAATAAGACTCAGGCCCTCCCCAACCGAAGTGCAATATAAGAAGACCCAAGTTGCATCACGTTGCGCCCGGTATCCGAGACGTGTAACGTCGAGGGGGTGTAACGTCTCATGTGCCTGTAGTTTCACCGGCACTCATACCCTTCAACCGAAACATAGCGGTGCTTGCTTGATTACCAGGTGCGGAGGCAATATTTGTCTGCAGGAACTTTTCACAAGTTCGACTGCTACTTTTTGTTGCTCCTTTACCCAGCGGGTACGTTTACTCACCTATGGACAAAATGAAACTACGGATGTGAGCAATTGGAGCCCCCAAAATAAAAATACTCTGATAGTAAATGACTCCTGGTTTAATCGCGATCGCCATATTCTATTCATTTGCGCTCGCTTGGTAGGTTCCCAGCATTATACTCACAATACACAGTTTCCACATTAATGCAGAGCAAAAAATAATATTTCTATTCCCCCGGGCGAAGACTCGATAAGAATTTCATTATGGGATACGTTTTTGCGTGAGTATTTACTTTTTATGCCAAGGAATAGATATCTAGTGAAAATCGAAATGAGGGTTCTATAAAGTATGTAACTAAGCTCTTAACTTCTCATTTGAAATGACCTGAAAGGTATACTTTTAAACCTATCACAGCCGAGTCTTATTTACATAAATTTTAACACTATCATGGTAATGAACTTTATTTTTCGAGCCAATGAACTTCCAAATCTCGGCAATTAATAATAATAAACGTTTACACACTCATACCTCTGCACTAGGATTCCCTGTGTCGCAGATGGCATGGACAAACACAGAAACACATGACAAACACCCAAGACCCGAGAACAAACTTCATGCTCACCACACAAAGTGTGCCCCGGCCGGTAATCGAACCCGGGACCCCTCGCTTTGAAGGCAGGGTTACTACCACTAAGCCAAGGAGCCGTCTAAAATTAACATAAAAACTAAATTCAAAATATTTCTTCATATAAAGTTCTTCAGTTCACTGTCATCGAATTGGGCTCTAGCGAAATCACGATAACGTAATCTTGCCTCTATCGTATCATATTTTGAAAACAATGCTTTATAAAACTAGTTTAGAATCTATAATAGATAATACTCCAAAAACTGCAATTATCTCACAGTAATTACACGCGGATGACAATGCGGAGTGCAATGACAATGAGTCCTATATTCCAGACTTATATGGGTCTAGTAATCACCGTAATGCGATTATTGTACCAAATCCTCTTCAGGCAAATACAACAAGAAGCCCTCGGATTTGTCTAGTTGCTTGACCACTTACCACCTGATGTCGAAAAGCAATGTAGCTGTGATCTAAAATGACCATGTTAGGCTAATATGTAACTCCAAACTGAGTTTGAATCTGCGATTCTTGCGTCTGTCAATAACTAAATCCGCTACGCTGCCGAAGTTGTGTGTGAGATATTTAGACTAGAATACTGGTATTGTAATATCCCAGATGCACAAAATGTAACCTCCTTCAAACGAACCACGAAGCGCTAAGCATTTCCGAATTAAATTCGGTCCGTGCAGCTCCCGCGGGCCAGAGCATAGGACGATATAAAACTGGATGTAAAAATCAGGCTTGTAGTGCAGGGTGTCAATAAAATACCATTTGTTTTTAGGTTTCCTTACAAAAGGGTGAAACGAGACTCTATTACTAAGACTCCGCTGTCTGTCTGTCTCATGAACCATGATAGAGATTACAATTACAATTAAAAGTAAAATACATAATGTTCACTTGGTTGCTTCGAAATTCAATTAATACACCAGGAAAGCCCAGAATTAACTTGAATGATCTTCCGATACTGATGCCAAATTAAAACTAAGACATTATTAATCTCTATTCCCTAAATAAAAAAAAATTGTGCCTTGTGCAATGTTCTAAAATTCAACTTTTAGCAGTGTCCTAAAATGAGATATCGAATGTCAATGGAATTTCTCACTGCCCACACAGATGGACCGACTGAAACCACACTTCTCCAAGCGAACTTTGAACAAGTTCTACTCCTACTCTTTGTTGCTCCTTTAGCATCTCAGGGTTGCGTGAAGGGATTCAGTGCTCACCTACGGACGCAAGCAACATGCCCTTCTGTTTTAGATCATCTTATTAGACATTATAAATAAGTTCTCATGTCCAGTATTGAATGTCTGTGAGCTGTATGCAGTTCAATTGAATCGTGACGGAAAGTTCAGGCCTTAGGGTCCGGAATTATGTAGTGGGAAATTGTGACACTGGCCCAACTTTGTGTAGTGTAGCAAATGAACATGCTGTGTGCTAAAAATACTGCTATAAGATTGTGTCAGCCTGATTATTAGAATTCAGTTCGTACTTGAAATTCAGAGTGACAGACGCAACGTGATGCGACCTGGATTTTCTCATACTTCGGCAGAGTATTATCGTCACATTAAGGACATCAAATTAGGTTTTGATGGTAAGACTACAATTCACGTAGTTACCAATTAAATTTGTATTAGGTGTTTATCAATTACTGGTAATTAATTAAAGTATTAATCCTTACATGGTATAAAAAAGTCACTCCCGCTGTGTGAACCCTTAGATCTTTTAAACTACATGAAAAAAAAATAGCGATTGATTTGAAAATTAGGGAATAAAAATAACTTTTAACTGACATATTTAAAAATCGAAAAAAAAAAACAATTTTAAATTTTTTCATCCCTTATATTTTATAAAATTTATATGGGTGGTCAGGGGCATGATGATGTTGATAATTCTTTGTATTTTCAGAGGATTTTCTAAAATTAAACATGTAATTTTTCTGTATACCATACCATACCGATCTCACACATCTATCTCCATGAATTAAGTACATAAATAAGTACTACATCATTGAAATTATCCACTCAATTCGAAGAACTTCATCGGCACGAAACAAATCTGCTGAGCAAACTGCAAGACAAGCGGCGAAATAGTGTGAAAATGTATAAAACGGTTAAAAAATAAGCTGTTGCTAGTGTTGCTATGTGTCCGGGTTTTTTTTAACCCGCGACATCGATTTTTTTAGACCCTGGAAGTCTGATTTGAAACCTTGTGCATACTCTCATATATTATAAGCTTAACGGAACGTTATGAAACGGAAGTACTTAAGTAGCTTCAGTGTTACGCAGAGAAAAAGAAAAAAATATGTCTTTTTATTCGTTTTGTAAAACAGTTTGTAGTGTCATGAAGAGGAGCTGCTGTTTTCAAATTGTTTTGGAAATATACAATAATATGAATCTTTCTTTAAAAATTTAATATTAAGACTAATTAGTGACTAAGTACTGTATTTCATGAAAGAGATTTTTGGCTGTAAAAATGAAAAAGTCCCATCGTTCATAAAATAGATAATTATTATTATTGAATTTGATTTTTTAATGTAAATTTATGTTCATCATTCAATCTATTGGTATATTATTGTAGAATTAGAAAGCAAAGAGCAGTTTTTAGGTTTATTATCATTCAAATTATCGAGGTAACTTAAAAACTGATTTAGAACGCGATGACAAACAATGCAGCGCAAAACAATTAAAAATATACATTGTATCTTTATTTTTAATCATATTTATGTTTTGTTTTTACCGATCTTATATTTTACTGCTTAACTAGTGTTCCACCCCTAGTGCCAGTGAATCCCAAGCGAATCCGACTGCGACGGAATGAAAATTGGATTTGGCTCTGATTGGATTTTTATTTACTTAAGACAAGAAAAATTTTCTCCCCGAGTAGAAGGCGACGTCTTTATAAATGATTTAGAAACGTCTCTGACTGATTAACGGATGAATTCACGAGAGTCTTAGAGTGGATGAATGAGAGTGGGGTAATCGAAAACTCGCGTGTATAATTAAAAATTGTTTTTCTTTTTCCTTATTCAGGCTTTTGCCATTTTAGTATAATAAGCAGTAGAACTTGTGCCAAGTTTGTCCGGAGAGGTACTGCCACCGCACCTGGAATCTGCCGCCAAGCAATAGTGCTCCCATTATTGTGTTCCGGTGGAAGGGTGTGGGCGCTGGTGAAATCACATGCGTATAAGACGCATCTTCCCCGTCTCGGGTGATGGACGCAGCAGGATGAATGCGACTCGGTGTAAGTCCCAAATCTTATATTGAGTGGCATTACTGTTGTCATGGGCGGGGGTCGCCACTTACCATCAGATGGGCCTTCAGCTGGTTTCGTTACATTTTCAAATAAGAAAAAATATAATACCAATTTATGATCCCAAATGATTTTTTCCAATTTTTGTTTTATATTCAAATGTAAGGTTGAAACATACGTAAACTTAACAAATAAGACTGGCAAAATCATGACTCTGGCCGCAATGTGGCGATGTGACATTAAATGTCATTTCAACAAAATACAACTAGAAACACCATTATACAAAATCTTGAAACCACCCTTATTATAATTTATCGATATTCTGGCCAGTAGCTGGTCTTCTCATTTCCTGAGGCGCGCATTATCGACACAGATAAATATTTTTCGGAGCCACTCCATAAATAACATAATGGATTCCCATTCCGTCGGTGGGTGCGATTTTCTGGAGACGTAACGGCTGGATAGGACCTAGGATTGAAAAATGACATATTTCTATAAGATTTAAATCCCCAGAGGTTAAAACTGTTAGGAATTATTAGTATTATTAGAAGTATTAGTAAAATAAATAAAACATAAACACTTTTACACACTCATACCTCTGCACTAGGAATCCCTGTGTCGCAGAGGGCTAGGAAAAACACAATATAAAAACCCAGGACCCGAGAACAAACTTCATGCTCACCACACAAAGTGAGCCCCGGCCGGGATTCGAACCCGGGAGCCCTCGCTCTAAAGGCAGGGCTACTGCCAACTAAGCCACGGAGTTTTCTAAGGATAGTGCCTGGGCGACTGAGCTTTACTAGTTTTTCTAGAGTAAAACGTTTTGTTAAAAAAAGGCAAAAACCCTCACTAAGCACAAAATTTCATCCAAATCATTAGGGCCGTTTCCGAGATACGCAAAATTAATAAAGGAATGGTTCATTTAAAGTAATCAGATTATACACAGAACGGATGGTGCTGTCAAAACTTGTACTGTGGGAATTAGATAACTGATAAAAAACCTATATTTCTTTGTAAATATATACTTGTAATATATAATAACACTCAGACAGAAAGAAACATTCCTCACACATATATTTGCCCTAAGTGGGAATCGAACCCAATATTTATAGTACAGTAGAAGACAGAGCTACTACTAACTGAGCTATGAGGCCAGATTTAAACTCAAACTCATTAATTCCTTTAGATTTGAACTATCGTTTGGACTCGTCAAATTTTATACACAACTAAACATATTCATGAGCATATAACGTATCACAGGAGCTCCTTAGGCAAGTTATATGCACACAGATATGTCAAATTACAGTCAGTTTGTTTCAGCTAATTTAATTTGTAAAGTTTACGTCTGTTCCAAACCTACAAAGCCTACAATGTATTACTGCCTGTCTTACATTAAAAGGCACTACTGGAAAGTATGACTAACTATATATTTAGTTTAGCTAGCCCTTTCCACTCCTCGTGTGATCGTTGTGAAGTCCAACTTCCATCTATCCTTATTGCAGGACTGTCAGTATTGTTATTGAAATGCGGTATCGTTGACGCACGATTTCAGTTCAAATTGATTTTTAACGTTCTTTCATACTAAAGGAATGAAAGCTTATGAAAAGTGTGGCTATTTTCATAAGCTTTCATAACTCAAATGTATTTATTAATTTTATATTTACTAACATTTATTACGAACTTCACATGATAATGTTCTGGAGATCCAGGGAAATATACTTTGCTCGGGTGAACTGAAAATCACCATTTTCACCGCACTCGCTGTGCACTACTAGAGTTGCTGGTGGATGGGTGTGGGTACCGGTGAAGTTACAGGCACGTGACTCACATCCCCGTCGCAGAGAGACGGGCGCAACGAATTGCGATTTGGGTCTTCTCATACTGCGGCAGCGGGTGATCTGAGTTGTTACAAATTTATATAGTCAGCGGTAACCACTTAACATCAAATGAGCCACGAGATCGTGCCGTCGTCCTAAAAAACCGTTAGATACTTTAGGTAGGCGTAAAATGCAGCATGCAGCATGAAAGCTCATAAAATAATTTAAAGTTAGCTCTTGAATTAATAATATTTATTCCATACATATCCTGAATATAGATACATTGCGGCAGTAGATAACAGCTTCATTTCCCGCCGCCGCACAACGGATATTATGGAAATGCACTCACCGCTTTGCCGGATTATTCAATAGACTTACTATTAAAGTATCTTTCGGATATAGATTGAATCGTTTTTCATCTAATATTATTAACAGGCCATATTAGTATCATTAACAGACTTTACAAAGGATGAGAATAGTTATTTAGCTGTATGTTTCTTTTGTCTTTTTGTTCGGCAATTGTAGATTTGAATGATGTTTTTTTGTGTTAATCCAGAGTCTGAGTTAACTTCATAACTAAATTCATTCGAAGCCATTTTAAACGAATAACATACAAAATAACTATCGCGTTTATATTATTAAATAAACCTTTACACACTCATACCTCTGCACAAGAATTCCCTGTATCCGAGATGGCATTGACAAACACAGAAACACAATACAAACACCCAAGACCTGAGAACAACCTTCATGCACAACACAAAAAGGCCGGCCGAACCCGGGATCCCTCGCTTCGAAGGCAGTGACTACCAACTAAGCCACGGAGCCACGGATTTATATCTGCCAAACTATCTCCCGACAATTTTAATAGCCAATCTAGACCCATTGCCCGATTCGGCTACTGATATAGGTATATACGCAAAGTGAAATATGGCCGAGTGTACGGAAAATTTAGTGGTACAGAACAAGCCAGTGGGATTGGTTAAAAATTGCTCGACGTGTACTCTATAAATTAGGAGGCGAGATGGATGGGTGAATATTCCTCTCTCATTATACCGTGTTCAGGGTTCCGGGAACTCGAAAAATATACGAACTTATGGCTTTTAAGTGAAATAGTAAACTTCATGGGTAAGGTTAGGTGGTGGTAGCTTCGGGTTCGGTTCCCGGCCGGGACACACTTTGTGTGGTGAGCATTTGTTCTTGGGTCTTGAGTGTTTCTATTTGTCCATGGCACCTGCGACATAGGGAATCCTAGTGCAGGGGTATGAGTGTGTTAATGTTTTTAAATAAAAAAAGTGATTTTAATTCTCTATGAAAGGGAGTAAAAATATTTCCATTACAATTATTGTAGTTTGATACTTAGTAATAGAAGTATGTAGTAGTAACTTGGTTTCTTTTTATTTACAATGTCTCTCCTGGAAGAGATCGCTATCAGCAATAAGATTATTATTAATAATGGAAGTCTGACTAATGGAATAAAACGTCAAGACCATTATACTAGATCTAAACGGAATGTTTTAATCGACTAATACAGTAATTAATACTAATACAGCATCTGTATAATTCATTCATTCATTCATTCGTTCATTTGTTTTAACCTCGCCACTAATTTTGTCACAGGCTGTCACTCTGGAATGAACCCTTTTTATAACTTCGTCTATTATGGGCAAAATATCTTTATGCCATTTACTGTGTAGCAAACTTAATTGTGAAACAACAGTGCAGTAACTATATTAAGGCCCGTCCACATTAACGGACATCACTCTGAGTGCGCGTGACATCGACTAAGTGGTCCGTAATCGAGTTAGTGTGTACACGTCTTAATATATAGGTATTGTTTAAAGTTGGTAATAGGATGGCTCAGTGGTGGCTCAGGGGCATAGACGCCGACTTTCAATCTGAAGATTGCTGGTTCAAACCCACACGTGCACCAATAGGGTTTTTTCACTTGAAAAAAATGATGTGCGCAATACCACGTTCTCAAAACGGTGACGGAAAATATCGTGAGGAAACCGTCATGTCTTAGAACCAAAAATTCGACGACATGTGAGATCTACCAATCCGGATTGGGCTCCCGTGGTAGATCAGAGCCCATTCACTCTCAATTATCACTGTGATAGCTTGTTATATAGCATATTGCAGCCATTTCTGTATGAGCGCCGAAGCGCCGTCAGTTCGGTGCGAAACCGTTATTCATCAACGGTGCGAAAGCCCCGTGTTTTCACCAAGTTGCAAGCGCGCGGTCGCCGAGGCACCCTGCGCGCTTCCCTCAACAATTATCGAGAGTAGGCCGGTGTCCCTGCAGTGGGAACATTAGAGGCTGGTACGGTAATAGGATTTTAGCGAGATTGAGGTCAGATCTAAAGTAAATAAATGATTAACCTAAAAAAAATGAATAAACCGGTTTCAACATTTAAATCACTTATTTTACACCCTTGGGGGTGGAATTTGTAAATGAAATTTCTTCGAAAGTACCTCATCATATCATACATTAATTTTAACCGGCTTCAAAAAGGAGGAAGTTATCAATTCGGATGTTTATATTTTTTTAATGTATTTTCGGGCATAACGGATTTGCAGTATAATTTTTTTGTCTTTCAAACATATATTATTTCGAAATGGTCCCATACAATTTTTATCAAAATCGGTTCAATAGTTTGGTTGTTAAATCAAAATAATTGGAAAAAATATGTCATCCAATGAAATTGCGTATTTTGCTTCTTTGGAAGTACCGAAGTCTGTTTTTTTGGATTTTAAATCATTTATACTTAAAAATCCTTATTGGAAGTCATTGCGCACCAAATTGACAATGCCAGTACGAAAAAAAAAAAAAAAAAAAAAAAAAATATTTGACATGCCATCATACTTTATGTATTGTTGGAATTTTAATGTATCATTTATTTCTTGACAATGCCACTATACAGCATTGTTTGTTTAATTATATTTTAATTTTAATGTAACATTTTATTTCAATTATTTTAAGTATTTCTATGGCGCTACTATGCTTGTCTATTTTAATTATATTGTAAGATAGTGCCGACCTACATAATTATTGTAACAATATAATGTAATTGTAAATTTGACATAACCGAGTGTTCACAAATGATCGTACGGTGAAAATAAGTGAGTATAAGTATGAGTATGAGTAAATTTAAAGACATGCTGCTACGATTTTAATCTAGATTAGATCCAAGCTATAAAATCTCGCTTGTCAAAGGATATGAGAATACTTCAGGTTATTTTCTCAGGTTTTAGGGGAATTTGACGGATCTAATTTTGTGTTCATCACATTTTTATATCTAACTCACTCACTGTTATCACTCGATGATTTTTTTTACGAAAAAGGTACCCTGTCCTTTTCTGTACCTTGACTACCGATAAAATGTCAGGCGCCTGACATATACCCGTTTCAGAGTGACGGGCGCAACTTGGGTAACTTTTACTTCGGTTACACTCAGCTGCATTTACATTTATGGGCGGCGATAATCATTTAACATTAATTAGATCGTCAGGGCCTTTAATAGTGATAATAATAAATATGTATATAATATAATTACCAACAATAATGAATTGTCACCGGCGCGTTAATAACAATTTTAATTGCAGCAGATAAATCGCTAAATAGGAATTAAATTGTTCCGTGATTCGGATTGGTTTTAACTCTGAAAACAGAGATTCGAATAATTGATGCGTGATGATATCTCGTATGGCGCAAATAGTGACTACACTCACTAGCAAAAGTACAAATGTAAAATGTGGCTGACTTCAAATATCGAAAAAAACTGACTTCAATACTTTCATACCTCATGTCTCGCCCTGGCGTACGGTCAAGGGCAGTTGCTCCCCCCTGGAAATTTAAGTTAAGAAGCGATTAAAATAAAATAAAAATGCATGCATATTCAAATTGACTTATATTTATTTAACTACCTATAAAGCAGGATCATTTGCGACTTACACACTACACTACATATACCTAATGTTTCATGTAGGTGTGTTTGTGTAGTGTGTATGACAAAAAAGCCGCGAACGATTCGACCTAAAAAATCTGACGTGCCCCCCCCCTAGGCCAGAAGCTGGGTACGCCCATGTGTCTCGCCCTTAGGGTACACCTTACCATTTTACAAAAGAAACATCCCAATCGGTATACAATGGGCGAAGAAAAAAGTCACAGGAAAGTAAAATTCGCATTTTGGTTACTTGGATGACACATATTTTCCAATTATTTTGATTTGACAACTGAACGGCTCCGTGGCTTAGTTGGTAGTAGCCCTGCCTTCGAAGCGAGGGGTCCCGGGTTCGATTCCCGGCCGGGGCACACTTTGTGTGGTGAGCATGAAGTTTGTTCTCGGGTCTTGGGTGTTTGTCTTGTGTTTCTGTGTTCGTCCATGCCATCTGCGACACAGGGAATCCTAGTGCAGAGGTATGAGTGTGTTGAAAGTTATATCTGTAACACATCTGATTGTGATTGTACGTACTGTTCGATTTGGTGCATGGTTGGGTGGAGGTATTTCAAAACGGCAGATTTGTGTGTGCTATGTGGTCGGACATAGGATTAAAACTATTTTCACACTAGGGGCTGATATAAAAGATCGGAAAAAGCGACTTTAATACTTTCGTCCTTTACTTCTCGCCTATCCCCTATGAACACCCTACTATTTCAAAAAATATACTTCCATATATGTATATCACAGGAACACAAAATACGCAATTTTGTCTACTCGGACATATTTTTTATGTCCAAATTTGATAATAAAATCTTCCAAAGGAATATCAATTCGATTGTATTTTTTTTTGTTTGTTATCTCAGTAGTTAGTCATTTATCAACTGATTACAATTCGATTCGATTCGGAATCGATTGCTCCGGTAGAAGGGTGTGGGTGCCGGTGAAATCACATGATGATGATGGTGATAGACACAGTAGGATGAATGCAACTCAGTGTAAGATCCAAATCTTATACTGAGTCGCATTACTGTTGTCATGGGCGTCGGGTCGCCACTTACCACCAGGTGGGCCCTCAGCTCGTTCCACCACTTATTTAACTAAAAAAAAACAATGAAAAATTACCTGGGTAAATATTTTCTTTTATTAAGTCTCGAGCTCTTCCACAAATGAGTTCTAGTAAATACTCAAAACTTCTAGAATATTATTACTTGCCCATTAATTTAACATTACAAAACATGATTTTCCACACTCGCTGGGAAAGTTAGATTGGTTGCAGTGTATTTTGTTGCGTCCATACTAACCGAACCAAGCGACTTATCTTGAAAAAATCAAAATTAATTTTATCCATTGAATTCTTTACGAATAATTATTTGAAAGGATATGCTTTTGGTCCCATAATGATAGAAATTTTATCAAAATCGGTTCAATAGTTTGGTTGTCAAAACATAATAACTGGGAAATATCCAACTAACAAAATTGCACAAACTGCAGTACTGCAGTATTACCGGGTGAATTTCGGTCGGTGCTTCGTTCGTTTGGTAAGGAATCATCGCACACAGCCTCGCCTCGTCACATATGCCTTTTGTTCAACTGAAACTTAGTTAATGCGTTGCGTTTCCTGGAATAATGTTGAGAGGGACATTTTATGCTTGTAATATGGACCTGTAACTTCCTTAAGGGTACTTTTAAAGCCACTTTACAATTACCTATCCGAGATGGGTTGATACGAAATTCAGTTACGTGGGATAAATATTTTTTGTAATGGTCTCTTAGTCATTTATTGAGCTTTTTAAACGACTTCGTCGTACGTAGCCTTCGAAGCGAGGAGTCCCGGGTTCGATACCCGACTGGGCAGACTTGCAACTTGAGTTTAAAGTTTGTTTTCGAGTCTTTGGTCCATGCCACCTGTGTTACAGGGAATCCTAGTGCAGGACTATGAGTGTGTTGTTACTAATTTTTCTGTCACGTACATTGTCTAAGTAACATGCAATGTTGTATATACTGAAATTCTATAAGTCTGCTCTTAGTGTTTTCTTTAAGTTATACGCGGGTAAAACCGCGGGGCACAGCTAATCATTTATATATTAATATTAATTGTAACCTATTATAATCCAAAAGATACAGCAGGGGAACAGAAAGATAAAAAGCTTTTGAGAAGTTCCTTTTACATTCGGGTACAGAAACGTAAAACACGCTTCAATCTCTAAAAGCCTTTTTGTGAGAATTCAAGCCGAATTACTCGTATTCCCCTGTTACCTCACACGCAATTTTCACCAGATAATTACAGCAATTTAGAACAATCTTCTGCCGACGGAGAAAAACCCCGTTTCTACGGCAAAAGTGAGCGCTGATCTAATGATGTAATTCTATCGCAAAGCTTCCACATAATATGAGCTTAGTTGCAGATATAATACAAGTATGTAAATAACAAAGTAGATTTAAAAAAAATCAAGCGTGAACAGGCGGATATGCAACGTTCAAGATGGTTCTAAGCTTTTTTAATGTGTCTATAGTGACGGGTCGATCAGACGGCCCACCCGTAAAAGGTTACCGCCGCCCATAAACAACCGAATACGACACAGGCCTCAGGACTCAGGTCTTCCCTACCTAACATTGTGTGATGAATATAGATGATTATTCTGTGCCTGGGTGTTAATGATTATTTTATAACAAAAAGTACTATTTATGTATTCAATCAGTGATAAGGCCAAGAGATATATTTAGTTTGGGGATAGACGTGTGGAATGACCATGAAAATTTATCTATTTAGCCTTTATTAAAATTACTTAGTAATAAATAATAATCACATATTAATATTATATTATTAAAATATTGATTGATATGCCTCGTATAAGTTTAGATGCGAGAGCGTGGTGGCCCAGGGCCCAGGTTCTAAGACATGCCGGTTTCCTCACGATTTTCCGTTCAACGTTTCGAGAACGTGGTATTGCGCACATAATTTTTTCCAGGGTCTGAACCAGCGACCTTCAGATTGAAAGTCGGCATCTGTGCCCCTTTGCCACCACGCATTTTCTTCGCTCGCACTTCTCCTTATTAATTTTCCATAATCAATGTACAAAATGCATGGAAATCTTCAACTCGCTTCAATACAATAATGAAAACAATCCAACCCGTTCCTTCCCTTCAAAGCGAGTTACCAATTAGTAACCGAGCCGTTCGAATCGGGTTCCGTAGCGCACAAATAAGCGAAAAACGTCTAAGTATAGCGGTTTAGGGTTCCTTCTGTAATTGCTGCGCTCGAGGCGTATTGGCAAAGAGAAACGTACAGACGGTCTGAATTGTTTGAAAATAAAAGAACTTGTTACCAGATAGTAATCTTTGAGAGAATAGATAAATATAGAGTTTAATATATAAATAATTTGTATTTTATTGAGGTATCTTTGAGCAAAAATTTGTCATTAATACGGAATTGGATATCGAATCCCGAGAAAAGACTGCTACACATGAACAGTAGGAAATATAGTTGGGAACAACTGAAATCTTTATCACGTACATAACATTTTTATTTAACTGGAAACCAGCTAACTTCATTGTGTCACAAAGTTGTCTGTCCTTCCCAATACTTTACTACATTACCTACATTAAATTCCAACTTCGAATTTTACGGGCAAGTTTCAACGACAGGCATTTACCGCCCGCCCTGGATGCTAGGGCAGACGAGTCGGAAGTGACGTCACGATGCACTCCCCACCGGAAGCGGCTAAAAGCCTCCAAGTGCATTTGTCTAACAGTTTCGCCCGAGGAAATCGATGAGCGTGGTGGGAATTTCAATAAGGAGGTACTTTACTAAGGTTGTGTAGCCTTTTTTAAAGAAAATTCAAACTCTCTATGATATATAACTAGACGAGTAAAAAGAATGCTTTATAAAAGTATTAGGTGCGCCCCGCGGTTTCCCCCGCGTATTTCCTTTTCCCGTGAGAATACGGGGATAAAATATAGTCTATGTTACTCGCTGATAAAATACCTTTCTATTGGTGAAATAATCTTTAAAATGAGTGGTTTAGGCGTGATAGCGTAACAAACAAAGTCATTATAAAATAAAAACTTATTGTAGGTGAAGTACCTGAACACTATTAGAAGCTGTTCAATACATTTGCACATAAGGAGGTATTTATATAAATAGTTTGTTTGTTATACCTATTAACCTTCTTTCAATATGTCATATTTAAATATTATTAGTTCAGATTGTCAATAATAGATGGCGTCAGGTCTGCAAAAAGCTAGATCGCGCTATCGTTGCGTTTTGGCGAGAACGTCAAGTTAAATGTAATGGTCTGAATAAATGACTTCAAACAGGAACTTCTTGTTGTTATTTTATTTCACCTGAAGTTGCCTCAGCTCCCTGGTTTGGATTTGTACATGGTCCTTCGAGCCGGATATTATTGGAACGCACTGGAAAGATTTGTACAGAAGCTATATTAGAAGCTCTTTAAAATTGACATCAAACAATAAAAACCACACCCGCTTACCGAAAAAACTTCACGTTTTTATCTCTCAACGCAGCTCAGTTTAACAATTGGTGATTTTTATGTTTTTTGTTCATTTTCGCATAAAAACACAGTGTTTTCGGCGGGAGCAGCCATGCGAGAGTGATGCCCGTCGCTTTCAATGACGTATTGATTTTTAACATTTTCGAAGTTAGCCTGAGCGTGTTTTGATGGTTGCAAAAAGTATTGTTTCATACACAAATTTATTCAGGAGCTGTGGAAAGCTTACTTCAATAAACGCTTATTCGCACTAATGTATTATAATACTATATTATAATATTGTTTACAAAGTTCATATTTCCGATAACTTCCCAAGTACCCCACTACATAGGTACCTTTGTATGTGTTGCACACTGTTGGCTCTGTTGTTGCTGTGGGTAGTGTTTCTATCCTCTCGCAACTGTTACTTGTACCTACCTACATTCACAAAAACCATAATATTTGTTAGCAATTAGCAATATATACTATAAGTGCCTATGTTTGTTAAACTTTTGTGTAGTTCCTAATTTATAAATGGGTCTGGGCAGAGCACAGTTAAAATTTTTGAATTATATTCATTCTACTTTAATGTATAACAAGGAAGAGGCTAGCAGCCCACAACACAGGGAATCCTAGTGTGGGGGCTAGCAATCACCCATCACCACTTAAATTATACTATTTTAAATAATTATTCCATTTACCAATGTTACATCAAAATTTAAGTGTGAATGTTAATATGTATGTTTTTGTGTGAATAAATGATTATTATTATTATTATTAATCCCGTCTCAGGTGACGGGCGCAACGCGGGGCGATTTGGGTCTTCTCATACTTCGGTCGGGGAGGACCTAAGTCGAATTGCTGTTGTTATGGGCGGAGTTAACCTTCACTTTTATTACATAAAAAACCCAAAAGGATCTTTTTTGTAATGAATGAATATTTATTTACTTTGTGAGTTTGTGAGTTATAATCTATAGTCAGTTAGTTTCAGTCTTTTAGTCGATTCACAGATGAGTTACTCGAAACGTACTTACGCTATTTGCTATGTGTTTATGAAAAATAATAAAACTTATCCTTGTTTTCGATGTTTTTTTTTTCTTTTCGATATTGCTGTTTAATGGTATATTCGTGTACTTTGTATGTGTATACTTAAAAACGAATGTAAGTTGCAAAACAAATCTTTCAAGGTTTATATGCTGCACAAATAAGCATGTATAAGTATTATACAGGTAATCTGAGTTACATAGGCTAGCTTAGTTTGCAAGATAGCTACGTATGAAATGTACAAGAAATATCTATTTTTAATATTATAAAAAATATTATTTTCAGCTTGAGATAACCGACTATTTGCTGTATTTTTCCTTCGTGGGAAAAATCAGTTCATTGCACTTCACTGAAAAAATCCTAATCAACTTCCCCCTCCTAATATTGCAGTAGCAATCTCGCTAAAACATAATTCCACGTTTACAGAGCATAAAAAATTCAGAGATGACAAACGAGCGACCACGGCCGACAAGTGGCCGACATTCGTCTCGGCCACCCTCGTAATTTATAAAAGATGGCCGTATGGAAGTCACGGCATCTCGCAGACGGCAGTACTTTCTCATTTTGTACCTTTTAATGCGTAAACAGCGGGTGGTTTATTTTTGCGTTTCTCTGTATTATGAATTGCTCTGTAAATATAAGAGAGATAGTTAAATATCTTTCTCTCTTTTGTGTGAGGAATAGCCTGGTTTTTTTTATTACGTCACTTGTTTCGCAGTGACAGAACGAGCTGGTGGCCCACCTGGATGGTAAGTCGTTACCGCCGCGCATAGACAACATCAATTCTTTCCAAAGGAAGCGAAGACCCAAATCCCATCAGTCCTAGACGGGGGTGTTCACCTCATGTGCCTGAAATTCCCCGGCACCTATACCCTTCCAGCGGAACACAACAATGCGAGTTACTAATACTATTGGTTATTAATACTATTGCTGGGCTTAACAGCTTCGTGTTAAGTTTAGTTAATTTCTTCTTCTTTCATATTAAGAGTAGGAGGATAACTCTGGAGTTTCCAAGTCCGGAAGGCCTGCGACATGGTTTATCAACTAGTAAAGTCTGCAATCAGGTAATGTCTGAAGCATGTAAATGCTCAGGTCAAAAACCAGATGAAAGTAAAAAGAAGATTTTTATAAGCTTCAATTAAAAATAGATATCATGACTTTACAGTGATCATTTGGATGGGTGACCAATGACATTTACTATCGTTTTGGATATAATTTGACAAACAAACCTGTTTATTACAAAAATATTGTTTGCCTTCAACAGTTAAAAAGATTTTAGTTTATAAATTTTCAGACCAAAAAAAATCGTTTGAAGAAAATTTATTGAAAAAGATTGTGGAAAAAAAGCCTTTTATTGTTAGAACTGAATTGCCCTACAATACCTTTTGAAGAACTTAAAATCAGCTAGTAATTTTAATAATTTTTTTCAGTATAAATTAAGTTATAATAGCTTAATTGATTACTGACTTGTGGTACATCACGGAGAATTCTTCAGATCAGTGTTGCCAGGCGGGCCCACTTACAACGTCAAATACTTTGAAGGGTGCGCCACAATACCAATGAAGCAACTACAAACTAGAACAATACCGAACTAATTCCCAACTGGAGTACGTGGCATTGTCTAAGTGCTCAAAGGAGTTAGTCTTGAATACCTAATTTAATTATGTGTCTCAAACTTAGATACCTGTCACCGTCTACAAATAATAATTGCTTTAGTTGGATCACACTTCTGGATAATATTAATCTGATGTTATTTGTCAGTAATTGTTTGGATTGATTTGTGGAACTCCAGTGTCTTATTAGACATTGTCGAATGAACTTATGTTGTTTACATAAGCCATAAAGTTCTTTTTTTGTAAGTAATGTCAATGTCAAAGTCAAAATACTTTATTTAACTTTACTTTTTTTGAATAAATATATTTTTTTTTTTTTTTTTTCATCTTTATTATTTAACAGGTCTTTAAGTCATTATTTGACTATGTCAGACCCATGAAGTCAATCATACATTCTCTTCTTAATGAATAATATTAAAAACTAATTTATACAAAGTTTTAGCCGCTTCGCTCATTGGCGCGGCTAAAACCAGGTGAATAGCACCAACATCCATCAAATTAACTCCATAAGAGTTAATCATTGTGGTTCTCATAGACTCAGTCCGCGCACATTCCACCAATAGATGGTGAACGTCCTCTGGAACTCCACAAGTCTCACAATCTGGAGAATCTACAATTTTCATCAAATACTTGAACTTATTGAGAGGAATGTGCCCGGACCGAAGTCTATGAGCCATTACAATAAATTGTCTTTTCAATTTAAAATTAATAAACCACGGTAATTTAGTAGGTTGTAGTTGTAAAATTTTGTACCAAATACCTTTCTGAAGTGACGTCGTATTAAACATTAATTTCCACTTCTCATATATCTTATACCTAAATTTTAGTAGGACTTCTGTGTAATCTGACTTTAGATATATTCCTACGCCATTAACAAGAGCCTCTTTTGCTAATGTATCAACCTTCTCGTTACCCCTAACACCAATATGCGAAGGTACCCATTGCAGTTTGAGGTCCACATTGTTGTTTAATAGATATAGTGCTTTTTTAAGTACTGCATATGCTACGGAAATACCTCGCACGTCATAAGTACATCGAATAATGTGTTGTAAGGCACTTTTACTGTCCGTCAGAATAACAATTTTTTTACAATTTAAAGTTGACACATATGATAAAGCTTCTGATATGGCAAAAAGTTCTATTGACATAATGGTGTTATATTCCGATTCTATTTTGTATGATTCTTCCACACCGCGACAGGGATCGTAAAATGCAGCACCGGCACCAACGTCTGTTTTAGACCCATCAGTAAACAGTTTGTGCCAGTCTTTGTACTTGTTGTTTAACATATTTAATGTAAGACATTTTAGTTCGTTATCACTGTAATGACTCTTTGCGTGATCTATCCCATTCACATTGGTCTCAATGAAGTCTAACTTAATATCAGACATCCAAGTGTTCAACGAGAACATATTTAAAATTTCACTACTATTTAATATTTTAAGCTTAGTATCTTTAAAAACTGACGTAAGTAAAGGTTTGTTTTGTCTTGGCCAATATGAAGCATCACATAAATCCTGTAATTCATTAAATAGCGAGATGGTTACATTATTAGCAAATGATTGAGCTTTAAGACAGTATTTAGAAGCAAGATATATTCGTCTTAGTTGTAGTGGATGCAAACATAGTTCTGACTCCATTATATGTATAGGAGTAGTTTTGACAAATCCACCTATTATTCTCATTGCAGAATTTTGAACTCTATCTAACTTTGTCAAATGTGTATTTGCAGCGGTGCCATATAGAAAGCATCCATAGTCTATTCTGCTACGAATCAAGGCAATATACAGTCGGCGAAGGTGTTTCGGATGCAAACCCCATGAAGCACCAGCTAAAGTTTTTAATAAACCTAGTATTTTCATTACTTTTTCCAGAGTCTCATTTATATGTTTACTCCACAATAAAGACTGGTCTAACCAAATGCCTAAGTATTTAACATGCGTGACACATGGAATTACTTCATTATCAATAGTGAGGGTGACACAATTCTCTTTCCTACCTGTTTTAAAAACGCAACACTGAGTTTTTGTTGACGATAATTCTAAGCCTAATTGACCTAAACTATTTACAACTGAATCAAGAGCTTGTTGCATATATTCTTTACTGTGCTGAATATCTCTGTTCTGTGTATACAATACAAAATCATCGGCATATTGAAGTACACGTATGTTTTGAAATTGCAAACATATTTGATGTGTGGCAATATTAAATAAGAGAGGAGAGATTGGATCGCCTTGGGCTAATCCTCGGCCAGTCCACCTAACCATAGTTTCATTTCTATCAGCATCACTAATTTTCAAATATCGTTTACTTAAGAATGCCCATAAATATTTACATGTTAAAGCTCCTACATTTAAATTATCAAGCATTACAACTAGTTGGTCCACTAAAATATTATTGTAAGCATTTTCAACATCAAGAAAAACTGAGAGGGTAGGAATATCTTTGCAAAACCCTGTTTGAATCGTAGTAACTAAACGAACCAAGCAATCCATGCTTGACTGACTTTTTCTAAAACCACTCGTAATCGGAGCTAAAATTCTATGTCGTTCTACAAACCATTCAACACGTCTACATATCATTAAGTGAAAGATTTTACAAATACAGGATATTAATGAAATGGGTCGGAACTTAGGTATTATGTTAGGATTACTGTTAGGTTTGGGAATAGGGACTATTTTGATAGAACGCCATTGTTCTGGAATCACAGCATATTTAAAAATAAAATTATACAGTTTCAGTAAAAACAATTTGCCTTCTACCGGAAGGTTGAATATCATTGAGTAAGTAATGTCGTCTTCCCCCGGTGCGGTATCTTTCTTTTTCAAACAATTTTGAAGCTCATGATATGTAAATTCTTTGTCTAGGTTGGTGTTAATGGAACTAAAATGTGGTTGTTGAGATTCTACAGAGTCAGGGGCCAAACAACATAATAGTTCTTCTTTCTTATCTCTAGGCGCATCGATCTGATTTCTATGTACACTTTTCATCCATCGCATTCGGCGCCACATTTCTGAAGCAGTCGTAGTATCATCAACTGTTCCACAGAATTTCTGCCAATTCCCCGATCTGACCTGCCTATGAACCCTTTGAGCATCAGCAATTTTTCCTTTCAATTTGTCTAAGTTATGTGGTGTAGGGTTGCGTCTAAACTCTTTTAATGCAAGTCGACGTTGAGCGATAGCAAGAGATATTGCCGGACACCAATAAGGTTTAGGTTGAAAGGATTGTGAAGGATCTGTACAAATCTTAATCATAGGGATACTTTTTTGAGCTGCATTATTCACTTTATCTACAAAGAAATTATAACTCGATTGTATATCATTTACATAAATACTCTTATTGAAAGTAGACTTCAGGCTCTGTTGATATAATGTCCAGTCAGCCAGTTTAAAATTACGTTTATTTACAAACTCACGGGGGCCTTGATATTGAAGAGAGTATTTAATTAATAAGTGATCGCTTCCTAGGCTTTCCCGTGTGACCTGCCAACTAAAATATACAGCAATATCTGAAGTAACAAATGTCACGTCCGGCGAGCTCTCTTGTAATCTTCCGTTAGCTAATCGAATCCTTGTGGGCTCACCACTATTGAGGGTCACAAAACCATGTTCTAAAGAGGCATCAAACAACTGCGAACCCCTACTATCTATTTTATGAGACCAATTAGAATGATGACCGTTGAAATCACCAGCTACAATTGATTTTAATGGAAATTTCGAAAAAATACTTTCCCAGTCGGTTTGTGTGGTTCTTACGGAGGAAGGACAATAAACTAGCACAACATGTTCAAGATATTTACAATTTAAAATTCTAATACATAATACCTCAATTCCTGTATTGATCAAAGTGAGTGGGAACATTTGTGTTTTAATTGATTTATGCACAATAATGGCTACACCCCCGTAAGAATCGGTTCTATCTTTTCTAAAAACGTTATAATTACTTATTTTTAAACTAGTCTCTGGATCAAGCCATGTTTCGCACACTAAGCTAATACCTATCTTCTCACGACTAAGCAATAGTTCAAAATCTTGTTTTTTGGGCATCAGGCTCTGTGAGTTCCATTGCGCAATATTTAAAAATTGCGTAATAGAACTCACAGAACCTGATGCAGCGGACGCGTTTACATTTTGGATGTTGTTATCCATTGTAAAAGAGACCGATCAATTTAGTCAAAATCTCTCCATTACTCACTGACTTCACAATAAATGAAACTAGTTCCTTACAAAGTAATTTGAACACTTCACTTACGATATCTGCAAAGCTTTTACCAGATACAAAAATGTCTTTTAATTTATGAAATATACTAGTAAAATCGTTATTTTCACCTTCACCACTAGTGGATTGTGGTCGTCCCGTCGAGCCCGCTGGCGCCGCCGGCAAAAGCGCCACCGTAGGAGCCGATGACGACTCAGTGGTATGCATTGATACTTTCTTCTGTCTCTTTCCTTTTTTATTTTTCTTCTTTTTTCCTCCTAAGGACTCTTTGTCAATCAATCCTTCATCACTACTATCTTTGGATTCATGTCCTCCTTTCTCTCCATCATAGCTTAAGGCATCGTCTAAGGTCGTATCTATCTGGACCACATTCGTCGCTTCAGTTTGAATTACTTTTGCCCCAACACTCTGACTATAAGACATTGTAGGGGTAACAAAGTTGTTATAGCTCCGCACATCAGTCGATCTATCTCCAAACGCAAAAACAGGCGGCGCATTTTCCACGCGGCTAGCAAACCCTGACATAGCTTTATTTTCCACGTACTTCGCTAAAGCCATTTTATAGGTACAAGTTTCTTTGCTCATAATATTTCGTATTGCTTTCTCTTTCAAATAGACTGGACATAACTTACTGAGTGAAATGTGATTCCCTCGGCAGTTGACGCATCGGTACTCGGTGGTCTCGCAGTTCTCATGTCGTCCGCCACACTTTGGACACAGTACCTTCCTGGTAGGGCAAGTTCGCGTCAAATGTCCATATTTCCAACACGATCCGCACTGCGTCACAGGGAAGGTGTAAGGTTCCACTTTGAATCTGCAACCATATCCAAACACATAGGAAGGCAAACTAGAGCTCTTAAAACCAAAACGTACCGACTCGCTGCTGACCCATTCACCGGTTTCCGTCATTCGTTTCAGTCTTTTAATAGATATAATCTTGTACTCGCAGTTCAGAGCCTCTAACAATTCATCTTCTTTCACATCTAGCTCTAAATATTTCACGACGCCGTAAGTGACGCCCACTTCACTTGTCAAATAGCACCTGAATCCTGACTCCAAGAGTGATTTATTATTGACAAGTTTCATTGCGTCAATCTTATTTTCAAAAATAGCGATTACTTTGTATGGGCTCTTATATTTAATTTGTGCAACATTAGTTATACCTTCAGCTTTCAGTCTCATTGCTAATCCAATTTGTTTTGGTAACAATTGATATGAAGAAATGCATACCTCGTACATCAAATTTTTTGGCTTACGTATTGGGCCCGTTCTCCTCCTCACAACCGTAAATCCTTCGTCGTCAACATCATCATCGTTGTCTCTCCTCAATCGTTTCGCCGGGCGTCGCGCCGCCTCCGCCGCCGCTGTCGCGCCCGCCAGCGACTCGCTCGCAGTCGCTACAGTAGGCGACTCGGCGCGCAAACTATCTACGATCGACTGCTCACATGTCTGATTCTCGCCGAGAATAGTTTGCATCCCAATAATCTCTTCCTCACTCATGTAATTCACACTACTAATATCCGACGCTCTGGACCGAGGTCTGGGGGCGACCTCGGTTTCATTCATTTTCGGGAAAACTCCCAACGGAACTAAAAGTCTATTTCACTTTGTCACCAATAATTAAATATAACGTTCAAATACAAAAATAAGGCTTAAATAATACTATAATACACGAAATTACTAATATTTATCAGGAGAAAATTTTCAACACATTTCCCGCTTCAAAATTTGAATTCCGAATGTGGAATAAATATATACCTACAAGATTATTCGTTCTTAATTATAATAATAATAATTTGAAAATTAAATAATTGATTTGATTAATGTGATTTGTTTCACATTAATCAATTAGTAAGAGAGCGTGGTGGCCCAGGGGCACAGACGCCGACTGTCAAACCCACAAGTGCATCAAAGACTTTTGCACTTGAAAAATTTATGTACGCAATACCACGTCCTCGAAACGGTGAACGAAACAGCGCTTAAAGATTGCGCTATACCCAGCTAACACTGTCGCCAGTAGAATAAATAACTCCTTAATTATCCGATTGCCAGACAAAACTAATACCAACGAAATATACCAGTAGTTCTGGGCAATCACCAATACATATTTAAAATGTATAAAATGGAATTGTAACACATAAATTCTGTCATTTCATCGAAGCAATACGTTGTTGGGATCTGAATAACACCAATTCGGCACTTCAGCCGAATGAAATGGATTCACTGCGTCCGTCTGCACCCGGTTTTATAATTAAATCGAAATCAACACCGCCGACAGTGTGAATGGACCCTTTTGAATCAGTTTCAATTGCAATTTTTCGTATAACTTATTGTGTTTCTGATCGTACGATTATAATTGAAATGTAAAAATATATGCATTGTCCCTTGATCCGATTTTGACAATGTTTCCTTACAATGTTTAATATCGATATTTGCGATATTAAACACTGTAAGGATTTAGATGAATATCAAGGTAGCTTATAGATTACTTAGCAGCCCAATGTTTAGTCTGTGTTAATGTTGACTTTTAACCGCGGGTGATACCGTGGGGCGCAGCTAGTTGTGGATAAAATGTTAAGCTACGACATACCTGAAATTTTCGGAAAAGCTAGAATTTCCAATAATCATAGAACGGTGATGTTTGTTATAGGTAAGTACTATTTTATATATCCCTGCTGCCCACCGCGCTCGCTACATAAAACTCGGCTAGACAACGTTTTAAAATGAGATTGCAGTGAGTTAAAAATGAAATAATATATTTTTTTAGGAAAAAAGACTCTCAATTAACCCAAAAGCAATCGAGTTGAATAAATTATAATAACAGAAACCAAAAAATAACTAGTAAACAAATCCAAGCGTTTAGTATGTTTTGGTGCTTATTCATTTAATTTTGTTACTTGAATATTTTTTGCGATTTATAGTTTAATTTTCATAAAAAAAAACTACATACATGTACTCACGAGCATAAGACGTAAAGTCCCCGTCTCGGGTGACGGTTGCAACGGGGTATGAATTCTCATTCATCAAGGTAACCACTTTACATCTGTCGTCGTGGCTCGTCCCGTCACTCTGGTAACAAAAAACACCATGTACCTTTATCTATTAGGAGTACAAATATAATAGGTAAGTATAATGTTTCTATACTTAATCATTTATTATTTACTTTCTAAATATAATCACGTTGAATTGCAAAGGGCACCAGACTCGGGAACTCCCAACTCATCGGTACAGTTTGCAACTGAGACATGTTACGTGGACATAGACCTTAAAAGCTAGAAATGACAACCAAAATTAACTTATAATTAAAAACAGGGTGATGCCGTTCGCAGTCACACACAGAGGTTATCTTTCCACGAATTTTTAACAGACTTAAAAATGGAGGAGGTTTTCAAAAAAGGTACCGCCACGTTTTTTTTTAAATCATAAATGTTTCCTAAAGAAACTCCATGCGATAACTACCTTTACCTATAATAAGGGCTAAAAATAAGGAATTATGTTAATGAAGTTGGTTTATCCGATTATTTCAATTCCTTGTCAATTACAATTCAGAAGTACAAGCGCTCGTAGCGAACCTTGCTTAGTTGTCCTTAATAGATCAACCAAAGCAATTCTCGGCCCAGTCAGAAGTTGGATGGGTGACCGTTCAATCCATCAGTCGATAAGCCATGTCGCATTCCTTCGGGCGGTTTGAAAACCCAGACAACAGAGTTGACCACTTACGCACACGAAAGAAGAATTCAGTTAAAATTTGCAATAATTTCTTGTTATTTACATTCACGAATGAAATGTCCTGTCTGATCCATCTCTACATCACTCCTAGGTACCGAACCCAGTTCAATAGGAATCGCCGAAACTCGCGAGACATGTGACAAAACTTCCGGGAGAGGATACAAATTGGATCCGAGTCTGGAACTTTCGACCGCGTCGGACGTTCGGATGCACTCAAACTTGTGGCGATTGTTGGATTGTGGATAAAGAATGTATGCGCGATTAAATCAGATAATTCAATATTAGATATTGACATTTTACCCGCTGTTGGTAATACTACGGAAACCGTAAATTTTTCTGAGATAAAATTACAATCTATAATCTATCTCTGTGCCAAACTTCATCCAAATCCGTTTAGCCGTTCTGGCGTCATTGAGTAACAAATATTCATCCATCCAAACTTTCGTATTAATCCCTTATTTTTCACTCTTAAGTACACTCTGGTTGAGTGAGGGCAAAAAGAAGGGAGGATTTAAAAATAATCATTCAAATCAGTCTACAATGGGAGAAGATAAATTACAGAAAAGAAAAATATACAATTTGTTCATTTGGATGACATATTTTTTCCAGTGATTTTGATGACATTTCCATGGAAACAAACTAAAAAATTATTATATAAAATAATTTTCCAAATCAATTAATAAATGACGGAGTTCTGAGGGAAGGTAATAAATATTAAGAAAAAAAATATGATATCGAATTGATAACCAGCACTTTGGAATTCAGCATCACAGCTTGGTGGCAGCTTACCAAGTGTGGTGACAGTACTCCGGACAAACTTGGCACAAGGCTCTATTAGCACTACCCGAGCTATGTGTAGTGACTCAAAGGGTACTCAATCACGGACGCGAGCAACTGGACCCCCCAAACACTACTAAGCTTAAGGGGAGCAATGCGAGTGCACCACTCAGCGGCAGCTTACCATATCCCATGGCAGTACCTCTCCGGACGAACTTGGCACAAGTTCTACTGCTAGTAATTGGACCCTATTCCCTTATGGAAGTTCTATTCCTCTAGACATTGTAGGAAGCCTGAGGTACGCATCTACAGAAGCAAGTAACATGGATGCCATCTACGTTAAGTTATAAGTCTAAGCACTTCAAAACCATGCTCGTATCAAATTGCCTGAAAAATCCTTGCAAAATGGCCGGAGCATAATGAGAAAAACGTTTACAAGTCGTGACGAATGGGGCTACATGCACGCGAACATTATTCATAATGTAACCATTTATTTGAGACCCGTTACGTTCCTCCTAAGATGTTTGTACCAATGAGACCTTTGGTAAGACTCAAAACTTAATGTTATAATAGATACCGGAGGCCACCGGGTATATACCCAAACTACGGCTAGTAAACCAGTAGTAGTATTTAGTAAACCAGGTTTTTCGTTGAAAACCAGCATTGGCTGAAGTTCTACAATGCTGAGCCAAACCCCTTTTCGGCACAAGGCGCATATTTTGGTAGTATCAAAGCAGTACTGTTTTTTTTTTTTAACCTACCTTTTGTGTATATTTTTTTTCCTTTTTGTGTCTTAGTGCTGAATAAATGTCTTTTCTATTCTATTCTAGTAAGTTTGTAAACGTAGCTTTTTTACTTTGCTTTCAATTATCATAAAAATATAAAGTGCAGAAAGTATCACAAAAGTTCACTGTAAATTTTCCCATCATTAGTTAAACAACAACAAAAACTTATTCTCTCATACCCCTCCACAAGGTTTCCATATGTCTCCGGTAGAATTGACACATACAAAAACCTAAAACCGGAGAACAAACTTCGTGCACATCACAGAAAGTTTGCTCCGGGCGGGAACTGAAACCAAAACCGGTAGATATCCTACCAATTCAGCTCCAAACCTAAGAAGATCTAAATACTAATCTCCTCAGTTAACGCAACAAAGCTTGTCCATTGTAATTTTTTTAATTCGGAAGCATACAGGCAATGCCACGGGCACTCGCTAGTTAAATAAGGGGAGGATTATGAGGGTCGCATTATACTGGATCATCTGGTACGAATTGCTGTACATCATCTTGAAAGAATTATGTAGTTCTCATAATGCTAACGAGCTGATGTTGAATGGATAATGTTTTGAACATTTATGCTCGGTTTTTTGTAGACTCGTATTAAAAGAAAATTGCAGACATGTATAAGATTCTAGTATTGGAATAAAGTAAACAACTTATAATAATGCAATTCAGTTTTAAATGATAGTTATTCCTGAAACTTTTTTTTCACTACCGAGGGGGCACGTGTAGGGACTTCATTGCGTCCGATCTAGCCATTATATTTGGATTTCAAAAACTGTATTATAAATTTCAATTGATGTATTTCCGCAATCAGCTAGTTAACAAGAATTTTATAATTAATTTTCGGTTGTCCACATTTTAACTGATATTTGGATGTTTGAGGGAACTTATAATAGAATATTAGAAACTTATAAAAACAGGAAGATCGTTTACTAATTATATCAATAATCTGTAACATAAATTATTAATATTTAATATAATGACAGATTATTGACACAATAATAATATAAGTTTATTGATATAGGTAATTTCATTTGTATTTAGGCATAAATAAGACATTTTCAAGCAATCTGAACATCTGACTACAGTTGACTTTTGCTAGAAGAAAAAATAGGCACGTGGAAACAAGGCATATATAACTACGAACCGAGCCTTGAAGCCAATCGATCCCATTTTGTATACTGTCTGAGATTAAAATTCCGCACCAGCTCATTTTAAAACAGAGAATCTTGTTACCCTGATCATGGTTACTCAATTAAGCTAATAAGCAAATCAGTGAAAGGAAACAGGGAAACCCGAAATTCGTCTCAAAAGCAAATTATGCAAACTTCCCGCATTATTCTCGTTTTCGACAATATATTTAGCATTTGTAACGGAATAAATGGTTGTCGTGGCACGTCCGCTCGGTTCGCACTCAACTCACGAACTGATTTGAATTTGGAATTTTGTTCGCTCGGCTGACGACGGAGGAGATATTTAGCTTGGATTTTTATAAAACGTTTTAAGTTATTGGTTTCGCGTCGAATTTTATTGCTGGCATGATTGAATTTTAATATTTATTCGCTTTACTCAAAATATGAAAATGTATAGAAATCAAATCTTAAACACGTGACTACGTCACAAAGTAAATGGGTGCAGAGGGGCGGCCGCGTACAACGTTTGAAACGGTGCACACACGATAATATCCGTTTTTTTCTTGGTAAAAAAGGTACAGTTAAAAAAAAAAAAAAAGTAATTTATACAACATCAACAGACTAAATAAATACCCCGTGGGGGTAATAGACATTCGCCCCGTACTCTTACTGTCTGTGACTCAAACCAATGCGCTATCGACTCCGTGGCTTAGTGACGACTCCGTGGCTTAGTTGGTAGTAGCCCTGCCTCCGAAGCGAGGGGTCCCGGGTTCAATTCCCGGCCGGGGCACACTTTGTGTGGTGACCATAAAGTTTGTTCTCGGGTCTTGGGTGTTTGTCTTGTGTTTCTGTGTTTGTCCATGCCATCTGCGACACAGGGAATCCTAGTGCAGAGGTATGAGTGTGTTAACGTTGTTTTGTTTTTGTTTTTATCGAGCTTTAGAAGAAGCCTGAGAACTATTGTTTCTTCTACTACAGAAATATTTTGCTAACAGTTTTCCGTGAGAATTCTCTAATCTCTAGCATCTGTGTACCCACTTACGTACAACAGATTTACTTCAGGAATGTTAATGTTTTATCACAACTGTTAGCAAGCAGTAAACTCACTGCATTATTAAATGTAAATAAATATTAATTAGAGCGTGGTGGCCCAGGGGCATAAACGCCGACTTTCAATCTGAAGGTTGCTGGTTCAAGCTCACACGTGCCCCAATGAGCTTTTCACTTGAAAAATTGATGTGCGTAATACCACGTTTTTGAAATTGCGAAGAAAAACATTGTGAGGAAACCGGCACGTCTTAGAAGCAAAAATTCGAAGACATGTGACATCTACCAATCCGGATTGGGCTCCCGTGGTAGATCAGAGCCCTTTCACTCTCAATTATCGAGAGTACGCCGGTGTCGCAGCAGTGGGAACATTGAGTCTTACGGTACCTTTCTCAATGCTACGATGAGACATCTACAATCCGTCAACTTCCCCTCAATTATAAATGTTCTTACTGATTGATTTTTATTGTGCAACCACTGACTTTACCGAATTAAGCTACCAAACAAATTAGGTCCTAAAACACAGTATTATATTCTGTACCATTCAGAACGGTAAACATTTCATAATAAGGTTCAATTTCGCTTGTACTTTCCTTTTAAAAGCCTTCTAACGAACTAAACGGACTTGTTTCCGGTTTTTATTTTACGTTTGCCGTTTGACTTGTGGAGATTTTGTGATTAACTGTAATTCGTTTTGGCAGGAATTTGGTATTTAAATATCTGTTTATTTCTCCTATCTTGAAATGGAAAAAACGACGAGGTGATAAAACCTTGATTCTCAGGGACTGTTGTGTTTTTTTACCCGACTGCGCCAGCAGGACGGTTATGATTTTCGAGTGTATGTGTTCTTTGGCTCTGTAACCTAAACGGCTTGAAAGATTTTAGCTTTAGACGTCTCGCTAGATTTGTCTTTATTATGAGTAAGAGTGGCACTGTATATATCAAAATAAAAAAAATAATGCGTTGGTTTCAGAAAATAAAAAAAATCTCACTAAACGTCTTCTGTCTTCACACTCATACCTCTGCACTAGGATTCCCTGTGTCGCAGATGGCATGGCCAAACACAGAAACACAAGACAAACACCCAAGACCCGAACAAACTTCATGCTCACCACACAAAGTGTGCCCCGGCCGGGAATCGAACCCGGGATCCCTCGCTTCGAAGGCAGGGCTACTACCAACTAACCTAACTTAAGCTGTTTTCATTCTTACACCTAAATTACAACAACAAGTCTTTAAATTAATGATAATACAAACATTCAAATCGTTATACATCACGACAAAGTTCAGTAAGGCTAATAAAAATATGACAAAATTCCGCCGCGGTGCGACTCGGTATAGCCAATGTTTTTCAAACTTAATCCGTAACCATACCAATGTTATTTATAGAAGAGATTGTACAAATTGCTTCCTGAGTATTGCTTCCTGGATGCATGCAACGTTTTCACTACGGTTCATCCGTTCAGGAGGTATGATGCCACACCTGAGCTATGCTGTGTGTATTTGTGTAATTTTGTGTAAATTAGTAATTTTTTGCATACAAATAAGTGTATTATGGTTCTATGAGAGAGAGGGTTTTATTAGGTATTATGTATATCTGAAATCAGTATGCTTGTATTAGATCTTTATTCGTCGGCTGTTAAAAACATCTGAGTAGCATGTTGCATTCTATGACATCGTAAGACGACAAATTACGTGTACTGATTGGTCATTGATGATCAACGATTTTTAACTGATGATAATCAAGTAATATGCAACCAAACAACACTGTCAGATTTAAATGAAGAATAAATGTATGAGGACTGAACAATTTACAAAAGAGTCGCTTCTGTAGCATAAGTATTCTCACCTCGTAACTTCGCAGCGCTATCCGTAGTTTTTATTAAGTTACACTGAAACAAACGAGCGCGGAATTTTTCGAAGTTTCCAGGCGACACGGAGTTCCCGCTGGGCGCTTTCACCTTAACAAGAAGTCGACTTCAATTCAATTAGCGGAAAGTTAGACCTAGACCGCTAAATTAGGCTGTCTTGTTTTCAAACTGGCTTTGGTTGTTTGGGGCATCGCTTTCTATCGGTGAGACTTCAAAATACCGAAGATTATACTGTACATATACCTTTATGGCCTTTTTCACTGTCCTACCAGGAGATTATAGAACTTTTTCTGTCTCTAACCAGAATGATACAGCTACACATGGCAATCATGCTCATTTTACAATTTTACTCACAAATCCCCTTGCACACGCATGTCCCTACGTAAACACAAAACAAATATTATTATACATAGAAACTAACACACTTTTAATAAAAATATAGGCTGTACTGCACAATTCCTATCGCACTGGTTCTTATCACAAAGGATTTTTCCTAGTCTAGGTCCAGTATTATAATTTTTTTATAAATTTTAGGTCCAGTATTAACTACTTTAATCTAAGCTGCAGTTTTTTGAATTGTATTTTGAAACAAATAAATAACTATTCAGACATTCTCGTATGGACACTAAACGGGAGATGCCAGTGACAATTATGCAAATTACAAAAATGTTGAGCCCAACTCAAGATCGAACTGGGGAATTAGCAAATGATTGATTTCAACCCCCGATGTAAAGAGGGGTGTATAATATTATAAATCTGACCGTTGTGTTATATTTGTCTGTGTGTGTGTGTGGCACCGTAGCTCTGAAACGGGTATATCGATTTCAGTACGTTTGTTTGTTTATAAGGGTGTCTCATAAGTAATATCGGTTTTTATAGGTGAAAATTCCTACGCCTCCATTTAAACATGTCGTAACTTGTTAAGACTAGTCTAATTATATGAAGAGTACAATTGCTTTACTTTCTTTTAATCATGCTCTCTTTGTTTATTGACGGCGCAGTACGTTTTCATAATAAATAGTCATCATCATCTTCCTGCCCTTATCCCACACTAAGTGGGGTCGGCACAACATGTATTTTTCTTCCATTTCCCTCTGTCAGACGTCATCTCAGTACTCACTCCTTTCTTACGCATATCATCTTTCACACAATCCATCCATCTTTTCTTTGGCCTACCTCGTGTCTTATATCCTTCCACATCCATATTTAAGACTTGTTTTGTTATATGCCGTTCATCCCTCCGCATAATATGTCCATACCACGCTAACCTATTACTCCTTAACCTCTCCGTTACTGGAGCTACTTTCATACTCCCTCTTATATACTCATTCCTAATTTTGTCTCTCCTTGTCACTCCACACATCCATCTCAGCATTCGCATCTCCACTGCATGCATTCTTCTTTCATTTTAATAAATATAATAAATAGTATGGAAGCGAATAATGTCTTACATATGATACGAAATGTTTAAATTGAGGCGTAGGAATTTTCACATATAAAAACCGACATTACTTATGAGACATCCCATTATTAAAAGCAGGTTTTTTATCGGTTCAGTCTTTTCAAAGATCTTTTCATTACCATTACAATGAATATTACATATTCCTAAAATTAACTTGTAGATAGGCATCTTACTACGTCGACTGTAATTAATCGACTAGCGTTTTATTGGTGCATACTTATCAACAGTAGGCAATAATTAACTACATCTAATCTTATTTATTTTATCCAACGTAGACTGTAATTAGCGCTAGCACAAAGCTCTGTGATTTATTTGTGGCTATCAATCGTGAATTTTAGTTTCTGCAATTTAAATAGGTAAGGAATAAAAAGCAAAATTAGCTATGGATCGTATTGTCAATCTCCGCCTGCAGGATTTGGCTGAAACCAACAAATTTCTTGCAATTAAACGGGCATGAATCTTTCTTAGCCCTCACAAATTGACTTTATAGCTCCGTATAAAATCAGACCCGAACCAAAATCAGGCGTCAAAATTTCAATGAATGCCTCTTAAGCCCCTGTGGGAGCATTAGGCCAGTACTTTTATCTCTATTCGCAGCTTCCTACCGATGCTTCAAAGGGGATGAATACATCAAACTGGCTCGATGCTTTAATCGCTGAAACCAGTTCCCCGGGGTTTCGGCAGTCACGACTTTTGATACTGCACGCTTGTTAATACTCGTAATATTCCACAGACTGTTGACCAACGTAATAGTGTATTATTTTTTTTTTTTTACTATAGCTTGTATAACAATTTTATTTGATCTTTTAAACTTAAGTTAGCCTTATTTCACCTGAGACTCAGGATTTTCTAGTTCAGGCATAGTGTAACTATCACCTTTAATTAGATATTAATTTACAATGTTAATCGTAGCACTAAGTCAATTGATAAAGTATTTTTATTTATTTATTTATCCCGCTGTCAGATTGCTACAACGATTTTTTTTTTCAAATTCTAACTCCTATTTCTTCAGGTCTAGTACGAGCTGAAGGCCCACCTGGTGGTAAGAGGTTACCTCCGACCATAACAACAGCAATACAACTTTGGTCCTCCCCGACCAAAGTATGAGAAGACCCAAGTCACACCCCGTTGTGCCCGTCACCCGTCAGACGGTGATGTAACGTGTCATGCGCCAGCGGAATACAGCAATGCTAGTGCACTACTTCTTGGCGGTAGGTTACCAGATGTAGACGCAGTACTACTTCGGACGAACTTGACTCAAGAGTTATACTGCTACTTTTTGTTGCTCGTTTACCCGGGGGATACGTGTAGGGGCTCAAAGGGTACTAACCTACGGACGCGACGAACTGAACCTCCCAAAAAAAAGGCAATCCTCTCCGCGTTCGGCTTTACTTCTGCCTTAGCTATCCTAAGGTTACCGTACATTTTTCCGGGATCACATCTATCTCGGTGCGAATTTCATCTAGATCCGTTAAACCTGACTGAGTAACAAACATCCATCCAAACTTTCGCATTTGTAATAGTGGTAAGATTTTCGTGTCTCTGTAAAACGGTTAATAACTCTACCCATTAATATCAAAAGCAGAAGACTTTATTATTTTGTACGTATTCAGAATATCACGACACCAAAAACTATTAAAATTTTTGCATATTTTCGAAATAATATTTAGCTCACGACACTTAACCGAATTTAAACCCTATCCACAAAATGGCATCACGTTCACAATACAAGCAGTCCCACGTTGGGCGCCAAAATGTCTTGGCGGCACAAATTGGCGCCAAAACCGTTTCTCCTTGAAATTGACAGTGCCACCTTTCGTCTGCACGAGAAAATGTGCAGCGGGACTCACTTCGTGACTAGACTCTCGAATGAGCGGACGCGTCATGCTGGTAACGAAATATACAAGATTCTACAAGCGTTTTATTTTGTGCTGGTTTGCATGCTAATCGGATATTTTTTTTCTAGTACTTTCGGTGTTACTCGCGGTTAAAAAGTCAACATGAGACATTGGTAAGAAATTGACAAGAATTGTATAATATTTATTGCAAGTCACTAATAAAGTTTCTTCACTTATTTGGGATAAAAAGTAGTCCGTTTGTTAATCCGCGGTATGAGCTACCTTCAAAACCATTTCATCCAAATCAGTTCAGCTGTTAAGGTGTGAAGGAATAACAAACATACATACATACAGACAACTTTCGCATTTAGAAATTAGTGTAATATCTTTTTTGATGTATTAAAAATATTTTATTTACACATGAAAATTAAAAAAATAAAAACATCATAATCTTAGAGGCTACTTATAAAAAACATATTATTATAAGTAATATAATAGTATTTATAATATTACTTATAATAATATCTTTTTTTCTATTTTCCCACTGTAGATACGAGCCTATTCTACAAGTGAGGATAGGTTTTAATTTACTTGGTGAGTTGTGTTTATATTTTACTATTAGTGCAAATATTGCAAGTCACTTTAAACAATTGGTTTACATACATTCTATTGAACACCCAGACACAGAAAAAAATATTTATGTTTATCATACATATTATATATTGTAGTGTATCAAATATTTATTCATAAAATACAAAAATAATGTTTAAACTAATTCGTTAAAAATCACATAATTTTCAAGTTCATGTACTAATTGCCAATTTACTTCTCATATTTCGCAAAAATGGTGGGTTCGATTCCTACCCAGGTCTTTTATTTGTGTGATGTGCCATCTATGTTCGACACCACACATCTATATGTAATATACAATTTAATTCAGTAATTTGGTTCCCATACTTTAAGTTATGGTTTGAGGACAAATGGCGTTGTATGAAATGTTTTACACACTTTACAAATTACACATGTGTACATGTGTACATGTGTACACACAGGCACATTTTTTTAAATTATTACTCACTCATTCCTTCACCTTTACACTCAGATTCCCTGTCACAAATGGCATGAACAAACTCAAAAACACAAGGCAAGTTAAACACCCAAAACCCCGGAACAAACTTCATGCTCACTACATAAAGTGTGTCCCGGCCGGAAATCAAACCCGGGGCCCCTCGTTTCGAAGGCAGGGCTTCTAGCAACTAAGTCACGGAGCTGACTATAATCATGGCATGTGTATGTCTCAAATAATCCATAATTATTATCAGCAGCTTAATTTTAAGTTATGAATCCAATATAGATTCACTCTGAATAGTTTCATGCGAGGTAAAAAATATTATAGACATCTTCTTTGAGCAAGTATTCTCAGAATTGGATCTGTGGCCTTCTGTGGTCTTGAAAATTTGTATTATTTGTATTACAGCTTGAATTTTATTGATATTTTCGTACATTCTTCAAGAAGACAAACCTCGACCCACATTGACAGAATACAGTGACTCAATATGTATGCTAGCAAGCCTCAATTGCAAAGACCTCTAGTGAGTGACATTGTGAGCTATAGCTATACTATGTACCCTTGTCTTATGTCTCTATTGTATATAACTAATGTATTATGGTCTAAGAAGCAAAAAATCAAGATTCTTATTCTTAAGATTCGTAGAACGCATGCGTCAGGGCTAAGCTCCGCCTATGTAGGAGAAGGACGCCTAGCGAAATCAAGGCTTTGTCCCTAAATCTGATTTAGAGTAAGATTGATTTCAGATAAACTGGATGGTAATCAGAATAAAAGGTTTGGACTTTTCAGACATTTCTTACTCATCAAACTAAGTATTTGTATTCGTTGAATTTGGATACGAAAAGTCTTTAAAATACATATAAAACTTGAACTTCAGAAAAGTTTTTACCACTAAGTTCTATGAAAAAACTTGAGATACCATAACAATATTAGAACATCTCATCTAAACACCGTTTCAACTTAGTGAGACCGCGTGGTGGCTTAGGGGTGCTGACAGCCGACTTTCATTCCGAACGTCACTGGTTCAAATCCAGTCATGCACCTATGACTTTTTCCCTTGATATAATTATGTGCGCAATACCACGTTCTTAAAATGATGAAGGAAAACATCGTGAGGGCCAGGCAACTATCCCTCCAGATTGGGCTCTCGTTGAAGATCAAAGCCCTTTCACTATCACTTGTAGAGAGTTATCAAGAAGTACATCAGTCAAATTATAGACAAAAAAGAGTAGCCGGCAAGTGGTACTTGCTACTACACCTTGACTTTTAATTCGAATGTCGTTGGTTCAAATCTAAACTATGCTTGTTTTATATTTGAGTGTGTTTATCGCAATACCACATTCTTAACACAGTTGCTAAGAAAATTGATATATTCTTAAACCGAAAATTTAAAAGCATTTTATTCCTCTTTTCCACTAATGAGAATTGGGCTCTTGTGGTAGATTAATGGCCATTATTAGGTTATTGTTAGTATAATTCATATTCATTTACATAAATTATAACATGTGGTAAACACTTTGGATTTAACAGTAATTAAGGGTTGGAAAAAAGCAATTAATGGTGTACATGTGACAAAAAATAATGTAAAGTAAACGCTTTACACACTCATTTCGCACTAGAATTTCCTCCATCGCAGGTGACAAGGACACACATCACACAAATACCCTAGACCCGAGAACATACTTCATACTCACCACATAAAGTTTGCCCTGGCCGGGTATAGAACCCCTCGCTTCAAAGGCAGGGCAACTACCAACTTTGCCAAGGGGCCATCATTGAAATATATTCGATGATAATCGTACCCTGTATTAAAATTCCCTGTGCCACAACCCGTGAGACATGCACTGAAATACATATCACAAGATCTACTAATATAAAATATCTAAGATCTGAGAACATATTTTATGCGTTACATATTGTATTAACAAATGTTTGTCTCCGGGACCTGGATAGGGGGAGCCAACATTTAATATATATGTCGTAATTGATAGATATCAGAATCGTTATACATCTAAAAAAGTTTAAAATTATAAATCAATCTTTAACATGATGAAAACCAGTCAATGGAAAGTTTTTTAGATAGTTGACGCAAAAACGTATTTGTATTTTAATACTGAATTTACAAAGAACTAATAAGAATGCTACTAAAGACCTGCCAAAATAAAAAACACAAAACATATCCTAGATATTTTCAGTAAGTGATTTTCGTGACATCCAAGACCTGATATATTTGAAAAAGACTAACAAATACCTTGACTGAAGACGGTTTTATACCCTGATCATATATTTAAGTAACATATTAAATGTACAAAGTTATCAGTTGAGAAAGTAATAAACATATTCATAAAATATAAATAAATCTTATCTTAATCTTTAGACCTACTAATCATTTGGTTTTGTGTTAGATTTGTATGAATACTTTCCTAGGTTTACATATAAAACTTCAACACAAAATAAATACCCTGTGCCTCTTTCCTTAAATTATTTAACAAATAAAAACTAATATTTACGAGGATATCTTATGTCACTGCATTTTATTTAAAAAGTATTATTCTATCTAATTAAACGCTTAAACCGACACACGATAAGCTAAAAGCACCAAGGTAGTAACTAATTTAATTATCCTTACAAACATGCATACTAAAGGCACTGCACCGCAAAATCTTCACTCTGTTAATTAATTTTCATCTCACATGAAAGCCCCAAAGCCGCAGGCTCTTTTGATCAACAGACCCAGTTCCTAGTATCCTTCCCAGTTTTCAAAGAATCTTTCCTAGTTTTTTCTCTCGTCAAACTTCAATTCATTATAAGCAAAGTTCGTGTTTTAATTAAAGATATTCAGACCGCCCCTGAAGCCTTAACTCAGTGAGACGTGGTTGGCTTATTTTTTTTCGGCACACTCATTCCCGCCTCTGCGACCCTCCCAAACAAACAGCCGACAACTTTGAAAGCATTTTTTGTCGTTTCTCAAAAACTAACCCAAGCCCAACAGTACAACACTTGGTTTACTTTGCACGAGGAAAAGAGCTTTACGTCGTTTCTAGATTGACGTGAATACTTTCAGTTCATTTCATGAAAACGGAGACAGGCTTCGAAGGAATACATTCAGTTGACCGCGAGGCTTTCGCGCGGGTGGTCGCGTTCGGGGGAAATTTCGCCAGCCCATTTTAGTAGCGGAAAAGTTTTCGTACAGTCGTTTGTATTATTTGTGAGTTATTTTGTGTATTTTTGGTGCAGTCATGACGCAGTGAAGCTGTTTGAAAAGGTATGTAGGTCTGAGAATATTAGAGATGAATTCATGAGATAAATATAGTCCAGATATTCCCTAAGGAGTCTGCTCTACCTGCATTTCGTGGTTGCCAGTTAAACATTCGTTCGCATTGTGGAACTAGATATTGCATTTATGCAGATATTAAGACGAGAACTTTATGTGATGTAGCGAGCGATAAAACTGAAAATTAAATTTTGAAATGATAATAGATATTTCGTTTTAGTTTTAGTAATATTTACTGTAGCCGGTATGAAATTGTAAAATTAAATACCACTTTTTTTCAAGTTTTCATCTATGAACTTAATGAAATAAAAAAATGAAAGTGATTTTTTAGGAAGATATATTTTATAACTACACCACGACTTATATTAAAATAATTTATATTTTGCTTTTGCATTAGACCGGTTTACTGAAGAGGTCTCGAGAAGGTTTTAATAAATTAGCATATATTAACTTATATTATAATATACATATACATATCTGTTAGGATAACCATAAACATTCTGTGAAAATTTTAGTTCGTTACGGCCTTTAGTTCAAGTGAAGTTCAAGATGTTATAGGCTTAGTAATTTTGTTTTTCAGTTCGCGAGCTTAACCACGCTTACAATAAAGCTAGAAAAAAATCTCTTCTCACAAAAATGTATATTCGACGCAAAACCGAAAGTGTTTAATAAAAAATTAACAAATTATTTCGGTTCATGTGGCATATTCGTATGATTGTTATTTAAAGACCATGTGAATAAGTACACAGGAGTTAGGCGTCTAAAAACTTAATCGTATTTTATCGTAATCCGACGATCTATCCCACTATCAGACGAGTAAAAGAGCCGTATTACTGTAAAACGAACCTGCTAATATTTCAGAAATAAATTTGGACATTTCACGAGATTTGTGGAAAACGTAACGGAAAATTCATTAAAACGCTCACAGCATCTCTCGTCGAGATAATTTCTAGCAAAAGCTTTAACAACTTCCATCAAAGATGTTGCGATAGAAATATCTTCTACAAAATTACGGATAAAAATAATGAACTTAATCGTAAAATTGCTATGAAGATTCAGAGATTTAGAGTTTAAATTTCCTTATGAAAGAAAAGAATAAAATAACGAACCTATTTCCTCCGTACCAGCCTCTAATGTTCCCACTGCAGGGACACCGGCCTACTCTCCATAATTGAGAGTGAATGGGCTCTGATCTACCACGGGAGCCCAATCCGGATTGGTAGATGTCACATGTCGTTGAATTTTTGGTTCTAAGACATGCCGGTTTCCTCACGATGTTTTCCGTCACCGTTTTGAGAACGTGGTATTGCGCACATAAATTTTTCAAGTGAAAAAACCCATTGGTGCACGTGTGGGTTTGAACCAGCGACCTTCAGATTGAAAATCGGCGTCTGTGCCCCTGGGCCACCACGCTCTTACCTATTTATAACTAGTCAAATATTTTTGTGGCATAAAGCTTTTATATTATTTTTGGTGCCGATAGGATAGATACATAGAAAAGTTTTAACAACAATGTTTATTTTAATAAGGCTTAAATCACAAGTTTAAAGAGCGTGATTGTCCAGGGGAAAAGCCAGCGAAATTTATTCCGAAGCTCGCTGGTTCAAATCCAAAAAATGTTCAAACCAATAATTTTCATGCCAATTTACGTTCTCAATTTGGTGTTTGAAAACATCTTGAGGAAACTGACATGTGACATCTACCATTACGGGTTGGGCGCCCATGGTAGATCCCAGCAGTGGAAACACTTAAGACACTGATAGTGGTCTTAGAATCTACCTCCATATAAAACAGTGAATACGAGTATTAGGGCAAATTTTTGGCAACTCCATTTTTATCAGTGATACTCGTACATAACTTGAAAAATGAAACAAACTTTTTGAGGAAATGTTCTAGCTAGAATTCATATTTTTCCTCTGCATGAAAACTGGTGCCAGAACTACGGGCGCCCAATCTTGGTTAGCGGAATCTATAACCCTTTTGCACTCAAAAACTTGATTTAGACTGATTTAATTAAGACTCCGTAGCTTGTTTGGTAATAGTTCTGCCTGCAAAATGAGGTATCTCAGGGGAGATACCCGGCCGGGGTACTAATAACTTAGTTTAAAGAATATAAAGTTTGTTCTTGGGTGTTTGTGTATAATTGTTTAGATTACATGTGTTGATGCTACCTGTAATAGAAACAATCCTAGTGCAGAGGTATGAGTGATCAAGTGTTTTTAGGGTTCCGTACCCAAAGGGTAAAACGGGAACCTTTTTCTCTATCTGTCTATCTGTCTGTCTGTCCGTCCGTCTGTCACCAGGCTGTATCTCATGAACCGTGATAAAAGAGTTGCAATTTTCACAGATGATGTATTTCTATATTTTTTTTTCTTACGTTGACTTACATCTTGCTAGATATAGCGTATGTTGCTCATTTTTTACCAAGAAGTTTTATGAGATTTCGCCATCTCAGAGTTTAATTCGTTTCCTAAAAAAAATATCTTAAAATTCATTAAAGCGTTCGCAGTTTCTCAGGCCAGGATGAGTTCAAGGCAAAGTTTGAGCATTTTCCGTCGCGGGGTGTCGCAATGCAAGTTGTTACTTCAAGTTACGAATATTCAGGTTTAAGTGTCTACTTAGGAGCTCGTTTCTTTTGAAAGAGTATAAGAATGTTTTGAACTTTGAAGCATTTCTGTTGTGTCTAAGTTTATAAAGTTTTGTTGTTATAAGACACTAACAAAGAAGTTGTAGAAACTATATTGAAAGGCCGTTAATTTAATAGTTGATACATGTATTCATGGGGCTAAAGGTGAGTTTTTTTTGCTTTGTCCTGGTTTTTTTAGGAACAATTTCCTGGAAGAGTTTGCTAATCATTTACTTTTACCACGAAACGGCAACCACGCTATAGCAGGGCAACAACGAACTATTTTCAACCTCCTACGAGAAAGGTGTTATCAGTTTGTAATGTGTAGGTAGGTTTGTGTAGGTATCTTTGTTAGATGTAATTTACACAAATTATATCTAACAAAGATGGCTTAGATATAACTAGCTGTGCCCGCGACTTCGTCCGCGTGGACTTAGATCTATCCCAGCCTAGAAGATAGAAATATAATGAGATGCTTATTATGTCTGGTCGTTACTATTGTATTAAAATTATGTTATGATTAAATCTCAAAATACTTTATTTCCGTTGGATTCTTTCCATATTACTTAGGTTTTGTTAACTGGGAAGATTAAAGACTTGATTGGATGATGAACTACGTAAGTGAAACTGCAACCATTGCAAATGTATATTTTACGATAATGCTTCTCTGTAAACTATACTATAGAAGTCGTTTTTTCAGGATATTTCAGGAACGTGCGCATAAAAAATATTTGAATTGCTAAGGCGGACTGTGCAAAAAGCAACTCAATATAAGGACTACGTCTGATCACTGCGGAACATAGGCTCACCGGAGACTGAATGCGTTTAAAACTAAATGGACAGTTGATAGGAATGAGAGGAATTCTCTAAACTCTTGACTTTCAATTTGGTGCTGTAACATAATTTAGGAAGACATAAATTTATAAAAGAGCAATGGGCATTCCGACATTTAGTTTAATATATTGTGTGATGAGAGTCCAGATGCACTCTAGAAATTTAAACATTCGATGGGATAGATGGTAGGGTCTTATTGTTCCCGCCTGACCGCAGCTATAGGCAGAAACTTTTTGCTGTCAACTATGGTCTTATCCATGATTGACAGCGGGAGATCTTGGGTGGCAGCTCAGTCTTTCTGCAAGGAAGTAACCTCGCAGAAAGAAGCAGCCGCGAGGGTGAGGGAGGAAGAATCTCCTCACCCTGGTAGACGCAGGAGAGTGGGTCGGCGAAGGCAGGCGCATGAGCGCCGCCTGTCACCCTAACGGGAACCTCCTGGTGGTAGATCCGGGGAATCTGCCGTCCGACGGATGAGGTCCCCACAGGAGGATGGCGTGCTTCGTGTTTCGGGCACGCCACCACAGGGAGTTAGACATCGTGTTGGGGTCCCGATACGCGTAGACCAACGCTGCTGGGGCCGCTATCGTACCCGTACCCCAAGCGTGAAGGCGTAGTGCAGGAACACCAAGGGGGTTTAATGTGTATTTCCCCAGTACTGCTATTTCTGAGTAGTGTTGGGGGTGAGTCACACATAACCTCACGCCTCCCCAAGGTATACGCAAAGTATTTACCCATTGACAAAAAAAAATCGTCTTATTGTTCCACTTCTCTGTTAATGATGTTGAATGGTGTTCAATGCCATTCCCTGGGACAATGCTCAATGTTGTATCAGTGTTGTTAGATCATCATACACAAAATACATAGGAGGTGTGTGGCCGCATGTTTAGTGTTCAATGCATTGGTATAACGTTGTCCCACAGACTCGAACATTAAGACATGCGTTAATTTCATCAACCTTAGTATCTCCATTTATAAACACCACATAAGAGCATGGTGATATCTATAGGCGGATCTAATATATCGCAGTGAGTTCGGTCCATCGCTTTAACTGTTTTACGGGTTGCCATTGTGCACTGATCCCATACTACTAAGCACAATCACGTAGAACCTTTGCTTTGTCGCTATTTCTAGAAATGTTGCAAACAGGTCTTCAAGTTCCAAGTTCCAGATTCAAAGACTTCCAAGTTTTTGGGATTTTAAACATTTTGTTGGCGGTTTTAGTTTCATGTAACTATGTGTATAGCTGTTACCCAATTAGGAAACAGAGGGAGCAATTTTATTTCGGTTGCGTATTTGGGTCAAGACGGCTTTGGTGAGAAATAAGTCTCCCGTACCAATTTATTGGATCTAGTTGCTCGCGTCCGCAGGTGTGTATCCTTTGATTCCCTACACGTACCCTCTGAGTGGTGCTAGAGCAGCAACCAAAAAGTAAAAGTAGAACTTGTGTCAAGTTCGTCCTGCGAGGTACTGCCAATACACATGGAATCACACAAGCAGAAGTGCTTGCATTATATTTGCATGAGACGTATCATCCCCGGGTCGCAGCAGGATAAGTGCGACTCAGTCTAAGATCCAAATCTTATACTGAGTCGCATAACTGTTGTCATGGGTGTGGGTCGCCACTTGCCGCCAGGTGGGCCCTCAGCTCGATACGTAACTAACTCAGAAAAAAAAAGATAGCTAGCAAGCATCGATTTATGTTTCGTTATCATTGTTGAGCTGCATATTCTTTGACAGACTTCCGCTAACTTATAATGATACTTTTTCAATAAATGTGCTGCATCTGAATATCCAGATAATATCAGCAAAATCGATAACAAATGTCGCAAGGGTTATGTACTTTCGCCCCTGATGATGATGATGATGATGTACCCTGAAGAAGATTTACCTATGCGGCCATTTTCGGCCGGATATAAGGCCATGGCGTTACTCCAGTGTAATGTAGGTCTCCATCAAGTAAATGACTCGTTTAACAGACAGCTTAACTCGTAATCAAACTTAATCAACTTTTCGCAGTTCAAAGAACAAAGAAAAACTGCCTTTAAACTAATTGCCTAATTAACTAACCCAAACTACGACTAAACGTGTCATCTGCCTTCAAGCGCCTGCTCGTATTCATGCTGCAATACACCGGCTCGCTACACCGAGTCAAGCATGCAGGATTCGGCAGGCGCGTTAAAATTTTGAATAAAACATTGAATAACTTTTGATTTTGCGAGTCGATTTTGATAAAATAAACGGTATTCATTAGTCGAGACTCAGCTTAATATATGTTAGTAATTAGATTTTGATAACTATCTATGGTTTTTGCGTAAAGTGCGCACAAACATTTTTGAATAAAACATTGAATAACTTTTTATTTTGTAAGTCGATTTTGATAAAATAAACCCTATTCATTATTCGAGACTCCGCTTAACATTTGTTAGTACCTAGATTTTGATAACTATCTATGGTTTTTGCGTAAAGTGCGCACAAACATACAGACAAACAGACAAACAGATAAACAGACAAACAGACAAAAATTACAAAAAATGCTTTTTTACGTTCTATTACTTATTCCTAACGTCTCCCAGTTATTATATTATTTTGCAAAAATCTTTAATGTACAGACACGGCAAGTCTACAGTTTTATTATATGTATAGATTTATGAAGATCTGTTTAGGTGCTTGATGAGCAGTATACCCATGACCCCAAGCCGGTTTTTAGAGTCGAGGGGGGTAGTTGTTTCACTATTTTTATTATGTAATATTTTTAAGGGCGGTTGACTTTGTGAAACAAATAAAATAAAATTTACGGTTAAAAAACAAAACTATTTAATTTCAAATGATGTATCCACACAAAATACCTCACTGTTTAAGAATATTTTTTCAATGGAAATGTAATATGACGTAAACAGATTAAATACTGATTATTTTAAGACCAAAGTCGCATAGATATTCCTGTATGTATATGGCTGTGAAGAGCTGGGATTGGAACAAAAAGCCTTCTTGGACTGCGGTGGGAAGATCCACCAGCACCCGAGCCAAAGCAGAAGCCACCGCGGGATCTGGATAATATTATGGCTAGTATTATATTAATTATTAAACACAAATTATGTGTATACAAAACAGAAATATACATGCAAATAATCTTATAATAGTAATTTGGCTTCTATAATTACATGCTATTCTTAGTTTGGGGCTAGATGACACTGTGTGAAATCGTCTGTCTGTTTCTCAACTAACTTCTTCTAAACCACGATACAAATTTTTACGAGGGGAGGTCAAAAAGTCCGCGGAATGGAAGGGTTGGGAAGGAGTGGGGATAATTTTTTTTACCTGGTACTCTCCAGGTACTCAATACAGGTATAAATACAAAATTTTAGACAAATCGAGTCGTTAACATTTTAGTTATCACTACATTAGCAGTTCAATCGGGAAAAAAACGACAAACATGGATAAAATTGAGTATTGTGCCGTTATAAAGTTCCTTACCAAGCTAGGAAAAACACTTCAAATTGTTGTGGGTGAAATGTTTTCTATTTATGGGGTCTCTTGCCCTGGAAAAACAATGATTTATAAGTGGCATGGTTTATTCAAGCAAGGCAGGGAGTCAATTGAAGAAGACCACCGCCCGGGCCGGCCGATCGAGGCCACCTCCTCAGACATCAACGAAAAAGTCGAAAAACTTGTACTTGAAGATGCTTGATTAAAGAAGAAACAACTTGCAGAAATGTTTGGAGTATCGTCTACAACCATTTTGAATATCCTCCACGACCATCTTGGCATGTCTAAGGTCAGCGCAAGATGGGTGCCGAGAATGCTCTCAGCGGTTCAGAAACAGCAGCGCGTCGAGTGTTCACGCGAGTTTTTGGATCTCTGTAGCGAAAAAAAATACGACATTTTGAACCGGATTGTTACTGGAGACAAAACTTGGGTTCATCATTAAGAGCCTGAATCAAAACAGGAGTCTATGCAGTGGCTGAAAAAAGGTGTAGCACCCCCTAAGAAATTTAAGGTGTCACAATCGGCCGGAAAGATCATGTCCACTGTTTTTTGGGATTCAAAGGGGATTTTGTTAATTGATTACAAAGAAAAAGGATTGAATATTACAGAGGAATACTATGCCACTCTACTAAAAAAATTAAAAGATGACATCAAGGAAAACAGACGGGGAAAATGGACTCGAGGAGTGCTGCTTTTGCACGACAACGCACCCGTTCACAAGAGCCATGTTGCAATGGCTGCCTTGCACAAATGTGGCTACGAAATACTAAACCACCCTCCTTATAGGCCAGATCTATCTTCATCGGATTATTATTAGTTTCCAAAATTAAAAAAGAACTTCGTGGAAAGAAATTTACTGACGATGAAGAAGTTAAGTCGGCAATTTTGAAGGCTTTGACAAAACATTTTTTTTCGAAGGTATTAGCAAGCTTTTTGATAGATCTGAAAAGTGTATTAGGCTTAAGGGAGAATATATTGAAAAGGAAAAATAATAATTAATTTAATTGCGCGCCCTTTCCCTGCCATTCCGCGGACTTTTTGACCTCCCCTCGTATTCTGTTTTCGCTATCATTTAGTGATTGTTTTCTGAAAGGTTTATATGTATAATACATGCATATTATAGTAGATTATAATTAAAAATATTTGATTTTATTTCGTTAAAACATATTCTTTCTACGTAAGGTTTAGCAAGGATTAACAATGTTAATCAAAATGATGTATTACGAAATTGTATTAAGAACAACTTCACATATACGGTACAACCGTCCAAAGCCGGGACGGGTAGCTAGTTAATAATAAAGATGCTTTACCTGTACTATTGACGGCTCCAGGTCCAAATATAATGGGGGGTCTTGGGTTGTCTAGGTCTGCGTGTACTTCTGCTAGATCCAGCTGAAGGTTTGGGATCTTTGGTATCACCGCCGTGAACGTTCCTGAGTCTGAAACACATTATATCAATCATTTATAAATAAAAAAGTGACTAATTTCATTACCGAAAAAAACCGACAATTTTTCATCTCATATTTCTCGCTCTACGAATCGGTTTACAACGGGTGAAGAAAAAATTCACAGGAAAGTAAGAGAGTTAATTTCGTTTACATGGATAACATATTTTTTCTAGTTATTTTAATTTATCTACCAAACTATTGAACCGATTTTAATAAAATTTAGTAACAGATTTTTCCAAATCAGTTGACGAAATATAAAAGAAAAGATAAATAAAGCCGATTCGATAATCTACTTTGAAAGTCGGTTGAAAACACGCTTTTTGTAACAGCAATTTATATAAATGCTGGCTTTGAATGATAGATTTGTAATTACCTTAAAAATAAAATAAAAATCGAAAATATTCACACTTTCGCTATTCATTCTTTTTCTTTTTTTTCATATGAGTAACTGTCCAATTCTGGTGGAGGAGTTTCCAAACCGAATGAAAGCCTCCAACATGGCTTATCGATTATAATAGCCGGGACTTCAGGCAAAACCTCTTCGTAGAAAAGTGACGGGGACATCACGATTCGAGTTGGTTCTCCGTATAATTTAGTAGGGGAAGAAGTTTAGTTGATTTTTTGTTGCTTTTGAGCGGCAGTAGCTTGTCCCGTCACTTTAGTTGCAAAAAAAGCGCTGTCTATTCTTTTGTTATATAAAAAAATATACTTTTTCCCAATGTCCTCCACAAATAGTGATATATACATAAAAGAAGATAAGGTCACAAAACACGAAGGCTGCTTTTAATGGCGATTGGCTACCGGGATTTTGGTGACTCGTAGTTCGGAATGCTGCATTGAAATAGCGCGATCTACCGATTGCAATACTGTTTCGCGTATCAGCGACAATTTTTGTAATGGAACTTTAAAGCGACGAGGAAAATGCAAAATTTACATAACTCACAGATAATGTTTCTCATTTTACAGATTTTTACAGATATGAAAAGAAGTTAAGCATAGCTTCCAGCGTTTTAAATAGTAGTAGAGAGCTAATGTTGGTTTAAGCGGTAAACAACAGCAATACAACATAGTTCCTCCCCTACAGGATCATTTTGTTTGCATTTTTCACAATTTAATGATAGCGTTCAGTCGTTTTCTTCTACGAGTACTTTAAAAAGCACCCAAAGACTACTAATCGCTAATGCTATAGGAATAGGCTCACCAAATTCCACGGCAGCAAAATCTGATCGTACTATAGACTCCTTCGCTCGCCTCTGAAATCTGAAGTAAGTTTTAGGTGACGTTTGCTTCATGTTCCGAAAGTTCAACGCCAGAACTAGGTTGCCAGTGTCCCGATTAACACTGAAAAATATAATATTTGCTTGACACAATTGAAGTTATTTAACTTGAGGTTGATTTAAAATAAATAAATGGGGAAGGGTAGACCGGGATCTTAAAAATGGTTACGGCTATTCCTTATATTAAGACTATGATAAAAGATGTTTCTACCGGGCTCTTGGCAGGATATAAGCAATATTTTTTATAGAATTCATAATTTTGTCTCTTGCTTAGTATACTTACTAAAACTCACTAATTTTGATATTACTCAACCCTTCCACTTTCAGCCTCGTTATTATTACAGTCACATTGATGTATGGGAAGTATACGGTGTTTCTGCTAATATATAACGGGTCTGGTATTGGACCATAAGCAGGTTTACATTTTGAGTTTTTAGCCAGGAACTGGCGGATGCATTGCCAATCTTCCAGAGCGCAGGGACGAACAATATCTTCGGTATCATTTTGACCTAGAAAATTTAACAGTATAAGTATTGATATCTGCTTCTTCTTATAAATAAAATTAAATAAAAATTTAAAACAAATACAAAAAATAAAAATAAAAGACTTACCTAAACCAACGAGGTTTACATTTTCGTTATTGTACCAGTCCTGGCCATCATAATAATCTCCATTGTTGTCAGTTTCTCTATTTCTGTCTTCTACGTAACTGTCCTTATCATTCTTGGCATCACTCTCCACGCAGTCCTTTGACTTGCCATCACATATACGCCTTCCATAGTCACCTGGGCTCTTCCCTTGATCGTCAGCATTGAGGTATCCATTACGGATATTATATGACACAATGTATTGCTTAGGACTTTCATATTTGTCATATAACTGGGCATTATCATATGGTCTATTATTGTTATTCCCTAGTTTTCCTCTATTGTAATCTTTGTTGTCATATTGATTGTTTGCATCACCTTTACTATTGATGTATTGCCTGTCTCCATACTGATTATAATATTGTTCTCCATAACCTTGATATGCTATGTTTGTCCCAAGTTTATCATATTTCGTACCTTGATATCTCCGTGCTCCTCCAATATCATCGGCATTTATACCAATAAAAACGCCTAACAAAATTAAAATCTTCATCGTTGAGAATTCAGTGTGAAAAACTATGTATTGGAGTGTTCAGGCATCCTATATATTTGAGTATTCGCGTGTTATTAATGGACTGATACGCGGGCTAACAATTAGTTGCATTCATTTGATCTATTCAATTATTCTAGACAGACAAATCATGTATTATTACCTACATATTTTTAATCAGAATATTGCACATAACTATTATAATTATATATATGAAGATAACTGGCTGTTATTGAGTAGTGAGTGATGTGTTTCGAAACGAACCAGGTAACTAATAGTGATGAAAAATCATCGTGATCGTAAGTTGAAGAGAATAAATCTATAAATATTCATAGAAATTTCACACAGCGCCATCGAGCCCCTAACTAAGTATAGCTTGTACTATGAGAAAAGATAACTGATAGAATATAAACTTATTTGTGAATGCGTATCGATCGATCGAACGATCTTGTGGAAAAATCCACACGATCGTTTCAACTTATATTTAAGCTACTAGGTTTTTTGGTAGGAAGGTAAAAATATAGCAGTGGCGATTACCAGTTTTTAATTAAAATGGTGTTAAATACTGTAGAGTTTGAGGCCAAAATCACATAGATACGCTTGGATATAAATTGCTGTGTAGAGCTGAGATGTTAACAGGAACTCTTCTCGAGTCAGTATAGGCAGCGTTACAGACAATTCTGCAAAAGCCGTCACTACATCGGGATCTGAAAATATAAAATTAACAAAATAACGCATAATAATTAATTGGCTTATTAAAAAAACGAAAGTACCGACTCCTTTATCCCTTATTTCTCGTTATTAGGAGAGAATCCCACCATTTTAAAAAAGAACATCTACAATAGGCGATGAAAAAGACAGAATACGCAATTCCGTTTACATGTCATATTTTGAATAAATGAATGAATGAATTAATGCATTCTTAATTGTACACCAATACAGAGAAATGCAATGTTAGACAATTAGTTAGAACACGTACAATGGGCGGTCTTATCGATTTAACAATCAAACTATAGTACCGATTTCGATAAAATTTCTATGGGACCCATCTGAAAGTATATCTTTTGATGAAAAAGAGTGATCCAAATCAGGTTGATTAATAACGGATTACTGAGGTAACAAACATTTGATAACCTCCTTTTATAAGTCGTTTAAAAAGTAAAAGAATGTTATATGACTTCCATAAACAATTCTTTCCAATCATGCATCTTTGTAAGACCTCACCTGTACTATTGAATGCTCCAGGCCCGAAGATCAAGTTAGGTGCCGCATCATCGATATTTGCGTGCACTTCAGCCAAGTCCAAACGAAGGTGCGGAATCTTCGGTATCACTGCAGTAAATGTTCCTGATTCTAAAACACATACATATTCACAATACATCAATCGCATTGATCTTACTGTTTCTTCTTTTCGTGTAAATAATTCACACTCAAAAACAACAACAACAACACACTCATGCCTCTGCACTAGGATTCCCTGTGTCGCAGATGGCATGGACAAACAGAAACACAAGACAAACACCCAAGACCCGAGAACAAACTTCATGCTCACCACACAAAGTGCGCCCGGCCCGGGAATCGAACCCAATTGATCAACTCTGGTGTCGGAGTTTTCGAGCCGCCCGAAGGCCTCTTTGGCCAAACCGAGATTGATTAGATTGATTTCTTTTAACATTTAATTTGTTCTTCAAATAAAATTAGTTTTGAATCTTTCCTGTGATTTCTGATTTTGTGGATATTTTGTTTATTTTTGCATCATTATTAAATTGTCATCCATCTAAGTACCGACCAGTTACCATCTAAGTTAAGCAACTTTTGTTTAACTGAGATGACTTGTAAAATAGCAGCTTCGCCATATATTATTATATATGTACATTTTATTCGATTTCTCTATCTCTTCGCTGTGTTCACGCTTTTCGGTCTAAAGCTACCAGCCCATTATGTCTCAAATGCCCCTAAGACATCTCGCCAAGTTATTCTGTAACTGCCGCGGCACCACCTAACATTTTCTGGTATCCATTGAGTAACGAGTATAGTTCTGTATGCTGTATGTCTGTATCTTCTATATATGTATATATATCTTATATATATCTGTATGCTGTATGTCTGTATCTTCTATACGAGTATTTAAAATAAAGAAATCTTACTGAACATGATAGCGGCAAAGTCCGATAGCACGATAGGTTCCTTTGCTGTCCTTTTATATCTTACGAACGCTTTTGGCGTATATTGGGTTAGGTTTTGAAAATTTAGAGCGAGAACTAAATTTCCTGTATTTCTGTTGACACTAAAATATAATAATAATGTTTTTAAATATTATTAATTAAGGTAGTAAATGAAGGTTTAAAGAAAGCACTAAATAAACCAAGCATTATCAAAAATTATTTTATCGATACTTTGGTTTAAAAATGTTCATGAAATTATGATGGACAGTTTGATATTCAATTAATAAAAATTTAAAACTGCTTATTCAATAATATTCATAAATAAATTGAAGATATCATGAACTCACTAGAATTCACCAATTTTTACACTGCTTAGTCCGGTTACTCGTAGTCTTGTCCTTATATTTGTCACGTTGACATAAGGGAAATATACAATATTTCTTTCGAAGTACAGAGGATCTGGTATAGGACCATACGAAGGTCTACATTTTGAGTTTTTAGATAAATACTTTCGTATACATTGCCAATCTTCGAGAGCGCACGGACGAACAATATCTTCTGTATCATTATTTGCTATAAAATATAAAATTAAGCATGATATTATAACTATTTATAAGAAAACATGTTCAAGGCATTTTAGCCTAGAATACGTTTTTCTGTAACAACAAGTTGTAAAAATAATAAAAGTTATATAAAGTTTTTTGTTAATGTAACTTACCCAGCCCTATAAGGTTAATATATTGATCTATATCATTGTAGCTGCTTTGATAATTATTAGGAGAGAGGTCACCTTTGTTATTTACATAATCTTTATACAAAATATCATCTTCATAACGGTCCATTTCATTATTCTGACCATTATTACAGTCTTTGTTAAAGTTTTTTGACTTTGGATCACAATTGTATTCATCTGAATTCTTCTTAAGATTTTGACTATAATCATTGCGATTGTTATGTGTTAATACGTATCCTTTGGGCTTTTCATTCGTACCTCTGCCTTCATTTCTATTATAGTTTTCTATAATTATTTTGTCATTGTCTTTACCATACTTTTCTTTTATGTCTCCATACCGCTCACTCTTTCTCTGCACTTGTTGAAAATGTTTATTAATGTAATCAAAATTCTTGCCTCTATTATAGTTATTTTCTGTTGAAGAAACAACAGCTATAAAGCTAATACACACACCTAAAAGATTCATCTTTAGATGTGTGGTAGAATTTTCCCTTACAATCCTTATATTTGTTCATTTGCGTGTATTTAATAAACACTGAATCAAACTCAAACCGAGATAATCGATTAATAATTTACAATAGATTTAGAATTATTTTGCACATATTGTTGCTGACCTCGGAATATGTTCAAATTGTGATGTGAAGATTCAATTATTGTGCGTATATCTGTAGTGTTGATATTTACATCCAAATGATTTTAAGAATAATTATTTATGCATAATATTTCTTTACAAAACATTCTATCAAAACATATTGGACAATATATGGACATTTTACTTTTAGCCTTAAAGTGAACAAAGCTTGTATGGGTGTTAGATAACTGATAGAATAATTATATGGTATTTTTTTTATTAAATACAAATCATATTGACATCTAAACATAGAACAAATATATTATATTATATATATAATGTTCGTCACGAAAGAAGGCAAAATGTAGAACTAGTATAAACTGTGAAGCCATTAAAACAAGAAAAACTTCAATAATTGTATTAAAAAACATATAGTTCGATAGATAAATTTTAAGTGTACATTTCGTAAAATCAGTTCTTCGGTTAAACAAATTAAACATTCAACATTTACGCGATTTAAAACGACAATATCCCAAACAATGAAATGCACAGAATGATGTGAAAAAGGTGTCGTAATTCATTATTAACAACCTTTGCGCTTTACTTCTTTCATTATCTGAATCTAAAACATAGATATTTAATTTTTTTTTTAGTTTAGTTCCTTGTTTCAGTTTATTTATCGATTTCAACATATCAATTTTAGAAGATTAGATGCCTAAAAATCTAAAATTTATAAGCAACGATCCGCTTCATAAACTTTATAGTAAAATAATTATATGCTGTAGAGCTTAAGGCCAAAGTCACATAGATATGATTGGATGTAAATTAAAGTGTAGAGCTGGGATGTCAACAGAAACTCTTCCTGAACCACAATAGGCCTCGCAACACTTATCTCTGCAAATGCAGTAATTACATCGGGATCTGTAAAAGAAAAATATGTTTTAAAGAATATAGAATCGCCCGTAATACTTTTTTTATGTGAATGATGAGGCACACAAGCTAACGGCCCACCTGATGGTAAGTGGCTACCGTCGCCTATAGACGCTAGCAACACTTGAGGTGTTGCCAACGCGATGCCTATCATAATACTCATCAATAATTGACTTTTTGTCAATTGTGCCCATACGCGTCCACCGAAACAGCAATGCGAGTGCACTGTATGGCGGCAGATTACCAGGTTTCCATTTAACCTTGCGTAAACTACTTATTTCAGTCATAAATAAATGGCTTTACCTGTGCTATTGAATGCTCCAGGTCCGAAGATAAAGTTAGGTGCCGCATCATCGATATTTGCGTGCACTTCAGCCAAGTCCAAACGAAGGTGTGGAATCTTCGGTATCACTGCAGTAAATGTTCCTGATTCTGAAACATATTATCACAGTTTACGTAAGATTTTATTATATTTATCATTTAGTTCCACTCTGATTGAAGGATTATCTCATTAGTAAATATATTTGCCAACAACAAAAAAATAATTTGTTATTATAGATAGGTAAAATGTTAGGTTACATAATACGTATGAAGCCTGAAGTAGAACAAGATCAATATATATTTATTAAGAGTAAATTATAAGACAATAATTGTAGAGTTCTCAATATCTTTTTGTTTTTTAAGACATCACCTGAATCAGTTGTTTCAGTTGATGTCTTTATAGGTTTTGCAGCGCTCGCGAAATAATAACTTTAACAGGCAAATTCTTAATACCCAAGGATAAGTGACATTATTGTAATTTTCATCGTGATTTCTAATTATTTTGAATATAGAGTAGTAAATTACTCTTTCATAAATGTATCTTTCTATTCGTAGAAGAATTTTTAAATTCGTTTATGTGATTTTTGAGTTTATACATTTGAAATAAACATACAAAAAACACTTTTCTCCTTAGAATCTTCGATATATAAAAATGAATCCCTATTTCCCTTGGTCACAGCATCACGCGTGAACGGCTGTAACAATTTTGCTAATTCTTTTTTTGTTCTTTGTTATTAACAGGAGAAGGTACTTATGAAAGAAAAAAATACGCAGAAAAATTCCGGAAAACTGCGGTCACATCGCGGGGTGAAGCTAGTGTTATTATAATCAAGTTTAGATTTTACTTTATATGTGCTATAGAAGATATGTGAGTGTACCATGGATTTAAAATAAACATCTTACTGAACATGCCAACGGCGAAATCCGCCAACACTATAGATTCCTTTGCCGTCCTTTGATATCCGATAAACGCTTTTGGAGTAATTTGCGTTATATTTTGAAAGTTTAGCGCTAAAACTAAATTCTTCGTATCTTTGTTGACGCTGAAATAACATAATGTTGTTTCTCGTTAATCCTATAAAGAATGAAATTTTGGAAGGAATTTGATGGTGCGAATATTCAATTTGAAATTTCTAGTTTCTGATTGCTTTAACTATAGTAGAGTTAAAAACAGAATACTTATAAGATCAAGCTCCATTTTATTGATATTATCATTACCCCACCCGCACTTAAAAAGTCAATATGAGACGATGGGAAAAAACTGACCGAAGTTGTATTTTTTGCAAGTCAAAAATTACTTAACTTTTCGAAATTAAAAGTAGCCTATAATTTATGTTTATTTAGAGTGTGAGCTACGTTCGTAACAAATGCCATGCATATACGTTTAGTCAAATTAACCCGTTAAGAAGAAGTACAAACATACATACAAACTTTTGCATTAATATTATTAATAGTATGTATAATGATTTATCGCTCATCAGTATTTTTTTATAAATTAAATATTTACGGATATTATTACACACAGCAATCTAGCCCCAAAGTAAGCATAGCTACGGAAACCATTTCGTGTTTTTTATCACATTTTATATATATTAACACCCAGACACGGAACATACATTTATGGTCTCAATTAGTTTGCCATTCTATAATATTATCAAAACTTATAAAACTAAATATTCACTCAAGAATATTAATTTCTGATTAATTTTAGATACAAATCAACTTACTAGAATTCACCAATTGTTATACTGCTCAATCCTAATACTTGCAGTCTTGTCCGTAAATTCGTCACATTGAAATTAGGAAAATATGCAAAATTTCTTTCTAAATACAGAGGATCTGGCATAGGACCATATGCAGGTTTACATTTTGAGTTTTTAGAAAAATACTTGCGTATACATTCCCAATCGTCGAGAGAGCAGGGTCGAACAATGTTTTCAGTATCATTGTTTCCTGTAAATATAAAGAGATTCATGAAAAATGTTTGAGAAGGCGAAAAGCATAAGTTAACTATTATATTTTTATATAATTCACAACTTGTTATTGAATATGTACGAGTATTTAACTCACCTAATCCTATGATGTTAATATATTGATCCTTATTATAGTATCCATCTTGGTAATTGTACGTAGAAAGATCATCGTAATTTAGAAAATCATTATATATAATATCATCATTAAAACGGTCCATTTCATTTTTCACATCATTATCACAGCTTTTGTCAAATTTTTTTGACTTGGGATCACAGTGGTGTTTTGAGTCAACTGAGTTCTTATTAAGAATATGAATATGTTCATTAGGGTTTTTGTATGTCAATACGTACTCTTTGGATCTCTCATATGTGTGTCTGTCAAAGTCACCATATTTTTCTTTTATGTTATCATATCGTTTAGCCTCTCTTTGACCTTGTTGAGACTGTTGTTTATAGTTTTGATTATCGAAATATTTAACTTTATTAAAATTAGCTTCTGTTGTAGAACCAACAGCAATTAAACCAATATACAGACCCAAAAACATCATCTTTTGATGTGTGCTAAAGTTATTACTAACTATCTTTATATTCGTTGATTTGCGTGCGTTTAATTCACATTCTGACCGAGTTAATCAATTCATAATGTAAATTTTGTATTGTTTTGCTCACCTTTATTGTTATTTGACCTAATAAATAGTATGATTATATTATGATGACGTAAAAAATAATTCAGAGCACCGCTGGAATCTAGATATTTGAACTTTTGTACTCTTTGTACTTTTTATGATTAAGGATTCCTTGGTAATGCAATGTTCTTGGACTTTGAACAATACCTGTTCGACTTGACATTCCAAGTAAATAATGAAATTTGTGTACCGTTTTTAAATCATACTTTCCGATACCGTAGAATAATTACTAAGTTGGTTTTAAGAAATATCTGATTTCAGAATTGATCTATCATTCTTCTTCTTGTCGTGTGAGTAAGATTAATAATAATAATAATCGGCATGTTTTGGAACTGAAAATTTGAAGATACGCACGTTAAACCAATCCGGATCAGGCTCACATGGTAGATTGTAATCCAATTACTGTGATTGTCGTAGCAGTGGAAACATTAAGGACAGATACAAAAAGATTTTGGACTTCATACTTTTAATTGATACTGTATTAAGATAATTTTATTAACTCGCGCCTGTTTGACAGTCTTATAGTACATCAATTAAGAAATATTAGATTTCGAAACAATATACAACAAATCAACAAATTAAGTTTAATACATAATTAGTACTGGCTACACGCTTATCATTGTATACCCAAAGTCACAAATATTGTTTTGAATGTATATAATTGCAAATAGTTGGGATTGGAAAAGGAAACTTTCACGAACTGCAACAGGCAGCTGAATTACTAGTTGAGAAATGGCTTCTGCAACATCAGGGTCTGAAATTATAAGACCATGAATGAATTTATCAACAGTCTAGAAGTAACCATGTACCGTGTTATTACAATCATGTTTTTAAGAATAATTTACCTGTACTATTAGCCACTCTGGGTCCAAAGAAAAATGGCGGGGTTGCATCATCGATATCTGCATGAATTTCTGCCAGGTCTAATCTTAGATGCGGGATTCTTGGTATTACGACAGTGAATGTTCCTGAACCTAATAAAAATAAAATAGCAACGTATAATACTACATTTTAATAATGTTAAAAAGGTCTGTATTGCTAAAAAAAAAACAACATTACACATTTTTCTATTGTTATTCAAAATATTTTCTTTAAACATTCTCCTGGCAAAATGAAATGAAATTTCTTACTAGCTAGTTAGTATTCGCATCAGAAAACTACTTACTAAATTCAATTGTGGCAAAGTCTGACAATACAATTGATTCTTTCGCTGTCCTTTTATATCTTAAATATGCGATATCTGACATGTTTAAATTCTTGAAGTCTATCGCAAGTATTAAATTTCCTGTATCTCTGCTGACGCTAGAATAATCATAAAATGTGTTGTAATAATCTTTTAAATTCTTCATTCTTAAAAATAACAGACAACCCAAAGTAATACTCACTAAAAATCACTAATTTTAAAATTTCTCAATCCCGCCACACGCACTTTTGTCAGTACGGCCGTCACATTGATGTTTGAAAAGTATACAGTATTCCTTTTAAGATTTAATGGGTCTGGTATTGGTCCGTATACCGGTATGCAATTCGAGTTTTCTGCTAAGAACCAGCGTATACATTGCCAATCATCAAGAGCACAGGGACGAATGATATCTCCACTACTGTTGTTTGCTTTAAAAAGTTATTCAAACAAGTCAATTTTTTTTAGCATCTACGCATATATGAATGTAAGTGTCAGTGTGGAAATAAGACATATTCATTAAACACACACTTTCATATATATTATACATATATGTAATATGTATGTACATATTTTGCCTATTGATGATCAATACAATATTTATTGGGTAATGTAATTAAAAATGTGTAAGAAAAATCTATTATCTGTTACCTTCTAGTCATGGATATCAGCGTTGGATAAATATTTCTAATTATTTTGTATTTCATAATCTTGTATTAATTGTAAATTATTGTTTGTTAATAGGTGACAATGATAAATATGTTGCAATGTAAATGTTATTCTATTTTATTCTGTTAAAAATCTTACCTAATCCAACAATGTTGATATTTTCAAATTGAAAATAATTACCACCATCCCAGGCTAGCGCATTATTTCCATATGTATGGCATGTTACATCCTTATTCTTTTGATTTGAATTTTCTGTATCAAACACATTTTTAATATTGTCATATTGTTTGGTATCAGTGACTTTTGTAAAGTCATTAAATTTCTGGAACTCGTCAAAGAAGTCGTCATTTGATTTTACTCTTGTTGCTATTTGCTCAGGTTTAATGTCTTTGTGTTGATATTCGTATGAGTCATCGTACGCCAATCTATATTCATTTGGTTCTTCATAATTATCGTAAATCTCTGCACGATTATTGTTTAGTATTCTATAATCCTTATTTCTTGGATCTTTGTAATTTTTTAGTGAAGTTCCCCATATTTCAACAAAATTTTGAGAAAAGCAAATAACACAGAAATACCTCAACACATTCATTTTATTTTATGTTATAGTGTGTATGTTCAGTATTTATATATGAATATTTGCGTGTTTTTGCAGTAATTATGTTGTTTTGTAGGTTAACCAACGGTTTCCTTTCAATCTTTCAATTAGTTAGTCATAATTAACGTTTGATAGATTGAACAATTTTTGTAATAAAATTATGTCACTTACATTACATAATATTTCATTTGGCAAAAATAACATGAGACCGAACTTTAGAAAATCGAATTATCGATCCCCTTAAAATTTTTAGCCGTTATAATTTAATGTTTCATAATTTAATTTTCCAGCGAGTGTTTGAACTATTATATATTGTATCTTTTTACAAATTCTACATAAAAAACTAACAATTAAGACCGCTACAAAGTAGCGTGTTTTGTATCTTTTTGTTTTTGGTGTACCTATCATTTGGTAACCACAGGATAATGAAAACAGCAATTAAAGGTAGAAATAAGGGTTTTATTACATCAGAAAAATACGCAATCGGAAAAGAAAATTGAATAGCATTTATTCAATCACTAAACACTTATCAATTTGAGACCAAAATCACATATGTTTTCTTGAATGTAGATAGCCGTGAAAAGTTGCACTTTGAAAAGGAAAAATTCCTTTATCGCCAAAGGAATATCTGAAAGTAATCTGGTGAAACTTGTTTGCACAGCAGGATCTGAAAAATTAATGCAATATTTGTTAAATATATAAAAAATAAAACATGACGAACCATCTAAATACAAATTGTTAATTATATTACTTTATTTTTAATAAAATTAAATTTGACTGTCCTCACAGCTCATTTGGTGCTCTTCCTTTTGGACTACGGGTCGTGGGTTCAATTTCCACGCACTTGTATTACAAAAATACTATACAAGTATAATATTATTAGTAATCTGGCTCCAATAGCAAAGGTATTTATTACACAAAGCGCCATCTAGCCCCAAACATCAAGGAAACATATAAAAATAAAAATAGGTAATCTCATAGTTATTCTAAGGATAAAACTCATCAAGTTAGAATGCTATAATTTTTTTCATTTAAAAGCAGATTTACTCACCCGTGCTATTTATGGCTTTGGGTCCTATTACAAAAGGTGGTAAAGCATCATCGATATCAGCATGTATTTCTGCCAGATCCAGTCGCAAGTGTGGCACCTTTGGAATCACAGCAGTGAACGTTCCCGAGTCTGCAAAAAATATTCTAATGACTTAGATAGTGATGTCGTTTTTAGGAAAAAAAAAACTATTAAAACCTTGGACAGCTAAACTAGTTATCAATGTTGTAAAGTCTATACTAATATTATATTGTTTGTTTGTTTGTTTGTACGCGCTAATCTCTGGAACTACTGGTCCGATTTGAATGATTCTTTCAGTGTTGGGTAGTCCATTTATCGTGGAAGGATATGTTTGTCTATGTTTTTTTTTTTTTTCAAAATTAGTGATCCGTAATAAAATTGCTATTTTGTAACACAAGGTGTAAAATCGAAAACCTATTTTTGCGTGCGCTGTTTCCACAGAAACGAGAAAAACGCGGGTAAAACCGCGGAACACAGCTAGTATAATATATCGTTAACCCGAAGTTGCCCCGTCTTGATTAACAATTTGTCAATCAGCAAACGACATTTAGTAGTATCAAAAATTTCAGTCTTAATCTCAGTAATCCAAATCGTATGGCATGACGCCAAACAACTCTTATAATCATAATCATAATCATAATCATTAATACCTATATAGATATGAAAGGTTTACAATAGTTTAGATTTTAGTCATATAATGGATTTAAAAATCTTACTAAATTCAATGGTGACAAAGTCAGACAAGACTATTGACTCCTTGCCTCTTCGCATATATCTGAAGTAGGCTCTTGGCGTAGTTTCATTTAATTTTCTGAAGTCCAACGCAAGAACTAAATTTCCTGTATTTTTGTTGACGCTGAAAAAATAATTGTGTAATATAAAGACAAGGACTTAAAAATAACAACTTCAACGTCTATATTTCGCCGTATGTTACGAAGATATTAACAATAATAATAAATATGCAGACCCAAGAAAACCGCAATACAAGTATACCACTGCTTCGCGAGCGATTACCAGAAGTGGCTTATGTATACTTTAGATACTAGACGAACTTGACACAAGTTCTACTGCTTCTTTGATTTGCTTCTTTTACATCACTCGAAGGGACTTCGACGGTACTAATATACACCCCCAAACAATCATCAAAGAGAGAATGAAAGCGTGGTGGTTAAGGGGTACAATTTATGTGTGCAATACCTTGTTTTCAAAACGGTGAAGGAAAACATCGTGAATCGTGCCGATATTTCCTTGAACAAAATTCGAAGACAAGCAACTTCTACCACACTTGATTGGGCTTCTGTGGTAGATTCAAATCCAATCACTCCCAACCGTCGAGAGTCATAATTATAATAATCATTCATTTATTCACTATAGGACACAATGGACACTTAGCTTCGTTAAACAACAGTTTTTGTAGCAGCTGTACATAGCCTTGTCAAAATGAGAAAATATCTCTTCATGTAAAAATAATAATAAGAGTAAGCCGATGTCCCTACAGTGGAAACATAAGAGGCTAATACGGATGGTTTAACCTAAAAAAATGTCAAGGAATACTTACTAGAATTCACTGACTTGTATACTACTAAGGCCTGTTACGCGGAGTCTGGTCAATATCACAGATATATTAGCAAATGGGATATAAAGAGTGTTCCTTTTTAGATACAGAGGATCTGGTATTGGTCCATATGCAGGTTTGCACATCGAGTTTTGAGCAAAGAACTTTCGTATACATTGGCGATCGTCGAGGGCGCAAGGTCTTATGAGATTCTCGTCATCGTTATTTCCTAAAGAGATAAAGGTTATGTCAATAATTTGCATCACAAATATTAGAAGCTTTATTTTGTTAGTAATTTATTTACCTATTCCAACAAGATTATATTTACTCTCGTGGTATCGATTTTCATAGTATCCATCATTGTATTTGTTTCCATCGCGGTTATTAGAGTCATATATGTAGTCTCGTTCACCATCATACTTATCTCCACTATCGTATCCACCAATACCACCCAGTCTTACTCCATAATTATTTTTGTCACCATATTCATCGTTATTGCGATTATTATAACCGTACAAGTCATTTTTATTGTTATTTTTTTCATTTCCGCCTTCATATCTTCTATATTCACCCAATCTCGATCCACCATCATTTATATAACCACGGCTTTCATAATTTGCATATCTTCCGCTGTTTATGTAGCCACTTTGTTGACCATAGTTTTGATAACCACCAATAACTCTTGATTTGGTATAACTGTCTAATATATCTTTATATTCACCATACGTATCATCAACACCGGTGCAGTTACCGAGAGCGAACAAAGCAAGGACCCAAAACAAAATCATTTCGACCAAGTGTGTATCAGTATTACACAATCGCGTGTATTATATACTGATATAATTGCGTGACAAGACTGTTCTACAGATATGTATGAGCATTAGCTTTAAATGCTTAATGCATACTATAACTTCATAATAACTGTATAATTAAATAAATAAATAAACGTTTACGCACTCATACCTCTGCACTAGGATTCCCTGTGTCGCAGATGGCATAGACAAACAGAAACACAAGACAAACACCTAAGACCCGAGAACAAACTTCATGTTCACCACACAAAGTATGCCCCGGTCGGGAATCGCACACGGGACCCCTCGCTTCGAAGGCAGGGCTACTATTAACTAAGCCACGTTTCATTATTACGTGTATAATTAATCGCAGCCCTTGGCGGTATTGGGTCTTATTTAGGAAAATAAATTACTTAACTTTTAAACAAAAACAATAGCCAAAAAAAAAAATTTAATTTAATCAGTCAAGTTTGTTTATGTTTCTGTTTTTAGATTCCAATATAATGGTTCCCCATTTTTCGTCGTCGTTAGTTGCATATTCTCACCTTACTCCATAATTTTCTCAAGTTTTTAAGCCGCCCGAAGACCTGCCATATCGACTAATGAAGCCGGGACTGACAAAATGACGTACCTCCTAAAGCACGGAAGCACTTGTATCAAATGCCACTAAACGGTCACCCATACAACCACTGACCGGGCGAAAAGATGCTTGACTTAGATGATTTGTAAAGAACATCTGGACAAACACTTTTTCAAATCTAAAAATAAAAACTACACTCTAAGTATAGTTTTCAAAAACGCTGCTTACAAAGTATTTTCAAGGATCGGCTAATTATCAATATCATTTGCGTGACTGTAATCAACAACTGAGGATGTGTAAACAAAATCGTCTGAAATTCGATTGTAATTAATTAATTGCATGATTTTGGGTATTTTGTTACATCTTTTTTTGAATTTTGATCTTAACGTTACAGTTATTATATACATGTTAAAGGTGGGGGAGAGAAGACTAGTTTGTCATGATAAATAATACAATTATCATCTTATATTTCGTGAGTGAGAACCACATACTTGTTCAAATCAATCGTCTTTATAGTCTTTGGTATATCAAATCTTCTCTATTGATCATCTAATATCAATAGCATTTTTACATGCGATATGCAACTCAGTTATATCATTAGACAAAAGTATAAAGAGATAGTACTGCTTAAGGATGCTGTGACACGTTATGCGCACAAATATCTTATAATTGTGCTCGTAAATTTTAACTTGTTCATAAAATACTTGTAGGGCATCTTAGAATGAAGCTATATAACAGATTTTAAACAAAATAGCCCCGCGCCCCGCGGTGTTACCCGCAGTTTTGCGGGATCAAAAGTAGCCTTTGTGTTAATCCAAACTATCCTGATACCAAATTTGATCCAAAACCGTTTAGCCATTTGAGCGTGGAAGAGCAACAAACATACACAGAGAAAAATAACATTACGTATGTAATTGTTTTTATTAATTCTTTCAAGCTTTCACCTTTATAATATAAGTGTGATTTCATTTTATTTTATTGAACTAGCGAGCGAAACATACGCAATTATCTAATTTAGCTCAAACGTATCGGTGTCTGTCTACATCTTCCACTAGATTTTTCCTTGAAACTGGTAGATAGATGGTAAAGGTTGCATAATTGCAATGACAGATCATCCTAATTATGCCAAGAGTAATTCTAAGATTAAATCCAATAGCTGATAAAACTTCATAATATCCTACTACTATTATAAAGGCGAAAGTTTGTAAGTATGGATGTATGGATGTTTGTTACTCTTTCACGTAAAAACTACTGAATGGATTTGAATGAAACTTTATCACAATATAGCTTATACATCAGAATAACATATAGGCTACAATTTTTGAGGTTTCTATAAAATCTATATATATAAAAGAAAGTCGTGTTTGTTACAACACTTATAACTCGAGAACGGCTGGACCGATTGCCATGGTTTTTGATTTGTTGGATTTGTTTCCGTCCCGAATAGCAGAATAACTATTAAAACATTGGAAAATTAACGAAAAAAATAAAATCAATTTATCCCCGTATTCTCCACGGGAACGGGAACTATGCGGGTGAAACCGCGGGGCGCAGCTAGTATAAAAATAAATTAGACACTGCAAGAACTTACATATATAGATATTGTATATTATCCGCATTTATTGTATTTATAAATTTAAATACAGTTGGCGAGGTCATATTTAAACCATTAGTCTTATTATATTATAACACGTCTAACGGTAGTTGTTCGATGTTACACACTGATAACATTTGACCCGAAATAACAAATGTTTGCTTGTATAAAAATAGTCACATACAGTTTGGATTTAAATAAGAACGCCTCTCGAATAGCAGTTGGTATGCTGGAGGAAAACTTGGCCAAAGCATCAGCAACATCTGGGTCTGAAATAGGAACAAGATATTGAATTAAATATCGAAAAAAAAAACCGGCTAGTGCTAGTCGGACTCGCGCACGAAGGGTTCCGTAACATTTAAAACCGAGAAAAAAAAAAAGTACGCGTGATCTTGTAGCTACATAAAAAAGTCATGACTCAAATATTTTTTTAAGAAGTCAGGGAAATTAATTATTTTTACATTGACATTGACTTTGTCTTACCCACCTGTACTGGTGATCGCTGAAGGTCCGATATAAAATGGTGGTAAAGCATCGTTTATATCAGCACGAACTTCTGCTAGATGTAGCTGAAGATGTGGAATCTTCGGTATAACTGCTGTAAATGTCCCTGAACCTGTGAAATATTTGTGATGATAAGATTCATCAATTTATTCTGCTAGTGATTTAAATGTTCTCTTTAGCAGATGACAAATAAATCAGTTGAGAAATATCTGACTTTTTCTACTCCAGTTGTTTTAAGTTTTTTCTATGCTCATAGTTTTTTCAAAATAATGAAAGCGTTGAAAAGCGATTGATATGAGCCTCCGTGTCTGGGCTTTGTAAGGAAGTGTAATTTAAAGTGGTTATCACCTTATCAATTGTTTTACGACCCCCCAACCTAAGAACGAGAAAACCCAAGTCGCATCCCGTTGTAAATAGCTCAGCACTTTCAGCTTTAAATCTTTAATCGTCATGAAGTATGCTGATATAATGTATTTTCAAAGTTAATGATCAAAAATCTTCTAGTTAGGAATATAATAAGAATGTTTTTTAAACGTATGTGAAAAGATTCATGTAATTTTTAGAGACTGGATATAGAGTGGACATACTTACTGTAGAAAATAGTTGTAAAGTCTGATAAAACTATTGTCTCCTTGGCCGTCCGTTTATATCTGAAGTAGGCATTTGGTGATGTCTCGTTCAAATTCCTGAAGTCTATTGCAATAATTATATTGCCAGTGTTCTTATTAAGGCTGCAAGAACATAAATTAATTAATTAATTAAATACACTTTAAGAAGATAAAAATGCTACATTTGAGTTTGCTGATTCCCTGTGTCGCATGGACGCACAAAACACTCAAAACCCAAGAACAAGTTTCATGCTCACTATACAAAGTTTGCCCCGGCCAGGAATCGAACCGGGGACTCAAAGGCCGTGTTAATTCCCCTGACATAGCTTAACGAATACTATAGCCGGGTCCGACATCTTAGCATGCCCTCCGAAGCATGGAAACGCTTAGTTTAATAGGACTTGATCTCAAAGGTCACTTACTAGAACTCAGTTATCTTTGAGTTCGCCAATCCAATCGAGGTGAATCTGGTCTGAATTGCTGTCAGGTTAGCGAAAGGATAATACTGAGTGATCCTCTCCAATTTTAAGGGGTCCGGAACTGGTCCATAGGATGGTACACAGTTCGAGTGGTGGGCCAAGAAGTTGCGGATGCAATTCCAATCGACAAAAGAGCACGGCCTCGTGATCTCTTCACGATCACCTTTTCCTGCATGGAAGTAAAATTAATTAGATTTGAAGATGTTTTTTTATTTAACAAAAGTGAACCAAAGGTCCAACTGATGATAAGTGGTCAATTCCGCGCATAATTATCACGTAATTTTTCACTAAAGATTTTGTGTTTGGTTCCAACATTTCATGTGTCATATACCGTAACAGCCTCTAAAGGAAGGGACACCGGCCTACTCGTGATAAGAGTGAATGGGCTTTGATCTACCAAGAGAGCCTGTTACAGGTTGGTAGCTGTCACATGTCTTTGAGTTTTGATTCTAGGACATGTGGTTATTTCAGGAACGTGGTATTGCCCACATCAATTTTTCAAGTGAATTTTTTTACTGTGTCCGTTTGACTTTTCATGTCGAAACGATATTTGAGGTCTAAAAAGATAAATAATTTTAAGTTTAAGGCGCTCATGGTAAAGCTTGCTCTTAGATATTTTTTTACAGGTCGTTTTTTATGCCAGCTGCCTGGCGAAACATGTGAACGCAATCCAACATTCTCGTAACAAGCACCGTGTTTTCTGCAATTAAATTATTTCTTTCTAAGTTAAACCAATATCCGCCCGGTCAGGATTTGGGTGGGTGATAGTTTAGTGGCATTTGAGTTAAGCGCTCCCGTGCCTCAGTAGGCACGTGAAAATGTCCTAGGTATTCGATAGAACATTTCAGAGGCCTTCACACGGTTTGAAAACTCAGAAACAATAGTTGTCTACTAGTGGTCATTGGTTTACATTTTGATTTATTGACTACTTAATCATAAAGTAATTAAAGCCATTGAAACTATAAACTCTTAACCCAGATATTTGAAATTAATACGTCGATAATGTTACTTGCGTGTCTTAAATTGTAGAACTCAGTGAATTATTTTGCTTACTTATTATATCACTAGCTGAAGCCCTGCAGTTTCACCCGCGTAGTTGTAACAGGGCTGGATGGAGTAGGGTTTATTATCAACCCGAGCCGTTAAAGCGTGAAGGAGTAACAAACAACATACACACTCTCTCAAACACGCACACACATACACACAGACTCACATACCACATATTGATGGTGATGGCATATTGATGCTAACAACTACATAATTGTGTGTTACACATCAACTAACTCCAAAATACATCGATTGTGTTCTACCATAAATGTAGGTTAGTTCCGTAGAAATATTGTTATGTCCATATTTTTCAGCAAGGCTTTAAATCAACTACACATAATCATCAATGTTTATTTATAATTTCTCATTTCATTTCATTTATTTCCACAAGTTGGTACATATAGAACACTCTGTATCGTCAAAATCTAAAGATAAATTTTACATAATCAGAAAACAGCCAAGATACCGTGATTCAGTTTGTAAATACAATAATCAAGCGCAATGTCAGTAATTAATAACGACTTACTAAAAGATCATTACAGCTGTAGAGAGGCTTCGTCAGGAACATAAAAACATAATGTCAAAGTAAAATAACAATGTTGCGTAATGAATTCGTCATATAAATGAGCCGTTTGACTCACGTAATGTGTTAGAATAAAACAAATTTATTGACAATCAATTTTATATACTGATCAAATTAAGTCCAAAGTCGCATATATTCTTCTGTATGTATATCCCCAACAAAAGCGGAGCTTGGAACGGGAAGCCTTCTTGAACCGCTATATTTGTTTCAGCGACGAAAATAGCAACCGCAGACAGAACGTCTGGATCTGAAAAAAAAAAGTTAATTACTTTCGAAAGTAAAGCGGTATGCTAAAAGTACGCAATATTTTCACATTTTGAAGGCATCCGGTCTGCATACTTGATTTCCCGCGTAACGTCAATTGCGGTTAAAGGCGAAATTGAAAGCCTATTGCTTAGGTAAAGGCATGCGGGTTCAATTACTGGCCGCGCTGAATGCTTGAGTAGGATTTGAATGTAAAAATTGTACTCTGAGTGTGTAGTGCTTTAAAATAAAAATATTTACGCAACCGTAGTACTTTTTCAACAGACTTTAAAATATAATTATATGACAAAAATCATATAATTATATGACAAATATCACATAATTATATGACAAATATCACATAATTATATGTGTTAACGATTAGGATTAACTGAAAAAATATATCATTCAAGTCCGTTCGACGGCTCCGTGACTTAGTTGACGGCTCCGTGGCTTAGTTGGTAGTAGCGCTGCCTTCGAAGCGAGGGGTCCCGGGTTCGATTCCCGGCGGGGGCACACTTTGTGTGGTAAGCATGAATTTTGTTCTCGGGTCTTGGGTGTTTGTCTTGTGTTTCTGTGTTTGTCCATGCCATCTGTGACACAGGGAATCCTAGTGCAGAGGTATGAGTGTGTAAACGTTTATTTTAAGTAAACGAAATTGCGTATTTTGCTTTCCTGTGACTTTTTTCTTCGCCCGGTGTATACCGATTTGGAGGGCGAGAAATTAGGAATGAAAGTATAGAAGTCGTTATTTATTTCATTTTAAAGTCAGTCACTTGTTCTTATCACAAAAACAAAACAATTATTGAAATGGATGCTTAATCGCGATTCAAAGATTCTATTTGACTATTGAATGATTTGAACATGAAAAGTAGTGAAGATTATATTTTTTTTTACAAACCTGTACTATTGAAAGTGCCCGGTCCAAGCACATAGGGTGGAACTAAGTCATTCATATCTGCATGGATTTCAGCTAGGTCCAGGCGGAGATTTGGCACCTTCGGTATAACAGCAGTGAAGGTTCCTCCCGAAGCTGCATGAAAAATATTCATGTTTAAAAGCATATTCCAATTAAATGTCATTACAAAATACGATTTAAAAGCGCTATTTAAGTGATTCTTATTGAACATTTCCTTGTAGGGCACCGGAAGGTTTTCAATCACTTATCGCGTTTATCTCAATGAGTTTAAATAAATACCTATTACGAAATAGAGGATCCAGGTAGCAAATAACTTACAATATTCCACTGTGACGAAATCATTTAACACAATAGACTCCTTCGCCGTTCTTTTGTATCTGAAAAAGGCGTTTGGCGACGTCTCGTTCAATTTGTCGAAGGTTATAGCAAAAACAAGGTTGCCTGTATCCTTGTTGACGCTGAAAAAGTAGGTTATTTTTATATTACTATAAGCGGTAAAAAATCTCTAACCATACTGTGTAACAGTATCAATAATTATACAGTCTACGATGATACTAAAAATAATAATGGAGATATAGTTACAACATAATATACCAAGAATAAAACTCCAAAATTTACTTACTAAAACTCAGTAATCTTTGAACTAGCAAGGCCCTTCACTCTTAGGTCATTGAGCACTACCGTCAGATTCACAAAGGAATAGTACACAGTGTTCCTTTCAAAGATCAGAGGATCCGGGACTGGTCCATGCATAGGTTTACAGTTTGAGTTTGCGGCGAAGAAATTGCGAATGCACTGCCAGTCTTCTAACGCACATGGTCGGACAATATCTTCACGATCATCTTCCCCTAAAAGCACATTATTGAAGAAACGCTTATTATCTATCTACCCAAAGTTTTTATAATATATTGCAATAAAAGAATGAGGCTAATGTTCGTACTTGTTAACTTAGTAATATTTAAAATTACTTTACTTTTGGAATCAATCAGTTGTTAATTAATAAAATATTGTTGTACACGTCTAGATTAGGACACTGGGATGCTTTGGTGTTTTTATATCTCATTGTATGTCATATTATATTGTACAACGTATTGTATAATTTATGTATGTGTGTTGATGTGTTAATTAATAAGCAAAGTGTACTTACCTAATCCAACAACATTTAGATTTCTATACATGTCTTCATATTTTTCATTGCCCTGCTCATTATACGCGTTCAAATAAAAACCGTTCTCGTTTTCGTATTCATTGTAAAAGTCGACTCCTTCGTTGTATTTATTGGAGTACCTACTTTCATCAACAACATTATCCGAACCACAGTAATTCACCAAAACGATGAGAAATATAAATCTCATTTTGGAAATAGGGACAAGACTAGTTTTAATGATTGTTTCAGAGATTATATAGCAAAGAATATGCGTGTTTTTAATTATATCGACTTGAAACCATTTGGTATAATTTATACAATATAGGCCCAAATTATTCGTGTGTGAAGATACCTTTACACGCGTTGACCTACTTTTTATATTATAAATACTCGAAAATGTTTACGATAAATTTCAAACATTAGTGACATAAGTAGTAGATTAAATGGTAATTAAATGATTTAATACTTAAAGTCATTATTGAAAACAGAAAATACTTTAAGATATGTTACAAGGTATTTACATAAAATAATATTATTTAAAACGATAAATTATTTGAATAATTATAGTATTTTCAAACATTAATTAGTAAAGGTCCCATACCTTCCTAATTCATACGCTTATCAGAGTGAGTCCAAAATCACATATGTTCAACTGTAAATACAATGCTGCCAGAAGCTGTGCCTGTAGGAGGAACCCTTCTCGAATGACAGTCTGGAAGTTTGATGAGAACTGAATGAATGATGATTGGACATCCGGATCTGAAATTAAAGATGATATTAAATTATATGGTTTCGAAAAATGCAATCAACATAATATACAATTTTAAACAAAACACGATGCAACTTTTATTATCTCATAGAACTAAGTCGCATCTTATTACTTTAAACGAGCAATTCTTGTAAATTTATTTCGCGTATTTAGGAAATGGCTCTAGCAATTTGGATGAAATTTAATATTTGAATAATTAAATTTTACTTTCTGTAAAAAAAAAGTTTTGCTTCAAAAAAAACGAGCTATAAGTTTTAAATTAAAAATACTTCTTAATTTGAGTGGTAAAAATTTAACATCAAGTGGACTATCATTTAAATTATATAAAAAAATATGATTTCAGACAGCATTTCGTAGTTGTGTATATACAATACACTAATATTTGAGTTTGTAAAAATTTTACCTTTGCTGTTATAAGCTTCTGGCCCCAGCTTGTATTCTGGAGATCCATCGTCGATATACGCATGTATATCGGCCAAATCCAACCGAAGATTCGGGATTCTTGGCAGAACAACCGTCAAAGTCAAACTTTCTGAAAAAATTACAGATCTCTTAATGCTGAGAATGACTGACGATATTAATGTTTTAATAGTTGATGCTGCTGGCATCAATGATCATTTATTTCATGAGGACACACGTCAATAATTTAAAAGTAACCAGTTAATTTTACGAAAATTTAAAACTCTGGACTTGGATCAAACGCCTGAACAAATCTTTTATATTATATTTAAGAACCATCTCGATCACGTCAAACAGAAAAAACCGCATGAAAATTGGTATATTCGTTCGCGAGCTACGATATCACAGACAGATACACACTCCAAACTTATAAAACCCATCTTTTTGTCGTCGGGGTTAAAATCAAAACAACGGTGATACACAAGAGGTACCTAACGAATTCTAATAATGTACTAACAACAACTCTAAGACAAATTAAGATAATAATGAGGCAATACAATATACGGATAATAATAATTTAACAAATGTTGTATATAAATATGATATAGATAAAATGTTTAAAAAGAATATTTAATTAAGACATGAAAAAAAAAATATAATTTTGTTGTAGTTGAGAATTGAATACGAAGTGAATTAGGATACTTCCGTTAGATATTTGAACTCCTCATAGCTAGTGAAGGTTTTGCTTATGCCAGTTTGGTCCCAGTGATGGACATCACTGTAAACGCGTAAAATAGTATCTATAAAAGACTGTTAAATAATACTAATCTTAAAAATTATATATTAGGAGTTGTAGCAACAAAATTATTAAACATCATATCACTTCCTTCTCCAACAACGACATACTTTGCACTATTTTCTTTGAAATCAAAATCAGTATAAAACTACTTACTCAATAGAATAGAAGAGGTGTCTGCCAGGATGATAGGTTCCTTCCCGACCCGTTTGTAAGATAAATAAGCTTTAGGTGAAGTCTCATTGAGATTGTTGATTCGTATAGAGATCACTAGATTACCCGTTACTCTATTCAAACTGAAATTTAAAATATTTATGTTTTTTGTTGTTTGTTATAGGTACAACAGAAGATTCTCCATCTCCAGAACTGCTTCTACAGTTATATACAAGTACAGTGATATTATTTGAGACTTCATTACTAATTGTATAAATAAGTTTTTATTCCGTGCCTAAGATCACAAACATTCAGTAGCGTAACAAACATTCAATACCCAAAAAAACAAACGCTCATCTCACGAAGACAAGCTGGATATCAAAATTGGGATTATCTGCTTTATATTTCTACCCAATAGCAGTCAAATTATTACACTTACATTAATCTTACTTTACTGATAGCTGCGGTCCGCGGTTAATACTTATGAGACCATGGGAAACGGAACTGATAGAAGGTTATTTTGGAAGTCACAAAAAAATACTTCTAGCCTATGTGCTATGTTTCTCCTAACAAATATCATTAAAAACTGTTTAGCTATAGGGGTGTGAAGGAGTAACAAGGAAAATTTGTTTATACTTACTACAGGTCATTAATTTTAGCACTAGCCATTCCAGTAATTCTTAAGTCTGTAAGCGTGTACGTCAAATTCGCCACCGATAGAAACAGGGTATTCTGATCCAAGTATATGGGATCAGGTGCAGGGCCATAGGAAGGTTTACATTGGGAGTTCTCAGCAAATAACTTCCGGATGCATTCATAATCTTCCGTTTGACAAGGACGCACAATATCCTCTTGTTTATCTTTGTCTTGATCTGTAATTATCAATTATGATCATTTTATTATTTTATCTGTTTATCGGGTACCTCGGTGGGGCGCAAATTTTTGCAGTGGATCATGCGTTTCTGTTCCAAGTTTTCTGGTCGCGTACTGTATTCTATGGTATAACAAAACTTTCCCACAAGGCATGTGATCACATAGATCAACATTACTCTTAAGAAAGCAAAAAGCAGACCACACATTGTGTGGTGAGTATGAAGTTTGTTCTCTAGTCTTGTTTCAGTGTTTATCCATACCATTTGTAACACAGAGAATGCAAGTGCAGGGGTATGATGGTGTAAGTGTAAGAGTATACGATCCAAATAATATTATCAAAAACGTTATTAGCTACATTATTTTGCTTCGTCTCATTTACAACTATGACTAACTTACCTCCACCAAGAGATAAATCGAGGCCAACTCTCACGCCTGCGCCTAGTATCGGCCCACCATTAGCCCTTGGTCCACCATTCAGTCCTAATCCAGTATTTAATCTCAAACCAGCATTGAGTCTTAATCCTGCATTCAGACCTAGACCTGCTCTAAGGCCTAGTCCAGCGCGAAGACCAGCGTTCAATGCAAGTCTATTAAGAATATCTGCATCCAATTCAATGCCTTGGCCAACGTTCTGCTGACCTTTTTGTCCATTGCCACCATCATTTTTAAGTCCAATATTCCCATTGGCATCTAACTGGATACCTTGCACCCCAGTTCCACCGTATTTATTTCCACTCTGACTTCCAAGCACGTTGTTAAAGTATTCACCTTGTTCGCCATACTTATTATTATTATTAATAGCATTATTATTTTCTGGGTTCAGGTTATTATTTATAAGGACGTTGTAACCATTTTGACCATATTTATCAGAACCGATCCATATACCGGTGTAACTTTGCCCTCCGTTGTATCTTCCTTGTCCGAATTTGCCAGGGATTAACCAGTTCTGTCCAAAATAGTTTCCAATACTTCCTGGCAATCCAAAACCTTTTTGGTAGAAGTCGTTGTACGAGATTCCGTTGCCAAAAACTGTATCATAATAAATAAACAAAATTATTAAAACAGGCTTATACATATTGGATATCACAAGCAAATTACTGTTAATTTTAGTGACTGATGATTTTACATTATGAGAATTGTATTTATACATAGGAATTGCATGTCTGTAATGTTTGTATGCATATTTTTGCTTAGTTTCACATCCATCAGGATATATAGATACTCCCATGTTTAGTTGATTTATTTAAAGCGATTAATAATTAATTGATGTATCAATGATTAACATTTTAATTATAAACTGCTGTAATTAGTGCTATTTTAAAAAAAAAATAAACGTTTACACACTCATACCTCTGCACTAGGATTCTCTGTGTCGCAGATGGCATGAACAAACACAGAAACACAAGACAAACACCCAAGACCCGAGAACAAACTTCATGCTCACCACACAAAGTGTGCCCCGGCCGGGAATCAAACTCAAACTCAAACTCAAACTCATTTATTCCTTTAGATCTCAAGTATCATTTGGACACGTCAAATTTTACACATGCACATATTCGTGAGCACATAACGTGTCACAGGAACTCCCCAGGCACATTACATGCACACAGATATGTCAAATTACAGTCAGTTTTCATGTTTAAGCTTATCTTATTTGTTAAGTTTACGTCTGTTCCAACCCTAACCGACCAACCCGAGGGGAAGAAGCAGACAAGAAACCCCTCGGAGACAGTATTACATATTCGCGAATATGGTCCTGCGTCTAGAGTGGAGCCCGAGTGGAATCGAACCCGGGACCCCTCGCTTCGAAGGCAGGGCTACTACCAACTAAGCCACGGAGCCGTCAAGCTCAGCAGTAGACTTATTTTACACAATTGGTGATTAAATAAAAAGACCTATTTATTTTATTTTTGACATACTAACTCTTCTGGAATCTTTTCTTTTTCTTTAAAGCATGGGTAGTCAAGCCAACGGGTCACCTGATGAAAACTGGACACTGACTTGCCGAACCCTGCCACTAAAGTTCCATTAGACAACATTAAGGGGAACACGAAGAATTCGATGACACAGTCTATGTTCTAAGCGCAAAAATATAACATTCTAGAAAATAATTGGTGAAGAAGGCATGTCGTGCCATCTGTTTGCCAGTCAGCCGATGCGGTCTCAAGAACTTCTCGAGTTCAAGTCGAGATTATCATATTTTAAAAGTAATTCGCACCTGTTCATGGTCCGGATCGGCTTACCGCAACTTGGTAATCCTTTTGGATCTTTAGGAGTTAATTTTGCGAGTTATTTCATTTTCACAGTTTCTTGGAAAGTTGAAAATGAAACAAAAATATTCCCGGGATTACCCGGGAATATTTTTGTTTTGTAAAACTGTAAATAGATAGCAAGATTTAATCATTATTGTCTTATATAGATCGAATAGAAATTTCAAGCACAACTCTTTACTATATTAAGCTATTTAAGCTGTAGTTTGACTTGAAATTTCAAGTCAAACTATATATCAAAGTGGCCAAAGTCAAACTTTTTTTTAAATTAGTCATACCTTGTTTTTTTTTCGTCTTATTTTTTCTGCAGTATAGACGATAGTTATATCGTATAACCATAATTTCTATGAAATTCTTGAAATTTTTGAAAATGAATTACTGTGGGTGAATGTCTTTAAATATCAATTACGTAATTTATCTGAAAACTACGCCTTTTCACCCTTAGTTTGGTTTACATTATCACTTTCAGTTCATCATCATAAACCCTCCTTTCCCGGTGGCAATGAGATTAATTTGTGAGACCAAAATTTCCCTAATAATGCCGAAAATGATTGAACCAGTAATGCACAATTAATTCGTTAGTATGCATACTATATAATACAATATGCGTGAAGCTATACAGTGAATGTACACTATATAATTATGTACTAGCTGCGCCTCGCGGGTTCACTCGCATAGTTCCCGTTCCGTAAGATAAAATATAGCCTATGTTACACGCCGATAATGTAGCTTTCTATTGGTGAAAGAATTTTTTTAATCAGTTTGTTGACTTAGGCGTGAGAGCATAACAAACAGTCACTTTCGCATATATAATATTATAATAAGTTTGGATAAAGTTCTTGACAAATATGTCAGGTTAAGCACCATTGATGACGGCCATAACTTGGATTGGGGACTATTACTGTGACAGTAGTCATTAATATTGAATCTCTTACCTACACTACATGTTAAAATAAAGTTAATATAAAACAAACAACGTTAACACACTCATACCTCTGCACTAGGATTTCCTGTGTCGCAGATGGCATGGACAAACACAGAAACACAAGACAAACACCCAAGACCCGAGAACAAACTTCATGCTCACTACACAAAGTGTGCCCCGGCCGGGAATCGAACCCGGGACCCCTTGCTTCGAAGGCAGGGCTACTACCAACTAAGCCACGGAGCCGTCGAATGGACATATCAACTTTTCCGTTTTTTTTTCGAGGTTCTGCTGGGTGGTTTGCAACGAACGTCAGTAAAAAAAAAAAAAAAAAAAAAAAAAAAAAAAACAACGTTAACACACTCACACCTCTGCACTAGGATTCCCTGTGTCGCAGATGGCATGGACAAACACAGAAACACAAGACAAACACCCAAGACCCGAGAACAAACTTCATGCTCACCACACAAAGTGTGCCCCGGCCGGGAATCGAACCCGGGACCCCTCGCTTCGAAGGCAGGGCTAGTACCAACTAAGCCACGGACCAGCAGATAAAACTAGTTCAATCAGTCGTTACCAGTTCGTTTCATTATTCAACTGACAGCTACCCGGAGGAAAATAATGATGGCAACATTGTTTATTTGTCAGAAATGAATAGATCAATTTCACAGGTAACAATGTTTATATTGTAATTCCATTAGTAATTCCTGGATCAAATTCCAGACACGGGACAACAGGGTGATAAAATAAACTCACATTTTAATATATAATAACATTTTATATACATATATTGTAATAATGGCTGCGTACGAGTAGCGTTCGGTGGAGGGGAGCGATTACATAATTGTAATTATCACAAGGTACATTCTATTATAAAATAAAAATAGATGTCTGATGAAATCATGTACTCTAATAAGTGAAATAAAGTAATGATTATTTATCTTATTACTACCAGAGCATTTATTGTATTATTTATTTGTATTTTTTTTTTGATAAAAGTTTGTATTTAAATAGGGTTTTGCTATATAAGTTTACATGTATAATTAATTGTATTTCTGGTAAAAAAAAAATATATTTGTAAAATAAAATATGCTGAAAATTTAATACCATCTTGACAATTTTTGTGGTACATGATTGGTAATCTACTGTTTCAAATAAAATATGGTTTTATGAAAAAAAAAATCCGAGTGGTTACTATAATTGAATTAGTACACAAGTGTAATGTTTCACTGATTCTTATTACAATTTGAATAAGGAATATTGGTAATTCCTGGAATTTAATTTGAATAAGGAATATTCAAATTATAATAAGAATTTCCAGAATATTCTTTATTATTGTTGTATGGGCCCACAACAAAGCCTTTCGTTCTCAAAAACCGCAGATAGTTTCCATACACATCGACGCCGAAGTCGCAGATGCTCCTTTGTATGTAGACTCCAGTCAATAAGAACGAGTAGAAGACAAACGCTTCTTGTATGACAGTTGGTATGTTGAGGTTAAATTGAGCGAAAGTTGATACAACAGTTGGATCTGTAAAAAAAATCATACCGCATATAATAATAGGAATAATATTTAATAGAAAATAATAGATAAATTTAATAGAAAAGAATAAAAACCAGTATATAAGTGAATTAGATACTATTTAATATTTTCTTCCACCTAAGTTTTCTGAAGAGAGATATACAATTATTTAGAAGCATATAGCAATCAGTATTGAGAGTCAAGCTACATTAAGACTTTTTTAAATGTAATTGAAGTGACAGAACGAACTGACAGCTCATGTTAAGTGATCACTGCTATCCATAAACAATAGCAATACGACTCCAGTCCTCAACTACCATTGAATAGGACGACCCAAATTTTACCTCGTTAACACACTTGTGTTACTTAGAATTGGGGATGTAACGTCACATGCACCTGTAATTTCACCGGCACCCACAATCAGAGCATAGCAACGCAATACGCCATTGGCGGTGGATCACTAGATGTGGTGGCAGCTCTTTTTCCTTCACCTTGGGTTACGTGTCAACTGACCCCAAAAGTACTCACCAGTACTATTGTAAATTCCTGGGCCTATGAAATAAACTGGTTGGCTATCATCAACATCAGCGTGTATCTCGGCCTTGTCTAGCCGAAGATGTGGAAAGTAGGGTAAGACGGCGGTGAAGGTTATCGATTCTGCAATAAACAATTACATACATGAATAGTAACTGGCCTCACAGCTCTGTGGGTATTAGCTCAGCCTTCTGCTCTGTAGGTCGTGGGTTTGATTACCGTTCAAAACAAGCATTTGTGTGACGAAAAAAAATGTTTGTTCTGCATTCTCCAAATTGCTCCCACAACAAGGATGGGAGCTAGCGCCCTTATCCTCCAAATTATAAAATAAAGAATATTAATATGTATATTCAAAATGAATGCAACAATATTATAAAAATGTTATTGTAATGTACCAATTAACTTTTAAGGCTGATAGTACTTTCAGCTTTCAGCAGGAGCTTCCAGTAGGAGCTTCCAGCTGTTCATAATATTACCTGTTTTGTTCTAGCTTGTTCATAATATTACCTGTTTTGAGCTAGTTTAACCAATTGAATATTTGTGTGTCTCGACCAGCACTTAACCGATTTAAATCAAGAATTACCGCTAAAACTGTGCTGTTACAACTTATCCAATTTCCAAGAATAATTCAAATCACAGTAATGTTCCGTGAGTTTTCATCGAACAAACATACATTACTGACAAACATACCCATTACCCAGAAATGCCAATTCATCCATTTCGGCTTAGCAAACTTCACTCGTTTGGCTCGTCCATTTAATCAAGTTTATTTAAATTTATATGTATTATATTTATTTCTGTTGGCTACTCTTCAAATAATTAAAAACATTGGAAAATAATATAAGAATACAGTGATACAAACAAAATATTCTTATATTATTTTTGTAGTAAGAGTTTATGCTCTGATAGTCTAACAAGTGATTAATTTACAAGTAACTGATTTAAAAATCGAAAAAAGTCCGACTACAATACTTTCAAAGTATCAAAATACGCAATTTCCCTTCCTTGGAAACATATCCTTTCAAATAAAAAAATAATTTTCGAAATCGGTTGATAAATGGTGGATAAATCGGTGAACATACATTAAATATATATATACAGTAGAACATAGAACCTCCTCCTTTTTTGATTTTCATAAAAAAATCGAATAAGTCGATTGATCTTATCTCTTTGCGCCCTTTGTAAATATTAAGAAGCTCTTACTTTCTTGGATTTTAAATAATAGGTAGAAAATTATACATACTATATGTTACAGTTGTGAAATCCGAGAGAACTATTGGTTCCTTGCCCCTGCGCTGGTACGTGAAGTAAGACCTCGGAGACGTTTGGTTTAAATTCTTCACTTCAATAGCTATTACCAAGTTCCCAGTTTCCTTGTTGAGACTGAAATATAGAAATACAGAAACAATAATTTATACTGAATTACTGTTTTTTTAAGAGATAGGCCTTTTTATGCCCCTTTGCACTGGGTGTAAAAAGACCCAATTAGTATAAATTAATAATATTATAATAAATATAAATAAATAAACATTCATGAGGTTGCCAAGTTGCCAGTTTCCTTGTTGAGACTGAAATATAGAAATACAGTAACCATTTTTTTTATGTAACTATGTAACCCCCGCCCATAACAACAGTAATGCGACTCAGTATAATATTTAGATCTTACACTGAGTTGCATTCACCCTGCTGCGTCCATCACCGGAGACGTGGATAATACGTCTCATGCGCTTGTGATTTCAACGGCACCCACACCCTTCCACCGGAACACAGCAATGCGAGCACTACTTGGCGGCAGATTCCAGGTGTGGTGGCAGTACCTCTCCGGACGAACTTGGCACAATTCTACTGCTACTTTTGGTTGCTCCTTTAGCACCACCCAGGGGATACGTGTAGGGAATCAAAGGGTAAACACTTACATACTAAAAGTTCTCCTCGGGTCGCAATCACCTATCGTAGAACGAAAACTTTCAATAGTATACTAACTTTCACTATCTATAAGGGAGATATAATTTCCTAATAACTCTGTTTGACTCTTAATCACATACTTACGCATAAAAAACACTTACTAGAATTCTGTGATCTTGGCACTCTCAAATCCTCTGACTCGTAGTTTCGTATGAGTGATAGTTAGATTTACCACCGGTATGAAGAATCGATCCACTGGTATAAATAGTGGATCAGGATTAGGCCCATAGGCTGGTTTACAACCAGAATTGGTAGCTAAGAACTTGCGAATGCATTCGAAATCATTCAGATGACAGGGACGTACGATATTTTCATTTGTTCCATCATATCTTTGGTCGCATTGATCTTGATATTCATCATTATCTGCAAAATCAAAACAAATTTGCTAAGTGTAAAACGTGCATCTTAATTAATATTAATTAATAACATCATCACTAAATACTTTACCTCCATATTCGTATCCATTTTGGTAATAGCGTGAATTGTACCGGTACTCAAATTTGTCTAATGATTTATAATTGTCTAAAGGTCCAATATACCTGCATCTCTCATTATCTTCATATTTTCTCGTGGCATCATTGAATCGTTTATTGTTATTATTTTTCCTACTTCCTCCATAACCATAAAAGCTCAAACCATATGTCCTATAATCTTCTCTGCCATATTGTGCATCATTATTAAGTCTTTTGTATGTTTCGTCATCGTACTGCTTTTTATAAGTTTCTATACCATCGTTATAATTAATCTTTTTATCGTCATAACTATTCTCTTTCTTTATGTCTGTATACGCCTCATCTTTTCCCTCCACACCGTATCTCTTATTATAACTTTGACCATCACGAACGTATTTATCATCACTCTGCCTGTTTTTGTTATAGCTTTCACCATCATCTCGCTGATTTGGAGTATAGCCAATGCTACCGGCACTGTAACCTTTATTACTGTAGATTCGATATTGTCCCTGAACATGGTTCTCAGAGATATATAAACAAAATAAAAGATAAAAACACCTCATTGTAAATTTGCCCTATTAGTAAATGCGCATTTGTAATTCAGGGCGTTATATACTTGTTTATTGTTGTGCGTGTTAGCGAAACAACGTGCGCGTTCATTGTTCTTATGTAATTGATTATAATTATTCATAACTGGTGCATTCGATTTCCGATCAACGTTTTTTTAAAAATAGAGTTTACTGTGGATTAAGATGGTATTAGCAATTCAGAGCTCTGAAAAGCTGAGTTTCGGCTACAAAATATCTTAATGTACGTGTATCATTATCTTTATATTTTATGTACGTACGTGTTGAATAATTAATAGATATCCTGTTTGATGCGATAATTGCAGTAAGTGGTAGCGTTTCGAACCACTCTACACTAAATGCTTGAGCATGCAAATGTTAACGATTATTTAGCAACAATTTTGCTGTAATTATAGAAGACCAATTCCATTCTATGGCACTGAGTCATAAACCCTTAAGTTGTGTTTGCGTCACATACGTATTATAGAGAGCGTGTTGACCTAAGGGCACAGACGCCGACTTTCAATCTGAAAGTCGCTGGTACAAACCCACACGTGCACCAATGAGATTTTTCACTTGAAAAATTTATGTGCCACGTTCTCGAAACGGTGACGGAAAACATCGTGAGGAAACCGGCATGTCTTAGAACTAAAAATTCGACGACATGTTACATCTACCAATCCGGATTGGGCTCCCGTGGTAGATCAGAGCCCATTCACTCTCAATTATCGAGAGTAAGCCGGTGTCCCTGCAGTGGGAACATTAGAAGCTGGTACGGACGTATTATAGTCAGACTTCATTATGTTAATTATCACAGATTCAAACCAAAAACACCATGAAATTTCACACTGCTGTTGTGGGCCAAAATAGGCTACAGGCTATTTAGGTTAATTAGGTAACTTTTGCGCGCGGCTTCGCTCGCGTTAATGTAGATTTTGTCGATCAATATATTCCTGGATGAAAGGTATCCAATATCCTTTTATGTACTCCTGACAACGCAATGCAAAATTTCATGATAATCGGTCGGATAGATGTGAAAGCGTATCAAACAAACAAACTCAAATTCGTGTTTATAATATTAAATTGAGATTTAATATTAAATTAATACATTAGGCTATTGTGCACAATGAGTAATAGAATAGCCTTTATCCCGTAGGAATATTATTATAGTCAATATATAATCACACAAATTATAGTAGTATATAATCACAATTTTATGAAAATTTCAGCTTGATGGTCAGGGTTCGATACTGATTATAGATTATAGCCAATCAAATGTTAGGGGGACAGAAAAACAGACAATGAAAATGTCATACGTTTTTACCTTTAGGTACGGAACCCTATTAACAAGATTTTTTTAAGCGGTCTTACAAAATAAAATAATGTCAACATCCAAACTGTACATTTTATAAGCATGCTCGGCGGGAATCGAACCTTGCGTCTCAGACCATTCAAAGCATTAAACCACCGAAGAAATTCATAATAATAAGGTATGCTTTTATTATGATTTCAGCATAATAATACACTCTCGTACAAAAGTTGTTAAATGAGTACTATAAAAATATTGGCATCGGCGTCGTTTGCGGTACACTCCGAGGTAAACGCGACGAACATTATACTTAATTACGTGTCAAGGAGTACAGTCAACAACACAATTAAAAAAAATCAAAATTACTCAATATATTTTTGTGTGTGATATTAAAAAGTCAACAAACTGTCAAATTAAAAATAAAATAGGTATATCTGACGATTGTCAAATTAAGATTATGTATAATAAAAATCTTAATATATATAAATCTCGTGTCACAATGTTTGTCCTCAATGGACTCCTAAACCACTTAACCGATTATAATAAAATTCGCACACCATGTGCAGTTCGATCCAACTTGAGAGATAGGATAGTTTAAATCTCAAATTATAGTCGCAATTTTAATTTATTGCTAATTATTTGTCTGTTATTATTTGACAGTCACAATTACAAAAACGTTAGCCGCAGCAACGCGTGGCCCGGTCAGCTAGTAAAAATATAGTAATAAATTAATTCCTTTTTATAATTAATATTTATAAATGCTAAATAATGTCAAATTCGCATTTCAAATGTCAATAATTACAAATACCAAAAGAATGAAATCTGCTGTAGAGAGATATGGTACTGACCACGTATCAAAATCAATACTATCCAATTATTTTGTTCATAAGTAGCTTAATTGAAATATTGAACTGCGTAAAGTCCATCAGGTAATTAGGCGTAATGTCTGTCTAATCACTATCCGATTTCACATTTTCACGAATGCGAAATCAACAAAGCAAGTACGTTGTAAGAAATAAAAACTAAATTTACCGCTTTTGCAGACCCTACATTAACCTAATCGAGGATACGGGGTGACCGTACAAAAGCTCGGTTCCGTTGTGGGCCGCTTCAAACAATACGGAGGTACCTATTGTGACAAAATAACCCCTGTTTCCCGCTGTTTTTACACCGTAAGGATGCCGAGGAAAATTAAATTTAATATTTTGAACCCGAACGTACATTTTTAGAGGGGGTGAAGATTTGAATGTTTTAAAAATTATAATTTATTATTAGCGGTTACGAAATGTGACGATAAACGCTGTTTTTTTGTTTTCAGCTGCTCTTATAACATATATAGCACTTTTAACATTGTTGAACATTTTGGGGGCAATAAATTTAGTAAGTGAACTTTACTAATTCACTTACTAAATTTATTCTCACTAATCTCTATTTTTAGGTTATGAGGTTATGAGGTCAATTGTTTTTTTCTGTTTATTATGACAAAACGATAACATCATCGCAGATATAAGGAACTCGGCAGATGGTGGTAAAACGGCCCTGACATTTATAAACGGGACCATGTGGTTCGCGTCCGTTGGTCTTAGGGGGACCTTAGAGTCCCTGCACGTATCCCCCGTCGGTACTAAAAGAGCAACTCATAGCAGTAGTAGAACTTAGAAGTATTGCCACGAAACCTGCTTATTCGGCTCCAAGCAGTGGTGCAATTGCGTTGCTGTGTTCCAATGAAAGGGTGTAGGTGCTGGAGAAAGAACAGGCACACGAGAGATCCTAGTCTCAAAATGACGGGTGTAACGCAATGCAATTTGCGTCTTCCCATACTTTTGTAGGGGAAGAAGTCGTATTTCTGTTGTAGATGGCGGAAACAGCCATCAATTGGACCGTGATTGTCACTTATTTCGAATAAAAACAAACTACTCGCCCTGAATAAAATAACTTCAAGTCGAACAGAACAAACAGAACTGGCACACAAAATATCGCAGCTCAATAAAAGTCGTTCGCAAATGTTTGTTCAATATAGTCTAAGCGAGGGAAAGTGTCAAAAGTGGAAAATTTAATCCGGCGCCATAACTTTTGTTAAAAAGAACACAATAGAGCGTTCGTCGAAAAGTTGACGCCTCGAAAAGTTCATGTCTTCGTTTGTATAGGGCGAGACGCGAACGTATATAGACTATAGTTTGTTTTATTAGCTTCTGCTTTGAGTATGCTGTTGGCAGTATTTTTAGGGTAAAATAAACCCTACAATGTCTATATGCCCAGATATTAAAATATATTTGATATGAGGCACCTCAAAATAATAAACCTAAGATATAAGATTTTTAGATCTCTCTAACTCAAATCAGATCCCAGTGCTCGCTTGTGCTCCAATGATAGTAGTAGCTTTTCGTCAGAACATAAGAACTTGCAGGGACCAAAAAATGAGCTATTTGTAGTCATCAGATGAACTTGCAGAAGAAGCATTAGTACCTGTTACACTAAAATAATTAAATAATTTTTTGTCGCTATTATTACGGTGACCCACAACGAAATATATAATCATTAGTTTAAATTGACTAAAGGGAAGATGTATGTACAATATACTGCTTTTAGCCAGTCACGCTATCTCATTAACACACTCGTTTTGTATGGATAATTATTATTAATTACATGGGCTTTATTAATGACTTAACAGCTATCCTGAAACAATGCTGCGTTGCGCCGCATCACTGTCAAGCCATTAATTTTTATAACGGGAAAATGACTCGTTAATTAGGGTATTTTGGGACACAATGAAAATTTATGAAAATAGATAGTTTTTCTGATCTGTGCAATGTTTTATGAAGTATATTTTTAAGTACATACACTAGTACTATTATAATATGCCATAAAAATACAACACAGCCAAAGAGGCTTAGTTAACATGGGGTCATGCCTTAGCAACTGACGCAAACTTAACAAATAAGATTAGCTAAAACATAGAAACTGACTGTAATTTGACATTAATGTGTCTAATGCACTTGTCTAATTTGCATGTAATGTGCCTAAGGAGCTCCTGTGACACGTTATATGCTCATGAATACGTTTACTTGTGTGTGTAAAATTCGACGTGTACAAATGATACTTGAGATCTAAAGGTATAAATGTTTGAGTTTGTTTGAGTTGTGATGAGCCGAAAATTTGTTGATGAAGTATTGATGGACTATACAAAGTCTGTGTAGTCCATCGAACAATGCAAAAGACCTAGCTTTAACCTAGATACGCTTATCAAGTGAGAAAAAGAGCCTCGGCTGATGCAAAATGCACCGAAATGGAGCCAAATTACTGTGTCTGCTGCTTAGTATGAGGATCGGGTGTAGAGATGAGCGGAGCGACTTGCTTACTAAACTTACTTAAAGCTTTTAACAATCTGGAATGAACTTTGTGAGGCTAATAGTGAGATATCAGAATATAAAACAAGCCTCAGAGAAACACAATTTAAGAATGAAATTAGAAACAATTGGTCTAAAAAGCATACTATTTTGAATAATGATGTTGAGGATAATGTAGCGTAGGGTATTGTTTAGCTCTTTAAACACCACCATTGTTTATGTAACAGAAGTGACAGGACGAGCTGGAGGCCAACCTGATGTTAAGTAGTTACGTCCGACCATAACAATAGCATTGCAACTTAGGTCCTCCCTTCGAACCCCGTAGGTGAGTATAGTTGCTCACGTTTGTGAAGGTATGTTCGTGAAGGTTAAGGTACTCACCTACGAACGTGAGCAACTAGACCCCCCAAACCTCCCGCTCTTCTAGACGCTTCGCTAAGTGTGGTACTCACCTACGGGGTTCGACAGGGGGACCTAAGTTGCATTACTGTTGTTATGGTCGGAGTTAACTATTTAATATACCCAAACCTCCCGCTCTGCTAGTCGCTCCGCTCAAACACTACAAGCTGACATCTCAAGACGGTTCAGGTGTACCTACATCCCGTCTCGACCGTGTAATCCCAGATAATTAAGGTGTGCAATATTAAGGGAATCCTTGTACATTGGCTGTATTATTCAAGACAGGGGATGCCGGGAAAGTCGAATCTCGGCGATAAAGTAGCTCTGAATAATAGACAGAATGTGATGGCTAGCCGTTCTTGACACGCACGTAATGGAATTTCTTGAAGAATGGGTATTATATGGGTTGGCATTGTATAAACAGAAGTAGGTTGATCCATAGACTTACTATGTTTTTCTCTCAATGTTAGTATTGTCAATAATATAGTTTATTTGTATATCCAAACAAGAAATTATGGAAAAAGAGCAAAAAAACCGATTGCGTGAAAAATTCTAATTATACAATATTTAAGCATGTTGTATATATTTTTGTAAGCCATTTCTAAAGCCCTGTGATTTGTAAACCACCAGAAAAAGATTGATGAAAAAAATTGAAGTCTTTTAAATAGCGCAAAAAATCGGCCATTTTAGTTTTTATAATTTAGATATAGTTAATTAAGACAATTGAGATGACAATTGACATCTCTCAAGCTAAAAACAAGCCGTTTAGGCTACAGAGCGTGTTAAAGCAATATATAAATACTATAATAACATAATCCTCCTTCCTGCGTAGTTGGGTAAGAAGCTTTGAGGTAACTGCGTTTGAAAGCGCAGCTTAGATTCATTTTTGTCACAACAGACAAAACCGCACCAAATTGCATTTTTTAAGCAAACCCGCAATGAAAAGCCACTTGAGAATAGCAAAATACCCTGTACAAAGTATGGAATACATCTCTATTCACAAACAAAGGCTATATTTCATCAGACCAGCTCTATTCTGAGGCATTATAAAGATACAGAGCATTTCCGGAGGGTGGCTGCAGACGGAATGGAGCCGCCATCGTGGCGCCTAGAGCTCTGATAAACATTACGGTGTCTGATCTAGAGGCAAACTATTTACCAAGTTCTCTATTTCAGATGAAAACTATTGAGTTAAAAGCTACACCACCGTTAACGGACGACCTTTGATTAGAAAGGCTTGTTGGAGTTGAATTGAATAGAAAAAAAGACGTTTACACACTCATACTAAGACTAGAATTCCTTGTGTTGAAGTTGATATGGACATACACAGAAACAAAAGACAAACACCCATGACCCGAGAACAACAAACATGTTTACCACACAAAGTGTGTCCCGGCCGGCGAAAAATATTTCAATTTAAAATTCAATATTGTAACGGTAGTCCAATCAGATTAAGTTGGTTTTGTTAAATTACAGAAAACTTACCTACTAGACGGTAGATAACAATCTCCTTGACTCATAAAAGAGAATGTGGTATAATGCCATTTTTCCTCGCGACCCAATACGTACCTACTTCGTTTGTTGGTCCGAGGCTATCGGATTCCTCTATTCCAAATACAAATAACTTTGGCTGAAGCTCACACCGCTCAAACTAGAATATTCTAAAGGTATTATTTAATTTTTAATTTTATTACTACTTGAAACATGGCAATTTGTTGCCGCAAAGAAGAATCTTAGAAAATTTTATATGCCTATAAGCTTCGGATTCGCAATCGGATGAAGGCACGGCATTGCATACAAACAAACAAACAATCCGTCCATCTCCTTAAGAAAGATTCACGTAAAATCAAACTCAAACTCATTTATTCCTTTAGATCGCAAGTATCATTTGGACACGTCAAATTTTACACACACAAGTAAATATATTTCTTTAGGCACATTACATGCACACAGATATGTCATATTACAGTCAGTTTTAATGTTTTACCTAATCTTTTTTGTTAATTTTACGTCTGTTCCAACCCTAACCGCCCAACCAAAGGAGAAGAAAAGACAAGAAACCCCTCTGAGATAGTATTACAAAGAAAGTTAACCGCATAACATTTTTCTTATATCTGGCACTAACAATATTTTACTTACTTGTAAAATCAAAGCCAGACCCATAAAACTAAACAGCACATAAACCCACCTTGTTCTTGTTACGCTACAGTGTAACATTCGTTCTAATGCAGTAACAAGTAGGTACTAGTGAGTTAATTTAGTTGAGTGGATTCGCCCGTGCATTGTCGCTTGTTTATCGTCACCCCTTGTCACCCCCGTCACCCCCTCCGGTGGGGCAACTTAATGGTATTAAACTTTTGATATAAATGTGTTTGAGCTTAGGATTTTTTGCTTTGACGGGGAATGTGACAAGTTGGAAGAATTTCGGGTTCAATGGCCTTGGTAGAAATTTTCCGAGTTTTTTCATATAACTTTCTTCAGTATTGAGTCTCTTTATATACATTTTTTTACATGGCTATGAACATTATTTTTGGAGTTATCGAGATGTTTACCATGATTTGTGAATTTTGTTGACTGTTATTTCGACGCAGTTTCATGCGTTATAGGCCCAGGTGAGACCGCAATATCGGGTAGGAATTATCGGTTGCATCTGGGAAACGAAAAATAATAATTTTCTATAATTATCATTATCAACATTTTGGAGGGTCATATTGCCGCGTCATTAGGTGACCCTCATAGTTCCTAAGCGTATCCCCTGAGTCATGAGTAAAGAAGCAGTAGAATTACTTATACCAAGTTTATCCGAGCCTGGTAATCTTCTGCCAAATAGTGTCCGGTGGAAGGGTGTGAGGGATCGGTGAAATAACAGGCACATGGACTTAACATTCAGTGAGACTTAGGTTTTGTCATAGTTTGGTTTCGGCCCGTTCTATTACATTAGTTGATATTTTTCATTCGACCCAAGAACTGGAGTAAAATCAATCAAACGCCCACATACTCACATTAGCAATAGCGTTTTCTATTTCTGAACACACAATTACAAGCACAAACTTTATATTCATCACATAGCTTGTTAATTCAAGTTAGCTCCAGGGTTTAGTTTTGCTTTTGCTCAGACTTTATCCGGTGAAATACTGCCACCATACAAACTCAAACTCATTTATTCCTTTATCTCAAGTATCATTTGGACACGTCAAATTTTATACATACAAGTAAACATATTCGTGAGCGTATAACGTGTCACAGAAGCTGATTTGACACATTACATGCACACAGATATCTCACTTATTTCTGCCGCTAAGCAGTGGCACAGTGCAGTCGTATTGCTCTCTTCCAGTGTGTGAAAAAGTACACGAGAAATAGGCACAATACCTATGTAGATAAGAGTCAAAATTGTATAGCCTACCCGTTTTTTGCCACTCTTTGTTACACATCCAGAACTTTATTTTCCTTTATGCTATCAATGAATGTCAATCTATGGTAATGAGCCGACGATGTTAAAGGCCCTAGGCTCTAGAAAGCTAACTTAGGTGGTTAGAAAAATGATAGAATAGAAGGGAATCTCATGAATTTAACCTCCTGTTTACCAATACACCATTAAGGGTTATCGATTCGCGAATATTATAGTCGATACTCTAGCAAAACAAAGCTGAATTTCTATTCGCCTATTTCAACAGCTTCTGGGTAGCATAGTTATTTTGCCAGAAGTAAATTTTTATCAATAACAACTGCCCCGAATTCTGCTAATTTTAAAATGTATTGGAACACATAAAAATGTAATTAAATTTGTATGACATTCAAAGATTTACATCATAATCTTTGAATCGTAGTAAAATTCCCAGGAGACTTGTTATAAAAACGTATGCTATTTTTCATAAAAGATCAATTGACATTTTGCAATCGACATCTTAGGATATGTATTAAATTTTTATAGTATGCACATAGTTCTTTTATATTTTTGTGGTAGGGGAAATATTTATATATCGAACATAATTTTTCTCATAATACAGAGATATACAGGATTACAGTATACAGGTATACAGAAAAAGCGTAACTAGCGTAACGGTAAAAGGATTCGCTTTTAATGGTCAAGTTTCATTTCTGTATGATTCATTATTTGGTACATCCTGTGAGCTACAAGCTAAGTCTACCGACCGATGTGAAGCTTCCTGTAAAAACTTTTCCACGATTGCAACCTTAATCCATACAAATAAAGTTTAAAATTAAATGCTTGGTAGATGCTTTGTTAAGATTTACGTGTCCTGGAAAATCCATTATTTTTCCTTTTAGATTTGCGTTTAATGAGCCATTTACTGTAATTGTTATTTTATGCTAAGAAGTAATTTCTGCAAAGGTGGAATAATATTACAGTGGTAAGCCGTTATTGCTTGATGAAAATATTTATTAATATATGTTTTTTTATCTAAATCGGTTTATTGGTTGCTTGTTGAAACCGTTGGTTGAAGTTAAAACAATTTTTTGTTTTGTGACGTTGAAACTCAACGAATAAGCAATAGTAGATTTCTAATTTCACACATTAGACTAGGAATTTTTAATACCGGTGCACTTTTTTTAATTTATGCGTTGAAAATATACAAAAAAATCTTTCCTCTATATAATATTAGCGTAGATTTAAAATATGATGTCATATTCCAATTTCATTAATTTCAATGATAAATTACATTCATTCATGACTAGCCGATCTGAATGATGTTTTCTTGTCTGATTCAGAAATTTAGCATCAGCTGTCAAACACGTAGTGGCAAAAATACCACAGAAAAAATTACTTTCAGTTTTTCCCTATTTCTGATGTTTCTCGTAAACTTTCCAAAGACAATAATGAAATAAAAATCAGCCAAATCAGTATCGCTGTCTTACAGTTAAAACAAGACTAAAACGTATTTATATTATAAAATACATAATTGCTAATCTTTTGCCGGAAATCCACTTCAAATATTTTAACAGTAGGTAGTTTGACGTTACAGAATAGTAAAATTGAGTTTATTATTTTATTTACTACAAAATATCAAACTTGATTTCAGTCCTACTTTATTTAGTGTATAAATTGATGCCGAAACGGTACTTTGGCTTCCGTTATGGAGACGCCACGAGCCAGACAGACGCTGTATCTGGTGCCCGACTGTCTGGCGCCTCGCTTATCGATATTCGCGGTGGCTTGTACAGGGGTTGCATCCTCAAAACAATCATTTACTTTAGCTTTTGAGCTTTTAAAGTGTGTTGAATGTTGTTTTTGCTACTGTACACACACAATTATGCTGCAGTTATGCAAATGTAACCGCAAAAGTGTCTTCCTAAAAATCTATGCCCATTCTTACGTCTATTTTTTGTTTGGATTAAATTTACCACGTTTTTCTTCAGAGGTGCCATGTGGACCCGTCCACATTCGCGCAGAATAAGGTGACAAATAAATGTGATCATTTTGAATCTTTTCATATTTTTGATTTTGATTTGAGCAAGTTACACACCCGTCTCGGGTGACGGGCGCAACGAGAAGCGACTCGGGTCTTCTAATACTTCGGTCGGGAATACCTAATTCGTATTGCTGTTGTTATGGACTGAAGTAACCGCTTAACATCAGATGGGTCTTCAGCTCATCTCATAACATAAATAGTATAAAAAATATTTTTTAACTATTACTAAGAATTTCGAGGCTGAATTGCCGCTACATTGAATTAATCTCCCTATTTATTATCTATTTAATAATAGCATGTGTTGCAGAGTTTTGGTTAGGAAAAGTCCTTGAGATATTTTATCCCGATGTGTCAGAAAGATACAATGCGTTGCTCTTTAGGTGTTCACCTATATAATAAATATACACAAATAAGAACTAATGTTGCTAGTTACGCGCATAAAATATTTTTTAACATCGGTAAGTGGTTTCTCATGCGAAACTACTTCACGAAATGCGATAAATCACGAAAAACAACCTTTAAATGAATACAAATGATAGCTCACCTCGTTAAAGGAAAGAGCGGAAGTGATGGTATCGGCGCGCGTTACACCGGAAGTGGGAGGGACTAACGACTGAAGATTGCACCCCGACACCATCTAAAATCTGGAGACGTTATGGTGTGATTGTTGATAAGGTTTTGAATATTTATCTTACTGAATGAAGCTGAAAGAGAAGGGTTATCCTTTCAGCTGGTTCTTGTTTTTATACTCAAGCTATATCTATGCAATAAAAAATAATGGTATCTACTACAAAGTTAAGATTATCCTAACATATTCAATTTGAAAGTTATTTACACACAATCTGAGAAACGCCTAATTTAAAACTGAAATATCGAAGTGCAGCGCATTTTTCACTTTCAAAGCATTATCGACCTTATGAACGTTAGAATAATGGCACAAATAAATCATACTCAAGCATTCCGCGTGCGGGTCACGGAATACGCGCGAACCTAACGATAAGTGAGAATAATTAACTTCTGACATTATTGCTCGCAAAGTTGGCAATATTTTAAATACTTAACCGATTTCGCTTAGTCATTGCATAATTTTATTTAAATTTATTAATTATTTATTTTACTAAATACAAAGTATTTCATTTTTATTCTTAAGGTTCATTTTCTAAAGAAACTCTTATGAAAGCCTCTCGGTGTGAGCGCCTGAATCAATATCTCAGTTTTTAAAAAGAACAACACCATTCATTGTTCATTATCATATTAATTAGTACAAATCATTTTCCAGTTGATAAACTCGAAATTGTAGCTGCATTTGTTAGTTCAATGATAATTAGGGAGGTCTCCGCGTAATTTGGACCGCATTAGCGATACCGAGCAGATTGCGGGGAGCTTACCAGATAAAAGGGTAATTTTCCCCGACAAAGCCCGGGTTTTTGTAGTGTTTTTAGATAAGGAACTTTGGCAGCTACGCTTTGGACAATTTCTTATATTTATGAAAAAAAAAAAACAACAAATTAAGCCTTCTAATATAAAACGTGAAAATGATAGTATATATAATATGAATCATAACGATTTGAGTGATTACATAGGTACTTAGGACTCCCAACGTTCAATCGAATCGAAGGTGCAAATTCAGAGCAGATTCTATTAGTCTACCAAATAAATAATAGCTATCATAATGTTTGAAATCACATCTTGTAACCAAGTATTCGAAGATATGTGACAAATAGGTACCAATCCGAATTTGGCTTTCGTTTGAACCTATTGTTGGCTCTCTGAAGGCATATCCATATAAACATATTCTAAAATAGACATAAACTTACCAGTAAGTTGGTATAAGCTACTTACAAGTATAACGGATAACCATATACGTATAGAATTTAAAAATATCTAAAGACCGTGATTAAACAATATAGCCCATTATAGTAGATATATATAATACTACATAACTCTAAAACTTGCGGTTTTTTATATTTTACATGGACATTTCTTCACTATCAAAATATTATCGACTTTTTCTAGCGTAGAAATAGTGTAAAAAACGAATCATACTCCTGCGTCATCTATCTATCGCAGAATAGATCTAGAAGGACGCGTGAACAGACGATGATACTTTTTGACATAAACAATGTCTAAAAGTGTGTACTGCTAAAAAAATGTTTTGGCAACAATAATATAGAATTTTTTAATTCATTATTTTGACGGCAACGGAGCCTAATTAGCAGTATCTTGTTTTCGAAGCCAGAAGTTCCAGTTCCTCACTCGTATGACGAGCTAAAGCGAGATAAAGTTTGTGTTCGGATCTTGGATATTTGTTGTCCATGATTTTTTTTATGTGAATGATGATTCACACAAGCTAACGGCCCACCTAATGGTAAGTGGCTACCATCGCCTATAGACGCTAGCAACACTTGAGGTGTTGCCAACGCGGTGCCTATCAGCCTACCTGTGAAAAGATAATGTCCGACCTAGTATCCTACTCTCAGTGCTGTAACATCTGCACCCTGAACAACGAGGCAAATGATAACGAATTCGATGTGGCTACGATCTGGGCGAATGTTATTTGAACCTATGAGTAAATCCTAGTGCGTTATTGGACTGTTAAAACTTAAATTGAATGGTATGCTAAAATAATTTCTTGTTAAAGCATGGGCAGTTGTGTAATTAGCAGAGCAGTGTACACGTAAGTTAAAACTCTAGACAAATACACAGGGCCGCTAATCGCAGTCAGACATGCAAACATGAACTTTTCACTATATATCGGTTTAACGTAGTTTTGTGAATTAAATTTATGGGAATCCAGCCTACCGTATTCTGGTAGGAAATAATTTTGTTCAATTTTATGAAAGTATCAGTGAAAAAGTAACATTTCGCAATTATTTGGGTTTCCACTTGCTCGCGGTCGTAGCAGTAGAACTGAAGCTAAGTTCGTCCGGAGAAGTACGTACTGCCTCCACACCTGGTAATCGGCCGTAATAAATATGGTAATAAATATTTACAAAAAAAAAAGAAACGGTGGATTGCAATTAGGGTTCGCAAAGTGATTTTTAATTAATAATTCGAAATATTCAGATTTTATGAAAACTTCTGTATCATTTGATATTGCTTCCTCATTCCCACACCCAACATTCTGATGGTACAACATGTCAGACGGACAACCAAGTGATCCAATAAGGGTACCATTTTTGGCTTTTGATGTAAAAATGCAACCCTAAAAATTATAATATGTATCGGTTCACAATTGGCGAATATATCGTATAACAAACATATAAAAAAACATATGCATTCGACAACAAAACCGTCGTCTGCCGTCTATTTTTAAAGTCGATTAAAAAGGACAATTCACATTTCAAAGTCAAAGTCTAAGTCAAAAAACCTTTGTTTCCGTTGAATTCTTAAAAAATACTCTTCTTTACATATCCGCTAAGCGTCCATCATGTAGAAAGAGCGAACGAAAGATTACTTTATATCTTTTCCCTATAAATCAAAGTACAATGTAAATATTTATATATACCTAAGTACAATGGTTATCTTAAGGCCGATATCTCCCGTAAAAGTTCCGATATTTTTTTGCAATTTTCGATCATCATATATATACCTATAGTTACTTTATTATCATATTTTTATATCATAATTGACTAACTTAAAATTGCTATTAATTAGGTTTAATCACTTATTAAGTTATTTGACGCATTAAGTGCCGTAGAATTTATTCGTATGGAACCCATACCTTAGACATCCAAATCGGTCCAAAATAATACGTAAATTAGCTACTTACGTAAACTAGATTAATAAATGTCCGCTAATATTCAATGACTGATTTAAAAGTCGAAAAAAAACTCGTAATCCCCTATTTCTCACCTTAAAAAACATCCAAATCAATTTACACCCTGCCATCTTAAAAAACATCCAAATCAATTTACACCCTGCCATCTTAAAAACCATCCAAATCAATTTACATCCTGCCATCTGAAAAAACATCCAAATCAGTTTACAACCCAGCGAAAAAACAGTGACAGAAATCAAAATACGCAATTCCGTTTATTTGAATGCCGTATTTTTTCTAGTTATTTTTATAACAACCAAACTATTGAACTAACTTTAATAAAATTTCTATAAAAGCAATCTGAAAAAAAAAAAAAATAATAAATTGATCTTTAAATAACGAAGCAGGTACCAAACATTAAAAAAATAAAAAAACAAATTTACTAGCTCCGAAAGTTACTTGAAAAGCGGCGTGAAGTGCCAACTTAAGACCTTGTAGACGGATAACATATTAACCCCAAAGATAAAAGTTACAACGCAGTGTAATGTTATGAGCAACAAAATCGTAGCATATTAGTCCGACACTAAAGTTGACATTAACACATACGTAAAATTGAATTGGTGTACAATATTTCGTTAACATTTTCTGAATTTCAAACCAATTTGGAACTTGAATCAGCCGTAAGTTATTTTTGTTTGTATTATTATTAAGCGTTTTAAATGAAACAACTGGTGCTCTAGAATTTCTGTAGAACATACTTTTTTCACCCTTTCCTTCAAAATAAAGGGAACGTAAGTGATTAAAGTCGCTTTTTTAGATCATTTGTAAATTTTCGCTACCTACAAGATTATAATAGCATCTTAACCTAAAGGTGTAAAAGCGTTTGTTTGTACATTTTTTTAATTATGTATAGCCCCAAACTAAGCATAGCTTGTACTATGGGAATCAGATAAAAGATTACTGTCATTTAAAAACATTCATATCATTATTTATATAAATCATTCCACTCCAACAGGTGAAAATTAGGGGATTAAAGTATTGAAGTAGTTTTTTAATCATATCCTAATTATACAAAATAAAAACAGTGTTTCAAACTGTCAATGTATGAATAAAAACCAACATACTGTTTAATACACCACACCTGGAATTTTCCGCCAAGCAGTAATGCTAGCATTACTGTGTTCCGGTGGAAGGGTGTGGGTGCCGGTGAAATCACATGCGCATGAGACGTATCATCCCCGTCTCGGGTGATGGACGTAGCAGGATGAATGCAACTCAGTGTAAAATCCCAATCTTATACTGAGTCGCATTATTGTTGTCATGGGCGGGGGTCGCCACTTACCACCAGGTGGGCCCTCAGGTCGTTCCGTCACACTATCAAAAAAAAAAAAATAGTTATTGTCTTTGTTGCAGAGTGTCTGATCCCGATGTGGGTCTTGGAGTAACTGCATCGCCACGATGCACCAATGCTCGCTGCTCATACTCACCCTGCTATGTGTCACTGTCAAAGGTATGATGTCAAATAATATGTGTCACTGTCAAAGGTATGATGTCAAATAATATGGTTTTACTGTCAGTCATTTAACGGCTCATAGCATACACAACTCCGTAGATAGATTTCGGGCGGCCAGAAGCTAGTCCGTAGACACCTTTTGAATCCCTACGTACCCCCTGGGTACTAAAAGAGCAACAAAAAGTAGCAGTAGAACTTGTGCAAAGTTCGTCAAGAGCAGTACTGACTCCACATGTGGTTATCTGTTATTTGGATTAATATTCTGATCATTATATTATATTATATATAGTGTATTGATAAATGTATATTTTACTAAAATATTTCTCCACTTTCAGACATTTCCGGTAGCTGGGAAGAATGGTGGACCTACGACGGGATTTCAGGTCAGTATGATAAAAGGTAGCATATTTTTTTTATATCTTCTGCTTTGTTAACAATTTGTTATGTTGTTAACAATTGTTATTGTAACAACACATAAAACATATAATAATACGATAAAACAAATTTAATGCTTAAATTAGTTTATTAGAGAAAACTTACTTGTGAGGGATGTGTATTTTGTGTATCCATAAATTGTTATTATTCTCCTTCCAATATGCCTTAAAATACAATAGTTTGACCTATTTTAAGGCATATTGGTTATTTAAGGCATATAAATAGGCTTAAATACCAAGTCCAGAATAAGTATAAAATAAATTTATTGCCAATGAGATTGATACATATTTTTTTAGCTACAATTTACTATTAACATTATAGATGTAATTGACAATATAAAAAAATAGACAAAGGTTTAGGTAGGGCTGGTTTTCAGCATACTCTTTGCTCGAACTTGAGACACACTAGTGCAAATCTGAATCCTTAATTTCAGTTCTGTCATGATTTAAGTGAAAAATACCACGTTCTTGAAACGGCGACTTAAACCATCGTGATTAAACCGGCATGCCTTAGATCCATAAATTGAAAGACATAAAATAGGCCAAGCCCATTCACTCTCAACTATCGAGAGTAGGCCGGTGTCCCTGCAGTGGGATCATTAGGGGCTGGTACAAGCATTATGATAATTCAGTTTGTACATGTGGTTGTAATTCAGGACAGTTCAATCAAACGTTGAAGGAATCATTGGCCCCAAGTTTCGGGTTCACCGCACCGGTACTAACGACACAGTCCCGGCCACACTATCATTAAGATGCTATCTGTGATCATTACCCGGCATTCTACTTGTCCGGGTCTACTCCTCCCGCCACAGGATATAAAAAACGGCTGGATTACATCTAACTTAAACTCAGGATATCTTTATACATTCCTTTAGATCTCAAGTATCGTTCGGACACGTCAAATTTTACGTTTATAACTAACATATTTGTGCGCAAATAACGCTAGTTTTAATTTATTTTTATCTTTATAATGTCAGCTCTTTAGTAGAACTCTTGGCTAAGAACTGAGACATGCATAAAGGTATACTAAATTAATGTCAGATTTCATGTTGTAACGAGTCTTATTTGTTAAGATTACAAAATAGACTTTAATACTTTTATACCTCATTTTTTGCTAGAGGTGTGGTTTTTCTTTCGGAAGTACACTATATATCAAAAAGCTAGTGTATTATATAAATACACTATATATTAAAAAGCATCCGAATTTGAAAAACACTATACTTTTCGCCTGCCAAAAAATATACCAACTATAACTATATACTATATACTCAAATTCTCTAGGTAAATAAAGTCCCTAGTTATTCTAATTTGCCTATGACCGCATCGTTCAGGTGACGAGAATGGGGAGAATGGGGCATGATATTGGGGACAAGTAGTTATAAAACTAGACGAGGTGAGGTGACAATGGCTGTTGAAAAAGTTGATATTCCCACTCAGTTTGTTGAATTTTGATTAGAAACACAAAGGCCAAACTCCAAAGATATTCACCAAAAAACTTTTTTTGCTAAGGCCTTCATCACAAAGGCATGGCGAGTAGTGTTGATGCTTGTTAAAGTAGTTGATAAGTACCTTTTTGGGGATCCATGTCGCTCTCGACCGTAAGAACCCTCAGAGTTGTCCCCCAGTCACTCATCCCCTGGGTGCTGCGAAAGGATCAACCCAAAGTAGCAATAGTATGTGCTCATACTCACACCAGCCAAATTCGTCAGAGAGGCACTGGCACTATTCTGGTAATCTGCCACCAAGCAGTGTTGCACTCGCATTGCTGTGTGGTGGAACGGTGTAAGAACCGGTGAAATTACAGGCGCAAGTGACATTTCTTGTCAATATCAGAGTGACAAATGCAACGCGATGCGACTTGATTCTTCTCGTATTAAGGGAGGACCGAAGTCGTTTTATTGTTTATAGGCGGCAGTAACCTCATGTCAGCGTCAATATGGCAATATATAAAACAAAAAAATACTATTTTTTTTATCTGTCTGTTTGTTCCGGCTAGTCTCCGAAACGGCTGGATCGATGCTATTAAGAGTAACTTAGGATACATCTATTCTAAAATGAAAAAAAAAAATATTAGAGTTCTGCGCAAATAGTAAAGATACATTCCACGTGGACGAAGTCGCGTCGAACAGCTAGTTATGACTAAACATCATGCGTCTCACATGAGTATGGAATTATAAAAATCACCCTTCTTTGTTTAAACTAAATTCTGTCTTCTTTTAAGTCCTCCAAACCCAGAAAAGACGGCATTTCCAGCCTATTTACAGCAAACAAAAGTTTGGTATGTCCCATATATTCCAAACGTGCGGACACCCGAACGCATTACGCACGATTCAATACACTATGATGACCAAATTTTGCGGTGTCCCGGATTTCTATTCATTGACATCGGGCGGGATTGAATAGTTTTCCGTGTGAGTTACGTTTTTGACCCGATTTGGGTTGTCATCGTTAGGATTGAAGGCTTCGTACTACATACTTACTAATACATCCAGTATCTATACAATACAAACAAATCCTACTAATATTATAAACGCGAAAGTTTGTAAGTATGGATGGATGTTTGTTACTCAATCACGCCAGAACGGCTGAACGGACCTGGATGAAATTTGGCACCGAGATAGATTATAGTATGGAATAGCACATAGGCTACTTCTTATCCCGGAAAAATGAACGGTTCCCGTAGGAAGTCCAACCGCGGGTAACACCGCGGGGCGCAGCCAGTAAAATAATAAGTCTTTTTTTTATGTAAAAATAATAGCTTTTTTCTAAATTCAGTTAAAACAAACAAACTAAAAAAAAAACAATTTTTAATATTTTTTTTGTCTGTTTGTGTCGGTTAATCTCCGAAACGGCTGGACCAATTTTGACAGAACTTTCACTGGTAATAAAGAGATGTTATAAAGAGTAACTTTTAATTTATGAAAAATATTATTATAAAAAATTGATCCACGAAAAAAAAAACACACGGATGAAGTCGCGGTTGTGCTCCGAGATAACGTACGCATGGAGTTTAAAAAAAAAATATATTTTTTTTTAATTGTTTGGGCTGTTTTAAAATATATATTTCAATTAGTATTTCAATTCTATAAAACAATACTAGGTAAAAATAAAACAACTAATTACACAAATTAAGTAGTGAAACATACGACTCACCTAAATAATACAAAGTGAAAAAATCATTTACTTAAGATTTAATTTGGCATGAGCTAATTAGAAACGCAATTATTTTACAACGAAATGTATTTAAAAGTATTGATATAAAATTTGAACTGTTCATAGATGCAATAAAAATTAAATGCATTAATTCACAAATGAACAGATTGGATGTTCGGATAATGACTTCGTATACAACTGTCTTATTTAAAATTCCAATTGAATATTAACGGCGTTATTTCAAGTCGCTTCGCAATCGGATCATTAACTTAACGGCCGAAATGTCAACATTTTACGTTCCGCATGTAATTAGAGAACCGTTTTCAGTATAATGATGATGTCCATTTTAAACGCTCGAAAATAGATGTTAGTTATAATATATAATAATGACACGATGTTAAGTTGGTTTGGGGGGTCCCGTTACTCGCGTCCGTAGATGGGTACCCTTTGATTCCCTAAACCAACCACAAGTAGTACACCAAACCACAAGTAGTACACACACGCAGTAGAACTTGTGTCAAGTTTTGACTTTCAGTTTGTACCGATTTCCGACTTTTTCCGTAAATATATCAAATAAATTGTACTATTACATTATTTCGCACAGAACTCGCGATTTCTGTTAGATTTCGGTGCATTGTGTAACTTGTCAAAGCTCCAGTCGCATTATATGCTTTCGACTTTAGTAATAAATGTACTATAATATGTATACTATACTATATTATACATATTATAACTGTATTCGTAGGAGGGCGTTGATACTTGCGACACAGTATTTTACTCCTGTAGGTATCACCGTTATTCATAATATTTTGTGTTTCATTGTTATTATGTTCCAAATAAACTTATTATTATTATTATATAATATAATATAATACAAACATTGTCCTGTCAGTCAAATAAAAAAAATAGAAATCGGTCGAGCTATTTTCGAGTTTTAGCGTGTTAACGAACAATAATTGATTTTTGTATAAATAGATAGATAACTATGAATATCCGATTACACTTGCAGCTTGAAAAGCAGATGGGTAAACCACCCAGGTACTGATCATTTTGCTTTCTACCCTCAGGTCCTGGATTCTGGGGGCTGATCAACCCGCAATGGAGTATGTGCAACAAGGGGAGACGGCAGAGTCCCGTCAACATTGAACCAGAAAAACTACTATTTGACCCTTGGCTGAGAGATATACAGTTCGACAAGCACAAGGTACACGATTTTGTATGAAATTACAGGAATTACATCCCCCGGGTGGTGCAAAGGAGCAACCCAAAGTAACAATAGAACTTGTGCCAAGTTCGTCGAACTTAAGTAATCCGAAGTACTGCTGCTAAGCAGTGATACACTCGCGTTGCTGTATCTCGGTAGCAGAGTGTGGTTGCCGGTGAAATTGCAGGCAATTGAGGCGTAACATCCTAGTCTCTAAGTGACGGTCGCAATACATTGACACTTCGTTTTTCTCATAGTTTAGTAGGGGAAGACCTGAGTTAAATTTTGGTTGTTAATGGGTGGTAACCACTTAACATCAAATGGGCCATCAGCTGGTCCCATAACTTTAATCTCATTAAAAAACCCAGGATTTTCCGTTACTATTACTAGCTAACTTGTATAACTAGCTGCGCCCGAGGTATTACTCGCGGTTTTCCGGGATCAAAAGTAACATAAGGTTACTTTTGATCCCGTGATTTCATTTAAATCTGTTGAGCCTTTTGATGGTGAAGGAGTAAAAAACATACACACATAAATACAAGCTTTATAACATAAGTGGGAAGTGTTAGTAACTCGCGGTTGGCCATCCTTAGGAGAAACTGCACTTTTCCGGGATCAAAAGTAGTCTATGTGTTAATCCATTATATAATCTATTTCTAATCTATCTCTGTACCAGATTTCATCCAGATCATTTCTGCTGTTCTAAGTGATTGAGTAACAAATATCCATCCAAAACTTTCGCATTTATAAAAGTAGTATCGGTGTTTGCATTTACGTTTCGCAGTGAGCCTATGCATTTATAAAACTATCACAAATTTTGTATGCCAACTGCAACGTTCCATATCAGCCCGCATGTAAGCTGGAAAAACGCGCTATCTCACAGCTTTACATGTTTTAACATAGGATCAGTGAACTGAACTGAGAGCTGGTTCATATACATGCATTAAAAATTGTAATATGAATATTTATACAGTGGGCTTATAATCCGACGATATAGTTTGATTTTCGGTTTTGGTTTTGTTTTAGCTAACATGAACATGAATATTGATGAAAATTATTCTTTTGATAGGCAAAGTGTTGTGTTAACATTGCAGAATAGTTTATTTCCTGATGTCTGTCCGCAAATAACCAAAATATACTGAAATGATTTTTTTTTAATTACTTAAATTGTTTCTTAAAATATGTTCTCATTCTGCTAGTGTGTAATTAAGGAAAATGCTATTTTATTCTGATCAAAGAGCATTTTAATAAATATTAATAAAATGCTCCGTGGCTTAGTTGGTAGTAGCCCTGCCTTTGACTCGAGGGGTCCCGGGTTCGATTCCCGGCCGGGGCAAACTTTGTGTGGTGAGCATGAAGTTTTTTCTCGGGTCTTGGGTGTTTGTCTTGTGTTTCTGTGTTTGTCCATGCCATCTGCGACACAGGGAACCCTAGTGCAGAGGTATGAGTGTGTAAACGTTTAATATTATTTTATTATAATTATTCACGTTTCACACTACCTAAAGTAAGCATAGTGCTTAGTTTTAGGGCTCTAGATTTCTTATTGAATTCATTCTTATATTTTTTTTAGATTACTAGTACTTTAGTAATGTTTTGGTAAAAAAAAATGGCTATTTATTATATTATAAATAATAAATAAATATCCAGTTCTCATCATTTTGCCACACTTCCATTGAAAGATACTAGACTAAAGTAGGAACTAAACGATTTAAAAGTCATAAAAGCAGAAAGAATATAAAATAGTTATGTCTCTATTAAACGAAAGTTTCGCCATTAGGATTTTTGCACTCTACCATTTAAAAAACACACAGCCGTCACAGGAATGCAAAAAAAACAATTTAGTTTACTAATAAACAAAGACTTAGAAAATCTCAGGTAACAAACATAAAAAACAGCCAAATTGACAACCTCCTCCTTTGGTAGTCGGTTGAAAATCAATACACCTATGCCCTTAATGAATAATTGAGAACTTTTCACAATGCACAGTAATGTAAGGTAATGTATTCCAACGATAGCGTATCGCTCGGACATTGCCATTTTTGCTGCTACGGTCGCAACGTACAGCGCTTTATCGCATAATATTATGGATGTTTTGTAGCACATTTAAATTGAATATATGAAAATTTCGCGACATAAATAGAAGCTAGAATTTGCAAGAGTTTAGTTCCATTTTATACAATAATGTTAATAAATATTCTTAAACATTTTACATCGCCATCGAGCCCCAAATTAAGCATAGCTTGAACATGTAAGGAACCTGATTACTGAGAAAATATTGATATATATTTTTTTTATAAATACATCTATCTATGTTCGTTAAAAAAGTCTCCCAGGGGCATAAACGCCGATTTTCAATCTGAACGTTGCTGGTTCAAACACCCACGTGGACCAATGATTTTTTTCACATGAAAAATGTATGTGCACAATACCATGTTCTCCAAATGGTGAAGGAAAACATCGTGAGGAAACCGGCACGTCTTAGAATCAAAAATTCGAAGCCATGTGACGTCTACCAATCCGGATTGGGCTGCCTTGGTAGATTAAAGCCCATTCACTTAGAAGCTGGTACGGATGTTCGTCGAATAAATGCTTATCCTGTCGTATATCGTAGAAAGCAGAGCTACTACCAACCAAGCCGTGAGTTCAGTCATACTTAGGAAAAAAATCTGTAAAACAATTTGTGTTGTGGTTTTCGAAGACAAGTTATCGTTAACAAAATATTCATGACTATCGTAAACAAGTTCGAACCGACACAGGGCGGGCCACTCCCGCTTTATCTACTTTACACTGAAGTTATAAAAACAGCTATCTAGATACGGCCAAAACTTATAATAATTTTTCCCAATAGTTATAAGTAAATGCGCGACAGAGCTTCGCTTGTTACTGGGTAAGAAATTTAAAAAAAAAAATGCGTTTTTACAAGAAATATAATTATACAGGTAAACAACAAAACCCTATCTTAATACAAAAATTCATTGAAATTGTTAGAGCCGTTTCAGAGATACGCGATATAAATAATTATACAAGAATTGCTAGTTTAAAATTGTAAGATAAATTAATAAATTAATATTCATGATCATCTCACTCACCGCTATCTAGCCCCAAACTAAGCATAGCTTATGCAATGGTAATCATAAATTATAGAATACTTGTTGTTAAGTACTTTTTTTATAATACACTAGCTGACCCGGCCACGCGTTGCTGTGGCTAACGTTTTTGTAATTGTGACTGTCAAGTAATAGACAAATTTGCAATAAAATAATATTGCGATCATAAATTGAGATGTGAGCTATCCTATCTTTCAAGTTGGATCAAACTGCACACGGTGTACAAATTTGATTAAAATCGGTTAAGTAGTTTAGGAGTCCATCGCGGACAAACATCGTGACACGTAATTTATATATATTAAGATATTAACACCAAGATAAACACTTATGTCATTTATGTTTGTCTTAGAATTGATTATCCTGAGTGAGAATCGAACCCAAGACCAATACACAGGATAAGCATTTGTGTAACGAACATAGATGTCTGTTCTGTGTCTATTTATATGTAATATACGTAAGTAAAGATTTAAAAAAAAAACATATAAGTACTTTTTAGTTTGGGGCTAGATGGCACTGTCTGGATTTTAGGTGAATATTTGTATTTATTTATAACCGTACCAGTCTCTAATGTTCCCACTGCAGGGGCTTTGATCTACCACGGGAGCCCATTCCGGATTGGTAGTATCACATGTCTTCGAATTTTTGGAGTTTAAGACATGCTGGCTTCCTCACGATGTTTTTCTTCACCGTTTCGAGAACGTGGTATTGCGCACATTAATTTTTCAAGTGAAGAACTTATTAAGGCACTTGTGGGTTGAACCAGCGATCAGATTGAAAGTCGGTGTTTGTGTCCCTGGGCCACCACGATCTCTATACTACTTTGGTTTTCCTTCAAATCTTTTTTTATATATTTATATTACTAACAAATTATAAGTTCTATGAAGGTTGTCACTTCTAGTGACGTGACACCCGTGTTCCCCAAACATCGCGTGCCAACCGGCAATATGTCATCTCCACTCAAAGCGCATAAGTTTCCAGGGCTTTAATCAAGGTGTGGTCATTGATTGATAGAATCGCCTAGCGGGTAACCACTGGTTGTAAGCGATTTGGAATGGTGTTATATTTTAAGCAAAGACGATACGACATGTTAAAATAGAAATAGGAAGTCCAAAATCATCATACGCGAATGTTTGTTACTCTTGCACCCTCAACTGTCCATATTGCTTGCGAAAGCAAAGCTATCTTTGATCCCGATAAGGCGCGGAGCGCAGCTATGCAATAAATGAAGGGTACGTTAAGATATCGCTACCGGCTATACTAGTCGATTATCCACGTTGGAGGCTTTCAAGCAGCTTGAAAACTCCGACACCAGAGTAGGCCACTCACTTACACGAAAGAAGATGAATATGCCACAAGAAATAAGAAGAATTTTAAGAATTTTATCGTAATGTATTGTATCCTAAAGCGGTCTTCTATCAACAGGTTAGCGGCGTTCTCCAAAACACCGGCCAGTCTCTGGTATTCCGGGTGGAGAAGGATTCCAAGCATCAGGTCAACATCAGCGGCGGTCCTCTCTCCTACCGGTATCAATTCGAGGAGATCTACTTCCACTATGGCATGGAGGACAACAGGGGGTCGGAGCATCAGATCGACCACCACACTTTTCCTGGCGAGGTGAGGTGATATTCTCTCCTACTCTTGCACCTGGCTAAAGATCCCTTCCACATCACATAACAGTCTATAGCACAGTCCCTGTGTCCCTGTAGTAGACCTAATCTCAATAAGCAAGAGACAATTAAGTACCACAGGAGCCCAATATTGTTGATGTCATTTAAGTAGCAGTAGATTTAATATCACGTTCGTCCTGAGAAGTACTGTTTTACACCTGGTAATCTGCTGCCAAGCAGATGCACACGTATAGCTGTGGAGGAGTATGGACACCGGTGAAATCACAGGTGCAGACGTAACATCCCCGTTTCCGGTGACGGCCACAACGTGGTGCGACTTAGGTCTTCCGTCGGGGAGGACCTGAGTCGTATTGCTGTTGTTATGGGCGGAGATAACCACTTAATGTCCAGTCACTTTTGTTACATAAAAAAAGTAATACTTATAAAGTAATTCAGCTTCTCATACTGTGGTAAGAGAAGAGGTGGAGAAGCTGTTTATAGGCGGTGGTAACCAGATAACGTCAGTGAACCATAACTTTGTCTTAGAAATGTGTGAAATCAAAAATCAAAACAAAATTCTTAAATAGTTTCTCGCTTTGTTTTACCTTTTTGAGATCTTGTGAGTGTTTAAACTTAATTGAAATACAACATTTCGGTTTAGAAATTTCAATGCAAATTCAGAGTACTTGGAGTTAATTACAAATCGAAGATGGTCGCAGATAGTTCCGGAGTCTAGCCACAATTAGCGCAATGCGGTGAAAGCTCTCGGACTAGCAGATAAACTTCTGTCAACTTGCCACCCAGTATTGAATAGTAAATGCTGCTCTAAACATTATTTAAGCAAACAGGAGAGAGAAATACGGATATTTCAGGGACAGGGAAAAAGATGGGTCACTGTATTGTAGGATTGTTTTTTTAGTGGTTAAAAAACACATCCCGTTTTTTGCGTCTAAATAAATAACAACCATTAAAAAAAAAAAATACCGACTTTAATACTTTCATCCCTTATTAAAGTTTACTTAACTTTACAAAATGAAACAAACAAATCAGTATACAACGGGCGAAGAAAAAAGTCACAGGAAAGCAAAATACGCATTTTCGTTCACTTTTATGACATATTTTTTGCCAGTTATTTTGATTTAACAACTAAATTATTTAACCGATTTTAATATTTTTTTCATGGGACCAATCTCAAATCATATCCTTCTAAATATAATAAGAATTTTCAAAATCGGTTCATAAATGACGTAACAAACATTAAGATTCATTCACTTCGGAGGGCACGTTAAGATGCCGATCCCAGCTATACTAGTCACTAAGCCATGTCAGAGCCCTGGGTCGCTAAAAACTACAACAACAAAGTTGATATACTCACATGTAGAAAACAAAATAGAAAAATCTGGATTTAAAGTCAACATAAAATATAATAATTCTACACCGGATGCGTGCGGAGTACTGCAGAGTAATGCAAACACTACTGCTTGGCGGTAGATATAAGATGTGGCGACAGTACCTCTCCGGACGAACTTGGCACAATTTTACTGCTTCTTTGCTCCTTTCGACCCAGAGGACACGTTCCCTACGTGTCCTCTGGGTCGAAAGGAGCAAAGGATACTCACAAATATACAAAACGAAATAAAAATATATCTCTTTCTATTGTTTGAAAATTCTGAACAGTTCCAAAGCAACTTTCGGCATTTATTACTGTTTTCAGACATTATCGCTTATAGCCCGTTCATTACAAATTAACACCTCGAACTTTGCGTCATTATCGGTTCCAATTTGGTACCGCGGTCTGAATTCAGAAGTTTAGCCGTCTCTTTGCTTGAACGGAATCGGAAGAATTTCGGTTTTGTTAGCTTACTTTAAGAGTGTTTAGAGGCTATTACTACAGCTGCAACGTCTATCTATCCTATATTTCTTTTTATATTTTTTACTCATCCTCCTGCGCCCATCACTCGAGACGGGCATGATGTGTCTCATGCGCATGTGATTTCACCGGCAGCCACACCCTTCCACCGGAACACAGTAATGCATCCACTACTGCTTGGCGGCTGATTCCGGCTCTCCGGACGAACTTGGCACAAGTACTACTGCTACTTTTGGTTGCTCCTTTAGCACCACCCAGGGGGTACGTGTAGGGGAGCAACTGGACCCCCCCAAATACTTTCGCCTTTATATGTGTGATTTGTTTAATTGAGAATGTCAACAATCAATAAATAATTAGAGAATCACATCGTATTTATTGAAATACGATGAAAATGAAACCAAATCCACCTTCGTTAAATTCCGATAATTCTGCCAATTAGCTGAGTGCTGTTGAGTTTTCCTTCTAATTCATCGATGACAGTATTTGAGTACAGTACTCACCATTTCTTATAGCTCATTAACAAAACGTATTTAATCTTGCTAACCCTTTGGTTAAAGAACATACTTAGCAATTTCTTAGAAATTTTTATTACAATCTTATATTTTTATTACTTATGTAGCGGCACGCTACAGTAAATTCAAAGTTGATATATTAATCTTACTAATATTATAAAGGCGAAAGTTTGTATGCATGTGTGTGTTTGGCTGTACTTTTATATAGCGATAACTTCACCAAATGTGGACTTATTCGGAAGGTTCTTTTTTTATTTGATGAAGTGTAACTTTGGTAAGGTTTTATAGAATTTTCATTTTTTTTATCCCTAAAATCAAAAATGGGAGATTAGAAGACCATTAAAGTTTTCTTCTTCGGATTTTTTGATTTTTAAGTCAGCCACTGAATGTGTCAGAATAACTGATACATTCAGCATTGATCTAGAGCTCCCTGTGTCGCAGGTGGCATGGACACAGTTACGAAGCTCATATATCCAAGTCTCCAGAACAAAACTAGGCTAAGGAGCCGTCGAACTGCAATATTTGATACTGGTTTGAAATCGAAAGGACGTCTATTATTTTACACTACTTACCTCTCAATCATTGTGCTATATTAATGTCAGTTCACTACAAATGGGCCCCTCCTTTGATCAGTACAATTGGTAAATTGTTTCAACCTCGTGGCTTGTGGTCATGGTTTAGACAAAGGCTTGGCCCCTCGGTTTGGCTGGCTGTATTATTTTAATCACTTTGTACTAATGAGAGAAAGCTTTTGGCATTTCTGTGGCCGGATTCTTTTGTGGTAATCGAATTTTCTCGAAGTTTCACAAAACAACTTTTTATTGGGCTAAATTTTGTTCTTTTTATCAAACTACAAGTAACTAATGTATATCATGTTAGTTATATGTTAAGTTATATTAGCTACATGTTAATGTTTCTCACGTCTCCCAGGGCGACAGGAGCAAATAAGCAAGTAGCAGTAGAATTTGTACCCAATTTGTCCTTGTTATCTGTCGGCAAGCAATAATGCATTTGCATTGCTGTGTTCTTGTGGTAGGGTGTGGATGCTTGTAATATCACAGGCATATCCCAACTCCCCACTGTACCTACCGGAGAAGGACTCTGGGTTGCTGTTGGCAGCACGGTTTCAGCGTTTCCTCTGTTGAATCCTATGCTTCGAGTATAAGCTTTTGTAAGTCTATCCTGAGTCAATTTCCTTTGGTGGCTGCAAATGTATGATTACATGTTCTACCGTTTCCCGATTGTTGTGGCTTACATTAAAGGTATATATTTTTTTCAGATCCAACTGTATGGGTTTAATAAAGAGCTCTATCATAACATGTCCGAAGCACAGCACAAGTCACAGGGCGTAGTTGGGATATCTCTAATGGTGCAGGTAAACTATGACCTATAAATTATTGATAATTATAAGGTACGATTTGAGTCTTCTCATAATTCGATCGGGGAGAACCTAAATCGTGTTGCTGCTGTTATGAGCGGAGGTAACTTTACATCACATGGGCTTTCACCCGTTACGTAAGGTACTTAAAAAAAATTACTAATAATCTTACCTGCTTATGTAGCTGGTCCTTCAGCAATACTTTCCCTTTCCCATCAGCCTATCAATGTTTACATACACCGGCCTACTCTCGATAAGTAAGAATCATAGCTAATATACGGGAGCAATCTACAATCCGGATTGAAAATGTCTTCGGTTTTTTAATTCTACGAGTATACACGAAAATTTCACCCAGAAATGTTCTGTGAATCATTGAAACTAGTTATTATTCAACTTTATTTGTAACAAATACGATAATTTTCAGATTGGTGAGCCCACCAACAAGGAGCTGAGGTTGATCACAAGCACCTTCAATAAAGTGATATTCAGAGGTAAATACATAATTAAAAAATTAAATATACATAAGTGTAAAGATGTCTTACACACGATACTAAGGCATAGCGTGGACCGCGTAACCGTGCGACCGCGTAACCATGTGACCGCGAAACCATGTGACCGCGTAACCATGTGACCGCGTAACCGTGTGACCGCGTAACCGTATGACCGCATAACCGTGTGACCGCGTAACCGTATAACTGCGTGACCGCACGGTGTCGCATAGGACGCAAGCACTTGTTCGATTACTGTTCCATTCAATACTATGAATGAATAGTTCTAAGTGAATTAATCTTCTTAACTGATGCTGACGTTTTTTTTTTTTTTTTTTTTTTTTTTTTTTTTTTTTTTGTTTTTTTTTTTTACGGTGGAGAAATACTTTACGTATCCCCGCCTCACCGGGGGAGTGTGGCGGGGTATGTCGGGCTCAGCTGATGTTCTATGCTATTGTGCCTCTACCGACTAAAACTCCACCGTTGCTCAAACGTTTGACTAGAACGGGGCTGCGGGACCGTTGTAAACATTCTCCGCTGCCCCGTTAACGTCTTCGTCCGCGTCGGTCCGCGGACCCGCCTCGGGAGGGGAAAGCCCCCCATTCGGCTCAAGTGATGCCCAGGAGCAAGCTGGGCATCAACTCCTCGAGGACCTTGTCCCTAGTGGGGGGTGCCGGATGCCCCCTAACTGATGCTGACGTATTCGTTTCATACGACAACTTTAGTCGCTTTTATTGCTCAATGACATGATTTTTAATCACTTAATGACCTATATTTAATAATTTAATAAATATTTTCTTTCTTCTTTATTTCTTTCTTTCTTTTAACTACTTTGAAAGTATTGAAGTCGGTTTCATTTTCGATTTTTAAATTAGTTCCTTGTTTGAAATGTAGTTTTTCTTAAATGATTCCATTTTCAGGTAGCTCATACCCGATCAAACACCTGCCCCTGAGCTCGCTGCTGCCCAACACACAGCAGTACCTAACGTACGAAGGCTCGACCACACACCCTGGCTGCTGGGAAACGGCCGTGTGGATAATCTTCAATAAGCCTATTTATATTTCGAAGCAAGAGGTAATATTACATTAATTTTTTTAGGAAAAAGTATGAAATTATTATGTTCCCGCGTTCTTCATTCGCGATTGCCAATCCTGCAGACTATTTAACGCAAATAAATATATGAATAAACATGCAATTTTTGTATGTTTATTCATATATTTATTTATTTCGCGTATCTCTACGGATCTAACGATTTGCATGTAATTTTGTGTTTAGATTTGACGAGATGGCGCTGTATTAAATTATCAGCATATTTATTATAAAATAAAAAAACTCTTTTTTGTTAAAATATGAGTTTTTAATAACAAGTACAACAATTATACAGGTAAACTTAAACAAGAAAACCCTATGTTATCCAAATCGTTAGAGCAGGTTTCGAGATTCGCCAAATAAATAAATATATATATAGTAGTTGTAGTAGTAATAAGTAGTAATAGATAATTGACAGATAGACCAAAAAGAGGGGTGTTATAAGTTTGTATTGTGTATCTGTATGTCTCTAAGTGGCAGTGAACGAATGGGCCAATCATGATGCAGGTTCTTTTTCTGTTTGAAAGCGGACATGATCGAGATAATTCTTAACCATAATTTATGAAGATTTGTTCAGGCGTTTGAACATCATCATCTCCACCACACCAAGTCGGGAGTTTTTACATTTTAATAAAATGAACTTCTCTTCAATCAGATGTACGCCCTCCGAAGACTGATGCAGGGATCCCAGTTGACTCCAAAGGCACCCCTGGGCAACAACGCGAGGCCAATTCAGCCACTCCATCACCGCACTGTTAGAACCAACATCAACTTCAACAAGCAAGGAATCCAGGTAAATTACTTCGTGGCGAAACTTACATATATTTTCTTCACAGATTATCTTTAAATTAACTTTAATGTTAAAGTTGAATATATAAAGGTAAAACTGAATGACAACTGTATTAGCTCAATAAAAGCTAGAAGCGTTTGTGTTGTAGGCTTAACCGAACTGCATTGTACCGTGCCATAAATTTTCCAGAATCCCTCTAAGACGGCTCGAATCAAGGTAGCATAATTTACGTTTATAACGAGTAAATACTTAGCGGTTAGAATTGCTTAGATTTCCATAAAAATTACTTGGTTTCTTCTTCGTTTCATTCGGGGATTTCAATGAATCATTGACAATGAAGATAGCCATAAATCTATAGATAATCTTTGTCTACTAAATTGCCGTTCCATCTACACAAAAAAATTTCAATCCAATCGTATCGCTTAAAAAAATTATATCATACCCTAAATGACTGCTGAAAGCAATGCAATTGGATTGCATTACCTTAGCATTTCAATGTTTTGTCTCAAGTCTAAATCTGCTGTAGCGAGACAGCCAAGAAGAGCCATGTCTCGTATCTACACATTTTTGTATATATATATAGCCATGTCTCGTATCTACACATTTTTGTACCCTTGAAATTTATTCCTAATTTTAATTTTGTTGCAGGGTTCAAGCAATTGTCCAGACATGTACCGCAACATGCATTATACTGGTAAGTTTACATTGTTATCTTATTCTCTTTGTCTGCACTTGGAATGAAGCATGACTTAAGCATGAAAAATGGATTAAAAAATATGTCGTTGAGTTTGTAAGAGCACCAAAGATATCTTAATCATCGTTATGAAGAAAAAAACAATTTATTTCTTTGTGTGAATTATATATTAATAAAAATTGAAATGAATTTCAGCACGATACACTCGCAAATCACGCTCGAAAAAAAGTGTTGCATGCAAACGAAACACTGTCCCAAAGAAATGTCACAAAAATAGGTATAGTTGATGCATGATGCACACAAGAATGCTTTAAGCTGATATCATACAGCGGGCGTGACATAATGTCGACAAAATCTCGACTAGCTTGCATACTGTGGCGATATAGACGTTGTTCTCATACAGCTAATCTAATACAGCTTAGTACATTAGAAGACTCACTAACACGCCGTTGAAGCACCGCCACGTCCGCTGTGTGTTTTCAGCTTTATTAAATGCTAGCTGTTTTACTCTCTGCTTTTGAATGTTACCGTTAGCTTGTTTTTTTCTATGCAAGGAGCATAGAAAAATAATTATAATATAATAATAAATCTAGCACTTTTGGCTCAGCTCGGGTATGTACTGGGGCTCTATTCTACGCCTAATGTGAAATTTAACAATAAACACAATTTTAACCAATTGAAAATAATATCGATACGAATAATCGTAGTATTTTATTAGTATCTTCGTATAACAATCATTCTGATTTGTATGAAAAAATATCACAATGGACGTAAAAAAGGCCCGTTGATTTAGTAAATCCGACCGTAAATCGATCCGTAATGAGTTTTCGTCCATTATCATCCTCGTTTATTACACACCACTACAGCATTTTTTGTTAATTAGATGTTTATGTAGACATATATATAACTGGTAGACATTTTATGTTTTATAAAAGTTTATTTAAATATAGATGTTTTACTATAATGTAACAGAGATCTATTCAGAAGTCTCCCATATTTTCATCCTAATGATAACTGGTCTGCAATTTCACCTAATCTGGCTACTTAGGCCAGCAATTTGTACACTTGAAGCTGCCGCTTGTAATGTATTTGTGTACATTAATATCAGGCTTTGTTTTAGTTATTCAATTACCTATTTATTATTTTTCGAGTTAACGAGATCATGATTTATGAGTTTTGCTGCCTTTCGATATTTCGACGCAGTTTAATACGTTAACTCGGAAAATAATGACCATAACAAATTTTTTCTCAATAGTTTTATTATAAAAATAAAGTTTAATACTTATATATATCCTGTAATATGTTACTTACTTGCCAAGTCTAGTTAAGTTGCCAAGTTTATGCTATCAGTACTATAAAATTACGTGCATTACTATTTTGAATTTCACCACCTTCCTTCCGGCTCATTCACATGGATTGAAAATTTTTATAATAACGAGTAGTGGGGTATTGCAAACCAAATCATGATTTCTAGCGATAAAAAGTTGTTACTTTAAAAAACGAATGGCCTTCCACACGATGACTAGACAATATATTATGAGTGGTTTTGGGTGTAACAATTCCTGATATTGTGAATAGGATAGACTTACGGAATTAAAATGTAACCCAATTCGTATATTCATACCCGAATAAAAACCAATATTTAAAGTGCGAATGAGCCGAGGGTTAAATAACATAGTGTAGATAGCAAAGTAGAATTTTCATTGGTCAAAATTGTAATCTGTAGTCCTATTTTGAAAAGTATTTTTATATTTATTAAATAGTCTCGCAGCTCAGTCGGTAGTAACTCTGCCTTCTGCTGTAAGTCGTGAGATAAGTTCCCACCAGGACAAGGATTTGTGTTGTGAACGTATATATTTGTATATTTGTTCCGTGTCTGGAGGTTAATATGTATTTTATTTATGTTCACAAAAAATATTTATAAGCTATGCTTACTTTTGCAATAGGAACGCTGTGTGAATTTTCCATGAACATTTATTTATTATAACAATATTTTCAGCAACCCAATGGCCCCGGGAGCACAACATGCGCTACAGAAGCGCTGATGATTTCACTCTACCACAAATCTAAACAAAAGTTCACCACATAGCAAAATGTATCATTAAAACGGCTATAACATGTAATAAAAATAAAAATATTAAAATGCGCCATGCTTTGTTGTAAGCTATCTAAAAGTTATATCCATAACAGCATTTAAATTAAAAACATATTATAGAATTATATTTTAAGAAATTGTGTCAATTGATTTTCAAGCTTGTATATAAGGCTAACTTTATTATGACAAATCGCACTTCTTATGATATTTTTACTTGAACATTGTCAATTATTTGCGTTAATATGGTTTGACAAAAAAACTATTATAGTTAGTACCATTTTCTTAAAATTTCCATGATATTTTTACTAGACTGTAGTGTAACTTTTCGAAATCATTTCAATATCAGAAAAAAAATCTGATTAAAGTATAAACAGTAAAATAACAATTTAAGATTTTATTTTATTTAGCTTTACGACTGTTTCAGTCAATTTTATAGACAATATATCTACAAAAACTTAAACTAAGGCTAAATCCTAAATCTTTGCTTTGAATGTTACCAAAAATACTAATGTAGTAAAGTACCTATATATTGCTGTCATTGACTTTATTTTTGACAGGAAGACAATAACGTGGATTATTATCTTGTATTTTTTTCATATATATAATATAAATATATATTATCATATTTAATTAATAATTAGGACGGATTAAATTGTTCAGTGTTTGCTGTAGATGTGTATATAACATTATTTCGTAATTTATAAAAAAGAGTATCATAAATACGTCCACGCTGTAAAACTATTTACTGCAAAGAAAAATGTATTTATAAGCTACAAATTAAATGAAATATTTGTGTAGAAGAAACTTACTCTTAAGATAATAGTCAAGAATGCTTTTTAAACATTTAGTGATTTTATTACGAGTTTTTCTTACATTGCTACTAACTGTTTTAAAAGTGTAAGTCCTATTTTTACGTATAACAATGAGTAGAAGTATAATATTTGTTACCATATACTAAAATTACGGAGTAAAATATAATGAGATTATTTATCTACATGATTAAAACGTTAGTTAGTACCTAAAATACATTATTGTAATTAGTGCTAGAATTTAGCCACATATAAATAGCATTGTATAAATTACTGTTTATATCAAAACTCCGGATATAGCTTATAATGATAATTGTTTGTATACTTAGGAATCGCTTTGTGTATCCCACTGTAATGTACCTAAGGAATTTGTAGATACACCTGCGTTAACAATATAATTAAATTTAAGATATAACAATAAAATATTTATCAATATTCAATTAGTCTATTCTTTATTTGTCCTTTTTCATCTCAATCATTACAACATGAAGCATAATCAAAACTGATACGATGGTAATCAAGTAGTCGAAGACAGTAATCGAAACTGATAGATGAGTAGTATTTTAATTATCTCTCACATAATTATCATAATAAGGGAGGGATAATTGAAAAGCACAATTTACTTTTATTTGTTTCTCACATGTCATCTGACATCACGAATCACGTAATCTAGGCGAATAAAAATAAAAACGAATTGTATTCATTCATTATCCATCAACCCGTATGAAAAGGGAGTTAGTTTCATCGATTCATAACATTTCAGATGCTTCGTGACTCTTAAGTCGATATGAGACTTATTAACTATTTGATAATTTAATTGAAAGCTAATTTTAAATTAATCACAAAAAGTTGTGTTACAAATGCGAATAAAGTATAATACTACGAATTCTGTTCCTTATAAATTACAGTATAATATCACATTTGACTTGAGAATAGATTAGCAGAAACATAGAGGAAACTGCGATAGAGCGTATAGCGGAAGTGTCAGCGCGGCCATGTTGTCTGCGACCCCCTACTTCCTGCGGAACCGCCGCGCTACAGCGCCTACGAGTTAAGCTACGGCGTAGCGACTACGACGCGGCAAAGTTTTGATTTAGTTTTTATTTCAGTTTATTAAGTTTCTGCTGAATATGAGTCTGATTTTCCAGACCATGATGCAAACTTGTTTTACATTATTATTATACAAACTTAAACGTAACATAGACTATAACATGGTAATTTCTGAAAAATTAGAAGATTGCTTTAAGAAAAAAAAGCTACTTTAATATCGATTTAACTTTTTATGATACTAACTTGGATATGCACTGTGATGAATAATAGCACATTCATTAACGAATTAACACATGAAGTGAAAATCTGAGTTCCAAAATAGTACGTTAAGACATACAAACAAATGGTCATTATAGCTTTATCCTCTTATTCAAAAGCGACTGTTTAATCTAAGGACAATCTGATCAGTGAATTTTTAAAATATCTGTCACAGAAAATAATTTAAAAATAATTAAACACAACAATACAAAATACATCTATGAATACCAGTTGTTATAATATATTCTAAACTAGGACCTATTCTAAACGACATTACGCACATGAAAGTTGTTAATGTTAGCGAAGCCGGAAACTCGGCGGCGGATGTGGCTGGCCGCCATATTGTTTGCGGGAACTTCCGGTGCAAGCTACTTGTCTTGCAGCTTGCACGTACGGGCCACTTTAGCGAGGTTTTTAACGGCTGTTGCCGCTAAACAATGGCTTTGTGTGGAAATGCGGAAGTGACAAGGTTTTATTTAAAAGACTGAGGGGATGTTTGGTTTATAAAGAACTAACAAGGATATGAACATTACATTACCCTGTAGTATATGAACTATTAATTTATTTAAGTGCCTTGTATTATTCCAGTATATTATAAACTTCTCTGGCCAAATTGCATCTTACCCTGTTCCGTTTTTGAGAATCTTTCAATAAACATTCACACTCACACTTTCTCTTTAAATATTGTATGAGGTTGTTATATTTAAGATTAAAATGGAGAAGTAAATTCTACTTCAAAAAAGGTTAGTAAATAACACGGCTTAATGGCATTTACTGGGAGAAGCTCAGTTCATACAGCTTGGTCAACTATGTGAAATATGAACTAAGTATATCAATTTTGAATCGAAGAAACACGTGATTCCCAGTTTGTATTTGTTTTAACCAACTTTCAATTTTTTTTTATCTTTATTACTTGAGATCTCTTATTCCTTTATATCTCAAGTATCGTTTGGACACGTCAAATTTTACACACACAAGTAAGCATATTCATGAGCATATAACGAGTCACAGGAGCTCCTTAGGCACGTTACATGCACACAGATATGTTAAATTACAGTTATTTTTATGTTTAAGCTCATCTTATTTGTTAAGTTTACGTCTGTTCCATCATCGCTCCCTATAACTTATGATATTGAAATCTAGATTAAACGCTTGGTTAATTACGAAAAAGGAACATATGTACCTTGAAAAATAAAATAACAAATGTCGTATTGTTCTTGTTTGCTAAAACATTTCGTGTCAAACGCTAAAGAGCCTAAAGTAATTTTATTGTATCTTGCCGACGCGCCGAAGTGGTTTTCGTAAGTACCGTCAGAATGCACACTTTGTTTTGTTTTTATTCTACTAGTTGTTATCATGAGAGCGTGGTGGCTCAGGGGCACAGACGCCGACTTTCAATCTGAATGTCGCCGATTCAACCCGCATGTGCACCAATGAGTTTTTCACTTCAAAAATTTATGTGCGCAATACTTCGTTCTCAAATCGGTGAACGAAAACATTGTAAAGAAACTAGAATGTCTTAGAATCAAAAATTCAAAGACATGTGACATCTACCAATCCGGATTGGGCTCCCGTGGTAGATCAAACCTCATTCACTCTCAATTATCGGGCGTAGACCGGTATCCCTACAATGGTTATTATAAATATATATTTTTCCTTCGGTGGTCTTATGTAGCATGCTCAACTCAATAGCCGTAATACCACATTCATGTCCAACTGCAAGTGGTAGGACTGGACAGAAGAGGAGCGTTTCTCATCATCATGCAAATCATCATGAAACTCTAAATTACTGACCTGTTACATTATCAAAAAGAAAGCTGCGAAACATTTTTCGTACACCAGCTTTAATTTTTATAAACAGCTTTATGTCAGTACATACCTTTTGCCGCTATGAACAATCAATTATTAACAAATTTATTAACAAATAAATTGATCAGCTATACACCAGAAAACACAGTGACAGATACTAGAGTCAAAGGTAAATGATTCCTTGTTTTTATCTTAAAGAAATCTATAATTAAATAAACCGGACAAGTGTGTTTTGGACTTACACACTGAGGGTTCCATACCTAGATAAATAATAAATAAAGACAGAGAGATTAAATAAAAGCTACGAGACTGTTTTGCTAACGCTACATGCGGGCAAGCCGCGCAATCTACTTACTGCTTATTGACGGGTAATGTAGAGCGCGCACCACTTATTAGTGGGTTTTGACTATACTCTGTGCTACTACAAACAGTATTCCAAAAATATGGAGCATAGAGGTCTTTTTTATTTACAAGTGACACGATGAGTTATAGGCCCACCTGATGTTGATAACCTCCTCCAAAAAAGTCCTCCTTGGAAAAGATCCAAGTTGTACACCGTTGCGCCCACCATCCGAGACGGGGATGTTACTCGATTTGATGTGATTTAACTGGCACCCGCACCCTTCCACCGGAACACAGCAATGCGAGTGCACCACTACTTGGTGGTGGATTACCAGGCGTAGAGGCAGTTCTACTCCGGACGAACTTGGTATAAGTTTTAGTGCTATTAGTTCTTCTCTTCAGTGAAGCTCGATAGAAGGTAAACGTAGAGCAGGTCACCCCCCTTCCATTCGGTGCTATATCCAGCAGTGGACATCTGTAGCCTGATGTTGATAAAAAAGATTGCGGAGAGATTGGTGCTATTTCATTTTAGTTTTTTTACACTCATATCCTTTGTTTGATAGCAACATCATTAGCATTTATCCTCAGACTAGCACTGTACAGTACTGTAGGGTTACATAACTAATCTCAACAAATAAAACTAGTTTAAAACATAAAAACTGACTTTAATTTGATATCTAACGGAATCTGTCAAAGAAGCTCCTGCGACACGTTATATGCACACAAATATGTGTGTCCAACGATGCTTGAGATCTAAAGGAATAAATAACTTTGAGTTATAGTGGGTTCTACTACAACTACATTTTCAATTGGATCACACTTCACTTCTCCACTACGGTCGCTCCGTAAGTGAGGAGTAATTAGGTTGTCTAGTATACAGGCTAAGTCCTCTCTGTGATCGCGTCCGAATTCGAAATACCACATATTTCGAACGCGATCCAAATTAGAAATTGTGATAGATAAATTGGAGGCTTTTAAGAAACGATATTACCCGCTTTAGAGTCTTTATTTTACTCTAAGCTATACGAAATATTTTTTAAGAAAATAATAATAATGAAATCGTTCGTTTGAAATTCCGGGTTTGATTCCCGGCTGGAGCAAACTTTGTGTGAAGAGTTGTGTGATTTTGTTGAGTCTTGGGTGTTTTGGGACTCTGTCGGATCCGTGCCACCTGTGACACAGGGAAACCTAATGTATGAGGGAGTAGGCGTATGTATTAAAATGAGATATTCTATGTACGAGTGTTAAAATTACGTATAACTTACAATTTTCCTACTGATCTATATATTACCAAAATTCAACAGATAAGTGTTGATTTATTTTAATTGATAACTAACTGCATACAAATCTTTGAAATAGAAGGGATCACATTCAATTATATCTAAGGTTTGAAGATACGTTGGTGTCATGGTGCATATTATATTTATTTTTCATAAAACCGTTATAAGCAAACATTACAAAGAAGATGGATCGTCTCAGTCTTTTGTCAAAGGAAGGCAAAAAATATTCAATAAATCAGAATCGGCAGCCGTCAATCACAGATGGGTCCCTTAGGAGCCGTATTGGCATATCAAATGCAAAATGGAAAGGAAAAATAAAACAATGTAAGGAAATTAATAACTTAAGGTTTCGTATGTCTTTTAGTTATATATATCAAGAGTTGTTCTTCACGTGTCATATCTTAGCATAACGTTCAAAATGATTTTTCATGATGATTTTCATTTTCGTCATTTTCATGACGAGCTCAGTGGAGCTTACTAAGAGACGCCTATGTCTCTTGAGAACAATGGACTAATATAGGCTGATGATGATGATAATAATGATAAAAAGGCTTTGTAATAAATATGAATTTTCATACCATTTTTTTTTCAAATATTTTCCAGCCTAAACCATTATCTTATTATTCATGACTAGCAGCCCGTCCCGGCTTCGCACGGGGTAGTGACATAACTACAATAGTTGGACATATGCTACCGTGGAGTTTTTTGTAGACATTATGATGTTCTTCAATGTTGTGGTACATTATTTTGTTCTATCACTAATAGTTTCGGCAGCGCATTCTACGAAAGACATTTTAAGACTCATTACACCTAAATTGTTCAAATTTTACCAAGGATCCCTAATTTTTTTCAAAATGAAATATAGCCTATGTCAAATTGGAAGAATGTAGCATTCTATTGGTGAAAGAATTTTTTAAATCGGCCCAGTACTTTTTGAGCCTATTCATTACAAACATACAAACATAGGTACAAATCTTTCCTCTTTATAATATTAGTGTAGATAATAAACCTTTAAATATTTATTAATTGGCGTCCTTAAATTTATTATACAGATGAACATTTTCGCATACTTCTTCATAATCCTTATTCCACCACTGCCTGAAACTAGGATAACTGCTCACGCCATTGTTCTCATTAAGCTTAGTGCATAGATCACAGATGTAGGATCTAGGTCTAGTAGTGTAGTAGTAGTACTTCTTCCAGTCGAAGAAGTAGGAGTATTTCATACGGTTTCTGATGAGATAGTCGATGACTGCGCCTAGTTTCTTCATGTCAAATGTGCCAGCGTTGATGTAAGATCCAGGAGGGAGAAAACTGCAATCAAAAAAATTCTTACACACTGGTACCCCTGCATTAGGTTTCTCTGTGTCGCAAATGGCTTGGATAAAGTCAGAAACCCAAGACAAACGCAAGACCCGAAAACAAACTTCATACTCACCGTACAAAGTGTTCCGCGGCCGGAAAAAGTTGAAAAAAACCGACTTCAATTCTCTCATCCCTTATTTCTTACCCTTAAGAGGTAAATACACCCTACCATTTTATGAAAGAATCACTCGAATCGGTATACAACGTGTGAAGAAAAATAGCACAGGAAAGCAAAACATGCAATTTCTTTTACTTGGATGACATATATTTATATAGTTAGAAATTAACTACGAAACTATTGAACTGACCTAAAAATTTCTATAGGGTCATATAATGAATTAGAAAGCATATTCTTTCAAATAAAAAAATAATTTTCCACATCGGTTGATAAGTGATCAAGAATTGAAGAAACAAAATACGCCCGATTTCGATTTGGAAATCGGTATCAAAACAATCACATCGATCCAGCCATTCTCAAATAATGACTTTCCATACGTATGGTAATTGATTTTTATTTATATAGTTGTGTCTGGATGTACTGTCATTGTTATGCATACAATTGCAAATCACAACCATGGGTGCAACAGGAAAATTAAGAACATACCTTGAAAAATTGCTGCCAAGTACGATAGGTACACTCAAATGTGTCATTGCCTTCACAACCCGTTCTGTTACATAATCATCCGTAACCGAATCTTCTAGCACCAGTTGGAAATAGTAGTCCTCTTCAATCTTCTTGTAGCATTTATCCACCTTCTGACATTTATTGTTACTGCACTGTCCAAAGTTGTCTACTGAATAGTTGTACCCTTTCAACTCACTTCTCAGGTCCTTAACAAACTCGTTGTGTTTATGTTTCACCTTACAGTTATTGATAACCCAAGCCACGGCTTTTTTCTTATTCTTTATTTTGTCTTTAAACTTATCTGTGGTACCCATATTGTCAGTCCATTTCGGTATCAAAAAGGGACCTACCAACATATTACTTGTATTGTATATATTTAAAAAGGGTTGTGGAATATCTGAATCTAGCTTGTAAGTCCACGTCCAATTGAAGAAATTATCAAGCAACGGGTTGCATATAGGATGCTTGTTCGCTGGCTCCTGAGACATGAAGATAAATTTCTGATGCGTAGACCTTCGCATATTGATATTCTGGGCTTTAAGTTTCTTTAAATCATGTATATTGAAGACGATAGCGTCAAAATTGTCTTGGCTTTGAAGCAAACTCTTGTTGTAAGTTATAAAGCAGTTGATGTTAGGACATTTCTGTTGGATGAATGAACTCTGCCCTGGAGCGTACATTTCGTCTTTATTGTGGAAACTTTTCCTAAACTTCTTTGTATGTTTCCAAAAGAGGATGTACTTTAAATCCATCGCGTATCTTGCTTGACGGTGGGCCACGTGATTCTTGTTCTTTATGACATTTGGTAGCAATGCTACTAAAACGGCTACAGCCAACAGGATAATGTAAATACCGTACTTCAGAAATATTTTCCTGCAGTTTTTAATGAATATCATATCTCGCATGTGATACTTGCACATCCTATGTCTAATAATTTTCATAATCTGAAGTACACTAGTGGTTTGAAGAAATTATTTTTATCCTGATCGCACAAAACCTGACTGTCCACTGTGGATTTTCAAAATAATGTTTACTGACGCGCTCATCGGAGCATGTTAGGAATTTTGTTGATTTGTTGTCATTTCCAGCTCTTGTTTTCTAAACTTTCTTGAGAATCTTGTAATTGACGCTTATTACAAGATTCTTAAGAACTAATTTATAACGTCAATTTGATTGTTTGTAATCAACATTTTTAGTATATAACATACCGTTGAACTGGTAATACATATTCACACGAAAGAAGAGTAAGTTAATGTATTGCAACAAAAACACACGTTTTTAACCTTCGACGAAAAAGAGGGGCTATAGATTTGTAGTGTGTCTCTGTGTATATGTATATCTTTGTGTCTGTCTGTGGCGACACAGCTCCCAAAGACCGATTTGGATGCGGTCTTTTCTGTTTGAAAGTTGACATGCTCAGAATGGTTCTTACGTGTATTTTTTGAGATTGTTCCGGTGTTTAATGTTAATCAATACATTACCAGTACCCCAAGTCAGAAAGTCTTAAAATGAACTCGTATATTATCATCTGAACAAGCCTAAAAAAACAGCACATAATAACGCAAACATAAATAAAATCAATGAACACAGACGCAGATGAAATAAATCACACGCAAGTAAACCAATTTACCTAACTCCTCACACATGGTACAATATTACGTTTCTATTTTTTTACCCATAAATTAAGCGGCGGATACGAAAACGAGTTTTTCATATGGCAGTAGGTTACTGGCGACTTTATTCCGAAATTAAACGCATAAATTACCCGAAACGCGATACACCCGCAAAACTTGCCGGAACATGTTCTGTAGGTAATCAAAATACCAAATTAAACTGTAATTTGTTTTAAACGGCAGATTAAGTTTAATGAATGGGGAATTAATGAAAGAAATTTGAGAATAAACAGTATCAATATAATGTGGCGCTTGTATACAAGCATATTGTTATATTGCTTGATTGACTGATCAAATGAATCGGAAAAACCGAATTCTATACTTATTCCTTATTTATATCCTTATTTGTATCCCTTATTTATATGTGTTTGTCACCAAACCATTTTAATAAAGACACATCTGTCAATAGTAAAAAGGAAAAAGTCACAGGCAAGCTAAATACGCAATTTCGTTTGGACATGTTATTCCAGTTATTTTGATTTAAAAAACAAAGTATTGAAAAAAAAATAAAAGATGTATCAATCTAAAAGTAAATCCTTTTTAATAAAAAATAAGTCCGTTAATATGATATCAAAATTCCGACATATGATATACAAATGATGGAATTTTGAGGTAACAAACATAAACAAAAATAAAAAACACAACCGAATTGATCTCCTACTCCATTAATTACCTCCTCTTTTGAGAGTCGGTTGAAAAGTGCATTTTAGTTGAATGGGTAGACAATGAGCTTTACATACGTTTGGTAATGCAAGCGACCTTAAGCTGTGGTTACCGGTTACCACCAGGTCATATTTTAGTAGTAGTAGAACTAATGTTTACAGGTGGCGGTAGACACTTAATAGGCCACCACTTGATTCATCCACGAGCAAGTACCTGGTTGGCTCTCAAACTACCCGCGAAAAGTTCTCAAGGCTATGTGAAGCCAAGAACAATTCGTTGAAGTCAAAGAAAAAGATAGATAGATAGAAGATAGAAAACTCTTTATTGTTTACCACATTGATATAAAAAAAACATAATTACTTAGAATACTACCAATAAATGTGAAATACAATGGGCGGCCTTATTGCTTAAAGCAATCTCTTCCAGGCAACCTTTGGATGGACTGGAAAATACAAGAAATATCATTTGTATGAACTGATTAACGTATTTTTTCTCAAGAATCCCAAAGCTTGTAAGTTATCATCGCTGTCAGTTTGTGCGGATTAAGTTCAGCCAACATTGGGCGTGCTTATTTTCTGTTGTTACTCAAATTGTCGACACTTGAGTACAGATTAGCTTCGTTACCCCGAGGCGCGCGTACCTGGCCTTAGGGATGCGGAAACAAACAATCGATATTTCGATGAATGGAGAAGTAATAAATTCATAATTCGAATAGTATTTTTTTCTGATGAATACAAAAATGTACATAATTATGACAATGTGTTAACACAAAAACACTAATAATAATTATAGTCAAGACTAATATAATGTTAATTACGGGTAAACCCCGTGATTAAACATTTTGAAACCTTTTTAACCGCCTTCAAAATAAAAATCGTTATCTATTCGACAAATATACATGTAATATTATTCGAACTGCTATAAAATAACAACATAGAATGGTAACAAATCTAAAACTAAAATCTTAAAAATATTATATAATATAAGAACAAAAATATATTATTAAAAGGAGTCCCTTTAGGCAAGGTTCCAAAGATACTGCTATAAATATATCACGTATGATTACTAAAAATATCACCTAAAGACAACGATAACATTTTACTGGTCTTACATCTCAGTAAGTAGTAACTCTGCCATTTACACTATAAATCGTGGGTCATTTATGTTTCATCACTAATGTATGAGCCATGATGATGATATATCTTAACATGTATTTACCAATAAAAAAATTATATACGTATTGATCAGTAGTCTGATTTGGACGGAATTAGTATGCATAGTTTGGGGCTAGATGGCGCTGTATTTGTTAATGGCAGCCCAACGAACCATCGATAAGTTCCCATGCCTAGATTTCCAAGTGGTCGCGCTACGAACCTCGCGGAATAATGATTTCTTTGAGACGTTCTGTTTGAAGAGCACCATTACAGCTCCAGATACGGTTGTGCTGTACTTAATAGCGGATCACAATGCTCTCTAATTGTTTTCCTTACCTTTGTACGGTAAAGGACGTTCACTATTGAGGGCTTTATCTAGATGACGGGATTTTTCCGGTGAAAAATATATACAACGCTTTTAGATTTTAAGTTACGATTTTTTTATAAGATTGTTTGAATATACCGTTAATAGGTCTAGCTAATCAATTTTGAATAAGAATAAGAATAAGAATATATTTTATTGTTAAACTGTGTATATAAAGATCTTATAAGTATTATTTATGGAACAACAGTTTGTTCTCTCGGACGTACAATAGATCAGAAGAGACTCGAAACAAAAACTTTAAACTTAGTAGTAAGCATTTTAAAGGTTCTCTAGGGTATAGACACAAATTTATTTCCTCAATATGATAGCCTTTTTGAAATTCTACCGCCTATATTATTTATTTGTACCTATATATTTTTGCATGCCGAGTAAAATAATGAAGTGTATGAAACTAACAATGTTGTTTCCAAATACACTTCTAGGACAATAAATCATATACATTGCTTCATTTCGAAGCAGGTTTCCATGAAACTTTTAACAATTCCTTTGGGAACGTTTAGTAAAGTAATTATAGTAAAAACATATGTAACTCATTAGTATCATACAACTTGGAGTTCTGTCGTATTAGCTTCCAGTTTGAGTACTACCATTCGGTATTCCTGTCAGCAAAATGCGCAACTTTTTCCATTTCCCAACAAGAATTCTAAAAGCACTTCCAATCAATCGCCCCTGTCTACGACAGATCTACTCAAAACTCATACACCCTTTGATCAAGAGCTCTCTTGTAGTGTCAGCACAAAAATGTGGACTCAATCAAATCGAGATCGTGTAGAAAAAGGGCGGGAAAACTGGATTGTCACAGTTTCAATTCCATTTGGGCGGCCGGCGACTGCGGGCGCGTCTGCGGCTAAGGAGCGGGCTCGGTCACAAGCGAAGCGAATGTCCCTTGAAATAAGGTTTTATCTGAACTAAACGATATCCATCCTCTTCTGTTTCATTTGGAGTAAAAGAGACAACAATCGTTTCGAATTTCGTCTAGTTTGATGCAAACAGTACCGACACTAGTATATCTATCAAAGGTATTGTAGTTTATAAATCCAACCACTTAAACACCCAGAGGCGGTACAAGGAAGGCTCTGTTTCTTGAATTCTAGCTGCACCCCGCGGTTACTCACTATTTTACGAAAATAGTAGCTTTTTCCGGGAAAAAGTAGCCTATTTGCTATTCCAGACTATTATCTCCCTATGTAAATTTCGTCCAGATCCGTTCAGTCACTTTGGCGTGATTGAGTAACAAACATCCATCCATCCATCCAAACTTTCGCATTTATAATATTAAGTAAGATGGATCCGTGGCTGCCTGTTGAAAGGCCTTGTATCCAAACTTTACTCCCACGGTTCAACAACCGTTCGCTAGTTAAAATTTTCACAGAATAAATAATATCGCTGATAACCTAACAATAAACTACATACCACATTTATGCATGTGATTTATCACAATACATTAAGAAAATTAGTTTTTTTTTTATTATATTTGAAAGTGTACATAGAAACTTTCAAATTAGTCCGATAGAAATTTCATCATAATCGATTCAATACTTTGGTTTATATATCAAAATATCTGGAAAAAATGTCGTCCAAGTAAACGAAATTATTTTGTTTTCCTGTGACTTTTCGTGGTCCATGGTAGACCAATTTGGATTCTTTTTTAAATATAATAGTAGGTTGAACGGGCGTGAAATAAGGAATGAAAAAATATAAATCGGCATTTTTTTTAAGTCGGTCTATTATTTCTCGCTTCTCTCCCCACCTCACACACACTACTATTGTGTTAGGTTAGAGTGTTCGAAAGTGTAAATCACGGTAAACAGTGCGGCCCACAGTTACGTCGGGCTCAGTCGTTTTACGTGATTTAACACGTAATTAGTGGTTGGTACTACGTGGCTTACACGTAAGCAACGTGAAACAATTGTTTCAATACGTACACCGTTTGTGGGCGTGTAAAATATTCTGATTATTGAATATAGTACTATGTAGTACTATGAGACGAAAACAAAAGTACTATTGTATATTAGTACTTTTATATTAGTACAATTTATCTGGCTTGTTTGCTAAACTTTTACTTTAAATTACCTTATATGGAGACGGCTTTATTAGGATCTTAGGATCAACTCTACTTGAATAGTCGTGTCTCGGGTTCGATTCTTGGTTGGGACAGAGTTAGTGTCATGAGAAAGTTTAACAAAGTCAAGACACAAAGTCTGTCCAGCAATACATATATAGATTCACACCTCTACCTACTCTTCCAACCTGTTATGGGGTAAATTCCAGAAAAGACACGTACATAGATTCTACCAATTCAATATTTAAGTAGATATTTCCCGAGAAAAAAAAAACATTTTGTATGTGTCCACATTGACACAGAAAAAACATCTCGCATGTTTGTCACGCAAATGCTTGTCTTGAATGGGAATCAAACCACAGTGCTGAAGGCATAGCTACTACAAACTAAGCTGTGAGGCAGTCAATAAAAGTTCCATCAGCCTGGTAACCAGAATACATACAAGACATGCTTAGTTTGGGGCTAAAAGGCGCAGTGAAATAAGTTCACTCTAATATTATAAAGGCGAAAGTTTGTGTGTATGTGTGTGTGTGTGTGTGTGTGTGTGTGTATGTGTGCGTGCGTATGTGTGCGTGCGTATGTGTGTGCGTGTGTACGTGTATTTGTGTGTATATGATAATTACCCCTTCACGCTCAAACTGCTCAACGAAGTTGGATGATATTTGATAATACGATAGCTTATATCGTGGTGTGAACACAACCTACTTTTGTTTCCGAAAAACCACGAATAATCCCAAACCAATAACACATTTCAAACGTTACTTGATAAACCTTGTTATTAAATCCTCTGTTTATCATACTCATGCATCAATATCAATCATCTTACTGTCTCCATTTTAACCTACCGTCTCATCCATTACGTCCCGAAACTTGAAATCCCGGGAAACCCAATAACGGGGATACCAGTCCCATTATTGCGGGATAGGGCCTCCGGGATGTAATCAGTTATTTAACGGTGTCAACAGTTTCAGATCGGGGTGGATAAAAATGGCTGTGTTTTATTGTTATTACTCCCTAGATATTAAATATTTCTTCCATTCAAAAACTACTTTCCACGAACTTTTTGATATTTTTGGCAATCGTATCATAGTTATTATTGAACCATTTAAAAAAGAACGAGATTTTCGTTTTTTTATAAATTTTTATGTATGAATTTTATATATAATATGTATAAAAAAATATATGTATGAATTCAATTAAAACACTATTTTTTGTTTGCTTTTTTCAGATGATTACAAATTTTCTGGTGACCCCTATAAATCCTGTAAATCTTAATATTAAAACACAAAAATTATTTCTACCTATGTCGATTATAGACCATCCGGTTTGAGACCATCCAACCGATGTGCCTCAAACCGGTTTTATTAGAAAGGCAATACAATGAAAATAGTTTTAGACTACTCAAATAATGCATTAGGCACACATTGTATTTATTTTTTTCGCGTAGTTGCCGAGTATCCGCTGGTACGAAATAAACGTTCAATTCAAAGTAAATCGATAGGAATCTGTTAACACATTTTATCGGAAAGACACTTGTCCAATACAGTATGGAGTACTCAGGTGTACTCCACGCATGCTTGCTTAATTAAATCCAACATAGACCCCGAAAACCCCTACTAACTGTCCCCGGTTGAAGAATTTCGGTAACCACTACATTTGTCAAGTTCTATGTTCGCCAAAACCTTGTTTCGGCAAGGTTGACATTTTTTATGTAACAAGTATGACAGAACGCGCTAAAGGCCCACCTGGTGTTAAGTGATTACCTTCGCCAATAATAAATAATAATGATACGACTTAAGTCCTCCCCGATGTAAGTATGAGAAGGGTCTTCTTATAAGTTGTATAGCGTCACCTGAGATGGGGATGTAACGTTTCATGCACCTGTAATTTCACCAGCACCCAAAGACTTCCACTGTATCACAGTAATGCGAGTGCACTACTGCTTGGCAGTTTATTTTTTAATCAATATATTACTAGCGACCTGCCCCGGCTTCGCAGGATTATATAATGTGTGTGACGTAGGTCGTAATACAAACCGTAGTACATCATTTTGATTTATCTCATAACGTTAGGCCAGCATTAGCAATGTAAGCGCCGAAAGATATGTTTTTACATCATTGGTAAGAAAATAGAAATTGAAGTTATTTGTTTTACCTCTACTGTAATACACACGCACTATGTATGTAATATGTATATATAAACAATACATATACATATAAAAAATACCATACAATAGATATAAACCTTCCGTGTTAAAATTACGTGTTCCGTGTTACATGATGGTAAAAATCGCATCAAAATTTGTTGCGTGGTCTAGGAGTTGGCGGTTAAACAGACAGACACAGGAAGCGACTTTGTTTTTATCCGACTGCACCACAAAGAGGATTATGTTTTTCAAGTGTATGTACATACCAATGTATGTATATTTCTTTGGCACAGTCTGTAGCCTAAACGGTTTAATGGATTTAAGCTTGAGAGGTATCGTTTGATTCGTCTTACTTATGAAACAGGCTATATCATAATTTTTTTTCCTTAGGACCCATCGAGTTCGATGTCAAAATACAAGGTTTCATAAATAGCTTACTATAATATTTACCTACAACTTGTATGTTCAAATGTTATGGAATTTTTCACGCAGCGCGACTGCGTTTTTTATTTTTTTCAATAATTTCTTGTTTACTATGAAGAGATTTAGTACGAGTTTAAGCAGTAAGGCCAGTTACAATGCAGTTGGCATCAGGTGCAGTGGTTAACACCTCCCTGCGTCGAATCCGGAACATCGAAATACATGTTTAATTATATTCTAGCGATATATTTTTATGGGAACAATTTTACTCTGAACTGAATGTTTAAGCAAAAGCTTTCATATTCAATAATTACAACAATACAATTTTATTCAAATAACATATTGATTTCAGCCTTTTCCCTCAAAGAGTTAAGCAGAATCGTCACACAAAATTGCCTATTTACTTAGTTAAGAAAACATAAAAAATGAACAAAAACATACTTATTATATTGTATATTAAAAAGAATTATTAGAAGATGAGACATCGCAAAAAAAATGTTAAAAAAGCAGTTCGCTGAACTCTGAATTACATATCTGCTGAATTACGTAGAGAGCCGACCAAGGGTCTAAGCCGCGCGGCATGGTACTTTGCAGAGCTACCGGGCAGCCTTGCATCGGGTTCAGTGCGCACTAACGCATAGTCCGCGTAAAGTTAAATATGCATAAAACTATATCTCACATGGAAATCAAATGATGTCAAGGGCCAATTTAGTTCAAAATTACATTTGATAAATAATTAACGTGTTTTTTTGGATAAGCATTAATATCATGCTTATAAAGACACTTTCGGAAATAATTATTAACAAATTTGATCACCATAAAATGGGTTATATTGAGTAGTTTTTTCGTGTATGCTCCGCTTCTATTGGTCGTAGCGTTTTATATAGCCTAAAAGCCTTCCTCGACAAATGGACTACTCAACACAAAAATATTTTTTCAATTCCAACCTTTACTTCCTGCGATTAGCGCGTTCAAACAAACGAACTCTTCAGCTTTATATATTATTATATTGGGTAAATCAAACCAACTATCACCGTGAAAAAATAGTCATAATCAGGTATAAACCGATCGTCTGCAACAGTCCTTATTCGATATTATAAGTCACTCAAAAACCCATATTTCCCTGAAACTTGCTGACAATAAAATCCTTATTTCGACCTCCAGCCAAGGACCTGACCAGGCATAATTCAAATGTCGGCTCAGTGGCGCCCTCTCCACGCGAGAAGTGCCATGAAGCCTTCTCGAATATTCATCAGCTGACTTGATTACTATGCGGGTAGGTTTAGTTAGGTGATCTAGATAATTGAGTGATTATGTTATAATGTGTAATTCACGATATTTTTTGTGAATGGGAATTTCAATTGACTAGTTTCACAGTTCTGTAGTGTAGTGGTAATGGTAGTGGATCTGCCTGTTGCGCTGTAGTAGTTCGTGGGTTCGATGATCCGCAAGGACAAACATTTGTGTGAAAAATATAGATGTTTCTTCTGTGTCTGGGTCTTAATATCGTACTAATATTTTGAATTTGAATGTTTGTATGTATGTTTGTTGCTCCTTCACGCGTCAACAATTTTTCATTCTCCAATTTTTCTCCCATAAGAGCAGAATTTTACAATGAAGTTACTATGGGAAACATAGTAGTGTACTTCCAAATTTATCAACTGGATGTACATATAACGGAAGTATTAAAATTCAAATTCGTTTCTAATTCAAATGTTAAAGGAATCGCGTAACAAAGTCAGCTGAATAAAAACCTCCTTTTTGAAGTCTGTTTAAAAACTTATAAAACATTCAAGAGCACACAAACACAGACATTTCAATATAAAAACACTTTTCATCATAGTTAAAGTTCATTGCACAGACATTGATATAATAAGACGGAGTAGCAATTCTTGAAAAATTCATTTTTCAGTACCGTCGGCAAGTCAACTGTTTTACATATTACACGGATCGTTTATTTGCACAACCCGGGGTTACGAGAGGTTACCATTATATATCACACTAATATTATAAACGCGAATGTTTGTATGTGTGTGTGTTTGGTACTCCTTCACGCTCAAACAGTTTGACGGATTTGGGTGAAATTTGGTGCAAAGATGGCTTACATCCTGAATTAGCACTTAAGCTACTTTTTATCCCTGAAAAGGGAAATATTTTTGTGGGATCGCCAACCGCAGGTAACACGGAAGGGCGCAACTAGTTTACTAAAGTGAAGGAGTAACTAACGAACACACAAATTTTTACCTTTATAATATTAGTATGATGCATCTCTCATCCCTCAAATCTCCCGTCTCGCTCACGCTTAAAACACTATTGAATACTTATTGAAATAAAATTACAAAATTTTGCAATTTTTGTCATTTAATTTAAGAATTCCGTTTTTTTTCAGAATTCTTGAATCTGGCCATTGAAGAATCTCTTACAATCAAGTTTTATAATCAATTAATATTATAAACCTTGATTTATACTTCATTATTTTAATATGGCAATCTAGTTAAGTCTAGTAGTCTTTTTCTCAAGTCATAAGTAAGTTGCTTAGAGGGTTTGGCTGCAAGAGATAATTTTAACATACATTCCTTACAAAAAATCTTCTAAATAATTAAAGGTTAACAAATAGGCATAAAACCACTTCCAATTAATATAATAACTAATCATCACTAATCGGGTACCGTCAGCACATATAAGAATAACCAATATTTCAGTACCATCTGCACCTGGTTAGCATACCGTCGAGATCAACTGCTCGAATATTCATCAGCTCTTTGTTTCTGACCCTACTTCTACAGTATGGTAATGACGTCACCGTTTGTTCGGAACAAACGTTCGATTCAGACTTTGTTTAATGAACGTGAAAAACAAAATTCATGAGGATGGCCTACTTGATGTTTCACGTTGACGAAATTAGTTACAAATTGTTTTGTTACCGCTTTAAAAATGTGACAGGCATTTAAGGCAAACAAGAAACACACGTCACTGATTTAAAAATCAAATAAACCATTTTCATAATTTTCATCTCTTATTTTATTAAGTAAAATAAAATACCATACTTATATTATAAAGGCTAAAGTCTCAACGGGTTTACATAAAATTTAGTACCAGGATAGCTTATATCCTGAATTAACACATAGGGTACTTTTGATACCGGAAAACCACGGGTAACATCGCGAGGCGCAGCTAGTAATAATATAATTTAGAAGCTGGAATGTACATTACTTGATTTTCTACACAATTTATCTAAGTAAAAAAAAACTGTATGCAATAGTGATGTGGGCCCATATACACTTATAAAGTCGAATAAAATTACCCTTACTAATCTATAACTTAGTCTCTTTCTGGAGCGTGGAGGAACTGGTGAGATGCAGACATGTTCTTCTAACTTTCCAGAGTAAGACAGGGACCCGTTTTGGGACTCTGAGGGTAAATCCCTAAACGTGTCCCCTGGGTGAAGCGAAAGGAGCAACCCATAGTATATACTTGGTAATCTGCTGACAGTGCTGTGCTCCGGTGGAAGGGTATGGGTGGCGGTGCAATGTCAGGCGTATGAGACGTCTCCGAGTGATGGACACAACGTCACCCCACTTGGACCGTTTCATACTTTGGTAATTTTGCTGTTGTTGGTGCAGTGGTAACCACTTAACATCAGCTGTTCTCATACAAAATATTGATTTGCCTAAACAAAGCTTTGCTTCAAAAAACTTTAAATTAAATGAAAACGCAAAATGGCATAAATACTTTCCAAGAACTATATATTTTTCCCACAAGTAGACGAAGTTAATGAATTCTTGAGTACTCGTCATCTGCATTCATAATATCTCGGCAAATTTACTTAAAAGTTGGCAAAATAATGAAATATGCAAGTTTGAGCAGCCCCGTAATGAAGTTTGCTAGTTTAGCGAAATTAAAAAATTCGACCCTCTTGAACCCCCCAGGCACCCTTAAACAAAGAAATGACAGTCAATAGAAAATGTCAGCGTTCCTTTTTAGAATGAAATTGTAAGCTTACAAAGCATACCCTTTAAAGGGTGGAAGGATTATTATTTTAATCATAACAACTTTGATTTCAATGTGGTCTTTTTCTAGTTTTAATTACAAGATGTTAAATTTTAGATTATATTATAAACAAAATCAGCACTAAATACTACCTATGAACATTTTATTAAGTATTATAATAAAATCATATGGGATTTTTTGTTATTATAGACTTTGAAACCGGTGCCCCAAACCGGTGTCATTAGAAAGGCAATAATGCGGAGATGGTTTTAGACCACTAAAACAATACATTAGGCACGATTTTTTTTTGCGTATTAGTATTCGGATATTAATATTTTATATTCATGATTTTTTGATATTGACTACTACTTTTTCTAGTTATTTTTTTTTAATTCCTTATAATTTTAATGTGCGAAAGATCGACTTTGATTCATATTTATAATTGACGATATTAGAAAATCAATGATCTTCAGTTGTAAATAGCCTTGACGTATATACAATGTAAAAACACGATGAGGAGCATACTATTTGCTTCTAACAAATCAATACACCTATTAAAAATCTAGGTACCTATCGAAATTCTTGAAAAAAATAGGTTGTTTTGGCTAATTTTCTGTTTAGCCAGTCTTGACATACGATAGAATATCTTCATAACGTTCTGCGCCTTTTGGATAACATATTGATTTCAAAGACCCATAGTACCACCACTTTCTAAAATACTCATACACACTAGATGTTTCTACCCTCGTCTTATTATGTAGCAGTGCACACAAATGGCAGTATCCTTTCTGCAAGTTAGTCTCATGGATTGTGTATAGCTTTTTCCAAGAGAAGTATCTTTTGTAAACTGATGGTGTCTTTATCGTGTATTGGATGAGCGCAGCAAGCCGTTCCATAGATTGTTGGGCGTCAATGTAAGAACGGACAGGCAGGAACCTGAAAATCACAGTTGATTTCTTGAATCAGAGTGCGAAGAAATCGGCGTTCCAAATGAAATGTATTATACGTTTTCTTTTTAATAAAAATATACATTTAATTCGGATCACAATGTGACTCAGTAAAGATTTGGATCTCATACTGAATCACACGCATTACTGTTGTCATGGGCGAAGGTCACCACTTACCATCAGGTGGGCCATCGGCTCGTTCCGTCACTCAATCACATAAAAAAAAGACTAACATATCGCGTATGAAACACACAACAGAATTCAAAACCTCCTTGAAGAATGTTATAATGCGTAAAGGGTCCGAATATCGCCGAGATGAAATATTCATGTTACCAACATCCAAGGATTTCAAGACGGATCACAATAATGCATGTGCAACACTGCTTAACAGCAGATATATATATGACACCAGGATTTCTCCAGACGAACTAACACATGTTACTGCTGCAATACACTAAATATTTTATGCATACATATATTAACATCTAGCTGTACCCGCGACTTTAAAATAGAAAGCACATATGAAAAAAATACTATATATAATAATAGATAAAAGCTGATTTTTCACAACAAAAGTAAAACTAATTAATGTACCAAAAACGAATTCAATGCAAACAATGGTAACTTCAACTTACTAAAAGAAAAAATAGTTTTAGAAAGAACAGTTTAAATAAAGATGTAAAATAAATACATTCTCAGTATTCTCATTACAGTTCCGTCATTAATAAAATACCCTAAAATATTTAAACGGCAAAGCGCACGCTTTGCTGTTAGAATATTGAAAGGATGGTTTTATAATCCAATGAAACTTACTTGGCATATTCCGCTCCTCCAACCACGATAGGAACTGCATGATGGTGATACGCTTTAAGGACTTCACTCGTCACATAATCTTCAGAAAAACTGTCCTCATGTGCCAGATAAAAATAATAATCTCTTTCTAAAATCTTAAAGCAACCTTCTTTAGGGCATTTACTAAAACCACAGCCGAAAATATCAAAATCCAGAGAATGATCTCGTAAAGCCTGTTTTAACTGCTGCACATACGACATAATATCAGCATCTACATCACAATTACTGATAACCCACATCAAAGCTTTCGTTTTATTGGCAATTTTTATATTTTCTACATTTGTATCGTCAGAATTGATTTCTTCTGTATTTTCTGTGTTTTCCTTACTCACTGTCAAATCACCATATTTAGGGGCAACAATTTCTCCATACAAATTTCTGACTTCGATAAACGGAGTCACAATGTCTGAGTACAGTTTGTACGACCACGTCCAGTTAAAAAAGTTATCCGCTTTCACATTACATATTGGATACTTATTCGCCGACATCATAGAATAGAAGACATATTTCTGTTTTGGAGATCTCTTTGTTGGTAGATACCTTTTCCAATTCTTCAGTGTGTTGATGCTGAACATGATTGCGTCGAAGTTCCTGGTATCTTTGTTGAGCAACTCTTTATTCGTCGTCAGGTAGCAATTAAAGTAGGAGCAATTGTTGTGAATAAATGTTTGTTGCCCATCTGCCGTAAGGTTGTAATTATAGCCTGGTATAGTCCACAGAAGAATGTACTTCAAATCTTTCTCAAATCTTTCACTTCTTTCAGTTGAGAATTTAACTACATTTGTTTTTGACATGTTTATGAATGATGTGTGGAATGTATAGAAAGCCAGCACCAAATAAATTAAAACACCAGAAAAACTGATAAAAAATAATGATTTTGCAGCCGTTTTCGATCTTGATACAAGATACATTGTGCGTGTCTTTGCCACTGAAAGAACAATGGATGAAAATTACAAAAATGTAAGAAGCTGAGGCATCTATTGTCAGTGTACAAACAATTCTTTAGATTTGAAAACAATGCAGTATGATTGATGTTATACAAGTGACTGATTTAAAAATCAATAAAACCTACGTAATTAAAGAGAAAGAATAAAATCTTGTGGATGCACTTTTAAATCTCCGTGCAATATCAATAAATAATACTTAATATAATATGTTGTTCTACATTGAATTTTCAAAAATAATTTTGGATACTCTGATTCAAACCCGAATCAAGCATACAAACTCGTTTTGATAGGTATCTGACGGTGATACATTCTCGGATGCCGAGTATACCAACTTATACTCGGCATCCGAGTATAACTGGGACTATATAAGCGGCAACTAGGTCATTTCATAAATTCTTTCAGATACCTCACAATCGTCGTGTCCACATTTCATATTCCAAATAAAACATTCAAAGACGTCTCAAAGGGCCGTCTGTCTGTCTATTCGCAGCCAAAAAGTTCACGAGAAAATTTTTCTATCAGTCGATGTCTCCCTCTATTTGCTAAGACCTGTTTCGTTAGAGGCTTTGCACGTTTCCATTGCAATACGATTTGTCAAAAGTAGATGTTACGCTACGTGTACGCTACTAGAATTCAAATAGTAGTAAATTTTGACGTATATGACATTTGGCTGATTATTTTTAAAAACATGTCTTTGTAATTCTTTCTTTTGCGAAGTTCACTTATTATTTTCTTCATTACATTAGATATATAGATATAAATATTACTTGTCATTACTTGTCAATATGAATACATTTAAAAATAGTGTGCAGAGATTTTTAGCTGATAGGCACCGGGTTGGCAACACCTCAAATGTTACTAGCGTCTATAGGAGACGGTAGCCACTTACCATCAGGTGGGCCCTTAGCTTGTGTGCCTCATCATTCACATAAAAAAAAAAAAAAAAAATTTGCAATTAATCTGATCGTATTATATTTCAGAAACTACACAAGTAACAACTAATATCTACAGGTACATCTTTTTCCTACACCTGATAGACCTGACAAACCTGAAGCGTAAGTGGTAACATAATAACTCCAATAATCTTAAAAGGATGGTTTTAAATCTGTAATGAAATTCTTTTAGACTAGCAACACTTCTGTAAACCGCTGGATAATATTCCTGATTAACCTAAAGGGTTCTCCTTTCTTGTAACTTTGTAGCCAAGTTTATCATCAGTTTTCATATGATTTCCGGCATGGTTTATCAAATAGGACCAACATGGAAGCGCTTGGATGTCACTTAGATGACACTTAGATTTTTGTCACGAATATTGGGCAAGCTTATAGGCTTATAAATCAGAAACAACAAAAAAAAACATGAAAATACCAAAAGTTACACATTTACCTAGAAGTTCGTGTGGAACCCTCGGTTGGCCGTTTTTTTCTCCATGTCGTGACGTCTATGATGGTGAAAACACACTAAGTTCTTTGCATGTAGGACGTCGAGTCTTCGGCAAATATGGACATCGCGTATGAAGTCAAACAGAATTACGTATTCCATAAAATATACCTACCCCTTTTGGCACGTGACAACTGTACGTGTCAACATAGCGCATTCATAACTGTATTTATTTTTACTTACTTCTTAATTCAGTCGGTTTTTGATGTGAAACATTTACAGGCGCGCCTTGGCAGTAAAACCGACTCGTATGGCGTGACAACAAACGGCATAACGCTATCTTTTGCCGTCAAGTTTCACATCGGGTAGCCAACAGCCAACTTTTTTTCTCAGCTTAGTTTCAGATTCAAATCATCATACTAATATTGTAAATGCGAAAGTTTGTATGTATGTTTGTTTGGTACTCCTTAACACCTCAAAGGCCAAACGGATTTGAAAGAAATATGTTAATGCAAAGGCTACTTTTTATCTCAAAAAAATTTTTTAGAGACTGGCAAAATTTCGTCAGTTTTATCGTTTTACCGTGGTTAACACCGCGGGGCGCAACTAGTTTTATTCATAACATGTAGTAACAAGTTAATCATTGCAATTTGAATAATAAATGGACAATAATAAACTGATATATTATTAAATACATCGAGTATGTATGTATGAATGACAGTTAATTTATCAGAATAATTAATAAAACTGTATAGCAATCCAAACAAAATATTTTTTTAAATCGTGTATGAAGTCTATAAATTACTTCAAATCAAAGTTTTATCCTAAGCACATAAGCTGAGGTGTTATCTTATATATCTAACACAAAAATTGTTTCTTCCTATGTCCTAAATGTTTTATTTACCCCAAACATTTTTCATTAGAAACACAATAATGTAAAAATGGTGTCAGACCACTAAAACAATGCATTAGGCACAATATAATTAATTAATTTTTTTGTTCTTTCTTTCTTACAAGTACACATTTACGCATACATTACCCATGCATTAATAAATATATCGTAAACCGTGGTACAGTTTCTGCCTTGCGGCGTATCACTGAAAAAGCCAAATTTATTTGTTTTTTTTTTATTCAATACAATCGCTATGCTATGCGTGCTTCCTTACGTGTGGTTAACTTAAGATTGATGAAGTTCCTAATAGGTGTGATGAATTCCCAATTGAGGCGGGTACCGTGGATGGTGAAGGTAGCTAACCGTCTCAGGAATGCTGGCATTCCTGATCTCGAATACCGGGGACATAGCGGCTGTGGCTTGCGACAAATACTTGCGATGCCTCATCGATCACGAACCTTGCTCGACCTTGCTTAAATTGATTTGTGATAATTTAGCCAAATCTATTTGTAAGGTAATGTAATTACGTATTCATTTCAACATTACCGCTTTGTATCGATACAAATCATAACAATTTTTGTACGACGCTAATTCTGTTTAACCATCTTAAATTTGCTTTGTCTTATTTGAATTATATTTAAATATGTTACGCAAACTGCATAGAATAATATGGCAGATAAGTATTTTTTTCCAAGATAATCTATTAACCAGTTAAGATAACTAAAATAACGAGCGGCTCCGTGGCTTAGTTGGTTGTAGCCCTGCCTTCGAAGCAAGGGGTCCGGGGTTCGAATCCCGGCCGGGGCATACTTTGTGTGGTGAGCATGAAGTTTGTTCTCGCGTCTTGGGTGTTTGTCTTGTGTTTCTGTGTTTGTCCATGCCCCAAACTAAGCATAACATGTACTGGGATCTAGTTAACTAAAATATATATATATATATTATAAAATATATTTGTTTTTGTTTCTATAAAAACATATAAATACACAGACACAGAACAAACATTCATTTTCATCACGCAAATGTTCGTCCTGAGAGGTAATCGAACCCACGACGACAGCGCAGAAGGCAGACCTACCACTGAGCTGTGAGGCCAGTCAAAGTCAGTGCCGGTATAGCGGTGCGCCGCTCTCCCTACCTTCCGCGGCCACGGCGGGGTCGCCACCGCTGGATGGCGGACGCGGTGGGGCCGCAGGGGAAGAGGAGTGTCGGTATTGCGAGGCGCCGCTCTCCCTATCCTCTGCGGCCGTAGTGGCAGGCGACGGGGCCACAGATCTGACCCGTCGCATGGGGACCTAGGGCGTCTAGACACGGGGTCGTCTGACGCCCTTTCGCTGACCTGGTCCCCGAGGAGGTTGCGACACGCCATGTGTCCTGGCGTGTCGCAAACAGAGGAGTGGCAGTAGATGCCTAAGGAGATGGGTCCGGAAACGGACAGCCGCGGCGGGTTCGCGGATGTGTGTGTAACGTTCCCGTGTTCCCGCCACTAAGCGGCAGAGGAGGACACCGTGGGGTTTTAGTGGGTCTAGTCCCACATAACCGCTCTGTCTCCCCGTGGCAGGGCGGTATGCGAGTGCATTTCCCCACGGAAAAAAAAAAAAAAAAAAAAAAGGCCAGTCAAAGTCATTGACATTTGACATGAAACATTTCCTTGTTATTTAGTAACAAAATGAAATATAGCTTGAAGTACAATACGCGTGAAACAACACGATTGCACTATAAAAATAAATTTGCAAATATAAGTTATGATGCGTATATTTCATACAGTTGTTCTCATAACTGCGCAATTGCTATTGGCGCCATTTTTTATGGTTTCCTATTTAAGTACAGGTATACCTCAGCTCTGCCTTCTGCGCTGTAGATCATGCGTTCGATTCCCACTCGATTCACACACCGCGTTTATGTGACAAACATAAATATTATTTCTTGTATTTACAAAAAAAAATTACCTACCTTAAAGTACAAGCTATCAGTTATCTAGATCCCATTGTACAAGCTTTGCTTCGTTTGAAGCTAGATGGCACTATATTGTCCATCAATATTTATTTAATAAAAAAAACACTGAATACCTAATTTATGTGCTCATAATGCTTTGCATATAAAAGTTTCAGTTGCCTCTACTGATATTACGTACGTAGATACGTATTTTTATTTTATCATTTACTAGCTTTTAAATGTTGATTCTGTCAACCAATTCAGATTATTTCATACAAAGTTAACTTAAAATCGACAAAGCTTAAAACATAGTTTAAAAAAAGTTAGTATTAAAAAAATCACCAGTTACGATTACGAGAGGGATTCTAAGGTTTATATTATTCTACGGACATGAGTATCGTAGAGCTCCAATTCGAAAAAAAATTAGTTGAACCCATGCCTCTTTCTGCCAGCTCACACTACCAATCTCTTTCTGTATTCTAGATTGAACAATAAGACCACAAAATTTTCAGAACGTGACTTGTTTGGCGACAAAAAAAAACATTTTGTAGTATCTTATAGACTTTGATCATCTCAAAACGTAAACGTACGTAAAACTCTCCGATACAAATAATTCAGCAATTCGAGCCTTATTCATAAAAAGTTATGAAAAACTATGTAATAAGCATGCAGCCCACCTGGGGCGGGCGGAATAAGACCAAACTTGGAGCAATGAGGTAAAATCGAAGTTCCAAAGCAAGTTTAAAAAGTCTAATTTTCCTCCATACGCGACTGGAGTACGGGCCACGGTTGGCTTCAGAAAGAAGGATGGATAAACCTTCTGAAAAATAATGGCCGAACAAACAATGTAACTAGCGAAAATTAAAAAAAAATTAAAACGCTTACACTCTCATCTATAATAGTATTACCTATGTCACACATGGCATTTACAAACACAAAAGCCGAGACCCGAGAACGAACTTCATGACCACAACACAAAGTGTGTTCTCGCTTCAACGGCAGGGCTACTACCAACTAACCCACGGAGCCGTCAAAACCGTTGTAGTAAGATACAATTTATAATAAGAAATATTCATAAACATTTCACACAGTACTAACTAGCCCTGAACTAAGCTTCTACTTGTACTAAGAACTAGAATACTTATAGAATTTAAAGTGTAGTGTGAATCAAAATCGAACAAAAATCATTCAAATATCTAATGAGTCTCGAGTATTTTCCAAAAATTTGTTGCTGCTCTTAAAACTACATATTACGCAAATATTAAAATGAATAATGAACGTCAGTCATCAATTATATTGCTTCTCCTAACACTTTTCTTCTACAATGACATCACACTAATACTATAAAGGTGAAACTTTGTATGTCTCTGTGTGTGTATGTTTGGTGCTCCTTCACGCTTAAACGGCTCAACAGATTTGAATCAAATTTGGTACCAGGATAGCTTGTATCCTTAACTTTTTACATTAAAATAATACTGTGCAGCTAGTTAATAATACTACAGTTAAGGCACAACTTTTGTCAGCAACAAGTCTAGGCGATTAATATAATAGACTTGCAATATAAATAGAAAGTAGTTATACAAGTTTTCATAATTAGATTTCGATTCGGAGAAGTGACCCTGTTTCGTATCAATTATCTTTTAGTTGCACACTTCAAGTAATATAAATACTGAAGGTGTATCCATACTATTTCCCCAGGTAGAAACATCAGACTATGCTATAATAAGGCAAGTCGGCGATCTCGCTAGTGAGATTTCATCCAATCATAACTTTCTCAGAAAAATAAATATGCGCAAATGCATCCTACATTTTATAGAGCGCTGGTCCACCAATTTGTTGCTTTGACACGAATGAGGTGAGCAGAAAAGTTGACAAATGAAAGTCTAATATGAATTCGAAACTTCGGTGGCATAGGGATCATACAGATTGTGATTTTAGGGTCGCCAGTTTGAATAGATTTACATACACATGTCGATGTCGAACCTTGAAAACGAACAGACAAAAACTTAACAAATAAGACTACGAGTAGCTAAAACCTGTCTATAATATGACATATCTGTGTGCATGTTATGCACTTATGCAGTTCTGTGACACGTTAAATGCTCACGAATATGTTTGTGTGTATAAAATTTGACGTGTCCAAACTGTACTTGAGATCGAAAGAAATAAATGAGTTTGACTTTGAACCACCCCACTAATTACCCCGCTTTACAAATGAGTAGGGTGGTTGGGAACTAAATTCTAACTAGTATGATTGATTAAAAAGGGTAATGAGATATTTTTAGCATCTTTACAACACAATATTCCCAAATATCCCAATCATTTCTATTAGTGGAATAACTGGGTATTTATTGTAATATTCCATCAAATTTGCATATTAGGGTGGTTGGGAATATAATATCTAAATTAAACTCTAAAAATCGGTCAAAGATTTTCGTCGTCGTTGGCTCCTACCAATTTTACGTAGACTTAACGCTGATTGCCGTGTGCATGAGCGCGACTTAAGTCGTATACTCTATCTTTCCCTGACACTAGATGTTACCAACCACTCGTTTTCATCGATCACCCAATTCACGTGCTTGGTAGGCTGGTTGGGAATTAGTCATTTTTATGCATAGAAATAAATAAATCACGTAACATTGAATGAAAATTATGATACCGACAGAATTATATCAAGAACTTGAGAGACACTATGCATGCTTAAGAACTAGTGATAATTATTAGCACTGGATTAACTGTGAGCGTGTAAGCATAAAATTCGCTAGAGGTGTAGGTGCCGAGGCGTGCCATAAATCGTAGGAACATCTTCGCATCGCGGACCAATTAGTACAAGATGTTGCCAGCAGCATTCGCGGGCACCGCTCACCCAGGATGGAACCAAGAATTTATAATCATTGTTCTTAAAAAAATATGAAAAATAAAGTAATTTTGTCAAAATGACACAACAAGTCAAACGGCACCTGTATTTTATCAACTTGAATTTTCGTTAGCGATACTCGTGTTTGGTACTTGTGGATACTATTTGATAAAAAAACAGGAAGAATAAATAAAAAATTAAGTCTATTTCGTCTTTAAATGCAATTGATGCAAATTAGATGTTGCAATAACTTGATAGCAAACATTAAGTGTTATTTTTACCTCCTGCAAAAAAGAAGCGTTTATTTATTTAGGTGCATGTACTTTGGGTGATAGGTTGCATACGAGTAGTATAAATTTCAAAGTAGTTTATTATAATTTAACATAAGGTGTTTAGAAGAAGGTAGTAGTTAGTACACTTAAAACAGTTGACATGTTTACCAGTTTAAAAACTTCTATTTCAATTCAATCATAGTCAAAAATCACTTACAATTTAATTCATATCAAACTAGATAAACCACTAAATCTAAAAAACTGATTTGAACCAATATTTTTATCTCCAATTTGCCGTCCTTAGGAGTAGAGTATTTAAGACATCTTTAAAGAAACATTACTTATGTACGACCTGCCAAATAAAAATATAATTATTCAATCGATTTACAATATACGAAGACATAAAATAAAACAGCTGTATTCAAAATGTCTTACTTTTGAAATCGGTCTATAACCAGGGAAAGTTACATTATTTTTAAAGTTATTGGTTTCATAATTAAGTGTTCATACATTTTAAAATTATTAAAAAAATTATGCATAACACCATCCAACGGCATCGCGGCAAGACTAGTTTTTAACGAATGCCGTGGAAGCGTTAATTACTTTTGCAGTAATTAATATGATTTAAAGATCTGTGAACATTTTTAAACCTTATCTCTTTAATTATTTGGAGATCCTCATTCGAAGCTGTGGATAATTGTGTGCTTGACAGATATTAAATTCTTGTTTCTGAAAACCAATTATTTAATTAAATTCAGTCACATATTTTATTTGGGGTCGTTACAGTAAATGTTGAGGGGCTCCGTGGTTTAGTTGGTAGTAGCCCTGCCTTCGAAGCGAGGGATACCGGGTTTTATTCCCGGCCGGGGCACACTGTGTTGGGTGAGCATGATGTTTGTTCTCGGGTCTTGGGTGTTTGTCTTGTGTTTCTGTGTTTGTCATGAGTGTGTTAACGTTGTTGAATTTGCTGCGGCCAAAAGATACAACGTGGCAACCATAAAAGATTTAGGCCCATTCACTCTCGCTAGACGAGAGTATGCCTGTGTCACCGCAGTGGGAACGTTAGTGGCTGGTACGATACTCCCAAGTCGTGTTCAAAGGGTCCATTTAGTGATATATTCGTTAAAGCCACCGATAATAAACGCAAGGCACTAACCAGATTGATTACATACACACAGCCTCTGTTTGCGTAGCATTATAAGGGCGAGTGCATATAATTGTCCTCAGTTTCTTACAGGCTATTTGACAGGTCATTAAAAATATTTGTTACTGGTGTTACCCGCGGTTGATCATCCTATGACATATATATCCTTTAAAAGTAGACTATGTGTTAATCCAGGGTATGTGCTACCTTCATAATAAAACTTTATCGGTTTCTTTGTTAATCCTTCAAGCCTCAAAGGCTGGACGGGTTTATATGAAGTACCAATTACTACCTTATTCCGATAAATCTAAACCATACCTCTGTGGCTGTGTAAAAAGGTTGCTGGCACCATTGCCATGTTAGATGGCGAAACTAATTTGCAGACCAAAATGAAAACCAGTGTTACCATCACGTCAGGAACATTTTAATTGAAGTTACAATCATTTTTTTTTTTGAGTGACGGAACGAGCTGATGGTCCACCTGATGGTAATTGGTGACCCTCGCCCATGACAACAGTAATGCGTGCGACTCAGTATGAGATCCAAATTTTTACTGTGTCGCATTCATCCTGCTGCGTCCATCACCCGAGACGGGAATGATACGTCTCATGTGCATATAATTTCAGCGGCAGCCACAACCGTCCATCGGGACACAGTAATGCAACCACTACTGCTTGGTGGCAAATTCTAGATGTGGTGGCAGTACCTCTCCGTACGAACTTGGCACAAGTTCTACTACTACTTTTGGTTGCTCCTTTAGCACCAAAAGCCAGGGGGTACGTGTAGGGAACAAAGGGTACACACCTACGGACGCGAGCAACTGGACCCCCCATAATGTCAGGATTCAAAGAGCTCCGTCAGCTCCTTGAACATTTTAATTGAAGATATATATATTTTAATAATCCTAAATAAAATATCTCATTGGTGTGTTCACACCCTACGTGCATCTAAACAGCATGGATTAGGCCAAAGCTATCGACTTGATGCATAGCGGCCATTGTATAGCGATGAATCGGTGTAGCGGCCGTAGCGAGCGTAGCGGTCGTAGAACAAAGGTGTCTTGGCGTAGTAGATTACGTAGGCACTGCTACGCGCCTGAGCGAATATCTGACCGGTAGTTTTGCGACATACGGGACAAAATTTTGATAAAAAATAATTTCACTATGATCTGAATTAAAGCAACAATAAAACTATGTATCCATTTCGTATACATCCATAACAATGCTGCAATTATTCAAAAAAAATGCTTTGCAATCATTAAAATAAAATTTCCCTGTTTTAATTATTTATTTCGACATACCAACAACATATATATAATTCCATAAACTTAAAGATTTTTATTACAAATAATTTGTCAGTTAAATATACATTGCGAGGCCCAAAGTAAGCCAACAACGTCTGTTTGTTTGTCCGTTACAATATAAATCCGGCACATATAATCATGAAACGACTACATATTTTTTTAAATATTCACTGGAAATGTATTACGCATTATGGTTTGTATTATAGCAGATATGTTATCTTAAAAACCTATACCAATAAAAACAGTATCTATATTTTTTGATTGCGTACCATCTAAATGACGATCAAAGTGTTTTACAAATTTGGATGATGGTTTAGAGCGTTCATATAATCTCAGATACAAGTCGAAACAAGTTCCAGTGTGTTAACCAGATGTACACTAACAGGGTGTAGGTGGCCCGGGCTGATATCTCTGTTAACAAACGTCATTATTCACTCGCATTCAACGGTAGTCTAGATTTCCTACATTAAGTTATTACTAGCTTCGCGTCGAGGGTAACACCTAGAATAACTTTTTCAGATAAAAATAAATCTATGTGTTCCAGGGTATGTGCTACCTTCGTAACAAATTTTATCAAAATCCGTTTAGCTGTTGAGACGTGAAAGTGTCACAAACATACATACAGACATGCATCACAAATATAAATACATTATAGTTAATATAATCCGAAGCGTTCGCTTAAACCAAGGCAATTATTGTACAACAAAAAAGACGATATTTTTCTTATTTTTTTAGTAACTAGCTGCGTTCCGCGGTGTTACCCGTGGTTTTAAAATTTCCCACTACTCTCTTATTTTTTCTATTATAAAAACCTTCTCCTAACAATAACAAACAAAACAAAAAATAATTAGCGAAATCGGTCCTGCCAATCCAGAATTAGAGAAATTGGTTATAATCATTTTATCAATTCAAACATTTTTTTCTAAGTACATAACATTCTCGTTTGTATGAAAAAGATAATGATATATATGTAGCCTTTCAAACAGAACGTTACGCCTTAAAGTGAATTCGGTACAATCACTCAAAAGAGACAATTTTCTCACAATCGTGTTCTACCCTCGCGGGTATTGCTCAAGTGCGAATTTCTTATACAATTTGTCACTAAGATATCTCAAAAGAAACTCTGAAACTAGATCGGAGTAGCGCACGTTGACTTTTAAAGCATAGAAAGATAGCTCACAGGGTTATTGGGAACATGCATAATAATACTTTAAATGTTTATTCTGTACAAAATAAACCCCAAATTAAGCATAGCTTGTAGCCAGCATAAAAAGGCGTCAGAATAAGAAAAAAAAAGATAATAAGACAGCGGGATATTGTTAAACAAGCTATTGTAAAAGAAAAAAAATATTAACTGACAGCTGCTATCTGGGTCGAAATGGGATGGGTTTTTTAGGAGTTGAAAACAATATTTCGCTTTTATATATATAATATTACATTATAACCCATATTTCTACTTTTAATATCTACACCAATCAACAATGCGTGTTTTTTTTAATAATCCTACTACTATTATAAAGGCGAAAGTTTGTAAGTATGGATGTATGGATGTTTGTTACTCTTTCACGTAAAAACTACTGAATGGATTTGAATGAAACTTTACCACAATATAGCTTATACATCAGAATAACATATAGGCTACAATTTTTGAGGTTTCTATAAAATCTATATATATAAAAGAAGTCGTGTTTGTTACAACACTTATAACTCGAGAACGGCTGGACCGATTGCCATGGTTTTTGATTTGTTGGATTTGTTTCCGTCCCGAATAGCAGAATAACTATTAAAACATTGGAAAATTAACGAAAAAAATAAAATCAATTTATCCCCGTATTCTCCACGGGAACGGGAACTATGCGGGTGAAACCGCGGGGCGCAGCTAGTATACATATAATACAAACATTTCACAAATGCTTGTCCTGGATGAAAGCGAACCCACGAACTAAAATTCAGTAGACACATCACTTTTTACAGTAGCGAGTAAGAGTATGAGTATGTTAGGTTCCTTACTGTTTATGTATGTACATACCACCAGCGACAAAGGAAGAAAGGGGTTAAAAAAATACCTTATAATATAGATGGTTTCTATCGCTTATATTTTCTTTTCAACTTGCAGCTTGTCAGTGGAGACGAGATTTCAGGCGCCTAAAAGGCCTTCTGACGGCTACGAAACGATACGATTGGATATAGATATCTTTAAAGATGTTAAAGTGGCTTCATGTAGCGTCGTTTGGCTTCTTCAAATAATATTAAAAGTATTTAAATAAACTGTTGAGCTGGCTAACTACCATGATGATTTAAAAAACTGCATCTCAAAAAAGCAAACCTCTTTATTTCGGAGCACTCGTGCTACTTAGTTCCAGTGGAAGGGTGTGAGTGTTGGTGAAATTACAGATGCATAAGACGTTGTATCCTCGTCTCATGGCAACGGGAACAAAGCGATGCTACTTGGAATTTCTTAAATATCGGTAACAACAGCAATAATACGCAGGTAACCGCGGTTAAAATTTCAACATGAGACGATGAGAAAAACTGACTGAACTTTTTCGGAATAAAAGTTTAGTATGATTAAATGCTATGAGCCACCTTCAAAACAAATTTTATCCAAATCCGTTCTGCCGTTGATGTGTGATAGAGTAACATATACACATACATAAAAACTATCGCATTTGTAATATTAGTATGATCTTATATTAATGAGAATGTAAAACACTCAGGTTTTAGGTTTTTTACTGAGGTTTAAGTAAGCTTATTACAACCTTGTTCTTGTACATTTTATTACCTATAACTTTTATTTAGTACCAAACAAATGAACAAATTCTTCCTTATATTATTAACGTCAGTGTAAAAAGGTAGGCACACCTGAAACGCCATTTCAAACGCTGGAATAAATTCGACATGTACTTGGCGTGAATATTTCTCAAAGTGTATTCCTCCGCCGTCTTAATACCGATGCTTTACCGATGCATGTGAAGTTTTTGTAATATTCTTAGGCTACTTTCAACCCTCAAACATATTTATTCCTTTAGATCTGACGTATCGTTTGGATATGTCAAATTTTAGAAGCACATGTAAACATATTGGTGAGCATATAACATGTTACAGAAACTTCTTATGCACATTACAATTCTCAATAAAATTATTGAGAAAAAAGAACCCAACTTCGTGAAACAATTCCAAATAACATTTAAACATTTAAAAAATATTGGGTCCATAGCTGGATTCGAACCATCTTCCCATTAAAACTCGATGTCTGTACCACTGGGCCACGTTTCTCTAAACAAAAACATCAAAGTATTCTATGCCTCTTCGATAGCGTATCTGCTCGCGTCGAGCGCTCGCGGGCTGAAATCGCATTTGCCTACAAATAAAAGGAAGCAAGGCCAACCCGCGCTCCGTACACTGCGATATGAGACGTATGTGTCCATTCCCCCTTGTAATACGACTAACATAGTATGTAATTTTTTTTTACTATTATACGACTAAAGTGGCGACACGAACTTCGCCTATAACAACTGAATTACCACTTAGGTCCTCCCAAAGTGTGAGATAACTTAAATCGCATACCGTTCCGCCGGTCACCCGAGGCTGCGGTGTAACGTCTCAAGTGCCTGTAATTACACCGGCCACCACACTTTTCCACAGCAGTGCGAATGCATCACTATTTAGCGGCGGATTACCAGGTGGCAGTACTACTCATGAGGAACTTGTGCCAAGTTCTACTGCTACTTTGGGTTGCTCTTTTCGCACCACCCATCGGATATGATTCTAAGGATATTCACCTACGGACGCGAGCTACATGGTCCCCCCAAATATTCAACTAACAGAAAACTTTGACATTTTCTTGTCTTGTGTTTCTATATTTGTCCATGCCACCTGCAACACAGGGACTCATATTGCAGGAGCATGAGTGTATAAAGTCTTATTTGACTTTATTATGGCTAGACGGCTTGAAATCTCCAGGAATATATTTTGTTTTTTATTTATCTCATCGACAACTTTAAATATTATTGATAGTTTAAAGTGTATAATGGAGAAGAGTTCTGGCTCCCTCGCTTGGAGGATGCTTATGAAGCGGTGTTGCAGTTTATTTAATTTCCTCAAAGGCATTACGTGGAAAAAGCGTGTTTTCAAGTGTTGCCACTTCAGACACGCATACCGCAGTGGAAATACGTTGAGGGTTTCGACAAGTTTTGAAATCTGGCGGATGAAATCTATAAAGCAAACCTATGTACACGGAAATTATATACAGTTTTGTGTACCTTTTATTACTATACATAAACACTAGATTTATTATTTTTTTAACAAAATAGTTCAATCTGAGGGCTGATTCAAATAAAAAATGACACGTTAGGATGTCGGTCCCGGCATTAAGTTAAGTCTTGTCGGAGGCCTTCCTTGGCTTAGAAATTCCGACACCAGAGTTGAAACCACGACCTATAAACGCACACCTACATCAATCTTGATCATATATTATAATTATTTACAATGCAATTCATCAAAACACTATTGAAACAAAGTCTTACGATCAAAACATTTCAATGTTTGTATCGAGAATATTTATGTAAATACCATTGTCTCATAAAATAACTACGGTCGCAGTCAGTCTCCGAAGGCGACCGATGACATGTCCCAGTGTGAAACGGTAGGCGGATTAGTGTAGCCGATATGTGTTACAGTGTGAAAGTGTTGGTCATTGTCATGATTTTGGTAAGTTGTTTTGACAAATAAACAGCCGAAAAATTCGAATTGATAATTACAACCGAATAAATTTTAGGTTGTATAAGGTTACCGGGACCGTTGTTAATAAATTTTTGTTAGGACATATGATTAGTGTGTGTTTGGGATATCCTATTCAGAAACCCAAAAATTTTTTGCACATAGCCATTATTATTTTTTTCTGAAATTAAAGTATCCTTAGTTACCTTATCACATCAGCTATCTGCCAGTGAGTCTTATCAAAATCGGTCTAGTCGTTTCAGAGATAAGCCAGAACAAACAGAGAGACAGACAGAAATAAAGACAAATTGTTAAAAATTGATTTTTGTTAAAAATAACCTATATATATGTAAGTACTTTCAAATGTATATGACGTTTGTGATATAACTTAAGGCACAGACCATGTTCCTGCTAACAGCATGGAAATTCATTAAGTTAATAGAAAATTAAAATAAAAACTTGTCAACATTTAGCAACATCTTTACAAATATAATTATTAAACCATAATCCAAAAAAGTATCCATATTTTGTCATGTCAATATTCAGATACACTATAATGTGCTTTTCTTAACAACAGTTCCTTAATATTTATTTTGAATGAATGAAAGAATCAATATCAATAATATCTGATGGCAAGCAGTTATAAACGCTTGATGCCATGCAAAATAAACTACCACGGAATAGTGCAGAATGACTTGGTGAACAACATATGTTTGCCTTAAACCGTTTGCTTCTAAAATCCATAAAAAGATTGTCATTCATTTTTACAAATAAAATTATTTCATATACAAGGAAGCGTCAAAATATTTGAATTAGTAAAATGCTTTCGAATAATTTTGAGCCTTACAAATAGATTCCTTGTCTGTTGAATTTCCCGAAAAAAACACACCATATCTAAAAATTGATGCTACGTAACCATGATATGTTTTAGACAACATATACAAAGCATATGAATGTTTGGTTTAACCTCGAACATAGATTTTCAATATGGATCTTCCAGTTTAAATCCCAGACAATATGTACCTAAGCCTAAAAGTTGTCGTGTTACATAGTCAATTCTATGTATCTACTAAATAATGTACATAAATGTCTTTCATTCTAATAGCTCCATATTTTAATTATTTTTATTCAAATTAATATTTAAATTGTTATTGTTTAGCCATTGAATAATATTATGGAGTGTATTGTTAATGTCAGCTTCAAGTATATTCTGTTTTTTTTACATTTAAATGATCCCGGCCAGTGCAACCTGTATGTGATGAGCGTAAAATTTGTATTCGAGTTATGTTTTATTCTTTACTAATAAACTATCTTCATAATAAATTTACATTTTAGCATCTTTTTCTTATTGTTTTTATCGGGTTATCTTATGTTTCTTTAATAATCTTTATTAATTTTTCACTTTTGGTACATTAAAAAACTTTTTCTACAGGCTAAAATCAAATCGGAGTCTACCGACGACCAGCAAAGCTACACATACAACAGCTATGCACCATCCACCCTCGACTTCAACGACATCTACACCAATGCATTGACCACCGACGATGAGTCATCAACCAGCACCACTGAAGACTCCCTCGTCCGCACCATAGAAACAAGATTTGTGGAGTTCCACCAATTTTTATCCACCGAAAAGGCGACAATACCACCGCCGATATTCATCCTCAATTCAACTTTCTTACGAAGGACAGTACGCACAACGACTACAACAACTACAGAAGACCCGGATGACATCATCAAAGTGGTTCCAGTGAAGAAGGCCTACCAGCGAGGTGTCCTGGATCTACTCTTCCCGCCAAGACGTGTGAAGTCTTTCAAAAATGTTTTTGATTCTATAAGACGAGTTCTTTCCCATACTTTTAGGCGATAAGTCGTATTATTCTGGTGTTTGGTTTATTTTCATGTGTTCATTTTAAATTGTTTATTTGATTGTAAAATTCAAGTATACTGGTGTTATGTTTTTCCAATTAAAATTAGCCCTCGGCTGAAATTTTACGTATTTTCTTTACATCATCTTTTCTTATCACTTAAATTAGCTATAAATGTAACCTACATTACCCTACATTTATTCAGTACCGCTGCCCAAAGGACCACCAATATAATATATTATAATATAATATTACTTTACTGAACACCATAATAAATTAATGTAAACTTGACAATGCCCCTTTACAGCAGCACACATTTTTTTTTTTTATTAAATTTTGTAATAACTATTCTTGTCTGTTTTGAAGCCTGTTTAAATGTCGCTCGGATTAAGATATATTCAATTTGATAAGAACAAATGGTATTTTAACTTAAATTATAATTTTAGTAGCAGTAGAACTTGTGCCAAGTTCGTCCAGAGAGGCCTACCAGACTGTCACCTGGAATCTGCCGCCAAGCATTAGCGCTCGCATTACTGTGTTCCGGTGGAAGGGTGTGCGTGGGAAACCACATACGCATGAGACGTATCATCCCCGTCTCTGACGCAGCAGGATGAGTGCAACACAGTGTATGATCCAAATCTTATACTGATTCGCATTACTGTTGTCATGGGCGGGGGTCACCATGTACCACCTAGTGGACCCTCAGCTCGTTCCGTAACTTATTCAAATAAAAAATAAGTGATATTTAAATATTTTAACAAACGCTTACTCAACTCGGTAACTCGAAAAATAATGATCATAACCATGACCAATTATATAATAAACGTTTATAAACTCATACCCCTTCACTATTCTCCGTGTCGGAAATGGTAGACCCACAAATTATAGGGTGTCTTATAAGAAATGTCGGTTTTCAATAATGTCTTGAAATGTCTTTACAATACATGAATTTCATATTTCTCGCATTCCATACTGTTTATTATATTGTAAAAACGTACTACGTCGTCAATAAACAGACAGAATGATTAAAAGAAAGTAAAGCAATAGTACTCTTCATAGAATTAGGAACTAGTCATAACAAATTACGACATGTAACGGCGTAGGAATTTTCACATATGAAAACCGACATTACTTATGAGACACTCTATACAAACGGCCAAGTTGTTAGCCAAACACAGAGATACAAAATCCTAACAAGAAATTTTGACCCAGCCGCGAATCGAACTTGGGACTCGCTTCGACGGCTACAATTAAGCTATAGAGCCATCATATAACACATGTTAAGGGCCTTTACACTCGACATAACGGTTCCACTCGACTAAAACGTGATTCTAACTGATTGCACTAATTACAGTGAACACGACGCTTTAGCCGAGAGCTGCAGTACGGTACAACCTCTGGACATAAAATTCGACGACAAATTCTGATAAAAAAATCCGGTAATGAATTAGCATTAAATCTATTTTTACCTGACTGCGCCAGAAGGGGGGGTTTATGTTTTGTATGTATTTATGTATGTTTATTTCTTTGGCACGCTCTGTAATAACGGGATTTAAGCTTGAGAGGTGTATAGATTAGTCTCAATTGTGAGAGTGATACTGGCTATATCATAATTATAAAAATGAAGATGGCTAATTTCTAACGCCTATGTATTATACCTACCTATTATTTTTTTTTCCTCAAGACCTTTCGTGTAGGTTATCAAAATACAGGGTTTTATAATAATACAAAAATATTTATATACAACTTATATATGTAATTTGGAATTAGGTTTTTTTTAACAATTTCTTGTTGCAGTATATTATAGTAAGGGATGTCCTGACAGCCCAGCTGATGGTAAGTAGTTACTGCCACCCATTAGACGACCCCATCCTACCTTAAGTACACCCTTAAATTTTAATAAAGATTCATTGGATGTTGCTTCCGTATACTACGGATGAAGAAAAATCACAGAAAAGTAAAATACGCAATTTAATTTACTAGGATGACATATTTGTTCCGGTTCAACAACAAAGTATCATCTAAGTTGAGAAACTCTTGGGCCGGTCAGAAGTTGGCAACTCCGTGCTTCAGAGGGAACATTAAGATGTCGGTCCCGGCTATACTAGTCGATTAACGAAATAAATAGAAGAAGAAGTGGTATTCTTAATTTAAACGAAAGTTAAGCAAAATTATGAGCAATGTAGACCACATATATTGTACATTTACATATACATATAATATGTAGACCACATATTTATAACGGTGCTCATAATTTGGCTTGGTCTTTTGGCTAGCTGCAGGTAGAGATATTCCATATCTACAACTATTTTGTCCATTGTAGCACCTACTTCAGTGAAACGATTAAACGCTTCGCTTTGCTCCAATTATTTTTTTGGATTACAGCCAAATGTTAACACGAAATGCAAAAGTTGGTGAATCTCAAATGTTAAAGTTTGAGAACTTCCAACTAGTTGCGTTATCGCACTGAGAATTAAAATTTCATGGGTTTAAATAATGCTTAATTAGTTTTATCTTGTAGAAGTAACATTACCATGATGTGTAGGTAGCAGTGGAACTCGGGCCAAGTTCATCCGGAGAACTATTACCACCACACCTGGTAATCTGCCGTCGGTGGAAGGGTGTGGGTGCTGGTTAAATCACATGCGCATGAGACGTAACATACGCATGTCTCGGGTGACAGACGCAACGGGGTGCATCTTGGGTCTTCTCATACTTCGGTCGGGGAGGACCTAAGTCCTTTTGCAGTTGTTATGGGCGGAGGTTACAACTTAACATCAGGTGGGCCTTTAGCTCGTTCCGTCACTTTAATTACATAAAAATCAACATTTTGAATGGTATTATTAACAACGCCGGGCTCAATTTTTTTTCTCCAATTTACCAGACTTTAATACCGTAATTTTTTATTTTTTATCTCGATAAGACACCCCAACTCTTGGCCTCGTCAACCGTTTGATATCTCGTGAATATAAAATTATCACCCCCCTCCCTTACTCAGCAGGTTTAACTTCATTTTAATAAAAAAATCACCAGACAGAAAAAATATCTGACTTGCCAATGTCATTCGAATCTTTTGCGTTTATTCAATTTGTTCTGTGGGCGACGGCGAGGTTTATATTGTAATTATGATCAGAAGTAGGAAATAGATTCTTGTTTTCTTTCTAGAAATTCCTTCACTATTATGTATACAATTAAGGACTCAAAGGGTATCTATATTACTACATCTTTACCTACGGATGCGAGCAGTATGGATCCTTAGTTGCACATTTTTAGCATACACATTTTGCTATTATAGTTTTCAGATTAACTTTGATCTTCATCTACTGAAAAACCTATTTAATATTATCTATTGCCTTTTGCACAGGTTGTGAGTTCGATACCCATTCAGGACAAGCATTTGTGTGACGAACATAAATGTTTGTTGGTGTTATTAGGAATTATAGACAGAAAAAAAATGATTTTTTGTTGAAACGAGGCAGTAAGGGCAGATACTTTAACCGTTATAGTTACATTTGGTGTTTCTAGGACACCATCCATAACTTTTTGACATATTCTGAATTGTATTCACAAATAGTGGAAAGAAATTACAGTCAGCGAAAAACATTTTGTGTTGTTAATGTGTATTATATTTATGCAATAATACAAGTATCTAATAAGTAAGAAATCTAATTGATAAGTAATCTGCATACCATATTATAACATGCTTACTTTGGGGCTAAATAGCGTTGTAAAAAATGTCTATGAATATTTACTTAAATAAAAAATATAAAATCTTTTAGGTTTTATCGTTTTTCTTTTAATCTAGACACGCGCTAGCATGCTAAGTTAAATTTAATATTGTATATTATATTCTCTCTATCCTTTATTATCCTTGTAATTCACAAATAATAAATTCATTCAACAAACTTAAGCCGTTACGAAGTTATTAGTAAAATAATCTTAAGGTTCATTAAAACCGGCCTATGGTTGCCGTTAACAACTAATTCTTATGAAAACTGAGGTGGAATTACAAGGAATTAAAATTACGGCGAAATTACAATGTTTAAAACGACGGTCAAATTACAATGAATCCGGAGTTTGAAATCCAAACCTTTGAATACAAATCTAAAGTTAGATTTAATTAACACTAATAGGGTGAAATCAAATAGATCATGAATTTTATTTTCATGTCCTGTGCTAGAGACTCGTTATTTAGTCTCAATGTAATGATTCTAGATATATCAAGTTTTATGAAAACTGTGTATTTTCATAATGTAAATATTGATCAAATATACATTTGGATTTTAGCTAAACCAATTGAATAAAATTACCTAGGTAGATTTTTTTTCTAAAATTCACTGTATTCTTGTGTTCGCTGTATTATAATACATTTACATTATTGTATAATGAAATTAAAATAGGTACCTACCACAATAGACACAATATCTTGATAACCCTTGTTGACAGAAATATATTATTATTATAAGAAAGTAACAGTATTGTATACACAAACAACATATCTTAAGAAAATACATTAAAAAATATCAATGTATTTACAACCGAACAGAAATTGCAATGTATGTTATCGCAATTGCAATTTATGTTATTAAATGTACACTTTTTCTATTACATTGTATTATAAATTATTATTGGAATTTTCGGTGCCTCTAGAACGACATTGAAAACTGTTTCGTTCTCTGTGGTGCAACTGATGGCGCGGAAACCGACGGGAACAAAACTTGGAAGAGTTAAAGAGTTTTGCACAAACCCGCCAATTGAAAGATTAGATTACACGTAGAAAGGTTATGGTTTAAAAATTTAATGATTTCTTCGCATTAACATTTTATATGATATTTTAAATGATATTTAGATTGGGAGTAGACGAACGTAAGATTTTGTAAAACTGAAGTTTATGTAAAATTCGAGAAAGGACATACATAGGTAGCGATTTAGCTTCAAATCAAAAATGGACTTGGGAAGGAATTTGAGGAAGCAGTGATTTTTGGTACACATAACCTGAATAATGTCAGATTATTGAAAGAATAAACAATTTTTGTTTCAAATAAGGTATATTGAACTATTATTATGTTATATTGACGGCTCCGTGCCTTAGTTGGTAGTAGTAACTCTTCCTGTGGAAGTCTGTTAAAAACTATGACTGTATATCGCAAATTTAACTCCATTTCAAGTTCAGAAATAGTAACGCTGGTTGATGATAATACCCAAAACAATTAGTAATTAGGTATTTTATATATTGTATTAGTCATTACCAGGATTCCTTGCTAATATGCAATGCTACAAGTTTTAAAACTATCATGGTTATGAACATAATTATTCGTGTTACCGAGATATTTACCATATTTACCAGTTATATGCGTCATGCAAACTGAAGTCTGCGAAGTGGAGTGTGCAAAGCATTGGCAGACATCAACAAAACTCACATATCATGGTAAATATCTCGGTAACACGAATAATAATGCTACAAGTATCGAAAAGTCACAGATAATATTACTATTACCTATGGTATTATAATATTTATGCTAATATTATAAATACGAGAGTGGGTTGTTTGTTACGCTTTCCCGCTTAAACCGCTGAATCGATTATGATGAATAGAATATGAATCCGTCCCATTCATCACTATATCACTATTCATTGCTGCTTTTTATTTTTCTCCAATTTCTCGCTATAAACTTGTAGAAGGTAGGGTGAGGAGAGAGGTAAACTTTGTATGTATATAAACAACAATAATTTCGACGGCTCGAAATAAGTCACAATATTTAAACAAGGCTTATGCTGAAATTCAGTCTATCCCGAAGTACTACTAGATCTGCATAACTAGCAAACTAAACAATTACAAATACAGCATCTGTTGACGCCGGTGACATCTTGTCCAGATTTGCATAACCGGATATCGGTCCGGGCGTGAATTGTTTACATCCGGGCTGTTTAGATGTCATCCGGTAGATAAGGAAACATGAAATTTACGTGTAGCCAGCTTGGTATAAATTTATTTCAACGGTCTCTTCAGTAACTGATTAACAAAAGAACCTAACGATTTTTATGTATATAAATAACAATTTTTGTCAAACTACTAAGTTAAAATGCCGTGACCTTCTTGCAAACTCGTCATTTTACTTATTAAGGGAAAAGACGGGTAGGGGAGGGAGTAGGTATGTGATCTTTCTAGTATATTAGTGCTACCACCATACCTAAGAACTTGGATTTTACTCTGTCTGTACTGCTGTAAAAATTACTGAGGAAAATAGAACGCATACCTAATATGAGCGTGATGACCCAGGGGCAAAGACGCCGACTTTCAATCTGAAGGTCGCTGGTTCAAACCCACGAGCACCAATGAGTTTTTTTATTTGAAAAATTTATGTGCGCTATACCACGTTCTCAAAACGGTGATGGAAAATATTGTGAGGAAACCGGCATGTCTTAGAACCATAAATTCGAAGAAATGTGACATCTACCGGCCGGTGTCCCTGCAGTGGGAACGTTAGAGGCTGGTACGGACCTACTATGAACAAAACTATAACTAGGCAAATATTGAGAGCATTACAAATTTAATTCAATACAATACAACGAATTATGTCTCATATATGGAATACAAACAGTACAAGCTAGCGCGATCATTTACATCTGAAATGGATAACTTGCAGATGATCCCAAACATAACCTCAATATAAAAGCTCATTTAAAACCAAACCTGTTCCGTACAGCCAGTACGCCGCCCAAGTTCCTCAAAAGCCAACTAATAACATCACCATTTATTAGATAACTTTGAAACTCAGAAAGCACACCGAAAGTGTATTCAAAAAATCGAAAACTCACGTTTCGAAGTTTTTTCGAGCCCCTGAATATTAGCAGAAAGTCATTAAAAGTAAGGGTGCTGTTCATCATACCGAAGGCTGCCTCAAAGTCGGTATTAAAGGCTAACTCGGCGAGACCCTAAGTTATAAAAGTTCATTCATTTAACGGTTGCACGCGTTCAAGGCGAAGACGGAATTTGAATTTATGCTGAGATGGAAATGGAATAACATTTTAAGACACTATAGATGGAAGGTATGTAGATTATTCTGCTGTATGTCTGTATCACAGAACTGTTAGGGTGATTTCTTAGGTAAATGCGTAAATTACGTGTATAAGGCGTGCTCATGAATAATAGAACGATCTGTAAAGCGCTGTGTAAATAAACTTATTTACAAATAAAATCGAATAGTTTCTTAGTTTATTCAAAATGAGCTCATGGTAAACTAATCTGTCATTAAGAGGTTCTTTCTGGTGATCATTTTACGTAGTAGTTTTAATTATTTAAAAATTTAATAAAGTCTTACGTGGTTTTTTTTAAATAAACTTTTACACACTCATACCTCTGCACTAGGATTCCCTGTGTCGCAGATGGTATGGGCAAACACAGAAACATAAGACTAACACCTAAGGCCCGAGAAAAAATTTCATGCTCACCACAAAAAGTGTGTCCCGGCGGGGAACCGAACCCATAATTTGTATAGACAGTAGAAAGTTCGGGTATTATCAATTAAAACTTTGTCCGTAAGCTTCAATCGTGTGGTATTTAAATTGCATTTTGCTTAATATTTCGCAGAATCAAGAGTACCAACATACAAAAACTCACTACACGCCATCACCAGAGCCAACTAAACTCTCATGATACCACAAGGGGGCGCCACTCGTCTATTTGTTATCATTTGCATACGAGCCGCCGAGAGCACCGCCCGTGTTGAGTACCCGCTCGCTTGGACAAAGAGATTTTCATATTTAATTTTCTATTTAGTATAATTTCCTACACGTTTTCATTTCCGGACTGTTTTTTGCATTTGCATACGAGATAGGCAGCTGTAGTTTAATAATTCGGTAATTATGACGCTATGATGCTGGTTTCAGATATTTTTGACACAGATGTGCGTTGGTTTTATGAATTCGACCTTCTATTATATTGTACTATACCTCTTCTACAATATTCATTGCAGACGCATAATTGTCCGACCTTTTAACAGATTAATTGGTGAATATAATTACAGAAGCAGATAACACTACCATACCTAGATATTTCTAGATAAAGAATCACAAATAATGCAAGTCAAACACAACCATAAATACCTAAATATTATTAAAATTCCTCAATCTTTCGACACAATGGATGTTTACAGAACTTAAAACGCCCACAGATCTCTCGTGGCGTCATTTGCTTCAACGATGTCGAAAGTACTAAATATGATGATTTTATGCGCATACAGTGCTCTTTTTATCCAATATCTTCGAATTACATTAACATCAAGAAGCAAAGATGTAATTGAACTTGAATACATGGACAGACCACAAGGTGCTCTGAAGAAAATTCTCCGAGAATTAAAACAGAACGGTAACAATATAACAAAACAAAATCTCAATTTCAGAAGGCCAGAACGTTTTCGTACAGATCTAAAATACATTTTAAAATGGACGCAAGCATTCTCGCATTACACCTCATCGATATTCAAAAACGGTCAAACCTCGTTTATAGAAAATAAATGTGCTCACATAAACTGCTTCATGACCAATGACAAGAGTCTTCTATTCGATCCAATGTATTTTGATGTTATTCTCTTCGACGTCGAGAATAATTGGGACCTTCCTCCAATCCTTAGAGCACCTCATCAGAAATACGTGTTTACAGCATCAGAATCAGCCAGCAACTATCCGATTTGCCAGCCGCTTTATGATACATATTACAACTTAACTTGGACCTACAAACTCAACTCTGATATTCGATGGTCGTACATTACAGTTGAGGATAAACAGGGGAACTTCCTTGGTCCAAAAATTGGCATGAAATGGATCGACCCGATGCAACCAACTTCTGAAACAGAGATAAGAAGATTAATCCACAAGAGAAAGGCTGCTGCATGGTTTGTCTCCAACTGCAAAGCGAAAAGTGGTAGAGATAGTATCGGCAAGGAGTTGGGTAAAGAATTGGAGAAGTATAACCTGAAACTGGATACGTACGGTTGGTGTGGTGAGATGACATGTCCTAGAGATCGGATAGATGAGTGTTTAGAACTATTGGAGCAAGATTACTTCTTTTATCTGGCGTTTGAGAACTCGTTGAGTGAAGATTATGTGACGGAGAAGCTTCTATATCCGCTTCTACATATGGCTGTGCCTATTGTGTATGGAGGAGCAGACTATTCAAGGTAAGTTTTAGAGCAACGATACTTTGTCTTTGAAATACTTTGCTGTGCAGAGAAGTTAATTACAAAATTTCTATTTTTAGTTCTACTCATTTTTCTCAATCTCTCTTTAATAGAGGTTCCTGGAATGTTAGCCAATTATTATTTTGGACTTGCCGATCGAATCTGACCTAAAAAACCTGCTTTAAAAACTATAAACATAAGTTAAAGTTTAAGGTTTAGTGATATTTCATCACTAAACTCAGAGACTTTATAAACAAACATATATAAAAAAAATCATTTTCACCGATTTAAAAAAAGTAGGTTCCTTATTCGGCTGTTTGTTTATTTTTTAATGTTATATCTTCTCCGATTGTATGTTTCATATGTAATTGTATGTTTCTGTGTATGGATGTTTCTTAATCTATTTAATAAGGTGTACTTCCAAGATTGATTTCATAATACAAATTCAACTAGCAAGCGCGAAAAGTAGAGCATAAAATAAAGAAAGCCGTATTTCCGATTTTTTTATCAGTGTCATGATTTATATATAGATTTCTTCCCCCCGGTTCCTACATCAATGCAAGAGAGATGAACACCAGTGCTGTAGCGCATTTGATGCATAGAGCAATCATGAATCCAGAGGAATACCAAAACTACTTCAGGTACATAAAGATACTAGCTGCGTCCCCGCAGGTTTTATTACTATCCGTACCAGCTTCTAATGTTCCCACTGCAGGGACACCAGCCTAATCTCGATAATTGAGAGTGAATGGGCTTCTGATCTACCACGGGAGCCCAATCCGGATTGGTAGACGTCACATGTCTTCGAACTTTTCGTTCTAAGACATGTCGGTTTCCTCACGATATTTTCCGTCACCGTTTCGAGAACGTGGTATGGTAAAAACTCATTGTTGCACGTGTGGGTTTGAACCAGCGACCTTCAGATTGAAAGTCGGCGTCTATAACCCTGGGCCACCACGCTCGATATACTAGCTGTTAATTCAACATTTTTTTTAAGCGTTACTCCTTGTTACTTCAGCTATGTGCCAGTGAAAGTCCCGTCATAATCCGTCCAGCCGTTCCGGAGATTAAGAGGAACTAACAGATAGACATACAAAAAAAAGATATTTGTATATGCTTAGATTTAGTGTGATATATTGTCCAAGTAACCTGTGACAGAAATCGTAATGAAACTCGTTCCTTCATTTTCAGATGGCATAACCACTACGTTTACAAAGAAACCCCGAACAAGTCCGACCTCTGTTCTCTATGCGAGACCCTCAATGACCCTGCAAGGGAACACTCAGTCGTGAACAATTTCAGAAGCTGGTGGAACTCCGACTATAAAGATATTTGCAAGGAAGAGTTGACACATTTTCAATATAATAATATAGCAAAAGTAACTGAAAAAGTCGCATATAAAGCATATCTTCTGAAATGAACCTAAGTGATTAAGAGATCATTTATAAGAGCGATTTAATATATTAAGTACTTACGAATTAATATTAAATCAATATTTTTTTAAGAACGATTGAAGTATGTGACCATAGTTTGAGAAGATCCCAGTCATAACTTAATTTCAATTTTCAAATTCAATTACACAAAAACTCGAAAATCGCTCAACCAAATTGAATATTTTATTTTGTGTTCGAAATTGAAGACAAGGTATGTATGAGAGATAATTTTTGAATATCCACGTGAATTTTTTTGTATGAGACCCATGTAAAGAGGTATGCCGGTAGTTTTTAATAAATAAATGGGTAATAAAGTTATCGATAACACGCAGGGTTAGTCATTCAGACTCATTCCTCCATTTCGTTATCCACAGCACACCATAATCTTTTTCTGTCAGCTAATGGAAACCCAAAAAAATCCCTTGGCCATCTGCCAGTTGATCAATTTCATAAATTATTGGATCAGTCATCAAACCCTCCTCTCGTAGTCAGCACAATTTTAATTATATTACGAAAAAGGCGATGATGACTCCGCTATAATTAGAATTATCTCCAAAATTGGGGATTTGACTAATGAGTTTTAGTAAGAGGATTGCTGGGACTCCCTTTTGGGGGCGCGAATAGTGAATTCAAACAAATATTATGACTTCTTTTTATTCGCAAATACATAATGCGAAACATATCCATGTGTTACCTATGTAATAATGACTTGTGTAGAAAACACGTATGCATATCTTATCTTTTTCCTTTCGGGTGAATTTATTCTATGAGTTATTAAGGTAAATAAAGATAACTGGTAACTATAGCTTAGTAAGCCTTAGTTCTATGATAAGCGCAATGTACTCAAGATTCATACATAGTAATTGTTGCTATGTGTGCATCTTACATTGCGAGTTCCCGAGATTCAGACCTTAAATTATTTCAAAACGGCTTTTTTTTATGTATTATATTTATTTTCCTTTTTTAACAATTACAGAATCATAGCTAAAATGTTTAAATATATTCATTTATAAACATTATATTTCTAATAAAAGTGCATACTTTATTTCTATACAGTTATTTAGTGCCAATTTAAGCTACTATGGACTTTTAATGAACTAATCGGAAGAATCGTTTTCTATGTACCTAATTAAATTTCACGCGAGCGTTCGGTTCCACTCGTTAGTGTAGGAGCCAGTGGTTTGAGCATTAAACATTGGTATTATGAGTAGGCTTTTGATGAAGAATAGTTGAGATTCAAGTGTGGTCGCTCGGCCTCTTTGCTCTTACAATTGAATATTTGAGGATATACCATTTTAATTAGTAGTCTAAAGTTAAGTTAAGCTAAAATGAAACAGTGCCAATAAACTTTTTGTAATGTTTGTTTTCGGGTCTTGAGTATTTGTGTTGTATGAATCCCAGTATCCCTAGGGTATTGGCGAGTATATGTTTATTCCTTCGCACTTACTTAAACTAAGTATAGATTGAGAAATAATATCGAATGTTCTTAATATGGACAGAAAAAATAGTATTTAAATCGATAAGCCATGTCCTAGGGCTTTGGGTGGTTTGGAAACTCCGACACTAGAGTTTGCCACTTAATACACGAAGAAAAGAAGAACAGGTCTGAAATATCATAGAATATATAATTCTAACTACTACATTGACCGACCGAAAATGCAATAACTAATCGAAAAATAATTAATTGTAAGAAACATCTGAGAATAAATATCATGTTTAAAGTAGGTTTTTGAGAAAATACCATTCCACTACAAAATTACTCGCAGAAATATTAGGAGCGCAAGTTTCCTCAACTTAAAGTTTATTTATTTAAGCAAGTTGCAGAGAAATGTGCTTAAGTTATGATTGGGGATCTGTACCTCTGAGGTGCACTGCGATATCTTAGTATGGAATCTCCTATAACTTTTTTGAGATATTTTTTTATGAGCTAAGAGCCCATAAAGTAAAGTAAGTAAGTAAGTGGCGACCCCCGCCCATGACAACAGTAATTCGACTCAATGTAAGATCTTACACTGAGTTGCATTCATCCTGCTGCGTCCATCACCCGAGACGGGGATGATACGTCTGATGCGCATGTAATTCCACCGGTACCCACACCCTTCCACCGGAACACAGTAATCCAGCACTATTGCTTGGCGTCAGATTCCAGGTGTGGTGGCAGTACCGGACGAACCTGGCACAAGTTCTACCGCTACTATTTGTTGCTTCTTTAGCACCACCCAGAGGGTACGTGTAGAGAATCAAAGGGTACACACCTATGGACGCAAGCAACAGGACCCCCCAAAATTTCGAAATATTACTAAAACCCAGAGAAAGAGGAACAGAAAGCTGTGCATATATGTTGTTAAAAAAAGACATTTAGTTGGATTTTTTTTTAACTAGAACAAAAATGACGGTACGACCTGAACGCTCACCTAATGCTAAGTGTTTACCAATACAATTTAGGTCCTCCCTGACCGTAGTATCACAAGACCCAAGTCGCCTGCCGTTGCGCCGTCACTGGGGACGAAGAAATTACGACTCATACGCTTGTGATCTCACCGGTATCCACAAAAAAATCATCTGTGTAGTGAAGGCATGTCCACGGTATTCGAATGTACACAAATTCATTCTCGTGCATTCGTTTACAAGTTCCAAACAAACTGTGTTTCAGACGTATGTTCGTTGCGACTAATGATGTATGACCGGTCTTGTTTATTTAAATATTGAGAACGCTAATGCGAAACTTGAAATTAAGTTTGTTAGTTTGATGAAGTTTGAGAACTTGGATTCCTCCGGTTACTCGTTAACTACGTGACGCTCGAGTTAATTTATAAAACATCTTAAAGCGCTACCAACTCTCAAATGTCTCTCCTCACCCTTACGTTACAGAACGAGCAGATTGATTCGAAACTCAAACTCAAACTCAAAACTCATTCATTCCTTTAGATCTAATTATTTTTTTTTATTATCATATTATATAACATTAATATTTTTTTTTATAACATTAATATTGTATAATATGATAATAAACATCTTTATTACTAGAAAGAAAGAAAGAAAATGTTTACTACTAATACACTATTGAATATGTTAATTCTTCTTTCGTGTGAGTTAATTAACTCTAGTTTGGGTGTTTTCCAGCAGTACACCGAAGCACGAAGTGGCCACTAAATGGCCACCCATCCAAATACCAGGCGGATACTTGCCTAACAAAGTAATCTGTAAAGAAAATAACATCTACGCAAGCTTTGCTATGAGCACTTTGATAGGTTAATTAAAACTTATCCGTACATCGTATAAAACAAAGTCGCTCCCGCTGTTTGTACCCTTAGATCTTTTAAACTACGCAACGTATTTTAATGCACATTTCAGCAATAGATAGAGTGACTCAATAGGAAGGATTATATGTAGTACTAGCAACTAGCACGGGTAGTTTCTGATACGATATTGATGCACTACTAACCGTGCGAAACCGGAGCGAGTCGCTAGTATTTAATAATTCACGAAATTTCACGTCATCTACCCTCTAACAAAGCATAGAAAATATAGAAACCACATCACTGATTTTACTTTTTTTTTTTATTAATTCACACATTTACTACGTAATAACACCCATCTATGTTATTACGTAGTAAATGTGTGTATGTTTTCTACAAAACAAACATCTATGTTTATATATGTCAATGTAGCGTTAGTGTGGAAGGTATATAAGATATATAGAAATGTGTAGAACGACAAAGTTCCGAAAATAACTGTTTAGCTATAACGAAATCTCCGGAAAACGAGTCGTATTCAACTTGTTAATTAGCTTTACCGCCAGCTACTACGTGAGCGTTCACACTAAAGTCCTAAATAAATTGTCATGGAATAAATTGTTTGAATAAATTGTTTGACTTAAAAAAAAACAGTAAGTTTTTAAGTCGGCACTCTCGACAGAAGTGAAAACAAAAGCAGACAACACTACAGATCCATGAAATCGTACGGTCATTATAATTACATAATAAGTTCATTTTACGTTTATATAAAACCTCGGACTTGGAATACCGAGCTGATGATATTCAAACGTCTGAACAAATCTTCATAAATTATAGCTAAAAACATCTACATCTCAATCACATCAGGTTTTAACAGAAAAATATTGAAATTAGTCCATTCATTCGGGAGTTACGATGCCACAGACAGGCACAGATACACAATACAAACTTATAACACCCCTCTTTCGTTGGGGGTTAAAAAGATCGATTTGGTAACGAGCTCTGTACGAGGTACGCCAACGCAGACTTGATACACTGATAAGTCTATAAGGGTTGTGAATGATGTACTATCTGTACATTATTTATACGATACCTTCTTTATGTCTGTATTATAAAAGGGAACATATTACTAAGTCTCTCTGACAGTGTCCGACCGGGGTATAGAAGATAGCAAGTTGATAGTTACAGAATATGTTACATAAGGCTGATAACCTAACAAATCATTTGTTACGTATCTCTTCCTTATACTAAAACAGGATAATGGCACTTAATATGTTTAAATATATTTGTGCAATAATGTATTTTTTTATTTGTAATATATAATCATGAAGCAAAAGAATTAAGTGACGTACCAAAAAGAGTATTCCTAAATGTTGTTTAAATGGTTAGTCAAGCAATGTTATTGTATTATAAATTAAATTAATATTTTGGACAAAAATGGTAACTTTCGGCTTACGTTGGTTAGCATTTTTTTAATTTAATTTTATTATGCTATGATTTTGATAAATATAAATATATTGTTACCAATTCCGCATGATAGACTATAGCGAAATGTGCTGAGCTGTAAAGATTATCGACATTAATGTATTACCATGTTTTATGCAATAAAATTTCAATACATATTAACACTCAGACACATCAATTTGTGGCTGATACAAGTACAAATTTTTCAGCGCAGTGCTTTTGAAGTGAACTGAAATGAATCGAATAGCGATCTCCAATCGAGTCGTATCGTTTTTATTACAAGAGTCGATTTAGGTCCCCGCTGAATCATCAGCTTCCAGTCACGCCTTTTCCTTGTACCCCAAGAGTGGGTTTTCCAACAGTTACGTTTGAAAATTGCCTAAAACTATTGCCTCCGTTGTTTAAATTGAAAACCTTTTTCTCTTATGTCCTGGTTAGAATATTTATCACATTTTTTTTTAATGAAGTCAAATTGATTGTATTAATGTAATTTGACGTAATTTAAAATTAGCCATGGAAATTTCAGCTTATAACTTATTGAAAAAAATTGGATACAAAGTTTATTGTTTTGTTGGTTACCCAAGTCGCATCGCATTATGCCTACAATTTCACCGGCACCCACATCCTTCCACCGAAACACAGCAATGCAAGTGCACCGCTACTTGGCGGCGGATTTTTTACAAGTTCTACTGTAGTGCGGTGGCAGTACTCCGGGCGTACTTTTTACAAGTTCTACTGCTAATTCTTGTTGCGCCTTTAGCACTACCTGAGTGGTACCAGGTCATGAATTTATTAAAACCTAATGTTTACATTACGCTTAACCTGTCACGTACATGTTGCAAAAATGAATCTAATACAGTATTTATAAATTTATCTATTATAATATTTGTACTTCCCCTCGATGGCAACAAAAATAAATACTCGTAATAAGTAAAGGAACTGAGCCAAACACGATGGCAAAGTTTTTTTGTACAAAGATGGTTTTTTTTTTGTTGTTGTGTGGAGCGCATTGGAGCGCGGTCTATTCATCATTTAATTTACATTTGAGCGGCCAACCGCACAACGCTCGAGTTTTGTGCAAATGTAGAACTCAGTATCTGACACCTTAAAGAATTTGAAAGACATAATACGAGTATCTTGATCATCATCATCAGCCTGTTTATGTTGATTGCGAGACTCTCCCAGTAAATGAAAATTCATCAGGGGTTAAAAATCACGTACATTTTTTGAAGAAGACTTGCCTGAAAGGGGTCTCAGTCAAGTCAAGTCTTCCTCAAAAAATGTACGTGAAGTCTAAAAGATTGGAAATTTATAGAAATACAGAGATTTCAGATTTTTTTTGTTCACTCCGAAATGTACTAATAATATGATAGTGTCAATATTTTTTAGACAAAAAATACTTTAAAGCATCACTGTTACGCTTTCAATAAGCTTTTATTATATTACCTAGAATAAAAAGGTATATGTGCTATACTGGACTGCCAAATGTTCTAATCTATCTCCATGCCAAATTTTATCTAGATCCATTGAACCCTTCTGGAGTGATTGAGTAACAAACATCCATCCTTCCAGCCAAACTTTCGTATTTATAATAGTAGTAAGATTATGGAGGTATAATATCATGGAGGTAAAAGTAATTGACGATGCTTATTATAAATCCTAGAAAATGGCCAAATAGAATTTGAAGTACCAAATTTAATTTTGGTAAAAATTTTTGCTCCGTACTTTTTCAAAATAATTTATTGAGCTGAATGAGCCTTGTAATAATATTTTTTGTATAACTTACGATTAATGTTGAGGTTGATACTGCGTTCTACGTTTTCCCAGCAAGCAGCCATGAATTCAGCAAGTTGTATACGTTTTTGTGTATGGGAATGTGTGAAATATTAGTCGAAATCGATGCGCGTTAAATCCAAGTGCGGACATTTTGAAACTTCGGTATGCAAACAATTCATGTATTTTGGATCATTGTAGGCTAGTCCTAAAATACAGGTTCTAGAATACATCATCATACTAATAATATTAATGCGAAAGTTTTTCGGTATTTATGGTTGTTACACCTTCACGCCTCAACGGCTGAATGGATTAGGATGAAAAATGACAAAAAGATAGCTCAAACCCTGGATTAACTTTGCGCATACCTTGGGTATGCTAAAGGAGCAACCAAAAGTAGCAGTAGAACTTGGGCCAGGTTCGTCCGGAGAGGTATTGCTACCACACCTGGAATCTGCCGCCAAGCAGTATTGCTGATTTTTGTGAAAGATAATTTATTGTATTGGCCTTATGAACACATCCCTACCTCTAGTATCACCTCTCACTATCCTCAAAGGTTCATTAGAGTTAAGCTCTTCTCTTTACAACATTGTTTATAACTTGTGTGTTTTATTTTTCGTGTGTATAATCTATAAGAGAAACACAGTGTGTATAACCAAACCATTGTCATGTGTTTCCCCGAACATTTTTGTTCACGTGTGTACATATATTTCAAATAATACAATACAATGTATCTTTTTTTTAAGTGGGATCAGTTGACAAATCAAAAATAATAAAATTAATTATTTATTCAACTCATCCCGCGGATGAGTTTAGAGCGAGATGAGCTGACTAAAGAGACAAATATTACAAGATGCAGGAAATAATATGAACTCTATGGGGACACAAATGTTCTCTACATTTGTGTCCCCATAGAGTTCATATTATTTCCTGCATCTTGTATACAAATGGTTAGAAAACGAATAGAAATTATTTCTGCGCTAACATAACGAGGTTTCAGTTCGCGGTAGTTTTGCTTTCAACTAATTAAACTACGTCCGTCTCGTTACAAAATAGCTTTATCAAAGGAAAACTTTTAGCTATGGCTAATGGTGCAGTGTGTAATAGCTTTATTTGACTTCTCCTACAATATATTAAGTTCTTCCTCATGAGGGTCGGATAGGGTTATAAGGGGTGATACAGGTGAATACTAAACATTGTACATACATACTTAACATATGGAGGTCCAGTTGCTCGCGGCCGTGAGTGAGTACCCTTTGAATCCCTACATGTACCCCCTGGGTGGTGCTAAAGGATTAACCAAAATTAGTAGTAAGATTTGTGCAAAGTTCGCCTGGAGAAGTAACTAGAACTCATTTATTCCTTTATATTTCAAGTATCATTTGGAGATCTAATTTACATTTACACATACAAGTAAAGATTAAGAGATTTAAAAAAATCGAAAAAAGATACTTTAATACTTTCGTCCCTTATATTTCTCACCCACAGGGGGTGACAGGAATGCAAAACAATCAATTTTGTCAATCGACATCCAATCAACTCGGTTGTTTTTTTTTTTTCTATGTTTGTTACCTCTGTTCTCCGTTATTTATAAACCAATTCGAAAACACTTAAATTATTTTTTACTTACTAGTTCCATAGAAATCCTATTAAAATCGGTTCAATAGTTTGGCAGTTAAATGAAAATAACTTGAAAAAATATGTCATTCAAGTAAAACACAGGTAACAACGCGGGGCGCAATTAGAACTAATATATACTTAGCTAATTAATAGGACTTCATTACCTTGGTCCAATTACATGCTACAAGATAAACATATATCGTCTATATATGTTCTACTGACAGACAGCAATTACAATAATTCTAGCTGATAATGCCTGATCTATCGCTGAATCCATTATCTAAGTGCAAACATAACGTATGACAGATAATTAGCATATGACTTCATGGTTCGTAGGTTCAGTGCATGTTGGGATAAGTAAGTTACTGCACCATAAAGTGGCTTCTGCTTCTGCTGCGTTCCCGCTCAGGACATTTGTGTGATCATCATACATCTTTGTTCTGTTTATGTGTTAATATTTACCACGTGTATTTACAAAATATCCGTTTTCTAGCAGTTATCGAGTTCCCGTAGTACGTACTTAGTATGGATCTAGACGACCATGATTACTTATTATATTTATTTATTTCCAAAAAAATATTGCTTCAAACAACCAAAAATTCAAAGACATGTGACATCTACCAATCCTGAATAGGCTCCCGTGGTAGATCAGAGCCCATTCACGCTCAAGACAAGAGTAACAAGCGTAGGCCGGTGTCCCTGCAGTGGGAACATTAGAGCCTGATACGAGTCGCCAATTATAAATCTACACGTGATACAATGGTACACCAAAATATGTCAGTGTAATACTATAAGACTAAATAGGTAATAAACTTAAAAAAACCTTAAACAAACCGTAATTTTGCCATGTGTGACCAGAAGTGACCTTAAATCTTTGAGTTGCCACAATAAACACAAATAAACTTGCGTATTAATGCAAGTTTATTTATTAAACTGAGTCTTAAAAATACGTTCAAATGACATTTGCAAAACTGTCGCGCCAATAAGCTGGAATCACTGGAACGGCCCAGATAGTGTCACTGTAGAAACTGACAGCACAACGAGGAAGAAAAAACATAAAAATGGAGGTTTATTCAGTGTTTTGCTACAGTATACGGGTCTGATATGAAACAATTGCGGCAGGCAATGCCTGGGTGAGTATAAATCGATTTGTTGTAAGCACCTTTATCCACAAAGGACTAGCCAGAACCTCATAGCGCCTATACAAAATCATAGAAGAATTCTATTTTTCTGTTATTCTTTATTGTACATACGAAAAATAAAACAAACATAAGTTAGAAACAACAAGTATGTATAAAGGCGAGGTTAACCCTAGTAAACCTTTGAGGCTAGTGAGAGGTGATAAGTTGGTAGACTCTTGAATCCAGAGCAAGATTTTTGTTTAAAACAATGGTTCAAAACATTTTACATGTCCTTTACAAAAACAAAAACAAAACAAACAAACGTTTACACACTCATACCTCTGCACTAGGATTCCCTGTGTCGCAGATGGCATGGACAAACACATAAACACAAGACAAACACCCAAGACCCGAGAAAAAACTTTATGCTCACCACACAAAGTATGCTCCGGCCGGGAATCGAACCCGGGACCCCTCGCTTCGAAGGCAGGGTTACTACCAACTAAGCCACGGAGTCGTCTATGCATATGATAATATTTTTAAATTAATTGAAATACTGAATTGTAGTACATAAAAATGACCTAAATATTAGGACCTTATAAAAAAAATAAGGAAGTAGTTTATAGAGTGATTAATTTCATTGACATTAATTTCATTTCTTTAATTAGTTTTTATCTGACTGCAACGAATGAGAATATATATTATTTTTTGCCATCTCACCTAATCAGCCCTGTTTTTAGGGGGCAGTGTTGAAATAACATTCGCTTTGACTCATACTTTTTTGGTTTTCTTATTTTTTATAAAAAACATTATTGTGCACAGCATAACATGAAAACTGTTATTTAGTAATGAGTCCAATTCAGCTTGGAATAATATATAAACTTACTTTAAAAGCTAAAGTTTATCTGAAAGAATTCTTCTAATACCCTATCTACGGGTAATAGTCTCAAGTAGGTATTGAATTTTTCAAGCGCTTCTCGAAGTTTCCCACTAAGCTCCTGACTGGAGTTAGGAACTGACTTCAGATCCCGCCTGAAGTTTCTGAATTTTTTAAACACTTTTATTTTAAATCGCAGCGTGAATAAGTTAGCGGGATTTGAGGCTTTCGTTTCAGTCTTTAGGGTCCAACTTGCTAATTCAATTTAGGCGTTTAGTTAGTTCAACAGTATCACTGTGAAAATAAATGCGTATACGATTTTGCTACAATACAAAGGTAGGATTTATAACACATATGCCGTATCGAATCGCTCTTTTGTTTGAATAACCAACCAAAATTTTGTTTTTTTCTGGATCTATTTTGAAGTTAGAATTTACTCGTATAAGGCCATTCAATTGACTTAAATTGATAGTTTTAAAATATTAGCGTTAATCAAGTTGAAATGCTTCGACATAGTTTATCGAGTATTATCGAGACCAACGTCTGCCAAATGCTCCAAAATGATGACCCATCCAAATACTGACTGGGTAAAGATATGTTAGGCTTGGATGAAGTGTAAAGAAACTTTTTTTATTCCAAAAAATATTTACTATTCTATTCACTTTAAGATTAAAGCTTCGCTATGAACGTTTCAAATCTTAGTAAATTTTTTAAAATTTAAAAATGAAAATTAAATATTTAATTACAAATTTAAATACAATCAAAATGGTGAGTTAAAATTAACTCTAGTTCATCCCTTAATGAATTTGCATATTATTGTGTAAACATGTTCTTACTTTTATTTTTTCCATATTATTAGTTACAATAGTTTGAATGTCCTCTGTGATGTCCTCTGTAAAATTTAATAAGACCAATCAACATTATTATTATGATTACACCGCAATATCTGCGCGCCAAACCTAGCACGCGTTTGTTAAATCCAAGTCTGAATCTTAAGTCATCCATTACATAAACATCGCGCGAGTTTGAAATGTAAATGTAGTCGGTGACCCGATGCAAATTGTTGAATAATCTGCTTGTTGAGATGCGGTGGCAATGAGCCTTCGTCGGCACAGCCAGTTGTCCTACATCGATCTGGTTTAGTACAATAGACTGCCTTTCAATCTCAGAATTATATTTACGTTATCATTTGTTTACATATCTAGGCGTAATGAAGATATTTTCGTATTTTATATATATGAAGTTGTGATCTAACCTCATTGGTTGTATTGTTTCTGCCTGGCTGCTTTTAGAAAAGTGACATTTGGAATACAAATTCTGAAGGATAACTATTTCCCGCCATTTTTCCCAGTTCAATGAATTGATTATTTAAAAAATTCGAAACGTTTTGCTGTTTGTGTCGGTTAACCTAATGCGACGTCAGTAAGAGTAGCTGAACATATTTTGTTGAACCAACTTGTTTAAAAAATCAAAATATACAATATTATACAATTTAGCTAACCGTTGAAGAATACGTCATCAATGTCTGTCAAAATTTTGTATGACAAACATAGGAACCGAACCCGCGACCTACATCGCAGAAGGCAAAGCCAGTCCCTAATCCAAAGGTGTGGCAACACTACCACATAATCGTTTTAAATCAAACTACAGAAAATTAAACGTGACGTAATAAATAAATCAGGTTCTAATTGTAATAAAAAAAAAAACAGAAAAATTTCAATAAACTTTTTTTTTTTTTATCTCATACTGAGTCGCACGCATTACTGTTGTCATGGGCGAGGGTTACCACTTACCATCAGGTGGGCCCTCAGCTCGTTTCGTCACTCAATCACATAAAAAAAAAACAAACTACATGAAATTGAGTTTTGTAGAGCATCTACGTTGTAAAAGTGTTTACGTATTATAATTTTCAAAAACTCTCGTAGAACTAGCTACGATATTTCATAGTATTTAATTCTGATTATTTGTGAACAATTATATTGACAAAAAAGTAAGTTAATGCACTTTGAACGATGTATAACAATGATAAACAAGTACAAGACTATGATAAAACAACAAAATTAGACCGAAAAATTACGATATTGTTAGCTTCTTAAGTACTCGCATTATATCATTTAATTTAATTCAAAAGTATACTGCACCTATAAAAAAATCATACTTTAAAAAAATCAAATTTTCAAAATCGTTTTGTAAATGAAACAGAGCTGAGGAAACAAACACAAAAAAAAATTCAGCCAATGTCCGCCACAGCCTCCTCCGGAAGTTGAAAATAGCGTAAAAGATTCGTACGTATTTTGTTTAGGGGAGACCGAGAGTTGTGGGGTTATACCGCTTCGTGTGCGCCGTTGGTGCGTATTTCGTCAAGTAGTGCGTCTCTAAATGAATAAACGAGCGCTGTTGCTATCGCTAACAGTCATACGCGCCCGTGTAAAGTTGTCAAGGCCATCTGCGATCAACAACGTATAGTCCAGTCATAAAAAAAAAAAAAAAAGCTAACGGTCATACGTGTACTTCATAGCTTCAATACCTGGCCGTGCCAAATATGTCATAAGCATATTGTTCTCGATCTTGAGCGTTACGATTATATGTCCGTGCCACCTGAGATACAGGCTACTGCAGAAGTGAGATTTGTAACGGTTTATTCTTATTGTTTTTGTTCGAAAGAATCGACTAATCGAATAAGAGCTAAACAGACCAATGAAGGATATTCATTATCACTCCAAATTTATAATATTATCCGTATCGGGTGCTTAGTTATGCCACGGACACCTCCGATCGCAATTTTTCCTCATAAACCGTAATACCCCTCAAAGTTGAGTGATCTTTGCGTGGTTATACCTAATTTTACGGCAGAACTTCGGCTATTCGCTCCGTTCAGAGTAAGCTATTGAGAACGTGAGAAAAACTTTATAATAAGAAGCTATATGAAATTGTAGTTGTTACTACTTAGTTTCATTATTCGAGCACTGGATTACTTTTAAGGTAATTCTAAGAATTCCGTAGTAATTTAGCTGGTAACCTTGCATTTTTTGTTATGATTAAGTTTAGTGTGTGATGAGACTGGCATAAAAAACCTTGCATTCGATGTAAGGGATCTTGGATTGGATTCAGAGGCGGTTCAAAATGGTGTGATGTCCACGAAGTTTGTAATCAGGAACTTGGCTGTTTGTGTGGTGGCCGTACCACCTGCGACACAGACATTTCTAGTGCAGGAGTATGAGTGCGCAAGTATTTCAAAATAAGAAAATAAAGTACCTTTTAGTAATAGTAAAACCTTATAAAATGATAATAGAAATACTCACCCAAGGTGAAATACTAATATTAAAAATGCGAAACTTTGTCTCTGACGTGATGCGGCGTGACGTGTGCTCTTAATCTGAACTTGGTTGCTAAAGATACATAGGGTTCCAATGGGCCGTACCATAACTCGTGATTTAACCCTGCTAATAGGGTAAGTTCAATGTGGTAACGTGATATACGCGCAGTTTAGTTCTGAGTGACGATGGGCCCGATACAATCCGTAAGTTAATACAGCTTGGAGAAAGCCGACATTTTTTTTTCCTTTGAGAGGTATATGAGAGTTCAAAGTAAGAGCATTTGTGGGGATCTTTGTTGCTGGAGTCCATAAGGGGGTACCTTCAAAGCCTACACGTGTCTCTGGGTACAAAAGGAGCATCTTACAGCAATATGACTTCTGTTAAGTTCATCCAGAGAAGTACTGCTACCACAACTGGTGATCCGCCAAGCCAGTGCACTCTGTTGCTGTGCGTTGGTGCTGTTTATGTGTATGAGGTGTAAATTACAGGCGCGTGGGACGTTACATACCCGGGAGATAGTGACGGGCGCAACGCGATGCGTCTTGGGTCTTCTCATATATGGGTCAGGGCCTATATCTTAACGGTGGAGGTACTTGACATCAGGTGGGCCTAGATTGAACCGTCGTATTTGTTATAAAAATAATAATGTAGCTTTACAAAAATTCTTCCGAAGAACTCTTAAGTATATTGTCATACATCGTGACAAACAAAATATGAAACAAAGTCTCGTAAGTAAAAATGGTACAAATATCTCAAACATGACTCAGTACATTATTGTATTATGTTTGGGACCCTCTTCGAGAGTTCGTAGACGCATCTACGGAAATCAAAAGTCAAAAGTCAAAATCATTTATTCCTTTAGATCTCAAGTATCATTTGGACACGTCAAATTTTACACATGCATGTACACATATTCGTGAGCATATAACGTGTCACAGGAATCGATTTACTAGTTTACAAAAGAAAGTCCCATCATTTTCTTTATCAAAATGGGTTATAAGTTTAGTTGTCAAAACACTACCCTAACCCTCATCATCTCCCTGCACTCCCCCCACTCTAGGAGGCTAGGCACATGTTTTCTTCTTTCAATCTCTTCTATCAGCCGTCATTTCAGTACTTACTCCTTTGTATTTTACACAATCCATATCTGGTCATTGGTCTACCTCTTCCCTTACATCCATGCACTTCCACGCCTAGTACTTCCCTATTTATATGTGATTACCATTCCTACCCAACCCTTCACCCTTTAATAGTGGTAATTAAACCCTGAACATCATGTAAAGCGTTGATTTGGATGTTATGTCAAAATATGCAATATCGCCAATCCCGCGCGGCATTCGCGTTATTTTAGACAAACGCCATGGAATTGTGCAGTAATAGATTGGCATATATTTCTATCTAGATTAACAATACCGGTTCCTCAAACCCACACTCAATATGATTTATACAAATAGTAATATAATAACGACTACTGGTACCCAATCTCAATTGTTTCATTAATATTTTATGAACGTCTCTTTCTGTACTTTTATAGCAAATTATAGATATTTAATGTAAATTGTTAGGATAATTAGATATAAAATCCGAACTTTCAGTAAATGTAGCCAAAGTTATTATACTTCTTATAATATCAGCTATCTGCCACTCAAAGTCCCGTCATAATCGGTCCAGCCGTTTTGGAGATTAGCTAGAACAAACAGATACACAGACAAAAATTTGAAACATTGTTTATTGTTAAATGTAAATGCATTTAGTAAAAATTTGTTATTTTATTTTGAGATTACAGACAGACACTTCAATTTTATTTATTTGTATGTATAGATTAATCCCAGATGAGGGAATATTGGCACTGTCTCACACCGGAGTTATCGAGTCTGGAGATAGGAATAAACCTTCTACCCTAATTTATTTCCGCTAAAGCTCCCCTACTGTGTTCGGTATGCGTTATTTGAGATTACACTAGAGCTTCATATTATTCCCTCATAGTTGCGCGTAGTTCTGCCAACTATTTTACTATGCATAATTGATTTCCGTGACATAAGCTTATAAACAATTTTAATTAAATTTTTGGCAATTCTTTAAATGCATTATGCTACTTTAAAAGTTATGCCATGTTCTTCCGGAGACTTACTGCCACCATGACAGCAATCTGATGTCAAGCATTTGTGAAAATATTCCACGAAATTTCTATCGGACCACCCTACCAAATAAAGAAGTAATTATCATCGAAATCGGTCCTCAATTAGGGAAGACATCGTGTAAAATACTTTAAAAAAACAGCTCTCGAGAACCTGCTTATTACAAGCCGTATTAGTAGCGTAGAAGAGTTATAGAAGTACTTATTTCTATCACACTTATAAAGGCAAAAGTTTGTACGTATGTGTGTCTATGTTTGGGTGTGTGTGTGTTACTCCTTCACGCTCAAACGGCTCAACGGATTTGGATGACATTTTGTATCTGGATAGCATATATTCAGGATTAACACATGGTCTACTTTATGTCCCGGAAAACACCGCGGGGCGCAACTAGTCTTATAAATCAAATAATCCCAATAATTGACGGCTCCGTAGCATAGTATGCTTGCTTCGAAGCGAGGGTTCCCAACCTCGATTCCCGGCCAGCACACACTGTATGATGTATCCCGGGTGTAGGGATGAACCCGGGATCTTGGATGTTTGCTGTGTCTCTGTGATCGTCCATGCCTCCTGCGCCGCAGGGAATCCCAGGGGTATAAGTGTGTAAACATTACGGTACGATACGTTCTTACTAGGGGATTATTATATTCCTGAATTAAATAAATTATCAGGTCGGGCGTCGGAAGCAGGTGACGCGAACGACATGTGCCATTGTGGTGGACAAATTAATTGTTGTTTGAAAGTATTATTCTCATTAAAATATCGTTTGTGGCCAAATATTAAAAGGATAGCCAAATTAGTATTTATACTTGCTGCGTTTCCCGTTTTAACTATAAAACTGGTGTAGAAGTGTCTGATTTGATTTGTTTATAATAAAACTTAGATAATATACCATCTCAAAATTGTAATTAGCTGCTTGAGATAATATTAATCAAAAATTTATAGTACAATTGTAAGTTCAAATTTATTTTCAGAAACGTATTTGTACAAAATATTTTTCTACGGTGTCCAGTGTTGTCTAATAATAAATTAAATCGATTTACAATTGGAAAAGTTATCGCGAAACAAACAAAAAAGATTACACCCGGATTGAGAACCTTGTCCTTTTTAAAGTCCGTTAATTTGAAGTCATTAGAAAACTTGAGCTCATGCTTAAGTTTTCTAAAATTGTTGTTTACATTGTTATTTACATAATTTGAGTTTATGTTGTAATTGACTATATATGTTTTTTTTTTGGCAGATATATATAATTTGCGACACATCTGTGTTCTTTTTTTGTGAATAAATGAAATTAAATTCTTACTTAGTAAAAAACAAAGTCGCTCCCGTTGTTTGTATTTTAATGTAACGTATTTTAATGCAGTTTTCAGCAATAGATAGAGTGATTCAAGAGGAAGGTTTATATGGAGCACTAGCACTCACCCCGGCTTCGAACGGTTAGTTTCTGATAGGACACTGATGCTCTACTAAACGTGCGAAACCGAGGCGGGTCGAGTAGTTAATAGACTAACAAAATCCAGTAAACATTCTGAGCCTACTAGGATAACTCGTAAAGTACTTTATTCAAGCGATACTTGCACACCAAATTATTCCCTTTGTCGCATGAATGACATTTTGAAATATAATTTGGACAAAAAGGGAGCATGTACTATGACACGTTACAATATCTTGAATGTGAGACGGGCATGCAAAAAATCCTTTTATTGAAACTATCCCTCCCTTTATACATTATGGATAAGACTAGAAATACTCTCCATTGTCTCACGATCTTCTTAAAAAAGTGATTGTAAAAATCGAAAAAAAAACGTCTTCAATTCTTTGATTATTTCTTATTTCTAGCCCTTACTAGGATGAGATGGCGTTTTATTAAATTTTCAACATAGTATTTTTTTAAAACATTTTTTTTATTTTTACTAGAAATACAATTATACAGGTAAACTTATACAGTAAACTCCTATCTAAATACGAAATTTCATCCAAATCGTTCCGTTTCCGAGATACGCGAAATAAATATAATAAATATTACTGATTTTTATTTATATAGAAGATAAATAAGATAGAATCAGTGTAAATTTACGTCCTCCGGAGAGTCAAAAATTATCAAATACGGATTGGGTTCCCGTTGAAGACTAAAACGCATTAGCTTATAGAAGAGTAGCATAAACCCGTCCCAACAGTGGGAACATAGAAACATAGAGGCGGGTACGGTATTGTCATGAAACGTGGAAACGTGCAGCAATAATGCGAACATATCTGCAATATTCAGTTTTTCTCCCCCGGGGGGCCACTGGCGATGACACATGCGTGGGACAGCGGCTAGAATGGGCCCCTTGAATACATTTGCTCACGATATGAGATGTTAGCTTTTTGTCACCGTACAGTCGAGTTTTTCTCTTCATAAATTGTCAAGTATTATTTCTGTTTTGCCTTGGATCTTGAACCCAGTTTCTTTTTAATTTCTTTCAACAACGTTATCTCAAATTATTTGGATACATTGGCATGAATGCAGTCGCACTTCACATACACCCAAAACACGAGAACTCTATGTTTATATTCAACTCTCGATCAAGAGTAAGTGTGTAGTTTGGTGAATTTAGCTACACAATTTTTATTCCATGCGTTCTGATAAAACTGATAAGTTAACTTTCTGGAAATTATGACGTAATTATATATTAAAACATCACAATGATATCTTGATAGTGATAGTAACATAATTGTAGATCACACGTAATTGTGTTAAGATTGACACTTGCCCTAACCTCCTGAGATAATATATCAGTGAGAGAATCGATCAACGAGCTATCAACACAAAAGAAGAGCTAACGACCGACATGGGAGCAATCGATCTTGATGACATTTCAGCAACGACGTGTCTAGTCTAATCGACGTGTCTAGTAGGTACATCACTAGTGAATTTACTACTTTATAATTTGAATTAAGATCGCTTAAATCGAAATCTACTTTTTATATACCTATAATTATGAATGGAGGAAGATATTTTTGCCTAGATGCCTATCAAAAAGTTGCCGCTAGTATTTTTTATTTGAATAATATTAGTTGATTATAAACAAAAAAAATCTTTCACTTCTTTTGAAAATAATTTATAATCTGTCACCTTAACTGGTGAGACTGTATCTACACTAATGGCACGTCACTAGAACTAGTGACACGAGACTAAAAGGGACTAAATCGATCAAAGGACCCCAGGACACAGGATTGAATTTTTGTATGTCTAAAAACAGTTCTCTATGTCATTCTGAACTCGCTAAGTTCTCTTTCACCTATTTAGGTGTAATTGCTCCCATTAAACGCATCTTTCCGCTAAACCCGCAACCTAACCAAACAAATCTTCCAACCATACATAATATTAAGTGGCAAGGACGAAATGATTCAACATATCCGAGCGAACCACGGAAATCACTTAGCATATGACAAATAGTTGCGCGGTGACATGCTTTTAAGACGTAATCGCATGTGAGTGTCGTGATGTTTTTGCACACATGCGAAAAATTCGGAAGAAATGTTGAACAACAGAACATTTCTTAACATTAATTGTTTATTTTTTTAACTAAGTTAGAGCTACAACAAAATATCGATAAAAAAATATATAAACACTTTCTTAATATACAATAAGCCGTGAGTTGATGGTAGCGTCCCCAAAATGCTGGCAGCATTACCACGCTGAATGGCAATGCTTAACCTCTGGCCGAAATAAAACCCAGCATTTTGGTCGCATTGTTTATTAAAGTAATGTTACTTTATTTGGTTGGGTTTATTAAAAGTGGAGATCATTTCCACAATGACTACTTTTCGCGGTATGATTTGCATACTGTAAAGAAATCAAATGACTATGCATTGAGATATGGAGCCAGTCAAACCACATCAAACCATTGCGGTTTGATGTGGTTTGACTGCCTTGGTTTAACCACATCAATCCATTGCGGTTCGATGTGGTTTGACTGGCTTGATAGCTCAGTTGTTTCAAGGTACTGATTCGAAGGTTGAATCATAGGTTTGATGCAAAAACACGATTTTTACACGATCAAAAAAAAATTAGGTTATAAAAAAGAATGGCGCAAATTTTGCCAAGACTCACATCTGTAAAGGGGGTATAAAAGGTAAACTTTGAAGATATTCCGATACTCAGCGGTCTCGTCCATTTTATAAATCACTCACTTTATTGTCTTATTGTTATTTGCAAAATTCCTTAATGGAGTATTGTGCCGGCTTAATCCCGGTCAGCGAGGGGAGGGTGGGGCAAATGAGTGAACTTTTCGCATTTCCACCGCAGAGTTCGGCTAAGTCTATCGATCAACTCGGCCCATCTACTCGTATGTCTACTTTGCTTGTTTTGGGAGAGAGGATTAAGACTGGCGCCTCAATAATACTGATTGATTTTTGAGTTTATATGGACTATGTGGTTTAGTATGTACCGAGCTTCAATCTCCAGTTTGACTGTGACTGATTTGAAACCGTATGAACCGGCTCCAATAGTTTTATCTCTTATTTTTCACTTTTAGGGGTGGAATTTCTTCTTGAAAAACTAATTCTTCATGGACAAAGTCGGAGATATAATATATCCTATTAAATAATAACAGGTGACCGATAAAAAAAAAAAAATCAATGCTTTCATTCCTTATTTCTCGCCCTTACGGTAATCTCTACAATTGTATAAAAGAGACATTTGAATCGGTATTCAACGGGCGAAGAAAAAAGTAACAGGAAAGCAAAATTTCGTTTACTTGGAAGACATATTTTTTTCAGTTATTTTGATTTAACAACTAAACTATTACAGATCACCAAACACAATACTTATACAGAACTTTTTTAACTTAAACACCCAGACACAGAATAAAAATCCATGTTCATGACACAACTTATATGGATTAATTACGGCTGATTAATCCATTTAAGTTTGACACGATTAGCCGGCAAAATAACAAAGCATAAAAGTTGCTGTCCTCAAATGAAATTAGACAAATAACACGCAAAAGAACTTTTTTATTTAGTTGCAGACCAAGGACCCCTATTTCCGACGGAACCATGTGCAGCCACAGCTAAAATTAAACAGCACTCACACTATTTGCTTCTTACAAGGTATAACGTTTCAATTCTGAAGTATAGTTTTTTTATCGATTAAAACAATTATGAATTGAGAGTAATCAGTACTTTAGATTAGTAAAAAAGAAACAACGTTAACTCACTCATACCTCTGCACTAGGATTCCCTGTGTTGCAGATGGCATGGACAAACACAGAAACACAACATCCAGGACCCGAGGATCAAAGTTCATGCTCACGATAAAAAGTGTGCCCCGGCCGGGAATCGAACCCGGGACCCCTCGCTTTGAAGGTAAGGCCAACTAAGCCACCTCATAATATAGGAAGTAACGTTTTTTACTTTTTTTTATATTACTTTAATGTACTTTCAATCTTACTTTTTAAATAGTTTTTGATTTTAATTGATCAAAAAACCAAAATATATTTTTTTATCTATAATTAGTTTTTCTTATTTGATTAAGTGACGAAACGAGCTGAGGGCCCACCTGGTAAGTGTAAGACTCAGTATAGGATTTGGATCTTACACTGAGTGGCATTCATTATTTTGCGTCTATCACCCGAGACGGGGATAATACGTCTCATGCGCATGTGATTTCACCAGCACCCACAGCCTTCCACCGGAATACAGTAATGCTAGCACTACTGATTGGCGACAGATTCCAGGTGTGGTGGCAGTACCTCTCCGGGCGAACCTGGCACAAGTTCTACTGCTACTTTTGGTTGCTCCTTTAGCACCACCCAGGGGGCACGTGTAGGGAATCAAAAGGATTCCTACAGAAGCGAAAACTAAACTAAATATTACTTTGTAAGTGAGACAGCCGTTCTTCTCTTAGCTGAGCTGACTGGCTAACTCTCAACTGACCGTTCTGTTTACTTTCTTTTGTGTCTCACTGAAAGTTTCTTTAGTTTGTAATGGCGGCTTTGCTTTTGCCAATAGATTGATGTTGTGCTTATAATTAAGTTTTCTTGCGCGAAATGTATAGATACCTAGATTTATATAGCAATTTTCTTTTCGTGAGTCTTTTGTGTCATTATACGCCATGATAATTGCATATTAATGTTTTTGTGTTCAGCCCTAACATACCAGCATTCTTGTATTTCCACTGCGTTCATGCTACTCTACTAGTAAAAAATGACATTTTTAAATTCCATTGTTATTTTTTTGTAGTAATAAATTTTTTCATGTCATAACTCTTAGTGATCCGGTTTGAGGATGAAGCCTATAAATCAGAGAAAATTATACTTTTAATATGTTTTTTACTGACTTTTAATTAGACACGACTTTTTTTTGCCAAGAGTAGTCATACTATGTACTTATTTCGTCTTCTTTTGTTTTAGAAAACCGAAGGAAACACTTAAAAAATGGCCTGTATTTATTGAAATACTTATGTTGTTATGTTGTTGCCTCAATGATTGTTGCCACTGACGCTGTCAACTGTCATTTGTCATTTCTTTTTGTTTACTTTGATAGGTACAGAATAATCGAACGTTATATACTAGTACAGTATTATAATATCTGTATCTGTACAGTATTATATATTGACAATATTAGTTCCAGTAATAGTTAATGTTACGCTCGAATTGAAACATAACTTATCTGTCATTTTATGGTATATGCAGAACCATTTATTATTAATTTCTGTGAGTCTGTGTCATTTGTCGGATCGTGATTATTCAACACAGGTGAATAAAAACGTGTTCCAATTAATAGAAATTCGTTTCAATTGATATATTGTATATTCTGCCATATTTGCCACATGGCGCCCATAAACTAGATATTAGAGTATTATGCAGGTTGAAGCTCCTAATTAAAAATATTGATAGGCATAAACATTCGAATTGCCCCAACTCATTTTCATTATACCGCAGTAATAAAAAACTCATTTATATCGAATGAAGTGTCTAATCCTGTTTAAACTGGTTAAGCTTAGGGACAGGCCACACGGGAAGTTTTAAAGCCGCGGTCAGACACGCCGTTGAACTGGGAAATAGGTTTATTTGAACATTTCAACCAGAGAGTAGAGAGAAAAGATTACTTTGTTAATTATGTTTCATTTTGTAAAAGATGATTAGAAAAAGGGTAACATTTAGAAAACCTCCGCTATACTCCTAATTACTTTTGGTGCAGCCTTCGACAAGGCCACATTTCTGTTTATCAGTCCTGAAGATGCCTTGAAGAGATTATTAGAACTTTAGCAAAGGTGTATCAATCACTTTGTAAACGTCATCATTTAAAACCTAACAACAAAATGGTTTAAGTTTGATGAAACTGAATATTCTGAATTTGAGGATCTCAAACCCGGTTTATATAATTAATATAGAGTGTTACAAATATTCCTGATAATTTTAAAACTATCATGGTTATGAACATTATTATTCGTGTTACCGTTATATTTATTTATTTTATTTTCAGTTTTCCCGGGGCCATGTCGCATGTAACTGCGTAGAAATATCGGGAATCAACAAAACTCACAAATCATGGTAAATATCTCGGTAACACGAATAATAATATAATAATAAGTTCATAATACATTTCATAAATAAATATGTACGGCATGTGCCCAAAATACTGGCCGCATTACCACATTGCATGGCAGTGCTTATTCCCCATGTAAAAATGAGCCAGCAGTTTGGTCACTATTGCTTCGACTAGCTCAAACATAAGTTGATTATATCAAACATCATGCATATTCTCATTTGGGGTAACATGTTTTCTCTTCTCAAACAATGGAGTAAACCTTGCACCAGCAGTCTCAAATACTCTCCTTTTATGTTCTATAATTTCATTTTCCTCCATCTCAGCACTGTTAATTTCATCGGAACTACTTGTATCTTTATTTTTAATTTCCTCATTTGAACCATTAGGGTGTTCGAATATTTCAAAAACTTTCTGTTTCAGTAATTTATCTTCTTCTGTGTTGTTTACCTCCGATTCACTGTCTACTGGATCAGGATTATGAAAAACCTGTAAAAATATTGGTGTGAACGTGGGTACGCCACTTTGGCAGCCTCTAGAGATTGAATACTATTATGAAATTTCATCTCAAACACTTTTTATTTTAACTGTGAACCTAGTCTCAGACAAACACAAATTCATCTCGTGGTGACGTTTGATCGACGCGTAATCTGAGATACACACAATCACTCACTTTTGCATTAATTTGGAACAGGTTTGGTAAAACTATTACAAGGAATTCAATTTTATTCATAGTAATTTTATTCATCTCATGTTCGTTTCATAAGCTGTAGGGAAATTTTGTCATAAAATCTCAATAAACGTAGTATTTTATGACAAAATATCCAAATTGTCGTAACCAGTTAATCATAATTGAAAATAGCTGTTTTCAAGTACCTACATACCTATCTACGACTAAAAAATTAAGTACTAGGATGTTGAATGTTGTAGTTGTGTTAACAATATTAAATATAACACAAACTTTTCTACGAAACTTTAAGTAATGCCCGTTTTAAATATATATTAATATTAATATTATATTAATATTAATTTTTATATATTAATGAAAATTAAAAACCAATTTATAAAAAGTTTAATTAAATTTATATACGTATTATATTCAAATATTCTATCTAATTTACATGTAGATTTGCACTCATACGTGGATATGAAAATGGATGATGCAAATACTATAATGTTTATCTAAAATATTGAGTCATGCCAACTCATGCATGTTTTGGGTTTGAACCAGTGACCTTCAGAATAAAAGTCGGCGTCTATTCCCCTGGGCCACCACGCTCTTCCACCAACAAAACTCACAAATTTTGGGAAATATCTCGGTAACTCGAATAATAATGTCATATTCAAATTTTATTCTTGTTCTAAGATGCAATATCTTGGATTATAATCTATATTTTAAAAATGTATAACCCCACCATGCATTCGTCCGGTATGTAATCCGGAATCCGAATAGACCCGGATCACTAGTTATTCATAGCGCTGCCGTCACCGAGATGGCATTGTCGTAACGACAGGTAGCATTATTTATTGCTCTATTGTACCGCAACTGCATTGACTGATTTGTTAGCCTGACTTACGAGGACTATGAATACAAAACAACCTCTAGTCGTTTGCATGCAGAAAATAGCTCTTTGTTCAAATTTTGTTCGAAGGACCAAAAAATGATTGAATGATTTAATAGGCTGTTGGTATGAATTCCCGTGTCATTAAAAAAATTAAGCTGAAATATGGTTTTATATAATGCATTTTATTCCCATCCACCATCTCTTGGAGTCACTAAAACCCATAAGTCAAATTAGTACTTAAGTTGGCGCCCCAACATGGCGCAGTAGCTTAAAAGTTTGTTCGTAATTACAACTAAAATGTAACAGAATATAGTCAATTTCCATCAGATCTTTCAACTCATTAATCACTGATCAAACAGACCGTATAAAAGTCAATCAATAACACACAGGGCACGTTACATCGACGTGTTCCATTCCATCCATCAACGAGAGTACTAAGTTGTCAGATTGGAGGGTGATCACTCAGCCCTCCACTACACGAAGGCTATCAGTCAATGGAGGTGGTCGCATTTTTGTACACGACACGAGCCCTATTGCATCATTCAAAGTTTTTCCATTTATTTTCTCTACATTTTTCGTCGTCATTTTAGGAAGATCGTACAACAATTTCTTTTTTTGTAATTGTATTGTATAATAATAAATAAACGGTTTTTTAAAGCTGATTTTGAGCGGTTTCTTCTACCCATAATAATACCTCGTCTCTCTATTTATTTCCTCTACATCTTACTTACTATCGAAACGAAATGTTTCAAGGACCGCAAAATATAAATGTCGGGGGAAAGAAGGGAGACCATAAAAAAATTATAGTAATACGGCTTAGGTCCTCCCTGACCTAAGTATTAGAAGACCCAAGATGCATACCTTTCCAATTTCAACAGTAATTTCACTTACTTTAAGCTGCATGGTTATCATCACTTATGTTTAAGAGAGGGTATGTGTAGGGACTCAAAAGATACTCACCAGCGGACGCAAGCAACGTGGACTCAAAAAAACTAAACTCTACCTTAAATCAAAGAACTATAAGATAATTGAATACAAATCGTTTATTGCCAAAATATGATACAAGAAAGTTGTAACACTGATTCCTGCGTGTGTTTAAAACTGTTGCTATAGAGAGGATAGAGGATAGAGGTAATTTAATCTTAATTAAGGACTGTAAAATTAAAATTTAGCAAAGTTTAAAAAATGTAACAAAACTTAAAATCAATATGACAGTTCTATGTAAACTCGTTCAAAAACTATCCAAACAACATCTGTACAGCATGGACAACCGTTGAGATATCTCTATATAGATATCAGATGGTATTCAATAGAATTGGTGCTTTGGAGCGCTATCGGCAAACAAAACCCGTACATACATCACGCGAGACAATGCTCAAGCGCGCTGTTCAGATGAAGATGGATGGTGGCGAGACACGTGGTCACCCGGCCGTGTGGATCGATATGTCCTGCTTGTTTGTTTTTCAAAGGGTTTTTATATCTATTTGAAGAATATTAAGGTACAAATGTATTACAATCGCTGGTAGCAAATTTACTTGCAAGTCAAAGTCAAATATATTTATTGTCTTAGAATTATTGTATAATGAGCAAGGCAAGGTTAAAGTTGTTCAATAATCTTATGTATTTATACGCTGTAATTATTTTCCACTAGCGGTACCTGGCGTGTGATACGCTAAAAAAATACATTAATTTAATTTATTTATGTGTGAGTATTTGATTGTATTAGGTATAGTTAATAATTTTATGTGTTGTTAATCCTACCAATATTATAAACGCGAAAGTTTGTAAGTATCCAGAATGGCTGAAATTTGGCATAGAGATAGATTATAGTCTGGAATAGCACATAGGAATAGTCGGGAATAGCACTTTTTATCCCGGAAAAATGTACGGTTCCCGTAGGAAGTCCAACTGACTGTAATTTGACATATCTGTGTGCATGTAATGTGCCTAAGGAGTTCCTGTGACACGTTATATGCTCACGAATATGTTTACATGATGTGTAAATTTTGACGTGTTCAAATGATACTTGAGATGTAAAGGAATAAATGAGTTTGACTTTGGCCTTGCGGAAAACAGTCCAAACAGTTGGGTACTCTACAAGTAAGTACCAAAATCTTAAATCAGCATCAGTTTAAACATATGAGCACCTCGCCAACTTTCTCTAGAACATTCGCACCTCACGTTCCAGTTTCGAAATCTCATTATTAGGGGAACGAGTTCACTAGAGCAGTGTTAGAACGGAGACGGTGGGATTCTGATCTGAAATGCAAACCGCGAGCCAAAGAATCTCATTAGCGAGACGAGACCTGCTGTTATCTAAGCTGGGGGTGTATTCTGGTATGAAATATTCATTTTAAAGTTATTCGTTATTGTTTAAAAGTTGTAGAATCGGAAGTACCCGTTTAATAATCAATTATAAATCGAGATTAGATTAAATTCTAGATTATTGTCTGATATTGCGATCGAGTTAAATGTGGTTCTGTGCAATTATGATGTTACTTCTAGTGGGTTCGATTCCCACCCAGAACAAGCGTTTGTGTGACGAACATAGATGTTTGGTCTGTGTATATTTACAAAAAAATACTGTATAAGTATTCCATCAGTTATCTAATTCCCATAGTACAATCTATGCTTATTTTGGAGGTAGATGGTGCTGTGTGAAATATTCTTGAATATTAATTCATACACTTGCACCAGGATTCCGCGTGTCGCAAGTTGCACGGACAAACATAGAAACACATAATAAACATAGAATATTGAACTATCTGTTTGTAATGTCATTTTAAAGTATGTAAGTATAACAAAAATATTATTTTTATTTTTTTGTCTGTCTGTCTGTTTGTTCCGGCTAATCTCCGAAACGGCCGGACCGACTTTGACGGGACATTCACTGTCAGATAGCTGATGTTTTAAGTACCTTGTAACTTAGGCTACTTTTATTGTAAAAAAGGGATGTTAAATAACACGCAGACAAACTTGCGAGGAACAGCTAGTTAATAAATATAATTTTATTTCGGGATCGCGAGGCACGGCATAAAACTATGCAATTTCCAGAATAAGCCGCTGTTTCGCGGCACAGCCAAGACATCGTCTTTGCATTCCTACCAGTTCGCTCATTGGAAAATCACAGCCGCCCACTGAATACTGAACAAAAGTCGCAACGCAATATGGCGTATCGTATTAAATGTTAGGCAGTCGGTAAACGACAGTAGAGTGAGACTGTACTTTAATGACGCTATTTGACTGACAACGAAAAAGGTGGAGGTTATCAATAATAATAATAATAACCATTATTTTTATTTATTGACCAATTTTGACGGAACTTTAACTAGCAGATAGTTAGAACAAAGGCTAGCTAGACCAAACAACAAAACAAAACAACAAGGATTGCGCGCAAAAAAAAAAATTAATTAGATCTCAATTTGAATTAGATCAAATTTGAATTAGATCTCAAGTAGGTATAGCGAGAGCGTGGTGATTCGACGACATGTGACATCTACCAATCCGGATTGGGCTCCCGTGGTAGATCAGAGCCCATTCACTCTCAATTATGGAGAGTAGGCCGGTGTCCCTGTAGTGGGAACATTAGATGCTGGTATGGTATAGCGAGTAAGAAAAATGAATTCCACACGGTCTTAGAACATTCACGAGGAAATTTCACAATGCTAAAATCACGGCTGTTAGTGTGTACTATCGTTAGATAATATGGTTCCCACTTGGGACTGAATCGTTTACGATAGAGTATTACGTTATTAGATTTTATAGCATGATATGCTAGGCCCGCCGTTGTTATGGGTTGAGTTTAATTGATTAATATCCAATTTTCTTGGTTTATAGGCTAATGCTTAACCGAATATCTTAATTGGTTAAGGGAGATAAGATAAACGGAGTATGTTCTGTTTCTGAAATTAACAAACAATTTATAAACATTTTTATTGTGTAACTAGCTGTTCCCAGCGACTTCGCCGGCGTGGAATTTCGCAAGTTTAATGCGCGGAACCCTAATTTTTCTTTCTATTTCTATGATAAAGATAACCCTAAGTTACTCCTTATAACATCAGCTATCCGTTCAAAATAAGTGAACGATTTTTTTTTTAATAATTGACTTATATTATTTTAGTTAAAAATCCTATATATAAAAACTAGATTTCGACCAAAAACTCGATTAAAGTAGTAATCTTGCAACTGGATCTTAGACTATGTTTTTTCTATGTGTAATTGTGTCGAAATTAATGTATAATTAATCTAGCTATCTATGACTCCCTTGCTATAGGGAGCTCCCATCCTTAGTTCCCAACGCCATAGTACGAGCTCGCTAGTATCATAAAACCAAACTCACTACCATAACAATCATCAAATTGGAATCCTGAATATTTCAACGTAAATAACACATGTATATAAAAGCAAATCACAAAGCCTTGCCTCGCTACCCCACGTCACATTCACAAATTCACAACAAAAAAATGTTTTCTAAAGCGTCCATCAAAACGAATTTCTTGTACAGCATTAATTCTTCCTATTCAAAAAAGTCGGACAATTTTAGGGACGGACCCACGTCACGTGGACAATGCACATGCTTATCGTCGTTACGAAAAAAGCGCGAAATCTCATTGTGACAAATCAAATCTAATTTTTCTCTCGTTCGTTTTAGCCTGAGATCCGTCTGCAAGATTAATACGTTAATCGAGTTTTTAATCGAAATCCATTTTTATATTTAATTATAAGTGGAGGAATATATTAAGTGCCTTCCAAAAAATGCCCGCTATTATGTTTAATTATAATAATATTAGTTTATTATACCGAAAAAATGTCGTTCACTTGTTATTTAAATAAGTTATAATCTTCTTCATAGCATTATATGTAAAAAACTTAAAAAAATAGTTTTGCTGTTGCGCAGTTGGCCGAAACCTCTGCAGCCTAACCCTGGATGCGAACTAACTACGCAACAGCAACTCAAATTTGGCAACATGCTGTGAAGTGGATTATAATTTGTTTGAAAACCAACTGACCGCCATTTTTTTGGAATAATCAACTAATATTATTTTAATTAAAAATACTAGTGGCCACTTTTTGATAGGCACCTCGGCAAAATAATGTTCTCCCATTCATAATTATGTATAAAAAAAAAATCGATTAAAAACTATTATTAACGATTAACGTAGCAACCTTGGAGCCGGATCCCGGGCTATTTTATACGTTCTCTTCTTGGAGTTGATTTATGATAACTCAAGTATTCACAATTGGAGAGGTGTTTACTTTTATTAGATAATGAGTTATAAAAAGAAAAATATGCGTCTTGATTTTTTATAGACACCAAACCTGATCGTTTGCCGCCAAATCAATTACTACACATTGCAACAAATTAATTCCTGTATCTATACAGATGAATGAATGATATCTTCAATCATCACTAACACGCTAATCAACCTCTAAAATTAACAAGCATAGTCTTCTTCATTATGAAATATAAAATAACATTATCTTCTACGAAATTCCTTTCATTGTTGAGCTTCATAAACTCTTGCATCGGAATGCTGCGAAAGAATTCGAACACAAATTTCTTAAACTCGAAGCTATTCACGAGAGAACGTATTTTGTAAACAGATATTGTGCACTATTATTTGAACAGTTGCATTTTGGAAATTGAGGTGGCGTCTCTCATTTGTAGCAGTTATATTTGCTAAAATAAATTCAAAAATATCTCTTCGAAAGTAACATTCTGAGAAGCATCAAAAATGCCACGAATGCCAAAACTCATTCGATTTGTTTCGCACTTGCTGTTCTTATTATTAATTGCCTACTTCGTAAACCGCAAAGAGTTTAGTCCAATTCTGAAGAAAAAAATCAACAGATACATTCCCGATATAAAATACCTGCTGATTTGGACAAAAATTCACGGTCTGGTTGAAGAGGGACAGACACTATTTATACAAAAGAAATGTCAAAAATTAAACTGCTATTTCACATCTAATAAAAACATGTTTGATGATATTCGATATTTTGATGGTATTATCTTCAACGTCCAAGATTTGAGTGGGGGGATTCAGTACCTACCGAGAGTTAGAGGATTTTATCAGAAGTATATATTTGCTGCCAATGACTCATCCGATAATTATCCTGTTTGTGATCCTGTGTATGAAAACTTCTTCAACTGGACATGGACGTATAAGTAAGAATCATAACATTAATTACAACTCATCACGAAAAAAAACAATTATTTATTTTTAATTTATTTAATGGACTCCCAACACAAGATACACTGTACATACAACTTAAAATAGGCAAAGGTCTTAGATAATAGTGGTCCCGCAATTATAGGGCGTCACAGCGTGTTAATAGAGATAACTAAACAAAAACTTAAACATAATAATTAAAAATTAATAGTTAAAAAAACACTTAGTCAATCAATAGTCTTTTTATCTTTTTACTTCATTCAATACTTATTTTTGGTTATTAAGCTTTGACAATGTTAGTGTATAATCGGCATTGTAATTGTTTTATGTGTTTTCAAAGCAACGTTTTAATGCAGATAATTACATTAACCCCTTTCAACCGCCTTACAGAGGAAGTTATCAATTTGCCTGTTTTTTTGTTTGTTTCCTCAGTTCTCCGTCATTTAAGAATCGATTTCAAAAGTTCGTTTTTTATTTGATAGGATATAATAGGTGTGTGAATATGACTCCGCCCCTTTTTGTCAAAATAAAACACATTTGTTCGCTTACAAAATTAAAAAAAAAATTATTGAAAGTATGCTCCATCTGCAGCTACAACCTTCGCCCATCGTTCAGGTAGTTTTCGTATTCCTTGCTGGAAGAAGTCCTGGTCTTTTGAGCTTATCCAGTTGTCAATCCAAATTTTGATACTTTCACATGAAGTAAACTTTTCTCCAGTAAGGTCTGTCTGCATCGTCCGGAATAGGTGGTAATCCGAAGGAGCTATGTCTGGTGAATATGGCGGGTGGGGTAACACTTCCCAGTCCTGTCCCTCTAAATATCTTTTTACGACTTCTGCGGTATGCGGTTTGGCATTGTCATGCTGAAGAACTAATTTGTTATGTCTATTCACCCATTCTGGTCGTTTTTCTTCTATGGCTCGCTTCAAACGCATTAGTTGTCGTCGGTAAACTTCTCCATTAATAGTTTCAGAGGGTTTGAGCAACTCATAATATACAATACCTTTCTGATCCCACCAAATACAGAGCATGACCTTGGCACAGTGAATATTTATTTTTGGCTGTGATGGGCCTGGTTCGCCTGGTTTCACCCAAGCTTTTTTGCGTTTAGGATTTTCGTAGTGTATCCATTTTTCGTCTCCTGTGACTATCCGATGCAAAAATCCTTTTCTTTGCTGTCTTTGAAGCAGCATTTCACAAATGGTTTTCCGACGTTCCATGTCTCTTTCTTTTAAATCATGTGGAACCCAGTCACCGGCTTTTTGAATCATTCCCATCATTTGTAAACGCTTTGCAACAGTTGAACGATCAACATTTAATGCTGCAGCTAATTCTGATTGAGTTTGGCAAGAATCTTCCGCCAATAATGCTTCCAATTCAGCATCTTCAAATTTTTTTGGTGGTTTTCCATGTTCTTTATCCTCAGTACTAAAATCGTTATTTTGAAATCGTCGAAACCATTCCTTGCAAGTTGTATTAGACGGAGCATGCTCACCATAAATCTCCACAAGCAAACGATAAGTTTCCGCTGCAGTTTTCTTCGCAATAAAATAATGTAATAACACTTCCCGCAAATGACGTTTATTTGGAATAAAAACCGACATTTTCGAAAAGGTGAAAATAATTGTTGCTTACACTTCAACCAAATATCATAAAATGCGTTAGATAGCTGACATTCAGTACTATCGAATACAAGTATGGTCATTTATTAGTACACGTAAACAATACTAAAAACGACATCTGTTGAGAAAGGGCGGAGTCATATTCACACACCCAATACTTTCAGATTGATTTAATTGTTTTATCAATATCGATTAAATAGTTTAGTTCACAATTTTTGTATAATAATTTCCAGGACTGACTCCACAGTTCCTTACCGGTTTATCAGCGCTTATAACCTACACAACGAGGAACTTGGGGGTGACTTTAAATGGGCAAAAATGGACAAAAATGCTGAAACCATGAAAAGAGAACTGGCGATCAAAAGCAAAGCTGCGGCTATTTTCCTGGACAAATGCACAACCAGAAGCAAACGTGAAATATTCCTGAAAGAGCTTCAAACACATCTGATAAAATACAATCTGACGTTAGACATATTCGGTAAATGTGGAACATCAGAATGTAGAAAGAAAACAATGAAACCGTGTTTGTGGAAGCTGAAAAAGTATTACTTCTTCTACCTCGCTCTAGAAGATTCGTTTGCTGAAGATTACGTAACGAAAACTGTTTTATATGCATATAAAAATAACGCAGTACCGATCGTATACGGAAAAGCTGATTACCAAAGGTAGAATATAAAAAGTTACAGATTTATTTGTAAAATGGTTTTGGGAGATCATGTTGCTCACATCTATGAGTACCCTCAGAGTCCCTAGACTTATTCCCCGGGTGGTATAAAAGGAAAAGAAAGGTCCCGGGTGGTGTGCCGAGCTTAGGTAATTTCCCGCCAAGTAGCGGTGTAATCGTATTGCTGAGTTTCAATAATAGTGTGGGGGTACTGGTGAAATCACAGGCGCATGAATTTTACATTCCTTTTAATGACGGGTGCAACGCAGTGTGACTTGGTTCTTCTCATTCTTCAGTAGAGGTGGACCAGAGTCGTATTGCTGTCTATGGCCCCATGATGGTACTTGGTGATAACCACGTACCATCATGGGACTGTCGGCTAATACCAGTACTTATACCAAGCTGAACTACAAAATAATACTTGGCGCCCAACTAGGAGCATATCTTCAACTTTGCATATTATATGTCTTAATTATCATATAATTTCAACAGGTTTCTTCCACCAGACTCTTATTTAGATGGTCTGAGTCTAGGTGCGCAGAAGGTCGCTGAGATGATGTACCAAATAATATACGATCCCATCCGTTACCGCCAGTTCTTCAATTGGAAGAACTATTACTCCATCAAAGGGTCAGAAGTGCTAGACATTTGTGAGTTATGTTCAGCCTTTAACAATCCTGCTTGGTTGACCTATAGTTCTACTTACCCTGAGTTCAGGAAATGGTGGAACCCGTCTTTTGAGAGTCGATGTGCGGAGGATAACGCAAAAAAATCTTTTTTTAGGTTTTAATAAAGTACCATATTGATGTTCTGCGTAGTTTTAACGGTTCCGAATTGAAACTATCCAAGAATAGCTTTATTTATAAGCCTATATTTGTTTGTTTGTCTCACAGAATATGTGATGTATCCTTAAATGATAAAAATAAGTACAGTCGGTGGTACGGAACCCTCGATGTGTGAGTCTGAATTGTACATAGCCCGTTTTTACTGAACATAACTTCCTTGTTAAAAAAGCTGAAGTGAAATTGATTCACGAAAATAAATAATCAAATACATAATTACTTCTTAACGTTTTTTTTTCTTACCAACTTCTGCTTTCGAGAGAACCACCATTTCACGGTACCCAGGCAAAATACAAACTATTATACATTATCCCATTACCCATAGGTAAAGTATCGTACACAAAATGAGGATTTAAAGTTAAATTAACGTGGCCCGAAGTGGTGACAATGCCTACTGAATATCCCGTTTTATCATACGTTTTAATCTGTTGAAATAATTTAAACTTTTAAGCCTTGTTTGCCAAGTAGTTTGAGAGCCGGTGACGGTTAATGTTCACTAATCACTGTTATTATACCACTGCATACGGGGCTCTTCTGTTGGTCCCTAATTGACTGACGACAGTTATGTAACTATGATAAATCTCTAATCAACATTATATTGGGTGTGTGAATATGACTCCGCCCTTTCTCAACAGATGTCGTTTTTAGTATTGTTTACGTGTACTAATAAATGACCATACTTGTATTCGATAGTACTGAATGTCAGCTATCTAACGCATTTTATGATATTTGGTTGAAGTGTAAGCAACAATTGTTTTCACCTTTTCGAAAATGTCGGTTTTTATTCCAAATAAACGTCATTTGCGGGAAGTGTTATTACATTATTTTATTGCGAAGAAAACTGCAGCGGAAACTTATCGTTTGCTTGTGGAGATTTATGGTGAGCATGCTCCGTCTAATACAACTTGCAAGGAATGGTTTCGACGATTTCAAAATAACGATTTTAGTACTGAGGATAAAGAACATGGAAAACCACCAAAAAAATTTGAAGATGCTGAATTGGAAGCATTATTGGCGGAAGATTCTTGCCAAACTCAATCAGAATTAGCTGCAGCATTAAATATTGATCGTTCAACTGTTGCAAAGCGTTTACAAATGATGGGAATGATTCAAAAAGCCGGTGACTGGGTTCCACATGATTTAAAAGAAAGAGACATGGAACGTCGGAAAACCATTTGTGAAATGCTGCTTCAAAGACAGCAAAGAAAAGGATTTTTGCATCGGATAGTCACAGGAGACGAAAAATGGATACACTACGAAAATCCTAAACGCAAAAAAGCTTGGGTGAAACCAGGCGAACCAGGCCCATCACAGCCAAAAATAAATATTCACTGTGCCAAGGTCATGCTCTGTATTTGGTGGGATCAGAAAGGTATTGTATATTATGAGTTGCTCAAACCCTCTGAAACTATTAATGGAGAAGTTTACCGACGACAACTAATGCGTTTGAAGCGAGCCATAGAAGAAAAACGACCAGAATGGGTGAATAGACATAACAAATTAGTTCTTCAGCATGACAATGCCAAACCGCATACCGCAGAAGTCGTAAAAAGATACTTAGAGGGACAGGACTGGGAAGTGTTACCCCACCCGCCATATTCACCAGACATAGCTCCTTCGGATTACCACCTATTCCGGACGATGCAGACAGACCTTACTGGAGAAAAGTTTACTTCATGTGAAAGTATCAAAATTTGGATTGACAACTGGATAAGCTCAAAAGACCAGGACTTCTTCCAGCAAGGAATACGAAAACTACCTGAACGATGGGCGAAGGTTGTAGCTGCAGATGGAGCATACTTTCAATAATTTTTTTTTTAATTTTGTAAGCGAACAAATGTGTTTTATTTTGACAAAAAGGGGCGGAGTCATATTCACACACCTATTATTAAGATATCTTAATTTAAAAAAAATACATACTCTAGTTTCATCATGAGTCATAAATTGACATCTTTCAGTGAAAAATGCACGCACTACTAAATGATTATTTAAATGTGTGAAAATAAATATTTATTGCGACGCTTAAATTGTGGGCGTGCAGCGAGTTTACTGTAAACTCGGACTTGTCTTGTGTTGTCGGGCACGTCCAACAGATCAATAATATTGACGAAGTTGTGTGTATAGGATCTATAGACTATTTTGCATGTAGGGTTAAAAACATTGGAGGGGCGTATATTGTAAGATAGAAAAATACGACTGGGATAAATAACAAAAAGAAGTGAAATTAATAACACAGTTGCATATATGATGCTAATGTATTATATGGTATAAAAGTGACAGCACGAGTTAATGACCCATCCAGTGCAAAGTGCCCATAAAAATAGTAATAAAAATTTAGTCCTATCGTGATATTTATAACTTATATGGTAGTATTAGTGCAAATGGAGCAACTTATAGATGTAGTTCCATTTCTGTTCGAAACTATATTAAATAGTGTCGAAAAGAAATGGAACTTCATCGTGAAAAACATGTTAATGTCTCTCTGACTACAATGAGTATGTTCGAAGAAGCCAGATTACGCGTTGTATTTTCATTCGGTATCGAAACCGAACAGTGTTTGTGAAATTTGTAAAATAATGTGGGATATTTTTTTTTATGATTAATCATGGGGGACTAATATAATTTTTTTTTATCTGCTGATGTGATGGGACTTTCTGTCGGCCCACCTGTGTGGACTCGATACAAGTAAGTACATCTAATGGTATTCTTTGTCAAAAACTTATTTTTCATCAGTCCTGACCAATTGTTGACCTGTTGTAGGAGTTTCAAAGTGAACGAATGTAAACATTTTATTGTACACCTCAAAAATACAATTAAAATTAAAGTTTTCACATAGAACTCAGTAAATTGGGCGGTCTTATCGCTATGAAGAGACCTCATCCAGACAACCTTGGGATGGGACATTTTAAGTTAAATGGTGTATTTGGTGGAATGTAAGCGACCACTTTAGATTTATAATAACACACAACTACTGGGTGTGTCAAAATCAAAGTCAAAGTCAAAATACTTTATATCCATTGAATTCTTTAAAAATTACTTAGAAACGTTACTTCTTTTTTAAATAAATATGTATATATGTATAAGATCATGGATTCTTATTACTAACTGCAATAATATCCGACCCTGCATTGGGAAGAAAAACCAAATTGTGTGAATATTTGTGTGAACATAAATATTTCTAACATTAACTTACCTTTATGAATAAGGCATATGGATATTTATCGCTTCATCCAACTGAAGAATATCTGAAAAGTCTTAGCTTTCCTGTAGTGATTTTCATTAAAAATAAGTGAGAATTCCACCGCCAGCTTAATATTGGCAGACTTTACTTAAGCTGCAACTTACTGTGACTTATAGACTTACCTCACTTAGGAGTCTATCGACTTCCAGCATTGGGGAGCTGCTTATTTAGAACTACTAACTTCGATAGTGGCTTTAGTTTGTAGGTATCAGAGAATTTTTAAGCAATGAGGAGTAGCTTGGAATTCAGATTATTTAGCGTTCTGTGTGGATTTCGTCTGGCTGATGCGATCTCCTAGGCTAATTTAATTTATAGTTTCAAATACATGTATTAAGATGCACACAGTTGCAACACAAACATCCATTAGCTTCTTAGATATTCTTAAGTATGGCTTTGGAGGAATGGTCAACGATATAGAGACAGAAATATTGTGACAAATGATAAAGGTTTTCATTTGTCACAATATGTCTGTCTTAATTTTTTTTTCTTCTAATGCACTTTCATATATAAGTAGCACTTTATAGTACCTAAATAGAACTCATAGCAGATCAAAAATCCCTTGATAGAATTTGCTACGGGCCCCGCACTTCCTTAATCCATCACTGCTAACATGCATTCGTTTAATCTGGGATCCAAAATTGGACAAAACCGACAAGCCATAGTCATGTGCCAAAATGCTATCTCCCCAAAACATTAATTAATATGCTAAACGTGCTGCCAGATACCGTCTTGCATAACTCTCATAAGTATAGTTTTTGCCGTCTCGAACCAATCTAAATTTCTAATCTCCATTCAGTAATAAATTCGGATAAATAGCCGAGTGAAACGTGCTCGAATTACCCGGCTAATATGCGTAGATTATAATCAGTTTTTGTGTAAATCAAATTTGAATAAATGTCGAGTTATCGGTAGCAAATTAAACTCAATGGGTGCTTTTATTATTTTTCTACGGCCCATCGCTATATTTTTCGTATATGGGATGCATAGTTACATCTAATTGGTTATGTAGAAATATAGCACACAGCTGTGTGAGATTTCTCACAGTGCCCAGCGCCATTTATCAACTAAGCATAGCTTGTACGATGGGAACTAGATAACTGATAGAATACTTATACCCTCCCCGAGGGTTCCCGCCCTGTCGGGACAGGCTTAGTAACTATGGCCTGGTCACTTGGTTAATTTGGCTGTTTTTTTTGTAGTGCAGTGAAAACGTGAGTAATAGTTTTTTTTTCGAAAATACATCTACCAACATATTTAAAAATTTTTTTTCGTTAGTAGATAGTAGTTTATCGCGAAGTAAGACGGATCGCTTATTATGTCTAAAAATACAATCAGTACCTCCTTTCAGTATTTAACCTAAGACACAAAAGGCAAAGTTTGCCCGGCCGGGAAGGGACCCAGGACCCTTCGTATCGAAGGATCACTACCAACTAACCTATTGAGTCATCATTTTCCTCTTTTCTCGAACTTATAAGATAAAAACTACAAAACCTTCTACTAAAGCGAAGTAGGTAATACAACTACGTAACTTTAGATATTTAATGGACTGGCTATTTACGGAGCAATAACCTGCATTGCAAAGTTCCCCTGAAATGAACCTTCTATTTACAGGACACTTACACTTTATGAATGCCACGCTACACAAACAAGCCGATTGACCAAATTTTCAACTTCGGAGGAGTTTATTTATTAATTTACATTAAATATTTGCATAAATATATCTTACGTATGCCACATATTTTTTTAAACTTTCAAACAATAATTTTCTTATATAGATATTTACAAAATACAAAGGGACCATCATTTTCTATAGCCTATCTATAGATCTTACAGTCTTCCTACTATTTGGCCACAGATTCCAGATTTGGTGGCAGTACCTCTCCGGACGAACCCGGCACAAGTTCTACTGCTACTTTTGGTTGCTCCTTTAGCACCCCCCAGGGGGTACGCATAGGGAATCAAAGGTACACACCTAGTATTAGTATTTTTGCGTAAACACAACGAATATAATTTACTTGTTCGTGTAAATTTCGACCTGTCCAAACGATACCATAACCTCATCTAAAGGTACAAAGTAGTTTGGTATAACCATATAAGTTTATCAATTTAGTTAGTGTAAGTTTGATAAATACATCATTTATTCTAACCTTGAGACAACCCTGCTCTCAAAACGGAAAGGTAAATTCAAGTTTAAAATGAAGCAGCGAAGAAAAAGCAACCCCTCCCGTCGGCGTTTGCGTAGGTAAATTAGTTGCAACGAGTAGTTCTGTCTGTGAACTTAGATTGCCTTGACTCTATTTAATTTTTCTTCCATTTTCCTTTGTAGGGTTTGATTTGAAAACGCGGGATAAGTCAATTTATTCCAGATTTATTATGATAGAAAAATATTATCTATAAACTGATATTGCTAGATGCTGCTACAATTATCGAGATCAAAAGAGTAGATAAGTTGATGGCATTGTGGCTTAATTGGTAGTAGCTCGGCGCTGCTAGCTACTCCGGGTTTCTCCGAGCAGGAAGTTTTTTCTCAGGTCTTGGGTGTTTGTCCATGACATCGGCGACACATGGAATCCTAATGCCAAACCGCCTCATCATTATTGAATCTTTTGTTTTTTGACTATACTATATCAAAAAAGAGGACTATAAAATATTTTATTAAATAAATACCTATGACATAAACACACAAAAAGATTAGGTACAGACGGCTTCATTGATATTGAGATGTTTAATTGATTGAATATGATGATAACTTATGACAGGTATTATTTAAAACTTAGATTTTGGGTTTTATCTTCAATGGGGGCTGGGGACTTTTACCCTTTGCCAACCCTTTGTATATCTTTCATGTTAGTAGGTACTGGTAGTAGGTACCTACGAATGGAGCAATTTAAAGTCGGCCGGCCAACTGGCTCACTCCTATTGCTATCGGCTGTGAGTTGATCAGTGTACAAAACTAGTGAAATTTATTACCCGTGCCATAATTAATGACGTAAAAGATGTAAATGAACTAATTAATGGTTGAAGACGTTCATAAAGAAATGGGCTCATATGTAAAAGCCGGCGTGCAGAGACTTACCTATTTATTAAATTTCCTTTGTTCGCCTATTATTATCAAGCGATAGTTTGGTAAAGGACTAAGGAAGGTACGGCTCTACAGGGAACTTTGGTATAAACTCAAAATACAAACTAATTATTTTATTAGAAAATAATTTAATAATTTCAGTTCCATGTGTGGTACACTAACCCTTAACTATACTTTTTTATATTGAATAGGAACATTTGATCCTTCTTTTGCCTAATACCGTAAAAAAAATTGACATAAAAATCTATTTGACTTTGTCATTTTGACAGTTGGCTATTTAAAGTAATCGAAATTGACAAGTGTATCATAACAAAACAGCTGTGAATTTCTTCCTTGCTGAAAACTTAAAAATAACCAAAACACATCTAAATACATCAGTATACTGCATGACTACGAAGCACAAAACGATAAATAAAAACTGCATAAATAATTAATTTGCTAAAAAGTTAGGTTATATTACGATGACTCAAGGTGGTTCTGTTGTGAGATGATTTGAAGTTTTTGATATTGTGTTTATACGAGTCTGCCATATATGGGTTGAGGAAGAAAAGAAGTGCCACGGATCAATTGCAGTCAGTTTGTGTTGAATTTCCAAGATGAGTGAGCGTGAAGGTCCGAGTTCTGGGTCGCAGGGCCAAGACAATGAAAGCACACGGAGTGCTGCGCAGTCCATGCCTACTGGATCAAGGTTAGTATGATTATTTTTGTTAGATATTTTATATTTTCTTTAATAATATCGCATTCATGCCCCTGCACTAGGATTCCCTGTGTCGCAGCTCACATGGAAAAGCACATACTCACAATCTCAAAAAATTACACAAATATTCAAAACTAGAGAAGAAACAACATTCTCATACCAACATGAAGTGCTCTTTGGGTAGTGATTGAAACAGGAATGTCTATACAGAAATTAGAATATGCAACTATCTAAATTTTATATCAAAAAATTGCTAATGTTACATTATGGTTTAAAAAACAGAACTTTGTTTTATTTTTTTTAATTTTAATTTCTTTAATTTCTCCAGGCAAGGTTTAGTTAATGACATTTCTTTAGCTATATTTTAACTATTGTATGATGTTTAGTAGGTTCCTTCCTGGTACATGGGTATGAATATTAAAATGATTATGATTATTGATATGATTATCAAAGTTATTTAATTTAAATTCAATCCAAAATAAGAGGGTTCTTGTGTTTTTATTAGGTATATTTTTATTTTACACTATTTTTGTGTATTTATTGGCATAGTGTAAAACAGTCATGTAAACTTTTTTTTGAATAAATTTTGTGTAATTTGTATGCCTTAGTTTCAAAAATTAAAATATTACTATTATTATTAAAATATCACATATAAGGCGTTTATGTTAGTCATTGTATATGACAAAAATACAATGACTAACATAAAATCAAAAAAATTTTCAACAGATTTCTAAGTGAGCCACAGATATCTAAACTGGTTCAATAACCCTGACATCTGAGCTCCCTCAATTGGCACCTGTGTCAGAATTACTATATTCCTTCCAGAGGTAACAGCAGCTACTATGCCAGCGAGCCAATACAGTTCCGTGTACGCGGCTCCACAATCACAGCAGCGTCCCCGCCCAAGTTTGTAACGCTTGAGGACATCATGAAAGCTGCTCACGGCATGCAAAACATGGCGCTTGCGCATGAAATAGCAGTGGACAAGGACTTTAAACTTGAGCCTTTTGAACCTCCAGACAACAGGTGAGCTACGTTTAGATGTACTTACCCTAAATATGAGTTTATGTAAACAGGTATACATACTGACTGACTCACTTCAAAATCGAAACAGATATAGAAGTGACGGGTCTAACTAAAGGCTCACCTAATGTTAAGTGGTTAATAACAACAGGAATACAACTTAGGTCCTGCTCGACTGAAGTATTAAAAGACCCATTTCCCACCTCATTGCGCTCGTCACCCAAGACGGGGATATAACGTCATATGCTCATGTAATTACATCGGCTCCAACACCCTTCCACCGGAACACAGCAATGTGACTGCACCACTGCTTAGCTTCCACCAGGTGTGGACACAGTACTTCTCTAGGCAAATTTTGCACAAGTGTATTAAGACTAAACTATTTAGTCTTATCACACTTCCTGTTTCTTTTATAAGACCTTCAACTGAGGTAACTAGTAATACTTCTCTCATAGCATTGCAGAAAAGGCTGTGAAGTACTTACTTGATATTGTAAGTAAACAAAGATAGCATTGAACTAGAGTTAGACCAACTTCCTGGTCTATTAACTTGTTCACCTTTGCTTAGCCTTTGTTAGTCGATTAATAATTACTAACCTAGATTCCTAAGGATTCTAGGTGCCTGCCTCTAATACGTTAAAACATTAAAACTTTGGCCTTTATAATGTTGGTGTGATAGATGAACTTATTGTTTCAGTTATCAGAAATTAGTGAAGGAAACTATGCATAAAGCGTATTTCGACATACTGAGAGAACAACTCAACTCTGACCCCCCAGAGTACAAGCAAGCCCTTGTGCTTTTAGAAGACGTCAAGCAAGTAAGAAATTATTAAATAATATTTGAGTATAACTAAATTTTTTAACATCCCCGTCTCGGTTGATGGACGCAACAGGGTGAATACAACCACCAGATGAGCCTTACCTCCTTACGTCACTTACTCACATTAAAAAAAAAAGTTACGTCTACATTTTTTTCGGCGTCGACGAAACAAAAGCTATTCTCTCTACGCTATAAGACTCCCAAATTGTAAGGTCTTATATCTTAGAGAGAATAGCTTTTGTTTGTCTGTTTGTTCTGGCTAATCTAAGAAATAGTTGGACTGATTATGACGGGACATTCACTGGCAGATAGCTAATGTTATAGGATACTACGGATCCTTAAAATAGAATTGGGGTTTTGCGTAAAAAAGTTTGCGAGGAACAAACAGACACAAATACAATTTTTTGTTTTTATAATTTCCGTAAGAATAAACTTTAAAATGCATGTAGTAAAAAGTTGCTATACTGATATTACAAACAGACACCTCAATTTTATTTATTTGAATAAATGACTAACAATTCAGTATGATCCCACAGTTAGCTTATAAATTAGTCGCCCACTCACCGCCCGACTAACTCAATGTTCCAAACGTTGCTTTACATTTTGAATGCTTTAGTCTTTATGGGTGCCGCATTCGTCTGAAAGAGTTGAACGTACGGCCATTGAACGTAATGACTGATAGAACGAATCAATCTGTTAAATCAATCTGTTAAAGATAACTGATTTAAAATTCAGTTGCGAGATTCCACTCGGAAAACACAAATACAATGCAAGTTAAAAAAAGAGATCTTATTTTTTCAGGGCTTATTCTCGATACTGCTCCCGCGGCACGTGCGAATCCGTGAGATGATAGAAGAAGTGCTCGACACAGATTTTATCAAACAGCAAGCTGAGAACAACAGCCTCGACTTTCAGAAGTACGCGGCGTTCGTCATCGACCTGATGGCGAAGATGGCCGCCCCGGCGAGGGACGACATGATACAGGCCATCACGAAACTGAGTGATACCGTGAGTATTAACGTGCACAAACTCAAACTCATTTCTTTGGATCTCAAGTACAATATTTTTTACAGTTACTCGCGTCCGCAGGTGTTTACGTTTTGAATTCTTTTATTTACCCCCTTAAAATGGCGGTGGTAAAAATCGAACACAATACATGTCCGAATTAGTTTAAATTGGGCTCTCGTGGTTGATGAAAACCGATTTATCCGAGATAGACATTTACTCTTACTTGTCGAGAGTAAGCCTAACTTAACAAATAAGATTGACTAAAATTACCTGTGATTTAAAATATCTGTGTGCATGTAATGTGCCTAAAGAGCTCCTGTGATACGTTATATGCTCACGAATATGTTTACATGTGTGTGTAAAATTTGTGTCCAAACGATACTAGAGATTTAAAGGAATAAATGAGTTTGAGTTATAAATGTGCTGATAGCGCATTTAGCTCTGTCTTGTGTTTCTGTGTTTGTCCATGCCATCTGCGACACATGTAATATTATTGCAGAGGTATGAGTGTGTAAACGTTTTTTTTTTTAAATATACAAGATTTAGGAGTTTAAAGCTATGACTGTTCACAGGTGGAAATTTTCCGCGCTATCCTCGAGACCTTGGAAGTGTTGAAACTAGATCTAGCGAACACTCTCATAGCAATGATACGACCGCACGTTCAGCAAGAGAGCGTGCAGTACGAACGGACGAAGTTTGACGAAATGTTAAAGGTTTCTGAAGGTATGTTACGCACCATCTTACATGCAAATCTTAATATATATAAATTACGTGTCACGATGTTTGTCCGCGATGGACTCCTAAACTACTTAACCGATTTTAATCAAATTTTTACACCGTGTGCAGTTTGATCCAACTTGAAAGATAGGATAGCTCACATCTCAATTTATGATCGCAATATTATCATATGACAAAAACGTTAGCCACAGCAACGCGTGGCCGGGTCAGCTAATTATATTATATGTGTTACTGAATGAGTATAAAGTCAAAGTCAAACTCATTCCTTTAGATCTTAAGTATCATTTGGACACGTAAAATTTTACACATGCATGTACACATATTCGTGAGCATATAACGTGTCACGGGAACTATATAATGATGCATACCATAGGGAGAAGACGATGGCTTCCAAAATACAGTTATTAACTAGTAAATCAAAGGCTTCAATATATTATCTGTACCCTTCTTAATATATCACAATAAAACATATTATTATTATCTTTTGTCTTAATACTGTTTACTATGAATATGCAGAGGGTGTCTCATAAGTAATGTGGATTTTCATATGTGCAAATTCCTCCGCCTCAATTCATACATGTCATAACTTGTTAAGACTAGTCTCTAATTCTATGAAGAGTACAATTGATTTACTTTCATTTAATCATTCTCTCTTTGTTTATTGACGACGCAGTACGTTTTTTATAATAAATATTATGCGATAAATATGAAATTCGTGTATTGTTAAGACATTATTCGCTTCCATTCTATTATTTATAAAAACATACTGCGCTTTTCATAAAAAAGACCAAGATAACGTATTTTCTATGATTTATCATTTATAATCATAAACAAGACCAAGAAACGAGCGTGCCTAGTGCGCTGCGCCTGCGCCGCCCCATCTACCATTTCCGTAGTGAAAGTTGCGGAAGCGGAAGCGCAACATTCGTTGAGAATTAGTTTACTTACATTCGCAGATGGTCTCCAACACACCAAGGAGTGGCTAAAACGGAACATAGACAAGAGCGACCTCTGCCTTCCCGTGACAGATCTAAACATCGTCAGGAATGTAACGGCGCAGACGTTGGCCAAGGCCTATCTGGAACTCTTAGAGTGGGATGCCTCTAAAGAATATCCTGAGGTAAGAAGGGGGGGATAGCTGCCCTGCTGTTCGAACCCTGGACCCCTTCGAAGGCAGGGCTACTAAGCCGCGGAGCCGTCTTTGTACATATTTTATTTAATGCTAGTCTTATTTGTTAAGTTTGCGTTTGATTCGATCCTTAATATAAATACCCGGCAGATCTGTTGCATAATAGAAAATGAGTGTTTTCTAATTAATATTTGTTATTCCAGACGCTAACTCTCGATGCGCCGCGTTTCGCCGAACTGGGAACGCAAGTGTATCGATTGATATGCATCGCGTCCATCATGTTGGCGAGTCCCACTTGTGGTGCTGACCCGCAGATAGTAGCGAACCACAAGCAAACGCTGAAGAACAGAATCACCATTATAATGGACGATACAAGCAGTGATATGTAAGTATTCGGGAGATTTTCCGACCCTCCCGGGTTGGGAGTGAAATTACGTTTCCGTACCAGCCTCTAATGTTCCTACTGCAGGGACACCGGCCTACTCTCGATAATTGAGAGTGAATGGGCTCTGATCGACCACGGGAGCAAAATCCGGATTGGTAGATGTCGCATGTCATCGAATTTTTGGTTCTAAGACATGCCGGTTTCCTCACGATGTTTTCCGTCACCTTTTTGAGAACGTGGTATCGCGCACATAAATTTTTCAAGTGAAAAAACTCTTTGGTTCACGTTTGGGTTTGAACCAGCGACCTTCAGAGTGAAAGTCGGCGTCTATGCCCCTGGGCCACCACGCTCATGTTACTTAATACTCACGGTATCACTCAGTTTCGTGATGGCCTGTATCATGTCGTCGCTCGCCGGGGCGGCCATCTTTTAAATTTAAATGAGTTTTGATTAATTTTGTAGCGAGCTGAAGAAAGTCCTGCCGTCGATAGCCGAGGAGGTGATCCTGGTGACGGACCAGCTCCTGGAGACGTTGAGCCAGCCGCCTCTGACGGCGGACACTAAGGAGCTGATCATGACGCAGCTCACTTCGCTGGGGGACCCCGAGCATAGGGTGCGGGAGATAGTCCGTAAGTCATGCTTCCAACTTTTTAGAGTTCCGTACCCAAAGGGTAAAACGGGACCCCGTTACTAAGACTCCGCTGTCCGTCTGTCTGTAACCAGGCTGTATCTCAAGAACCGTGATGGTAAGAGAGTTGAAATTTTCACAGCTGAAGTATTTCTGTTGCCGCTATAACAACAATATAAAAAAATAGAATAAAGTAAAAATTAAGTATTTAAGAGGGTTCTCATACAAAAACGTGATTTTTAATTTTTGTTTAATAGATTTTTGTACGGAACCTTTCGTGCACGTATCCGTGAATGTGAATTCAGTGATGGTACGAGCGGCCCACCTGATGTTAAGTGGTTAAAGCCGCCATTAAGCCAGACATCATAAATACAACTGTGGTATTCTCTTACTAAAGTATGAGAAGAGAAGATTAATAAATCTTGTAACAACTCCTGAAGACATGTCTTGGGCTTAGATATGGCTGTATAGTGGATGACTACATGCTCTAGTCTCTGAGAAGTAGTTCTACATAGCTCAGTGCCTATGCATTTCGACGGCTCCGTAGTAGCCCTGCCTCCGAAGCGAGGGGTCCCGGGTTTGATTCCCGGCCACGACACACTTTTGACGAGCATGAAGTTTGTTCCTGGGTCTTTAGTGTTTGTCTTTCTGTCTTGTCTGTCCATATGCGACACGGAATGCGCTCGTCTCCGGTGACGGGCGCAACAGGATCCGACTTGGGTCGAAAGACCTAGATCGAATTTCTGCTGTTATGGGCGAAGGTAACCACTTACCATCAGGTGGGCCTTCAGCTCGTCCCGTCAATTCAGTAGTATGAAAAAAGTGTAAACGTTTATTTATGTCCCCCAGGTCAAAGGGTCCTTGAATTCTTGATGGTTATTCTCGTCTGCGCCGGTGGTTCTAGGCAAATTCCGGTCGGCCTATCAGCTCTATCTCAAGAACTAACGGATGTCTCTGGGACCTTACTCCGATATGTGATGCACAACAAAGCTGTTTTCACTGCACACTACATGGATATCGTCCAAGAAGAACTGAGTAGACCTCAGTAGACCATCTAAACATAAAATGCGCGTCCCTCCATTGTTTCTACAAGCTTGTTGGTAGGCAGTAAGAAACCTAGGACCAACATTTTTTTTTTCCTAGGTTTGATGTAGAAGGAACATAATTTCTATTATTCTGTTTCCTTTTATATTTGGTTTTATTTTGTGCAATACTAACACTTAATTTTTCCACATTCATAAAGGTAGAGGATGCTAGCATTAAGTTCGCTTTTGTACATTCATATTTGTGTAATATTGTAAAATTATTTATCTTAACATATGTGTAGCAAACGGGTTGATTGCTCGGTGTCTGGGTGTGTGAGTTTGTGTGTGTGTGTGTATTTACAAAACACAAGTATTTTATCAGTAATCTGGGTATACTTAGTTCAGGGCTGTACTAGACGTTGTACTTACCATCAGGTGGACCTTCAGCTCGTCCCGTGTATTTTGGCACAACAAAAAAAAAAGCATTCTTTATTGCTGCAATGACAGATTTTTGTTTATCAATACTATTATATTCACTCTAGTGTGGGCTTGTGATATAGAGGTACAGACATTCCTTTACCATTTGTTTATTCAATGAGTATGCATGAACCAATAACCTCAATTGAATATCGTTATTATTCAATAGTAGGTGAACAATGTGAGGGTAAACACAACGCGCATTTTTTATTTAGACGAGACATATCGATGGTATTTTCTTCACAACCCCCTCTGAGTAAAGTTACAATTTACCAACTGAGCAGGTAAATTGAAAATATATTTTCATTGAAAAAACATCTAATTTGAACTGTATAACATTCGTGTAAAGTTAATTTATACTATTAACTTGCTAAGGTCAATAACAGAAATATTAAAAAAAAAACTATTTAGGTTAACTTCCGTTTTGACGGCTGCCTTTTAATTCCAATAACTAATTAGTTAACTAGTGCATTTATCGTAAGACTAACATTTTATATAAATAATCTTTTGACTTTGTAGATGGAATAGAAAATTCGTTATTGCCTAGTCAATGGTGCTGAGACATTAAAATATTTATTTGAAAACATACATCCCAATGAAATATTACCTGAAAAATATTTATTAATAAATGTTTATGTATTTTTTCTATGGACTATTAAATTGAATAAGACTTTGATGACTCTAAAATTATTCTGTCTCCTTCCTCCATGTGAACTGATTTCGTTTAGTAGACTGGTTCGAAAATAATTATCACCAGTAATTAATAAATAATTATTTACAGTATTGAAAGAATATCGAAGTAATACAATGTTATAATTGATTAGAGCTTGTTAGAGATTGATATAGTGCCTAATTAATAAATTATTATTATCTCAAATTTGAATCGTCCTTAAATATTTTAATGTAGTAAAGTGTGGTGTGATTGATAACTGACATTAATTTACCTATTTCATTATAATTCCTTTTTTTTACCAATACTGAATCAAAAGTTTACCATTTCTTTACCCAAAGCGCGAATCCAAGCTATGTTTTCTAAATACATAATCAAAATGTATTTTTAGTTCTAACTTATCTGACTTCCAAAATAGGAGGAGGTTCTCAATTTTACTGTATTTTTGTTCTTTGTAATCCCATAGAAATTTCATGCAAAATTTCCCCCAGTAAGGGCTTTAAATAGGTGATGTAAAAATTTAAATCACAATTCAATTTTTAAATCAGTCACTTGTATTTCAGGAATAACAACCGGCTCCAATATAAAAAGTGACATTAGAAATTGACATAAAGCGTATCACTTTCATAGCCCACCGAACGAATATCATCAGCTTATTATATTACCTAACTCAAAGAGACTGAGGCTACATTTTCAAAATGTATATTCAAAGGTTTGAGATTTGTATAACAGATTCGAAACTGTTAATAATTGTTCAGCACTCTGTAAATTCATCCTTTAGCCGTACGCTTAAATTTCAATTATAATGAACTTGAGTAACATTTGATTTGATACAAACTCGAGCTTTGAGAAAGGGAGTGGACAGACAGATTGCAGTATTATTTACGTTTACAAATCAGTGTTGTATTTAAAATTTTATTTGTTTGTATCATGATATCTAGGAACGATTGGTTCCAAAATATTCATTATTTAAGTGGGATCAAAATTGTTTGTTTGAATGAGCAATATTTACATATATGTAATCAAGTGAATGATGTGCGCTAATAAAGTTATTTATAGATATATATTTGATTGTTTTATTGTAAATGACATCTAGGTAGAACAAGTCTTATTGCTGTTGTTTCCGTATGAGGCATGAGGTAACCACTTAAGGTCTTTGCTAGTGAGTAAAGGTCTTATGTGACCTCATACCTCGTGACCTCATACCATACCATGACCGTAAACTCATTTAAAGATACTTGAGATAAATAGGAAATAGATCTCAAGTATCATTTGGACAAGTCGAATTTTGCACACACGAGTTAACTTATTCGTGAGCATACAACGTGTCACAGGAACTCCTTAGGCACATTTCAAGAACATAAGCCAATACATGAAAACTGATATACCTTTGTAGGTATGTTAATTTTCATGTATTGGCTGTTAGTTAAGCCAATAGAGGAAAATTGGAATGTATATTTGTTAAGCTTACGTCTGTTCCAAACCAAGAGCAAGAAACCGTACTATGAACGCATCAAGAATCAGCCGACGTCATGTTGACGGACTATTATGCGCAATAGAATGCGTAACAACCGTAACATAACATACCCGTGCATAACGGTTAGTGACCGTAGCAAATGTTGCATAACCGTACGGTTCCCGTTCTCTCGGTTGTAGTTCAACTGTTTTAGCGCGAGGTAAACGCAAATATTCCCAATTTATTCAATTCTACTAGTATTAACTTTAAATTTATCTTCTGCAAATGGTTCTTTTATTTATTCTGTAGCTTAACTACTGAAATACAAAGAATACTTTGAATAAAACAGGGTTTCATCAACATATTTTTATTTAAAATTATACATTTACACTCAACGTATAGTCAATCGCAGATTATATCACTATTAAACTAGCAAACAAATTACAACTAATCAGAGCCACTATGCTTGGAAGAAGCGCTTGATGCAGAACCGCTACGTGAACCCTGAAACAAGAAATAGTTTAAAAACCTTACTTCAGTTTCTATTCTCATCTTTCTACCTTGATGCCTATGGGGCGGTTTCATTACAGCAGAGGTACTAATATTATAAACGCGAAAGTTTGTAAGTATGGATGGATGTTTGTTACTCAATCACGCCTGAACGGCTGAACGGACCTGGACAAAATTTGGCACAGAGATAGATTATAGTCTGGAATAGCACATAGGCTACTTTTTATCCCGGAAAAATGTACGGTTCCCGTAGGAAGTCCAACTGCGGGTAACGCCGCGGGGCGCAGTTAGTACTAAATATAAAGTGAATAATAATCATTCTTCTTTCGTGTAGGTAATTAGTCTACTTTTTGCAATTGTGATTAACCTTAGAAGCCCATACGTCCGTATCTGGTCACATTCCATAGAAAATTCGCCCCTCCCGCGCGTCGCTGATTTGTTCGTTCGCGGGCAGAGCGAAGCGTATTCTTAAGAGGCGCGCTTACTCATTAATGCATTTATATTTATAACTTATTTACAAAACATTAAAGTAAGACGGCCGCGGGCCGCGTTTTCCCCGCCACTGCTTTGAGGACAATTGCATCTGTCTACATTTATTACCTGTCTAGACCCACTCCCGGATCTACTCCTGGATCTGGCAGACCCGCTCCGAGACCGCCTAGACCCTTTGGAGCTTGCTCTTGAAGATGCTTTCGAGCCTTTGGAAGAGGCTTTTGAGGATGCTCGGGAGGAGGCACGCGATGAGCGCTTGCTGGCGCGTGAAGACGCCCGCGAACTGGCTTTGGACCCCTAGAAATTTATGAATACCATTTTATATATCACACTTATATTATAAAGGCGAAAGTATGTGTTTATGTTTGTTCCTGATAATCTGCCGCCAAGCAGTGTTGCGCCTATCACCCGGGAAGTTAAGTCTCTTGCAACTGTGATTTCACCTGCACCCACACCTTTCCACCGGAACATAGCAATACAAGTGCATCAAAGTCAAACTCATTTATTCCTTTACATCTCAAGTATCATTTGGTCACGTCAAATTTTACACATCCATGTAAACATATTCGTGAGTATATAAAGTGTCACAGGAACTCCTTAGGCACATTACATGCACACAGATATGTCAAATTACAGTCTGTTTTCATGTTTTAGCTAGTCTTATTTGTTAAGTTTACGTCTGTTCCAACCCAGCGATTAGTATCGGTCTAGTAGCCGGGACCGACATCTTAACGTACCGTCTGAAGCACGGAAGCGCCTAGCTCATAAGCCACTAAACTAAACAGTCACCCATTTAAATACTGAACTGCCAGATAGTTGTTTAATTTAGATGATATGTTAAAAAGTATTCCCACGGCCTCTTCCTGCTGTCATTAATTAATTAATGATTTATCCTAGTTTTAACTTACCCTGTTACTAGCCCGAGAGCTGGCCCTAGACCGGGAGCTGGCGCGCGATCCCTTTCCGCTTTTCGAACTAGCGCGTGACGAGGCGCGCGATCCCGATTTGGAGCGAGAGCGAGAGCGAGATCGGGATCGGGATCGTGATCGGGATCGGGATCCCGATTTGGATCTCGATCTGGACCTTAAAAGGAAGTATAGAATAAACATTTTGTTATGGTTCCATAACATACTCATTATAACATTGTATATATCTCCTGACAATTTTTAGTATTAGTTGGTGACTATTATCAACACCAACAGAGATATATTTATCTTACTATTCATAAGTTTCTATATTTAGAGTTCGTTGATAAGCTATCGGCTGCATTGATTTGACTATTTCATGTTTCAAAAAGTCCATATCGCGTATATGTTGAAAACAAAATTGAAAAAGTTAGCTTGGCAATTGGAAATATTGGGAAAATCTGAAGTAATTTTTAATCTATGACATTACCAATATACAACCGATAACCGATCATCATATTTTATTATTTATGTGATCAATCCGAAATCATATGCATTAAATAAAAAGTAAATAAAATTGTTTCATAAATGACGAAGATCTGAGGTAACAAACATTAACAAAAAAATACAGACGAATTTATATATATATATATACAATATATGAATATATACTATAGTTTAAAGCAATTTTAGCACGTGTCACCACAAGTTCTTGATATCAAACAATCAACAGAACGCCGTTTCTTCACAAAATAAGGTCAAGACATAATCAAAGATATTTGTCAGACAATATGTCTTTCCCTATGTTGCACTTTGCAAATATATGCAAAAGCTAAGGGCGGGACCCTTAGCTAAGCGCCCCGTAGGTGTAGGAGACACCCATTTAATTTTGAATGTAAAATTGAATGCAGACATTTGACTTTACAAAAATATATGTAAGGGTAAAACAAGTTCGTAATATATATCTTACCTAGCAGATCCGGATCGTGATCTTGATCGAGATTTGGATTTCCTCGATCCGGAGCCGGACCGTGAGCGGCTTCGCGACTTGGATTTGGACCGCGACCTGGACTTCGACCTTGACCTTGACCTCGACTTGGATCTCGACCGCGACCTCGAGGTCTTTGACCTTTCCGATCCGGCAGGGGATTTCGATCCCGATCTAGAACGAGAACGCGATCTGAAATGAAATTATTAATTATAATCAGATAAATCAATACGAACAGTTTTGCACGTAAAAAAATTATGGGCAGAAGTGTATGGTGACCTAGGAAGCTAACAATAAGCGATAATAAAAAACCCGCCGCCCTATAAATCCTAGAATAAAACGTTTTAAAAAGTGTGGAAAAAGTTTTTGGTTTATCTATATTGTTTATTATTGGTCATTAGCATCTGTGCCTAATCTCGGAGTATTTAGTGTTTAGATGTCAGTTTTATACCCGACAATCGAGACTGGATGGCCCTAAAATATTGTAGATATTCCGATATAATATTGTAGATATAATATTGTAGAGTCCCCGGGCGGTTGCCCTGCTTGCCACCCACTAAGGCCGCCACTGCGTCCGATGTGATATCAATGGGTGAATATCTTTCCACTTTCGGTTGACAAAAGTAGACAGGAACCAAAAAAGAGCAGTATGCAAACCAACCTTTCTTTTACACCATTCTGTTCTTGTTTGTTTAATGCTTGCTGCTCTTCTTCTTCATCATCGTCCTCCTGAATAGTTAAAAAAAATAATTATAAAATAATTGTATGTCTGTCATGTCGGTGGCGCTGCTACCGAGACTAATATACTCACGCGGTCAATGTATTTAAAAATGTTGTCGGCAGAGGCACTCTTTGTGTTGAGAGTAAAGTTAGTTGTCAGATCTTGGGACATTTATTTATGTGATTGTCCATGCCACCCGCGACACAAGGAATCCTATTGCAGGGGTATAAATATGAGTGGGTATACATAACCATATAATATATTAGTAAACTCACACACTCATACCCTGCGCTGGAATTCCCTGTGTTGCAGATAGCATGGACAAAGACAGAAACACAAGACAAACACCCAAGACCGAAAAAACTTCACGTGTGTCCGGGAATCGAACCCGGGACCCCACTTCGAAGCCAGGGCTACTAACAACTAAGCCGCGGAGTCAATTGATCACAGTACTGCGCGTGGTAGTATCATCATACCTGTGCTGGCTCCAGTTGCTTCTCCCTGAGTCGCAGTATGAGATGTTCTGCTCTGGTGAGCGGTCGGTGAGTGACCACCAGCCTTGTGAGTGTCTGGGCGGCGGCGCCGGCCCTCGCCCGACGTTTAGACAGACGCACCCTCGTTTCCAGCTCATTGTAGTACACACAGTGGTTTCTCACAACCTGAAATTTCGAATTAAAATAATCTGTTGCTTGTAAGCTCTTTGTACAGCTTAGTAGCAGTAGAACTTGTGCAAAATTGGTCCGGAGAAGTACTGCCTCCACACATGGTAATCTGCTGCCAAGCAGTGGTGCACTCGCATTGCTGTTCCAGTGGAAGCGTGTGCCTCATAAGGCTCTCGCGTGCATTGCTTTGTTCCGGTGGACATCACATGCGCATAATATTTTACATCCCCGACTCGGGTGACGGGCGCAACGGGGTGCGACTTGGGTCTTTTCATACAACGATCGGTATGGAAGTTGTATTGCTATGGTTATGGGCGGAGGTAACCACTTAACATCAGGTGGGCCATCCACTCGGCTCGGTAAACATAAAGAGTTGTAATACACTGCCTATCTAAAAACTGAGTTACATTAAATGTTTCAGTACATAACTGAATTTCAAATGATTGAGATTTCAGCAATACAGAATAGATGTGTTGACAATTCTTCTATCAGTAGTTAAAAGTTCAGTAGGCTTTCTAATAGGCAGAGGGTTTGAAAAATATGAGAAGCGCCAGGCACCCAAGAGATAAACCTAACATTTGGGCTTTTTGGTTTAATCTCCGAGACCATTCTGTACTTTAGAACCTTTATATACAAAAATTAAATACTGTTTGATGGTATGTACATCACTTGTGAACAGCTGGACCAATTTGTCGATAGTGTTAAGATATTTGTAATAGTCCAAATTAGATATTTATGGTCAGAAAAGTGGAAATATTAGGAACATTTTGGTTGATTTGGGGAATGCGAGCTGCTCAGTACCACAGAAGTTATCGAAATTCTTATTTAGGTTATCAGTTGTTGTATTTGACAATGCCCCTTTACAGCAGCTATGTTGACATTTTACCTATTAAATTTAATTATTATGACATTCAAAATAATATTAATGTAAACTTATTATTAAAGCTTATAATTTGTCTTGTCTGTTTCTAGTTTCTTATTTCCTATATCCAAGTGTTATATAGTGTTCCTAAGGCTGAATAAATGAGTAACTGGGTAACTGTACTTTTATTACACAAGACCCTATTATTTACCTGTGTAGATATAAATGTACATATATGGATATACACAGACAGACAGTCAACAGACAGACAGACAGTGGAACAGACTGTCTTAAAAAGATTCCTTATCATTAACAAAAAAATGCTGCTCAGAAATGGAAGAGAAACTTACCAAGAAGTAATTCTCCTCGTATCCCTTAGACGCCTTACTCTTTACGTTCCAGTTATACTCCCTGGCCATCTTGTATTCATATGTGTCACCGTCCAAATACTGTACATTCTCAACGATATCTCGGCGACGTTTCTGTATTGTTTCCTCAGTGGGTAAGCAGTATGCTACAAACTGTTCTCCGCTTTCGTCCATCACACCTCTGGGGAGGAAATAATCACAAATTTTATGCGTTCAGACTGCAATAGTTCAGAATTTCGAATCAGGTAGTGAGACCAAGTGATGCTGGTCATCACTTGAATTTAATAGGATCATTAGAGCTATACTTGCCCTACTAGCAGCATAGTCTGGCAATTAAGAACACTTTCCAAAACATATGGACATTCCAATACATAACATAGACTTCAAATTAGAATTTTTTAGACTAAATAATTAGTAATTGGTGGTAGAAGTAAAGAAGTTTTCACAAACACTGAGAAGCGCTAATACAAACTGAAAGTGTAGAACATGTGCCTTAAATTCGCATAAAACAATTCCGACATCCGCAGTTCAAAGTTTCTGAAGTTTCTGTTTGACATACATTTGCTCTAACACAATTTATAGTAAAACCATAAGGGTAAGCAATAATTGACATACCGAATCATAGCCTGAGACATAGCTTCAATCTGTCCAGCAATATTCTTATCTGCCGGCGCAGGATCTGTGTCAAATATAACCTGGGCGCATGGATACTTCCACATATCAAAATCAGGGAAAACATTCATGACTTCTACAGGAGTAACTCCAGGTTTGCTGTAGTGTTTCTCAATAGGCTTCTTGTTGTCTTCAAATGTCTTTTCAATGGCCTTAATCTGACTCTCCCTGTCCATGTATAGTGTCTCTTCACTGAAGATCTTTTTGACATTGTAACCAACTTTTGCTTCAACCTGTCAACAGTGTAAGAGATAAATGGTGATATTTTTAACAGACTTCAAAAAAATAAAGAGCTTCTTAATTTGGCTACGTAATTTTTTATTTTTTTTGTTGTCAGTTTGTATTTTCGGCAATAATTGACAGACAAAAATGTACAATATTCAATTAACAAAATTATATTGAATTTTTTGCCACTAATCTTGTTGCCTCTGAAATTCTAATCCAATTATTACACTAGATGGAGACTTCTCTATCATAGTACCATCACGTCAATTAATATTATGAAACTCAGCTTTACAGCTGAGATCCAGCAGTGGAAAAAATAGATTCTTCATGACAGTTTCATCGTACACAAAAGTCAAATCAACATCATCAGACATACCTTCTCCATAGTCTGCGGCTGGAACCGAGTCTGTTCAGTGGAGATGTACTCAGAGCGGCGCAACCACGACACATTCTTGGCGTGATGACGAGATCGTTTCGAGTCCTGTGGCGTAAGTACATCATCCTCTAGCAACTTTTCATCAGCGGGATCCAACACCGCATTGCCATCGCCTTGGTAGATATCACGGTTTATGAGATCTATGTGTACGCCCAAATCGTGCTCCGTCAGAACTTCATATCTGTAGTTTTTTTCCAACGACGTGGGATTGTACTGAATGAAGCGAGTCGATTGAAATGGATATGTAATAAACTTCAAATCGAAGGGTATGTCTGGTAATGTGTTGCAGTACTTCACTCGGGTCACCAGCTCTGATCTGAGGAAAATGCCTATGCTGTCATTTTACTTGTAATATTTTGATTAAAAGTAAATGAGAGCAATAAACTAACCTTCTCTCGCCAGCCCTTTGCGGACGCTGCTGCTTGTTCTCTGGCTCATTATTTTGCTGCACTGTCGGTGGCATCGTGCAGTTTTCAAAAAACTTTCACACTAACATATTCTTCACGTAGAATTTAGGAATTTATTTAGACGAAAACAAACAAGAAATTCGAGCGTTGTCGCGTCAACTGATCGCTTAGCTTTCCACACTTCCACAGACTTATTTTCGTTTCGTTTCGTAACATGGTTGATAGTAATTTGAATTGACAATGACAGTGCACTGCATGTTGACTGCAGTGCACTGTCATAGCTAGCTGTTCCCCGTGACTCGATCCGCGTGGATTTTACCTTTTTTGCGCTGAACCATAATTATTTTTTTATAATATAAAATCCGGAACAAACGGACATACAGACAGACAAAAGTTTTAAAACTTTATTTTGTTATAAATACCGTATATACTTTCAAATGAAGTAAAAACCTGTTATTTTAACATCACAAACAGACACTTCATTTTACTTATTTGTATAGATATGTACGTGACTATATGTGACAGAATATATGTGTAGTCATAAAATGCCAAAACAAAAAGAAGTATAGTTGCATGGTCGCGCTCTATACCAAGCTGTGACTACAAATTAATACGTTTCATGCGTTCAACCGACGCATGCAACTAAATTTTGTATGTAAAAATCTAACGTCGTCGCTTCGCACTTCAACCGCCTGAAACGTCAAAAAAAATCAGTCATGGAGTACTGATAGACCAAAATTTATCTGTGAAACTGCAAAAATAGGAACTATAGTTGCCATTAAATGACATTCAATTGTCAGTGTACTACTTTTGAGTGCTTTGTGTATTTTAATGTAATATTTCTTAATTTTAAACGTTAGTTATGCCGAAAGCTATAAAAAGTGATGCTTGGAATAATATTTTAAAAGTGAACTCATTTTTAAAGAAGCTCGGCAGCAGGCTCCAATAACTCCATTTCATCAATAAAGAAACGGATTACAGCCGCTGCAGGTTAGTGTTGTCAGTTGGACAACACTAAGCTGTTTGGTAGAGAAATCCTACCTTAATTGTAACCTTATATTTTTCAGTAATTAAATTATTAAAAAAATGATTTCAGGACGAAGTCAAGCCCTTGTTTGGCTAATTTGTAGCACTAAATTGTAAAAATATGGTTGTTTTTTATTTTTCTATCACATCTATTAGGCACTACCACGAATGTCTAGGTGGGTTTGAGTGCCGGTGAAATTACAGGTGCAAGAGAAGTTACATCCCCGTCTCAGGTGACGGGCAGAACACGATGCGACTCAGGTATCCTCATACTTGCGTCGGAGACCCATGTCGTATTATTGTTGATAGAGGCGGAGATAACCATATCGGGTGGGTCTTCAGCTTGTCTCGTCACATTTGGATAACCTTGTGATGTCCAATATTACAGTCACCAACGACAATTACGTTCGAATATGTTCGTTCTGAGAATGTGTGAGTGAAAATGTTTTTAAGGCAGGTAAATATCTGAATACTTAAAAACTGACAAATATTTAACGGAGTATCGTACAGAATGAAACACAAACAAAACAGATTTATTTGCTAGTGGCGAAATTGCGGGCAGCCAAGCCTCAGAAATCAAAAATAAAAAAAAGATTATAACATCCACTTAACAAGATGCAGGTTAAACAATCTCATGTATAATATTTTTTTTATGGAAACCCACGGTTATTTATTTATATAAATGTACAAACCATAGACAAATATCCAAAGACATCCGGAAACCGACTGCCCTCGCCTCATCCTCCTCGTCATTCGATAATCAAACTTCAGTTGACATTTGACAAACGCCGTCTCATTTCAATTCATTCGTCCGTCCATCGCAAATTGTCGCCATCTTTCTTTTCTGAAATTTTGTCGGTGCAAAGGTACGTCTAAAAATCTGAATATTTACTCAAAATAAAGGAATTTGTGATAAAATATTTGTAAAATTACCTCTGTATACAGTTACTAAGTGGATTTTAGTATTGTAAGCCGATTTATTGTGCTATTTAGTCAGATCGGTATGTCGGCCATGTGGTCGAGCCCTAGTGGGATTTCTACAACTACGCACTAAGTTTTACATGTGAAATAGTGAAGTTCAGGGCCTTAGGTTTATGAAGACTCTGTTTATTAGAGTAAACTAAGGTTAAATTGCCACAGTTTATTGATTCGTGATCTACTTTCTGTATTTCCGATACGGTGCCGATCGTCGCGCCGGTACGTACTCAACGTGGCGGGAATGTGACTTGTGTAACTGACCGCACTTTTGTATTGTAGGCAAAATCATGGGCACCGTTGAACGCGCTGGCGACGACCACACCTCGGAGATGGAGTCTGGTGAAGAGGAGGAAGTAGTGGGCGGAGGGGAACTGACACAACAACTACTAAAAGAGTAAGTAAGCTTTCGTTTTTATTTCGATACGAGGTTAGGTATATGCCGGTGTTTATAGTCAGAAAATTGGATGGTTACGAACTTCGAATCACGCTGAGGACTTGAGCGGGACCTCGTGAGTGTTATCATTATCATCACCAGCGAATCCATTGTATAAATATCTCGTCATTTTATTTCGAAGTACTGTAACTAGGTGGTGGGTGCTGTGAATTACTTCTTTAGTTATTAAACAAGGTATAAAATTTTATCTTTTTGGGCTCTTCTGATTGGAACAAGATATTGTGCCAGCTAATCCTGAGAAGAACAACTTTAGGTGCGTTTAGGACTTACATCACAAGTTCCATATGATTGATGATATTCTTGGATACAATTTTTGTGTGTTAGGCTATCATTAATGAAATATATATTAGATCTATAAAAATAACCAATTTGTTATTTTTAATAGCTTAAAAATTCAAATTCCTCCTTAGATTCATTATTTAAATCATAATTTCCTATTCTAATATTATTTGTCATAGGCAAGAATCGTTTTCCTGTGTTCCTAACAAAAAGTTTACTTTTATCAAAACATAAAAATGTAAAAAAATATCAATATATTAGAATGAAGGAAAGAAACGGACAATACAGATACCAACATATATAAAATAAATAGATCATTTATTTATATTATGAGGTTATAAATGACTTTAAACAGGGGTTACAATATTTATTAACTTAAAAAAATACTGTAAGTACTAGGATTCTTATTTCATTTTTCTATGTTAAACCGAGTATATTATTCGTAGTTAAGTATAATTTTAATGGAATTATACTTGCAAGTTTGGCCATTACTGGTTGGGTAAGCCATCTTATATAGATTATCTTGTAGATAATATTAATGATGTCACTAATTTTGTTTTATTATTTTACCCCACCAATACTGAAACCTGGCTATGCCCATGGAGGAAAAAGCTAGATACATTACAATCATGTCCATCCAATTGTCTTCAAACCACATGTCTGAATTCTTAAATGATGAGTCACTTCTTGTATGGGTGTAATAATGTTTAATTGGGGATCTCCATGACGCATTTCACGAAACATTTCGAGTATTGCGATAATGATGGTTATGATTCTGAACTATATAACATGGCCAAATGTTAATATTCTTAACTTTAAGATTGTCATGAAATTTGACACCTGCCTGGTAGTTATTGCACACAAAATGACTTCACAAAACTGAAGAAGGTGTTCTATGGAAACAACTGTCCAACAACAATGCCAATTCTATTTAATTCAACAATAAAGAAAGATTTACCCTTTTTCTAGAAGGGATAGATTAGGTCACATTTCACTTTAATACTACCATTCCATAATAATTGAACAGCAAGGACAAAGCCAACGAAATCAGAAACAAGTCTGGTTGGCATAGGAATTATATTATATTCTATTTTAGCGAGGTGTTTTGCTCAGAAAAAACCGTATCGATAATCTGATATTGTAACTACCGGCGCGGCGTAGCACCATTATTGACTAGTGTACAGTCATTTTTTGCCAATCATCAGCCACAAGACGTGATTACAGGTCATTGAACTTATGAGTCATTCGACACTCTATTTGATCTCTAAATGCTGAGCATTAAGTCGCATTTTCACATCGCCCTTAGCGGATGATTGAATATACAGCAACAGTCAATGCTTTTATTTCCTTACTATATAATATTATATGTGTGACATCAAAAGTTAGAGCCAGCGCATACGACTGCTTTTAATCTGCCCGACATGAGTATGCCAAGTAAGAGCCCATTTTTATACATACGTCCCAAAAATATTAAAATATTTATTCATCTTTCTGCCGCAAGTTTTTGAGCCAGAGTGGTAGTCTCGCCTCAATCGCTTCTCGACTGATACAATGTTCACAACAGTCAGAACGTACAGAACTTCATCATCTAATTCGGACACCGCCTGCCGTCTCTTACAGACCCACCGTCTTAAGTCGGTGCTTTAATCAGTCGTCTGTGTTAGTTGAAACCGAGGTTAAATCGACTTCGTGTCCTTTTGCGGATTGAGCAATCTTTGTTTTGTTCCATCGATTTCTTCTCCCTTTAATATTTGTCTGTTCTTGCTATACTCTACAAGACGTCTGGTTGCAAGTCGAACGTCATAGCCACGACTGTCTGGCGGATACCGACAACAACAATATACGACAAAAATGTCGTAGAGCACTTTAAATGGTGATGATAAAGTATCACGTTTCGTGGCAAAAAAGCGTATGCTTATTATTGCAAGCAACAATCGCCATAAAATTATTGTCTCAGGCACGTAGGCATGCAAGCAAATAAAATCTCCGCTTCAAATTAGGTCATACGAGAATCCACATCTGCCTGTAATTGTCCCACTGTAAGGGCACCGCCCTATTTTCGATACTTGAGAGTTAATCGGCTTTGATCTATCACGGGATCCGGATTAGTAGATGTCACATGTCTTCGAATTTTTGGTTCTAAAACATGCCGGTTTCCACACTATGTTTTTCTTCCCGTTTCGAAAACGTAGTATTAATACGTAGCTAATTATGTAGGTTTACGGCTAGTAGGTAGGTAGGTTAATTTCATACGAGTTATCGCTCGATAGGAATATCTGCTTTTTTTTCATAAACGCTTTATTCTTTGATAATTTTCTTCCAGGCGAGAAACTCCGGTGGAAATAAGCCTTTAGATAAGAATTTTATTTGTTTCAATGTATGATGTATGATTATTTGTTGACTTTTCGATAACCGCGACCTTAATTTTCTTTCGAGCCATAGTTTAGTCTTTCTGTGATTATGTACGCTTCATACAGTCGGGAAAAGTAATTCATTTCCAAGAATCCATCTAAATTACTATTGATTTCCCTTCACAATGGATTTGTGTGAAGGAAAAATGCCACATCATGTTCATTAACTTTTCCAGTTTACTAACCGTAAACATTCGATGCTATCACCATTAAACTGATTTGGCAGCGATCTGTAAATACGTCTTTTTACTATCCACGTCTGTTTGAAGTCGCAGCCCTGATTTTTTTAGATTTGTTTGAACATAAACTGCAGAATCTCATGTTTCTACCTAGTAACATGACATAGCTCATATTTCTTATAAAATTTGTTGGATGGCGTGTTCTTTTCGATACTCATTACTTTATTCATGTTTAGAACAATTTGTTAGCTCATTAGGATGTTGATTACGCTAACTGAAGCCTAACCAGACAGACATACGTTAATCATAATGTGATGCGTTGTTATTTTTAAATAAATTTAAATGGATGTTTTTTTTTTAAGAATACTATAATTTTTTTCACAGCGAATGCAGTGTGCATTCTGAGTGAAAAAATTGTGTGAACCAAAGAATCATGAGAATTCGCATGCCAACCACAAAAACATGCAGCATAATTGAGAACCTCTTTTTGAAAAGTTCGGTTAAAAATTGTGATCGCGATAATTTAGTCACCTATTGAATTATCTTTTGAAATATGTTCTGTACGGTACAGAAAATCACGAGGACCATTGTCAAACTTTGTGGTAAGCGAAGTCTTCAAAAATCTATTTTATGTTGTAACTACGACAAGCGATTCACAATATTCTAAGGCAAACTCCGGTAATCCATAAAAACTTTTCTTGCGAAACTTCCTTCTCAGTAGAATTGGGTCACGGGTGGTTCCTGGGTAACCAATAATAGGTGAGACTAATAAAAGACTGTTTATAATCAAGTAGGTTTTTGTAAATACCATGATACATACCGATTAATAAGTCGATACGCGATCTTCGGTGAAACCCAGAATCTTAGTACGTACCTATTCTGACATTCTGTATTTATTTTAATGCTCGCCACAAAGTGATTTTCAATTGGAATAATATGTGTTATGATCTTATGATTGATTTATATTGCTGTGGTTTTCTGTAATGAAACCAGACATTGTATAAGTTAATATATACCTATAATATACCAGATTTATCTTCTTAACTTTATATCAGCTTAGTCGAAGACCGTCGGCAATGTTAAATCTCAATATCTGTAAAATAAAAATCCAGTATTGGCTGTCTGTTTAAAACTTAAGTTAACTCTTAAGTTAGTTCTAGGAAATATGAATATTGTTGATAAATAAATAAAAGTTACACTTACGTATAAATACTTCTGTTGGAACATAAAAATATCAACCATTGCCAAATATTTTGCAAAATTCCATATAAATTTTCGACTGAGACAATAATTTTTTAAGTTTTTAAGCCAAGTTTTTGATAATGTCAAAATATTATTAAAATAAAATAAGAATGTACCTCCTAAAAGTAAAATGGCAAAATCGTGTTAAGTGACTATTTACGGAAACTGAGTAAGACATGAAAAAGATTATATAGGATAGTTAAAATATCAATGTATTATAATTAATGAAAATGATAAACAATACAGTTTTACACTATATTTAGTTCGTTGCTTTCACGAGGCTGCCGGTGCCGTTCTGCTACACGCATCGTGGCCCATACATATTTTTAAGATAACGGGCGCTGTTTTTTGACGTGAATACGTCTTTTAATTTGCGTGGGTAGTCATTCAGAAAAATGATAACAAAGTCGGGGGTACAATTTGATGCTGCAGCTAGATGTATAAATTCCATCCAAAATTAAATTAAACCGCTCGATAGCTAAAGGATAGATAAAGGATCAAATAATTCGTGACTCGAGTACAAGTATTCACGTAAAAAACACGGCCATGTCTAAGATACGGCCATACACCATTTTTTTATCTAACGGGTTCCCTTATCTCTACAGTTCTTTCAATCGGAACGAGATGATAGCCGCCTTAACCAATCGGCTACACGCAGAAGCGCTAGCGTCGCTGCCGCCGAATGTGCGCCGACGCATCCGGGGTTTGCGAACACTGCAGAAGGAGTTCGTGGACATCGAAGCCAAGTTTTACAGCGAGGTCCACGCTCTTGAGTGCAAATATGAGAAGCTTTACAGGCCTCTGTTCGAAAAGGTGAGATGCAACTATATTTGTCGAATATGATCAAAAGATCACAGACTAAAATATAAGCATTTGATCGAGGATAAAAAGAAATAATAAGGCAAACGCTTAAGTTAGAAGTTTGAATAAACATTTACCCGGCGGCTAATGTTTACAGTCCTATTGTAGATTGTAATAGACCGTTAATTGCAAATGATGACTAATTTATCACCAAGATCTGAATGCCGTGAGGATCTCTAACATGCATCACCAACTGAGGCACTGAAATCAGCCTTTATGGTAAGATCACCAGTCATTCTTTCCTAACAATAGTCTTCTTACAGCGCGCTCTAATCGTGAACGGCACTTACGAGCCGACAGATGACGAATGCCTAAACCCTTGGAGGGATGAGACTGAGGAGGAAGAACTGGCAAAGGCCGTCGCGAACGCCGCTATTACCGATGGAGAGAAGGAAAAGCCGGCTATTGAGGATGCCAAACCTGCTGAGTAAGTTCATAAACCTGATTGGGAATAACTCGACAATCCTAATAATTTAATTTAAATTTTATTTTAATTTTTTGAGCTAAGTTTGGTTTAGCATAGACCCCCAGAAAACATGATTTTTTTAAATGAAATTTTATTCAAATGATGACTAACTTATCACCAAGATCTGAAGAGTCATGACGATTTTTAACATGCATCACCAACTGAAGTAACTCCACAAATACCCCAATGATTCATATCCAAAATTACCTTATTGTAAATTGTAAATTTTATTTCAGGCCTCCAATGGATCCAAATGTAAAGGGTGTCCCTGACTTCTGGTTTACAATCTTCAGGAATGTGTCTATGCTTTGTGAAATGATGCAGGAACATGATGAGCCTATTCTTAAGACCTTGCAAGACATCAAAGGTACATCATTTAATTTTTATTAAATATATATTTTGCATACATGAGGCAGTCAAACCAAATATACTAAAGTATAGACTTAGTTCATTGCATTAGACATTTAAGTCTTGAAATGATGAGCCTGTAATTTCACTGGTATTCTTCAACACAGCAATGCTAGGGCATTGCTGTGCTGGCCAAACTGCACTATCCTACCTGTAAAAACTCGCCATAACCTCTATTGCTAAAGTGTTTGTGTTAAAATTTGGCTGCCTCAAAGAACTTCAAATATGATGACTAACATATCACCAAGATCTGAATGCCATGAGGATTTCTAACATGCATCACCAACTGAGGCACTAAATAAATGAAAGAAATCTAAGCACATTAAAAAGATTTACTAAAGTAGAATAATTTCAGTGCAAATGCATGAAGACCCCATCGGTTTCACGCTGGAGTTCCACTTTGGCCCCAATGACTACTTCACGGACACTGTCCTGACCAAGGAGTACTCGATGAAATGCAAGCCTGATGAGGAAAACCCCTTGGAGTTTGAAGGTCCTGAGATTTACTCTTGCAAGGTCAGTATTTTTTATTAACATGGAATGTCAATAACACCATCACATGGTACCAACTGATTGCCCTTGAATCCCAAACAAGTGAATGATTTAAAAATAAAAAAGACAACAACTTCAATGATTTTATTATAAAACTGTGTATAATGGAAATCCGTTATTGGCTTTAGGTTAAGTTTTTCTGAAAAAATATGTTAATAATTAAGAGCTGTGGATTTTGTGAATACCAAAAATAAAAAAATTCCCTTAATTCTCACCCTTATGGGTTACACCCTAACATTAAAAAAAGAGATATACAAACCTTTCCACTGGAACAGCAGCGTTGTGTATTTTTATTAATGAATATTATATATTGTATTTCGATGGCTCTGTGGCTTAGTAGTAGCCCTGCCTTTGGAGTTAGGGGTACCGGGTTCTTCGATTCCTGGCTAGGACACACTTTATGTAGTGAGCATAAAGTTTATTCTTAACACAGAATTGTAGTTGGTATATGAGTGTGTAAGGGTTATTTAATGAATATTCGGAAATTTTCAACATCTCAATTTCGATTGTTTTCAGGGATGTGAAATCAACTGGAAGAAAGGCAAGAATGTCACAGTGAAGACTATCAAGAAGAAACAGAAGCACAAGTCTCGCGGCTCTGTGCGCACCGTCACCAAGTCTGTGCAGGCGGATTCCTTCTTTAACTTCTTCTCTCCACCCACCATGCCAGATGACCCTAACTCTACACTCGCCTCTGATATCCAGGTACATATCTCCATACATTTTCAAAATTTATCTACTCCAGCAGTTGAAGTTATTTTACTGTGATGGCTTTAAACTTGCCCAAGCACATACTAAAATTTTAATAATAGTAAACTTATTTTGATGTGATAGATTAGAACTTGCCCGAGCACATAATAAAATTTCAATAATAGTATTATACCACTTGGTATCAGCCTGCTTGACGCAGACCCAGATAAAATAATGTTTGTTCTCTGATCGCTGTGTTTTTGTCTCTGTTTATGGCACTTGTGGAACATAGGGAATTATAGTGCTGGGTTATGAGTGTGTAAAGGTTTTTTTTTTATATTGTAGGCGCTGCTAACTGCAGACTTCGAGATCGGCCACTACATCCGCGAGCGAGTGGTGTCGCGCGCCGTCTTGCTGTACACGGGCGAAGGCCTGGACGAAGACGACGATGACGATTATGAGGAAGAGGTTAGTAACACGCCATCAGAGCAAATTTTTGTAGAAATATAATGGATTTAGTTAATTGGAGAAAAGATGAGCTTGTCCAATCTCCTGCTAGGGTACCCCTACAAGATGAAAAGGCCTGTTTAGGTTCTGCCTAACTAAAAAAAGGCGTGTGTATTTATAGCCTTCGAATCTCGCGCTTATAAGGCATGCATAATCCTTCTCTTCTTGGTACTCTTAGAATGTAGTGATTAAGCCAAAATTAAGGAATCTGTGTCAATGGAAATGCTGGCAGCGCATCGGCATTGCGTCTAGTCTAGATGTCCATGGGCGGCAGTAACCACTTTCGATCAGGTGGCCCGCCAGCACGTTATGAATCATGATGCTCCAGTAGTCCATTGTTTTTCTACATCAATGGTTTGCTCATTGGTGTCCGACATATTTACTTAAACTTATCCATCAGTTGAGGTAATTCTTTCAACGATATTTCGCAAGGAAACCTAACTTAAGAACTTTTTATATTTACAGATATGTAGTAGTATTGTTTGTCTTATATGTGAATTGTGAGATAAGTCATTTTATTATCTCGACCCTGGATAAGTTTAAGTAGTATATGAATCAATCTTTATAGAATAAATGAGACTACTTAATTCTGGCTGGTTTTCTAAACTTCACCTGATGTTAGTTCCTATGTAGGTGGAGGATTGGGCACAATCTCTCGTTCAGATTGCCAGATCAGATCACACTATTAGGAGCTATTGCTGCAGTCAATTGAGACAAAAACATCTGTGTGTCTTTCATCAGACGAGTTGCAGTGTAGCAGCATGTTTTTATAAAATGCTTGTCTGATCTTTACACTTTTGGTCTTAATAATAAAATAATAACTTGCTGCCAGTTTGTGAAAGACTGATCATCTTAAAAGTTTGTAAATCAATGGTCAAATATAATATCAATCCCACTGCTCAGGAAAATTTCCATGTGTAATGTAACCAGAAATCGTTATAGATAATTTTTAGAATTGATCCGGCTCTCAGATACTGGCCCTTAGCAAATTGTATACAAGTGGATTCAATCTGAAACACATTTGTGCCTAAATATCTTGAGGTTTTTTTCTATTTTATTTATAAATTGAACTTCCATAATGATAATCGCATATATGATATTTTACTTCTGCTATAATAATGTATCACTCAGCAAAACTGTGAATTCTACAGCCATCTTAGCATTCCATGGTGTATTAGAAATTCTCGCATGGTAGTGCTTGCTTAGTTAGATCCTTGTTTAGTTGCTCCCCTCCCATACAGACGAGGTACAGTGTTCTATAATCATGTGGTTTCCGCACGAATCGTGAGCATACACACAAGCCAATCTAAATAAACAGTTTTCATGAAATGTCTGGTTTATACGATGTCGGTCTGTGATTTGTGCGTGATGAAGCTTGTATGGGCGTGGTCAAGAGCCAGAGGTTCGAGTTATTGCAATTGGACGAACCAATCAATCTGCTTGCGGTCACATCCATGTGCAATACTGACTGCGGTTGACCTAATTGACGGTTGCTCACCATTCGTGCCTCGTTTACACGGTGATGTTCCGGATTGCGGTACTACGTCTGGTGGTGGGGGCTGCAACCAAACCCGGAATGTTATGGTTTCAGGAGGATTCGTACTCTGACGAAGACTCCGGCACTGAGGAGGTGTCGGACGCAGAGGATTGATGCGACTATATATCGCCGGTCTCCTATATTTATGTAGCCTTCAGACGGTCCGATACGACCCCGAGCTCAATGTGTCAATTATTTGAACTCGCCCGTAGGACAACAGCAGCCGCTTTTTTACAATCGCGATCATATCTGGCACATATCCTACTATTTAAATTACCAAAAATCATCGTGATGATAATACTCTGGACACGGTCCTTCTAAATTTCGAGTGTTCGCTAGATTTGTTTGAAAATCTTCTCGAATGATATGCGTTCTTGGGTCTATGCATGGTTTATCCTTTGCCTTGATAAATATGTTTTAGAATCATTTTAAATGGAGCTCTGAAAGTTTTAATATAGACTTAAAAGCGAGAAGTGTATGGTGCCTTCGTATTGTATAATATAATAATGCATGTTATTGTAGGTAATTTCTGTTACGATGCCTATATTGCATTTTTAGTTTAGTTTATACATGTTCTCGTTTTATTTATTATTATATTTGTAATTGTAGCGCTTATTTTTGTTTACGAATTTTACTTTTTCGTTTGTGTACTCTGAAATTTCATGTGATATTAATGTTCTCTAAGGGCTATGTTTATGATGTGTTTTCTATTTAAAATTAACACTGTCATTCCAAGGAATATTATATATCCTTCTTTAGTCGTCAATTAGAATTTTGGCCAAGGAATTGATTGTATCGAATCTCTATTTAGTGCCAACCCGCATTTTGAATATCATCACTTGAATGAAACTGTGATCTTGCTGATATCTATGTATTTTTTATTCTTGACAATAGCTATTTCGGATATAGATGTATTTTTTATTTATGTAACTTTCTATTGAAGTTAGCATAACTGCGAAGCAGCGGTACGAACACGGAATTTCCGTCGATATATTCGATAAAAGTGACAGATCATAATTGCAAGCTCAGCTAAACATGGCAGTTGTGAGCATAATGTTTATTGAAAACCCTAAACAATTTAACAAAATTTCTAATTAAATGCATCTAAAATTTACCAATACTGTGTCATGTCTGACAATCCACGAGTTTCCATGCGTAAGATGCATAACGGTAATGAGAGTTCACATTTTTGTATGGATTTTTATCGAAGTATGTCGATCGTTAAGTCCATACACGGACCGCAGCTCGTTAGGTAACATTCGTACCGGTAATGGCTTTTATGTTTCTGGCATGATGTCGTTATGGTGACATTAAAATTGTATGCTTTTTATACGTGTGTTTTATTTTCTTTATCCTTATTTTTGCATGGTAATTGAGAATGCAGATGGTTGCAGAATTCACGTTAGCTTAAGGTAACTTATCCATTATTCATTCCGATTATGTTGTGTGTACTATCGTTGTTTTTAAATTGTCGCGTTTGTAGGAAGAAGAATGCTCTTCCGAAGAGAGCGAGGATGACGACCCCCCGCCGCGGAGGCGAGGCGGCAACAAGAAGGCTGTGAAGGAACCGTCTGCGGAGAACCCGGCCGAATGCAAGCAGCAGTAATCAATTGTTCTCTCGACACGCGAGCAGCACCCGAGCGATTGTGCTAGGTAATAACAATCCTCGGGCATTTTGTACACTCTAGTATCGCCTAAAGTTTTAGAGGCAGGCGGACACGGCATGACTGACCATACCGGGTTTCTAAACAGACTGTGGCATTCGTATTTTGTTGGGACTCGCCATAGGTCTCCTTGTATCGTGTCTAGTCTAACCACCGTAAGTAATCGTTCTACACACCAAACCCGGCGACTAAGCACTGCGCATCGGTGTTGCCACACCTTGTCGGCGACTTGAAAGCTGAGCCACATTTAGTGTTGCAAAGTTGCTTTTGCTATGAAAAATTTGCTCATCTCATGTCGCCGACTTAGTTCTTCAATATTCAAAGATATGTTCCGTGCTGCGCTCGGTGGGCAGATTTGGTGTGTAGAGCCGTTTAGGATTATCCATGTATCAATACCGTAAGTAAAGTTTAACTAAATGCTACGGTGATAACGACTGATAAATTTCGTCAAAGCTTCGTTAGGTAACCTCGCATAGACCCTTCACATTCCTACATGTAATTTGAAACTTGTATTGGAATTTTTTATCCGCCTTTTGCAGTCATACGAGTGAAATATGCGAGTGCTTCGCGTTTGTGTCTCGTTAGTTGCGAATTCGTGATTTAGTCCCACTGCCAGTCTGTGCCCATGTTATTACCTGTCTGTAAGACAGTTGTTTAATGTAATTATTTAGTAAGTGACAAGCATTAGGTCCAATATAAAAATGCCAGTACTGGTTTGCTAACGATTTTCTATGTTGTGAATACAATGGAATTATTTTCAGCTTTAGTATGGTTTGAACCGTCATATATTGAAAGGCTAACATCATCACCAGTGGTTTTATATCAATATCTTAATATAAGTAATGATACGTACACAAGCTATAGGTAATTTGTACACGTACATTTTCAATACATAATAAATGTGATAATTATTATTTTGTATCTTATTCCTTTTCACGGGAGCCTCACCCTCCATCACTCCCATCCCTACACGTGTCCCCCTGGTGGTGCGAAAGAAGAAACTTAAATTTGCAGCAGAACTTGTGCAAACTGTCTTATGCAGGAGAAGTAAATGCACCACACCTGGTAATAACTACTGGTGGTGCACTCACATTGCTGTATTTCGGTGGAAGGCGGTGGTTGCGAGTTATATCTTAAATAAAAACGTCAATTCCGCAGTCTGAAGAAACAATCACGGCAATTCTTTACGTGAATAACAAAAACTAATCTTACATTGCATATAAAATGTACAATAGTTATAGAGTGTTGGTTGAGTTGTCGCCATAAGCTATAAGTATGCATAATGCAGATTCAACAGATATAATTATCGACTAGTAAATCCGGGAGTGTATCTAACTAAGTACGTTTCTTAATAGACTAAATATATCGGTTGGTATAAATAGACTGAAGGTTATAATAGTATTCTTACGGCATGTTCGTACCATAATTATGGCGCAAATACCATATTTCAATCTACCATTTATATAATGTCTGAATAGGCCTGTGAAATATATGGTAAATCTACCTACTGAATAAATCTACGTGTATTTAACGAATCACTTGAGAACAGATTGACCGATTAGGCTATTTATTGTTTTTTTTTTTTTTCCCCCGCGGGTTCCCGCCTTGTCGGGGCGGGGGGGCTTAGTAACCGTGGTTGGGCTGCCCACGGTGAAGCCAAGAGGAACCCGGGAGGGGCTGCTCCTTTAGGCTTTGCCTCCAAGCCGACTAGGAGCGGCCACAGTAGGTGGCGGTGCCTTATGGGGGGCACCGCAACTGAGGCGGGCTGCGGTGTCGTATGGGCGGCACCGCAGCTGAGGGTTAGGGGCCGCGGCGGGAGAGGAGTGCCGGTATAGCGGTGCGCCGCTCTCCCTACCTTCCGCGGCCACGGCGGGGTCGCCACCGTTTGATGGCGGACGCGGTGGGGCCGCAGGGGAAGAGGAGTGTTGGTATTGAGAGGCGCCACTCTCCCTATCCTCTGCGGCCGTAGTGGCAGGCGACGGGGCCACATATCTGACCCGTCGCATGGGGACCTAGGGCGTCTGACACGGGGTAGTCTGACGTCCTATCGCTGGCATGGTCCCCGAGGTGGTTGCGACGCGCCTCGTGTCCTGGCGTGTCGTGGCGAGGGAGGATGGTGGCATTGCCATCCCAAGGAGGGTCCGGAAACGGGCAGCTGCGGCGGGATCGCGGATGTGTGTATAAACGTTCCCGTGTTCCCGCCTCTAAGCGGCAGAGGAGGACACCGTGGAGTTTTAGTGGGTAGTCCCACATAACCGCTCTGTCTCCCCGTGGCAGGGCGGTATGCTAAGACATTTCTCCACGGAAAAAAAAAAAAAAAAAGGCTATTTATTGTTTTTACGTTTGTAATAGGTACATTAAGGTTTTTATGACATTAGAGTTTGTCGTGGCCATACAGGCGCAGACTTCTAATTTAGAGGTCGCTTGTTCACATCCACACGTTCACCAATAAGTTTTCACTTGAGTGCAATACCAAGTTCACGAAACTGTTAAAAAAAATATAAGGAAACCGGCAGCATGTGATAGAAATTCAAAGGCTTGTGGCATTTGAATTCTTGCTGTGGGGACATTTGTGGCTGATACGGAAATTTCTTTGTAACGAAATTGGAAATGTTTCCCGGAAAAAAATTGTTAACTAAGATTAGTTATCTAATAAACAAACAAACGGAAAACATTCTAGAATCTAGAGCATTTTTGCTACAGCGCAAATATAATTTGACGGCCGATTGGCAAATTCTTTAACAAGACAGGACGTCTGCCGGGTGATCTGCCAGTATAATAGAGAGTGCAATAAACCCATTTAACTACTTGACGGCGTGTAGGGGCTGTCGCATAAAATGAGGATACCCATATAAGCATAAGTCATGCTTACAGTTAGTTTCTTAAACAGATGGATGGTGAAAAAATTACTTAGCGACTTTGTTTCATTGACTAGTCTCATAGCTCAGTTGGTTGTTTACGTGAACAAACTTGGAATCAGGTGGAAATGGATTACTTTGGAGTTTTTCGTAACTACAAGTTCTACTACACGACAACGTACACTTATCAATTTATCTATCTCCCCGCCATCTGTCAGTTAAATATAAAAAAATTGGCTGTGTCTATGGGTGTTGGGGTCTGAGTGCGTCTATCGACACAACTCCGATATTAATTGTAACAACCTTATTAAGTGAATGGTTTTATTGAATAAAATTTGAGCCAAGTCTGGTGTCAGTCCGATTTATTTAGCACCATATTGCCTTAAAAGTAAACAACGAGGCCTAGAACATACACCGTTCTATTCTAGATTAACTTTTTCATACAAGTACATATTTAGCAGTTGTTTTTTTTTCTACTTAGATCCAGCCAAAGCACATTTTTTAACATTTTATATATATGTAAAAATCTTCTATAGAAGAGCCAGTGTCGCCAGTCTGTTACGTTCCGAATTTGTTAAATGTAACAAATATATTTGTTGTTATTTTACGTTAGATATCAGAAACTGCTGGTAACGCAGTACCGGATTAAGTTTACTTGATGCCTCAAATAATCCACGTCTATGGGCCCCTATTCTACTATACAATAAGAAAACCCTGTCCGATCTGAGAAGGTATTGTTGGGTATCTAGAATCGATTTCCAGTGAACAAATAAAAAAAAATACGTTAATTTATTGAGGAAAGTTTGGAGGCGGCCCGCGTTTTGTTTCGGATAGCGGTGTTATAAGGTGACACATAGATGGTGTTGCCACATATTAAATTTAGTTAATTTGTTACTTTCATGAATATTTATTTGGTAATGTGATTGGGATACCTATACGCCCCTTTCAGATCTAGAATTTGGAAAATCTAGCTGGTAGACTGGAGGAGTCTTTAATATACGAACTGGACAAAAATTATCTGTCAATGGCGATTCCAGTAAATTCTAATTTCATATGAAATATAATTTTACACTGAACTGTATTGTACTAAAAGTAATTTATTCAGTACAATACATATTTCAGTACAATAATTATTATTCAGTACCCTCCTTAGATGTGGTATCCTGAGCAATTGCGTAAATACTTACAAGTTTAAGTTAATCCGGCACTGCCTTAACTTAAATATATTTGTATACAATAATCTTGAATGAAGTAAAAATAATTTCTAGCAACTGGCTTTTTATAATATCGATCAAAACAAACTATTTTATGGACAACCAAAGATAATGTGAGAAGGTACATAATTAAAACATAACATCACATTTTTATAACTGCTTTGTCTCCAGGCCTCAGCTAAATTGACAATAAGTAATTATGCGAATTCTATTGCGTAAACAATTAAGTTGAAATTCATATTGTAGATTCTTTTTAAACGACCATTAGGATTTTGGTCATGTACGTATAAAAATAAAATTAACAAAACTAAGTTCCTGCTTTGACGAAGGCTACAAGAAAGTAAGCTTACTGTTACTCCTGAAACCAGTGCGAAAGCGATCCAGTTTCGATCCCATCCCAATTAGATTGTGTCTCATTTGGTACTATTGAACAAAGTAGAGTGCAATTAAATACAAATACGTTATTTCGATCAAAATAATTATAATTGCAATATAATTTGAAAATTTACTTCTCATTTCATAATTAACAAATATAGATAAGGCTGAACGAGCAAAAGAACGAACAAGACACGCAAAGCGGAAAAAACCTCGATGCTATCATTTTATTGCGAATTGGCTTTAAATCTATGCAAAAAAAATGTTTGTATTAAGACTTGTACAATCTAAAAAAACAAAAAAGAGTTAATGAATCCTAAAACGCGCTTTTCATGTTCTATTAGAATTCATTAATACTTGATTTGTTAGTTTCGGTTTGGCAAATCGTGTCAAGAGTGCCGATAACTTGATAGTTTGAGAAGATTTCATAAGTCCAAGTGAAATTTCCAAGCCGTTTGGCATCGGCACAGGATTGACATTGGATTCAAGAGTAACATAAGATCGATTACAATTTAAAAATCCCATGAAATTGTGATTCGGGAGTTACCCTGATGTCATAGGATCAGATCCACTTCTGTCTCTTTCTTACTTCTAGTAATACATCGTTTCAGAAAGAGATAAAAGGTTATCCAGAAAAACAGGATTCATGTATCAGCCTTCTGAATTCTAAAGTTCGTGAGTGAGCTCTACAAGGACAAAATCGCTATCATACTAAACAAACAGGGAATCAGCGAAATTATATACGTATTGCTAAGTAGGATCGTTGATATATGTACATACTTTTAAGTATTATATATTGTATATGCGATGATCTTGCATCGTTAGGCTACATTATTGCAACATTATGTTAAGCCTTAATAAATATATCAAAAGGTAATAAATACATACAAACTTATAAATTAGCTAAGCATATTGGACAGTTTTTTACAAACCGTTTTCACGCATTCCATTTCACTACCTAGTTCAATATTCAATAATACCTATCGTTTAAATATAAAATCATATAAAATGTTAATTCAGGAAAATTGCTGGGATATTATAAACATTCCAATTGTAGGACACAATTATCTAAAAAAGAAAACAAATATAATATACAAAAATATTTTTCGTCTAAGGCTAAACACCATTACCAAACCTTTGTCTACGTGTAAATCAAACCGACAAACGTGCTAGGAAGTGAAACATGCAAATATAAATAATAGTACATACAACACATGTATAGAATATTGAAACTAAATCGATCAGTGACATCACAACCGACAATACTGAGGTAATTTTAAACTAATTAAAACAGATTTCAATATAGTCATTATAATGATTGGTCTATACTAGAATTCTACTAACTGACATTTCAAGTTTGAATTGGGACAACTAGTACCAATTCAAACCTGCCAGTGGCGCCGTTTCATTCGTGCCAGCCAATAAACAGCAATAATTTAGTGGTCTTAATCAGTTTTTTCAATTAAAACATGTTAGTGCAACATGTTTAATCAAGAGACTTCTGTATCTCAGCGTAAAGTTCAAATTAAGCAAATTTTCCATGGAAACTGAACCATAAACGAACAGCTAAAGTGTTGAGTAGACTTGTTGACAACTTTCAGTTGCTCTCTGTGTGTTCAAATTTAAAACCTATGTTTGTTTGTCAAGGCTTCAATTTTAGTTTAATAAAGGAACATTTGAGTTCAAACTGTTTTACTGACTGAAAGATATTGTGTTCCGGTGGCAGATTTTTGACAGGATAGCTAACCTGCCACCACTATATTCAGACTTTACTTTTTCACAATTGGATCGAATGAAATAAACTACACACCACAGACCCAAAATTCAATGTACATCATGCATCACACTCATACATATTAAGTACCCATAATAATGAAATCATTTCACATTTACCATAATTTGACACAATGAGGAGTTTAAAAATCTGACCATGAAGGTCATCGGTAGCTATTTGATTATGGAAGTATTCGCTTGCTTACTTACCTAGTCTAATATATTGTATTGGATGATTATAGATACTGTGTGTCTGAAGGCACTGAGACAGCATAAAAGATCAATCGAGTATTGATATATTCAATATGAGTCTATAGCCACAAGTTTTGGGTAGCATTATCTAAGCTTCAAGCTCTTAATTTATACAAAAGTATCCTTTTCATACATAATTTAAGTAAAAGGCGTTGACAGTGTTCAGATTTCTTCATTGGGTTCAATACTTAAGTATTATTTATAACTATTTTGAAAGCGGAAAATAATGACATGGAAGACATTTAGGAACTTAGAAGACAAATTTTGCAGTATTTTTATATTCTATAATAACAAACTTTACACTTAGATTTATTTCTAGTCAATGTTTCGACTTTAACGCTTTGCGTATTGATTGTATCTTTTGCCTATAGGTTGTCTGGCTATCAGCCATCACTCCAAACTATCATTGGCGTATGTGAGATTCAAACCAATTTGGGAACAATCATCAAAAAATAAATAAAAAACTACCTTTCTACTTAGTGGGGAGGAAAAATGGAATATGAATATTGAGATTTTGAATTTAAGACTCAAAATACGACCTTCAATTCAAAATCCACGTGAATTTATTTATTGGGCAATGAAAACCGACCAGTCTTCTCAAAATAAGACATCATAGGTTCGTCTGTAATCAACAACCCACTAAATCAACAACCTCTGATTTACCAGTACACAAAAAGTAGAATCAATATTGATATTGATTTTTATTATTATATTCCCGGACTAGGTAAGTTTGTGTTGTTACATTCTAAACTAAACTTGTGAATATAATTTGTGAAAGCATTTCTCAGCCAGCCTATCAGTTCTAAACTTATATATTATTTAAACTCCACATTGGTTATAGGTTGACAACATAATTTAGTGCTATTGGTTATAGGTCGACAACATAATTTAGTGCTACCTACAACGCAGTCGTGCTGGCATAATTGAGACTACAGTACATTTAACTTTAAAATGATGTAGTGAAAGTGTCACTTAGAATGTGAGTGGGCCTTCTGGTTTGAAGGGTATGGGTGCCGGTGAGATTACAGGTACAAGAGATGTCCCATTTCCATATATACTGTAGTATTGCGTATAATGCTATTTTGAGCAAGAGAAACCGCTCAACATTAGATGGGTGATATATCGTACAATAACTTAAATAAAAAAAAACCATGCTGGCATATTACGCCTCGCTGTAGCCACGTGATTTATTGGTGGCATGTAGGTAATTGCAGCAGAATAATTTCGGTATATGTATATAAAGTTCTTTTATGCCAGATGGTAACCAAGCTTATGTGATGGTAAGTACCGTAGCCATAGACACTCAATACCAGAGGTATCACTCGCTGCCGAGTCGTGTATTATTATGTTATCAACCTGTATGTTTTACAAATGTCTTCGACATGTGATGCCCATGTGCCTGGTGAGCCGATAGCAGGGTGGGTCACGCGGGCGTCTTGGATTTCTTCCCGAAAGGCAGGTGGATGCGCCGCTTACGAGGCTTCGGCACTCCATCGTCCTCCATCAGCGAGGAGTCTGTAGATTCCTCTTCGGGCGGCGTGTTGCTGGAAGGCGTGGGCGTGTCTGAAAAAGATTTATAATCGAATAGTAATCGTTGAATTCGCTCTACCACCAAAATAATTGTAGAGCGTGTTGGTCCACCACAGACGCCGACGTTCAATCTGATGGTTGCTGGTTCAAACTCCCACGTGCACCAATGAGTTTATCACTTGAAAATTTTATGTGCTCAGTACCATGTTCTCGAAACGGTGAAGGAAAATATCGTGAGGAAACCGGCATGTCTTAGAACCAAAAATTCGAAGACATCCGGATTAGGCTCCCGTAGTAGATTAAAGCCCATTCGCTCTCAATTAACGAGGGTAGGCCGGTGGCCCTGCAGTGGGAATTTTATATTATTTTGTAATGAAGTATATAAAAAAGTAATAAATAAATATTCATCAACATTTCACCAAGCGTAATAAGGAACTAGATAACTGATAGAATGCCGATATAGCACTTTTTTGTAAATACATACATATTAACACCCAGGAAAAACATCATGTCACACAAATGCTTGTCCTAAGTGGGAATCAAATTTACGACTTACAGCGCAGAAGTACTACCTGGGCTATGAGGCCAGTCAATGGTCAAGAGACCGCTGTTGTACCGAGAAAATTGGTCAAAATTCCAAAAATTATCGTTATATAGGTATGCAAGTCTTATGAGAGTAAGCTGGGTGCAAACATAACATATTGCATTCATAACACTCACTATTAGTAAGATTTAAACATGCTGGGACACCAATAAGCGAATTTTTAAAAGGGTGGGGCTCCCTATTCGTTATATATTAATAAAAATTACGGAACTACACAGGCGAACTTAACCCTGAAAAGAGTTTTCTTCCAGTAAACCTGGGGTGCTAGAGAGATGTGATAGAAAAGGTAGGTAAGTGTAAATGAAGACGTTTGTTGCTTCTTATACTATGATCCTATTCAAGGATAAGTAGACCCAAGTCGCATCCTGTTATGTCCGTCACCCGAGACGGAAATATATGTTACAGTCTGTTCAAATACTCAACGTTACAGGAATTTAAGTAAACTTTTAAGTATGGTAAGTTATTATGTAAGTTTCTACGGGAAATGGAGGAAAACCCATATTCAAAATTAAAATTACCTCCAACCAAACTCCCAGATATTGTACAATATTTATTCCATAAATGTAGATTGCAGAAAACCCTCAGCGCAACAGAGGACTACTCTAATTTAATTCTAAGTGAGTCTTTAGAAGCTCGTAATACTTTTGGACCTGCGAGAAAAACAGTAAAAATAATATACTATAAATTATAAATAGTTAAAAGCATACACAATCAGAAAATTGAGTATATTGACAAATTATAAGGCATTGCGCGTCAACATATTTGTACAAACACGTTAGTTACGTGAGGATTTTGGCTCCATAAGCCATCATGAAAAGGTATGACATGCCTACTTCGGCGGGACTCTTGTTCGTGAATAGATTTCCTACCCCATGGAATAATACTATAAGATAAATAGTATTAAAACTTAAAGGTATTCGTTCTTTAGAAGGAGCCTTTTTACCCAGCATACGTAACCAGACGAAAGATATCTCATTACTTAAGGCCTCACTCGTATGAGATGATATTTAAAAAGTGAGAGTTGAAACTTCACTGATCTTTCACTCTTTGACTTTGGGATTCGTTCAAAATTTCTCACCTTCATGCAGAGGCTTTTGCTTAGCGAACGGCACCCTAGGCGGGGCTCTCGGTTCGTCTGCTATAGGAACCACGTCCGTGCTTCTAGAACGGACAAGCGCGAGTCCTGCGGGCGGGGGCCTTCGCGGCGGCGGCAGCGGAGCGCCCCGCATGGACGCGCGGAGCTGCGGCTGTGACTGCGAGTGGGGCGCCCGAGACAGATCCTGGGATAAGGACTGCGGTGACCGGGATAGGTCCTCCCCTGTCCAATTTACGCTGAAAAAAAAACATACAACAATTCTGTATTGAATTTTCTGTTCATCATTGTAAGTAAATAGTGTCGATTTTTTTTCAACTTCTAGTGAGGATTGCTATCAATCGATATGTATCGTAAACGTATATGTACTCTGTCTTAATCTGTGACTGCCTAGAGAGAGTTAGAAGACTAGAGCTGCAAATGTGATTTACAGTTTTTTATGGGAAAAGAAACATTGTATTAGGTTTTGCGTTAGTTACCAATAACCTGCCAGACAAAGAATATATATAACCACCCAGACACAGAACAAGCATGTTTTGTCACACAAATGTTGGTCCTGGGTGGGAATCGAACCCGTGACCTATAGTGCAGAAGGCAGAACTACTAACAACTTAGCTATAAGATGATTGGTACCATTGGTCAGCTGAACGAACCGGTTCCTTTTAAAGCCCTACACATCAGATGCAATTTTTATTTTATTGATCAAAGTAGGTTAAACGATAATCTAATTTTGAAAGTAATGATTGGATATTTCCATTACGATAAACTACAGTGATGTTATCAGTACACAAAAACAAATTATGTAAATTATTTGATTAATATGTAGCGTGTACGAGAATTACAAATTCATTACCTCAAAAGCATTAAAGCCATCGTAAGTATAACAAGAAACGCTCTGAATAATGTTTAAAATATTTTATCCCGTGACAAAGTGCTTCGCGTCATTAAATTTCTCAATCAAAAATATCATGCTGCTTAAATTAATTATAGGTCAATACAACAATGTATTAAATCCAAGCAAATCATCCAAAATATTGATAAAACTATATATCATAATGATACACACATCCATAATTTACGTTAAATTAAGTTTAGTAATTGGAATTTTTAATGATTTCAATAAATATCCCTTACTTTACGAAACTACCATAGTATTGGGAACACAAGTATTTTTGATGACAGCGAGCCTTATCTATGAAGAACAACATTTCGTTAGATACTGTGAGAGAATCAACGAAATTGACGGCAACTGCATGGAACCAATGGATGTTGTCAGCCTGAATAGTTACATCATATTACTCATCTCATTCTTGGGCACATTTATTTGTATCACCGTTCTTAGTCTAACAAGAACACTGGGCGACCGATTCGGTGTAATATAAATTTTTGAGGGAATCTCTACTATTCTCAGTTACATGACACCAATAATAATTTTTGAGCTTTTTCGAGAACGATTGAGGGCAGCCCGTATTCGCCACGAGAGCTGTAATGCGCAAGGTTTCAATAGAGAAATGGTGCTGGAAACAGTTCGTGTTGTTGGAGATTTGTTCGACAATGTCGATCAGACAATGAAATATCATAGCAAACTATTTGTGAGTAACAAAAATGTTATGGGATTAATTCTAATTCTTGCACTGGTAAGGGTGTTTTGTGTCTCCCCCGTTGTTAATTAAACACTTTTTTATATCATCACGACGGCTTTAGACAGCTCCGTGGCTTAGTTGGTAGTAGCCCTGCCTTCGAAGCGAGGGGTCTTTGGTTCGATTCCCGGCCGGGGCATACTTTGTGTGGTGAGCATAAAGTTTGTTCTCGGGTCTTGGGTGTTTGTCTTGTGTTTCTGTTTGTCCATGCCATCTGCGACACAGGGAATCCTAGTAGAGGTATGAGTGTGTAAACGTTTAACGTTTACGTTTATCAGTAATGATAATAGATGAACAGCGCACATAACGATGCTGTCACACTATGATACCACCAGTACTACTTCAGCCATACTTCTGTAGCTAACGCTGAGTGGTCGATTTGTGTTCACATCAACATTTCTAAATACTGATCTTATACGGTGACTGCCAAGATACAAGTGATTGTCCTCTCACTCATAGCCGACAGAGAATTTCAAGTAATTATAAATAAATATACATTCATAAACATTTCACACCTGCCTACCACCAAACTAAGTTTAACTAGCTTGTTGGTATCATACCAACAACATGACAAACAAATATGACATGGTACCATTGTCCTTTATCCTTTGTATGTTCCTGGAATGGAGTGCTTTCAGATGACTAGAGATAAATTCTTTATTCTTTTTAGTAAAATTTATTGCTTTAACATAAAACATCAGATTAACGAGTAATCTGGCGACAAACAAAATTAAAATCCACTCTAAAATTATTGTTGTCCCTATCAGTAATAAATGGATAAGTATTATACATAAAACATGCGCATGAGACGTATCATCCCCGTCTCGGGTGATGGACGCAGCAGGATGAATGCGACTCAGTAAAGATTTGGATCTCATACTGAGTCGCGCGCATTACTGTTGTCATGGGCGAGGGTCACCACTTACTGTCAGGTGGGCCCTCAGCTCGTTCCGTGACGAATTCACATAAAAAAAAAAGGACGGATATCGTTAGGTTTAAATTTTATTCGGTTTGACAATAGCATAATTAGCGCCAACATATGTATTTTTCTTTCATTCCCCTCTGTCATCGCCAACTCAGTGCTCACTTCTTTCTTACTCATATCATCTTTCACACAATCCATTCTTCATCTTTTCTTGTCTTATATCCTTCCACGTCCATATTTAAAACTCCTTTTGAAATAATGGCATTCATCACTCCGCATAATATGTCCATACCACGCTAACCTACTCCTAAACCTTTCCGTCCTGGTGCTACTTTCAACTGTATTGTGTACGTTGACATTATGTTTTTATTAAATATGTTCCTCTTTACAGCTTAAATTATCTATAGCAAGTTATTTTGATTACCAATTTAGCCCATACTTATTGTATTTATAGCCTTAACGGTATCTTGCCTGAATCTAGAGTATTTAAGCCTTATATTTAGACTTTTGACGAGACAGAGAGTTTCATTATGTACCAAGTAATTGAAAATAAACGAAATGAAAACTGCTTCTTATAATACTCATTCCTAATTTTGTCTCTCCTTGTCACTCCACACATTCATCTCAACATTCGCATGCCTTCTTCTTAACCATCCCCATGGTGAATCACAATCCGTTAGTTAAATATTGATACTGGCTGTTACAGTTATCAATGTTTCAGAGCTTGCGGGCACTGTTCCCTTACGTTGTGATGCATGTCTTCAGCATGACAGCTATGTTCACGCCAGCATTGCTGGTCGAGTTATCGGACCAAGAAGTGGAAAAACTTAAATCCTCACTTGTAAATGAACTTATTACCATTGATGTCTCGAGTAAGTAACATAGTAATAGAAATACGGTGCCGATGAAATCGTATGCGCATGAGACGAGACATCCCCCCTCTTGGGTGACGGGCGCAACGGGGTCTGGCCGGAAGGACCTAAGTCGTATTGCTAGTGTTATGGGCGGAGTTTACCACTTAAGGTGGGCCTTCAGCTCGTCCCGTAACGGAACTCCGCCAAGCAGTAGTGCTCATTACTGTGTCACGGTGGAAGGGTGTGGGTGACGGTGAAATCGCATGAGACGTATCATCCCCGTTTCGGGGCACTTGGGCACTTTTCACCTTATACCTACATTACACAACCATGGGAGTTTAGGCGTGGCCAGTGGTGTGCTGAATTGAATAGATGAATTCTATCAGTTATCTAGTTCCCATATTACAAGCTATGCTTAGTTTGCGGCCAGACGGCGCTGTGTGAAATATGTCCATGAATATTTATTAATTTTTTGCAGAGATACAACGCAGTACAATCTACGAAGCTCTGGAACAATTGAATGTTCTGGCGTCTAAATACATGCTTTGGAACCACTTTCCGCTAGATATAAGTTTGTATTTTGGTTTAATCAACCTCTTACTTACTTATTCGATAAGTTTTCTTCAATTTATATACTAAAGTAATATATTTACGCCTTAAGTTACTTATGTAGCCTATGTTTAGCCTGGTACCAAATTTAATCCAAATCCGCTGAACCGTTTGAGCATGAAGAAATAACACACACACACACACGCCCACAAACACACATACATACAAACTATCGTTTTTATAATATTAGCGTGTTGGGTTGTGTAATGTAATTAAAATGAAATATTAAATTGTATAGTTTGATATTGTATTTTTTATTGAATGCCATGTTAAGATGCCTTTTGGGAAAACGGGCGCGCAGAATGGGTAAATAAGGCCAGCGGAAACCGCGCGCAAAAAATACACACACAGACGGATCAAGCCACATTTCGTAACTAAATAACCCTAAATTCTTAAAAGAGAGCGACTCAATGCCTTCTCTCCTCGAACCGCCTCGAACCTCGATGTGGCTCTTACTATGCGGCAGAGAAATGATAACTTACTTGTCCCCTCCGAGAACAAACTGCACTTGATCCCTCCTGAAGTCAGCGGGCGGAGTTTTCCGCACGTCATTGATCATGCTCTTTATAAGCTCCTCTGTCGAAGGTTACTTATCTTGGAATCACCAATGTCGGTCCTAGAGCTAACTTCAGCTACGCGATAAAGAAATGATAACTTACTTGTCCCCTCCGAGAACAAACTGCACTTGATCCCTCCTGAAGTCAGCGGGCGGAGTTTTCCGCACGTCATTGATCATGCTCTTCCTAAGCTCTTCTGAGGAAGGCTTCCTCTCCTCGAACCGGCCCTGGCGGTCCTCGTACTTTGTCTGGCGCTCCTCAAACCGACTCTGTCGTTCATCGAGCCTGCTCTGGCGGTCATCTATCCGCCTCTCGCGCGCCTCGAGGGCTAAGCGCTCTTCTAATTGTAATCTAGAAAAATGTATACGACAATTAGACTGAAAACTTTAGCCGCCAAAATTTTGGTTTAATTGTCCTCGTCCTCGAAAATAATTTGAATGAATTAGTGTTTGCATAATTAGTTTCAATCGATATACTTTTGTTGATACTTGTCCCACTTGTCTTATTTATGAGCGACTGCGGTGGAGTTGTTAGCTCGATGTTACGCGACTAATATTTTAGACCATGCCAGCCAAAAGGTTAATTATTTCTAAAGTGAAATCAGGCATACGACAGATATATCGTACGATTTCAAGGTAGAAGAGATATAGAAATGTATTTTAATTAATAAATACTTAAGTTTTAATCAGGCGTGAGCCCAGCCCTATATAAAACGGATAAAATCAGCATCTGCCTTTATTTCACCGCACATGCACTTGAACACGGGTACGAAAAGTTATTTTATATAGTGTAAAGTTTACTGGTTCCTTTAACCAGGACCGATAAAACTGAACCCACCTGCGTTCATGTTTTATCGTATAATTATATAAATGCGAAAACTGTGTGTTGTTTATAGGAAAATAAAGTACTTAAACATAAGTATAATAAACTTACTTAGCCTCGGCGAGTCTCAGATCTAGAGGGTAGTGTGGTGCATCCGCCTCGCTCCCCGACGAATCATCCCTCCACCCGAACGTCTCCGCAACTAAAATTTATCACTCTATAATCATCCTTTGCGATGGAAAGATCGACTGAGATTTAAGCGTTAAGATTCTAGACTCATATTTCAATACAATATTTATCATATTCCAGATTTGTGTCAGAGTTCACAAAAATAAGATTTATCATTAAAAAATGGTTGAGTCGATTCACTTATCATCACTAGATATATCTTGAAAGTATAAAGCATATTTTGGGACGTTAAAGGAAAAGTGTAGGACGTGGTAAATCAAAGTCCATTCACTCTCGCATGTCTAGAATAGCCGGTGCCCCTGCAGTAACATAACCGTGATTTATGAATATACTTTTAGCATACCTACTAAAGCTTACTACGAAATCAAAATGGCAGTTTACAAGTTAACACGTATGATTAGATAAATCTCTTTTCCAATTATACTTCGTCTTAATCTAACAAGTAAAGCATGTATGAAACAATATACTTATAAAAAATAAAAAGCAAAAAAGCATAATATAAACAGATCTTACCTGCGTCAGAATGTTGCCATAAAAACACTGACCAAGCAGACTCTAGTCTAAATAAAACACAAGGCGGTAGGGTGGCGGCAAAAATAAAACAAAATCACAATCGTAAAAAGCTTTCAAACGTGCATTAATTAAAATATTTCATTATATAAGCGAATAAAGAGTTTAGTGTATGCAAACTAAGGTGATGAGACTTTATTTACCATCACCCAAAGCATTAAGTGTTGCACTTATAAAAAAACCCCGAGTCGTGGAATTAAAGCAAAAAAAAAAAACATGTATTGGCAAATATTTGCTTTTTACAAATATATATTTGATTTAATTATTATCAAATCGTAAACGAGGATTAAAGTTCGGCTGTTTTTTATGTTTGTTACGCCGTAATTTTGCCAATTGTAAAGGGAGTTTTATGATTCTTTATTGTATAATTACTATGGATAAGGGTGCTCGTCTATGGTAATTCAAAGATGTAAATCCATCGCTAGTCGCAAATAATAGGAGACAAAAGTATTGATTAATATTTGAAAGTATTGATTAAGATTTTTTTTATCACTCACTTGGTAAATCTTTCTCTCATTTGAATTCCGGTAAACAATAGCTGTTACTCATAAAAATACAGTTTTAACTAAAATTCATTATTTTTGGCTATTGCAATTTTTTTATTCATGTTGAAAAGGTGCATTTAGGACCATGCAAATTATATATTCCCATCGAGAAGAAAGTATTCCATACAAGCGTGACTAGAATAATATACTTTGGACCAGAATCCCTTGGGAACAACTTAGCAATTTTTGGAAGAACATATTTTTTATGGATAAGAAAAGAATACGTATTTGAGAATTAAATGTGCTTTTATTATGGATTACGGGCAGAAAAAGGTTGCAGAACTAAAGAATGATCTAAAAACAGAGGCGCCAAAGTTACTGGCATTAAAGAAAAGCTCATTGAAAGGTAACACAATATTTGTTTCCACAATTTGATTGTTTTTTTTATGTACATTAATATGTATATAGTTATAGGGAACTTACGCCCTGTTTTATTTGCACACATAGACACTGCACAACACTGTGCCATTTTAGAAAACAATACTCCTTTTGTAATGATTCTAAGAATAAATAAACCAAAAAATGATCGGGAAATACACCTCATGTATGTATTTTGACAGGTGGTTGAACCTAACGCTACAGTAATGCCCCTTACGTTGAACATTTCAGAAACCCCTGATTTTAACAACTGGGATACCTAATCTTTGCAAGATAGCCGTCAATTTAATCAACGAATCATTTACGAAGGTCCAATATGTAATTTGTTTTTATCTACGCTTCATAATGACGACTTGGGCCGCCATTCTCATAATAGAATACTTCGCTCTACCGCTAGTTAATTAAGGATAAGAACATGCAAGGAGATAAGGTTAAACCCACACCAACCGTTTTATATACAAGAATTTGCGTGATATTATTTCATACATGCTTTTTACAATGTGCCTGAAAGCTTCCTAGCGATTGTGACAAGATTAATTTTAAAAACATTTTATTCAAAATCAAAAATACTTAAAATTACACATGATGTTATAACTAAAACACATAAAGAAAATTTTATGCTGGGCTTTCTAAGAATCTATGATTTGTATTTACGAAGACTTAAGTCAACCCCTACTAAATTTTAGTTTAACGCGAGATTCGGGGCAAATTCAGATAAAATAACTAAAATAGCCAGCGCTATGTCAAAAAAACTGCTTGCATTTACACACAGAAAGTACCTTAAAGAAATCAAACACTGGTAAAAAAAAGTTTATAGGCTTCTTTCTTATTTCGTTGCGTTCGAAATAAGAACTAAATCAGGTGCATATGTTTTAATTTTCTGCTATTTTATGACTTTTTTTAATATGTTGAGAGTGTATAAGATTTTTCTTTTAATGTGTAAAATCAAGTATCAAATATATAAATCGAGCAGCTTTTTTGACAAACACTGAATAAAATTCACATTTAATAAATTAATTATATTAGTTTATGATTAGATAAAGATATTCTAATTTTTCTACATTCAATATTAAGTTGTTTTCTTACAATAAATACTTAAGTACAATATAAGGATTCTTTTTCTAAAAGAGATAGCTTTGAGCACTGTATCCTACTTAATATTTAATCGTTGTAAAATCTCTTGAATACTAATATTTTATCGTACAATATTAATTATCACAATTAAAACGCATGGATTCTTTAAATATAGGAATCATAAAATGTGTTTAAGCTTACCCTGAACGGGACTGGCATTAAAAGAATAAGAGAAATAATTATTATTAATAATCATGTTCATTTCCAATTGAATGAGAGTATTAAAATAAAAGTGTAAAAGTTAAAAACTGCTCAAAAAATCCAAAACATGATTCAGGTTTTAATGAACTGACAGCTGCAAATTATCATTTACCACAGCTGCTTCGACTTATCTATCATATAGAATAAGCTCCTTTTATAAGTATCTAATTTGTACATAGAAAACATACTAGTCTAATACTATACATTACAATGTGATAGTTCCAAACGTGAGCAAAGTCTTTTAGACAAACAAATCTTCCAAACATGAGCAAAACGTGTCTTTAATATGGTAAATTAAAAAAAACTGAAACAATCCGGTACTACAAACTATTGGTAACCAAAAATGCGAACAAAACCATTCATCATGTTGCACTGTACGCTAGGTATATGCATTCATTAAAGGGCGGCCATTTTGTGCGTCATCTAATATCTCCCTTACGCTATGATATGATAAGATATCAATTATTAGTGCCAATTTTGCTGGCATCAATGAGTTAAGTAACTTATAAGACATTTTTGAGTGTATCTAATAGTCCTAAATAGATTTTAGGGGCAGAAAAATGGTTCGAAAATTCGGGTATTCAAGAGATTTTTTCTATGGGATTTATGGCAGACAAAGTCGGCCAGATCAACCAGTCTCACTGATCTCTCTATATCTCCTCTGGGCCAATTGAAACGTGTCATAAACTATCTCTGGAACTATTATTGTCACTAAATACTAACGTCAGAAAATACTAACGTTGTATTACGTTAGCATTTTCTGGGGCTGCCTAAGTAAACAAAGAAAATATTATTATAGTTCACACTGAATCTGTTCCCAGTGTCAAATTGACAATATCAAAAGACACATGCCTATCCAGTATTCAACAAATAGAGCAGTGGATAGTTAAAAATAAAATAGGCTGTAAATTGTCTTGTGCTATAATATATTTAAGAAATTTATTTGAAATTTCGCTTCGTTATAGTATGTGCAGGCTGGGATTTCGCTCATCTAAAGATCAGATACTTACTTCCGTAAGACCACATTAATGTGGCTTACTTACATGAAATCAGCGAGTGGGAAAGAGACAGCGAGATTCAAACCATTATAAAAAAACCTCCCAAGCGAAGCAATACAAAGCTTGCACGCGAAACGCGAATGGAAGCAAGGGTTTCTATCAACCTGGACACATTATTCAATCAACGAAAAGCCATTGTAACATTGAACGGAGATATTTGGAATGAATGCATTTACCTAAAGCATACATTTATTCGACATGTTCGTGGAAGAGCGACGTGTCATCCATTGTCTTACCTGATCCACACAGCGACGTATCATCGCCCATGCTGAGGTCGTCTTGCGAGCTGCTCATGCGCACTGCAAGATAATAAATAAATAAATAAACGTTTACACACACATACTTCTGCACTAGGATTCCGTTTACCTCTGCACTAGGATTCCCTGTGTCGATGATGGCATGGACAAACACAAACACAAGACAAACACCCAGAACGCGAGGAAAACATTCATGATCATCACACAGTGTGTCCCGGGAATTGGACCCGGGACCCCTCGATTCGAAGGCAGGGCTACTACCAACTAAGCCACGGAACCGTACTGCGGGTTTAGACTATGTGCTATGTACAAAAGCAACAAACCTCTTCCTCTGGGTTGTCCATTTGCGTTCCTGTAGAGAGTTGTTTCGAGATACTGCAGTCCGTTGTTGTTAATTATATTGAAACCGCACAAGCGCTCAATCTGCTTCCACCTGTGCATTCGCTCCTGAAATGCATTATCACACCAATATTAGAAAGGCGAAAAGTTGTATAAATAAATATTCATGGACATATTTCACACAGCGCCATCTGGCCCCAAACTAAGCATAGCTTGTAATATGGGAACTAGATAACTGATAGAATATATACAGTACTTTTTTTTTGTTAGTACATACTTATAATATATATTAACACCCACACACAGAACAAACCTTTATGTTCACACACAAATGCTTGTTCTGGAAATCGAACCCATGACTACATCGCAGAAGGCGATGCGCACTGCAAGATAAAAAATAAATAAACGTTTACACACTCATATTTCTGCACTAGGATTCCCTGTGTCGCAGATGACGTGGACAAACAGAAACACAAGACAAACATCCAGGACCCGAGAACCAACTTCATGTTCAACACACAAAGTGTGCCCCGGCCGGGAATCGAACCCGGGATCCCTCGAAGGCAGGGCTACTACCAAACAACGTACCTGTAACTCTTGTGTGACTTCGTTGAGAGCCGTTCGCGCCTCAACGATCGACCGGTCGACGTCGTCGATCGACTTGCCATGCGTCGACACGAACGCGCCAACCAAGCTGGACCGCTTCTTGCGCAGTTTCTCACACTGAAAGTACATGAATACACTTTTAATGGCTGGTCGGCCGACCGTTGGAGGGTGCAGCTTACCGACGGGTCTTGTCTTAAGTCTACAGACACGAAATTGGTCCCACACTCTCAGGTTCGAAATTTACACACATCATACCAAGGTGACTGGCGCAGGCAGATGCGACTTGGGTCTCATACTGCGGTGGGAGGACCCGAGTCGTAATTCTGTTGTTAGGGGCGTTACGACTTAACCAGGTGGGCTTTCAGCTCATCCCGTCACTTCTGTAGTATAACAAAAAAATACCCCTAGACTTCTATTGCTGGGGCACGCGTATACACTTTCATCCTGTAACTGTAGCCGATGGTATACTGACCGCTTCCCTAGCCTGCTGCAGCTGCATATCAGCCTGCTGCTTCTTGCGCAAATATGAGCGGTTTTCCACCTCGTGCGTCAGCTGCAACCACTGCTGCAACCCTTGCGGGGGTGCCCAGCATCTGTCTTCCAACTCGCCCTCCGCTCGGCGGAGTTCTTGGCGCAGCATCTGAAAAATATATTCTTTTTTTGATGTCTTTTGTAATGTCAAACCAAAGGAGACCTAGTTTGAATCCAGACGCGTATGGATAAGTTTAGCTTTAAAAATAAATGAAGGTGAACACAGCGCAGTAATAAATACAGCGGAGGTTTTCCCTTCCTGCTTTAAGAACTTGGGACTTCCCAGTTTCCTCAAACAGGGGAGCTCAATTCTGAGCACTGGCAATTCAGAGACACGTGTCTTCTACCTTCCTTTACTTAGTATTGAAAGACCTAGTATTATCATTGTCTTGTCACGACGAGGCAATAAGGACAAAAAAGATGTCAAGAAACACAAATTAGTAAACGATTATGAACAATAACAGTGCGTTATTGTTGACAAATATTTCAGACCATCTCAAAAATATGAATCCCTATTTACACAAGTTTTTTTTAAATGTAATTATGTGCCGGAGCGAGCTGAGAGCCTACTTCGTGATAAGTGGCGACCTCCGCCCATGACAACAGTAATGCAGTCGCATTACTGTTGTCATAGTATAAACTTTTGGATCTTACACTGGCTCTACAGTGGCAAACCTATGTTCGGACCCGGTTTAAAGATTTGCACACCGGCCACGATAAATTTCGTCCAGGGTGGGTTCTCTCGTGGTGATATGAAATCTGGTGGCGGGGGGTGTTTCTTACGGTAAGCTGTACCATAACGTTGGCACAGATGCTCACCTCCACTTCAGCTTTGAGCTGTGTAACCTCCAAGTCGGATGAGGTTGAGTTCAGAAGCGGCGTGTCGCCGGCTTCCCGCAGCTTTTTCTCAAGATTCCTCTTTTCTGTGGTCGCACTTTCCTGTCAAAAGAAACAATTTATAACAACGAGGGGAATGATAGGATTTATTTATTGGGCGATCTGATGTCCTTGATTTCAAGACGTATTTCAAACATCTATTAGCACTTTGATTGCTATTTAGATGTACGGCCATGTTGCGAGTAGTACATTAGTGTTCCATAAAATTCTTTCTTCCAAAAATTATTACATAAACGTTGATAACATAAAATAAAACCAATCCAATAAACTTTTCATGTTAATGTTAAAAAAGGACCAGTAAAATAAAATCACGATAATCGACGTTAATTAAAACCTTGTATTGTATTATTTTTCGGTATACGATAGTATTAAAATATTTTAGATTTATCGTTTATATTATCGGATTGCTATCGTTCATTTTGATTTAAGTACTCTATTGGCTACAAGCATGTGTATTTACCTCAGCAACATAGAAAACACGTGACTCAATAATTGTTTTAACAATTTATCAATAAACGATAATTATTTTCAGGTAATTCTGAAATTTGATGAATTTACTACAAATCGCTGAAGAGTTAATACGCCATTGTTCTGATGGTGCCACATTCTTGGCACATTTGTAGTTTCAGCTTTATTGGTTTAATGACGAAGGTGTAAAAATGTGATGAAAAATTACAGCTGCGCTCAGCAGGAGTGGAACAAAATACATAGTATAAAAACATCTTTAAAATTCACCTTGAAATGGCAAAAAGTGTATAAATTAAAATTTTTCGACATAAAATTATACTCACACACAAAAGATAAGTTATGCGCATTTTTCACAGTCTTCGAAATAACCCAACAACAAGACCAAAACAATATTAAGTCCGTCACACTCATTGCCTCGACAATTTGCGGAGTTTTTGCACATCCAATCCCGTGAGCGATTGTACTTCAATTGATTGTAAAAAGTTATACCCACGCGAGATGGCACAAGCTCGAACAACATTCATTAGTACATAGAGAATATGGTCATTCACATAATAAATGACGTAATGAACAGACAAATTGGAGTACTTCAATTGACAATATCAAAATCAAAAATTAAGATCAGTTAAGAAGATTTGTTGCCTAATTTTATAAAATAATATGGTATTATCTTTTGAAAATCATGTTTGCATGATTACTGCACGACCGCTATGCTCGATGTGTCCAAGATATTTTCCTCAAGCACACAGCTAGTTGAAAACACTAAGAATACGAATGCACGATGAAGGACATGACTCGACATAAAAATGTTTCTTACACTCTTGTCAATCCAGCAGATTTTCCTTTTCGTTTATCTAATCTGTTATAGCAGAAGCAAGCAGCAGAAAGCAAGTTTACTTCAATTTTAAAAGTATACATATGATCCAGGATAAATTTCACCTACCTCAACCGTTCAATATTTCGCTGCACGTGTTGCTACTAGTTATTTCCAACAGCACGCGTTTAGCTGGTTGTACCAAAAACTCTCACTGGATTCTTACCTGTTCTAAGCGAGCCTTTTCAAGTTCCTTCTGCATGTCATCTAGGGCGAGTTCCGCCTTCCTCAGCTGTTCCATGTCCCGCAGCATACGCTGAAGCTGATTACGGCTGGCGCGACCGGCGCGCAGCGCCGCCCACCCTCCCACGACGGCGCCCATAAGCAAGGATGCCAGGAGCCAGTCTTTCCATCTGCTGCCTGCTGGCGACAAATCAGATTCGATTTAGAAATAAAGTTCGGACTATAAAATAGATAATGCGCAGTTGCGGTGCATTGTGCTCGTCACTGAGGTACGAAGCTGGTACGTCCTCCTAAGTACTTTACTAGTTTACAGTAAAGCGTAATACGGCGATCTGAGAACCATATTGCTTAGCACCACGACAACCCCACAAGTTTTATTATGGATTGACAAAGAGTTCATCCAACAAATACAACAGCAGAATCTGCTCATATATTTAAGTCTAGTCTAGCTGCTTCAAGCGTGCTAGTGCCTTATGCGATCTGTTTAACTTCTGCATTTAGCCTTATCCAAATGAAACTTTGTTAACGAAAAATACTTTGATTCGATTGACAGTACCAGATATATTATATAAACAAGCGAAAAATACTGAATATGCTATCAGATATATTTAAAAGTTTTATATATTCATATTATATATTATTTTCTTGACACAGCACGGTAATTATAATAAAAAGAAAACATACAAGTGACACAGTTAAGTCAGCGGTAGTTTTGAGGATAATCCCTGTCATAGGCGCATTGCTTGTTCGATAAGCAACTATGTAAATTATTCCATTCCTGCGATACCGCCGTTTATCCTCAAACGGCCGGATACAAGAAAAACCTTGACAGAACTGCTCAGAATTTCCCGTGATAGTATATATAGTAGCTGACCCGACAGATGTTTTAATGTGATCCAAATTTCTAAAGAAATTTATTATACAAACCTTCTTCTGACTATTACGAACACAATGAAATAGATATCAAACCAAATCGGTTAAGCCGTTTCAGCTGTATCCGAGTTTTGGCGAGACTAACGAACAGCAATTGAATTTTTATATAAGACAAATTTTAAAGGTAAGTCCTTGCACACTGGCTACATCGAACGTCATGTCGGATCACGAAAGTCGATAAGTTTAGCGGTATAACATTGTTTGGCGTAGCCAAGGCCTACTAGGGCTTAAATTGTTATCATCTACGGACTTGAGCAGTGTGGCTCTTTATAATATTGTAGAAGATGAAGATGATATGTTTACGTGATTAGATTTGCGAGATTCTTCAGGGGACGTGCCAAAATAATTTAGGTTTAGTATGTACAAGGGCATTGAATAATCCAATGAATCCCGATTATGTTCATAAGAACGAAGTGCTATTCGTGCGAAAGGGAAGCTATTAGCCTTAAATACATAAGCTTATAATTTAATTAAAGTGTGGGGCAAGTCTAGGTATACTCTATTGCTCGTGGCTGAATTATGGACTTGATAATTCAACTGCCGAAAAAGATATTTATTTACGAGCTATAGATATTTTTTATAATTCACGTACGTGTTAAACATAAATGTTTGTTCTGTGTCTGGGTCAAATGTATGTATTTATGAAAAAAATGACTATATAAGTATTCTATCTATATCTAGTTCCCATGGTAAAAGCTATGCTTACTTTGGGACTAGAAGAAGCTGTTTAAAATGGCCATGAATACTGGAAAAAATTGTTCAGATATACATAATAAATGACAAACCTTTATAAACGTAAATAGCTAATTTTCACCACATTTATGTGTTTTAAATTGCAAGCAATTGTCGTACCTACCTATTGTTTGGATATACTTACAATGACAATGGCATTGGCATTGATTCGTCTCTCGGTTCTGTAACGTATCAACATTAGAGTCTCAAAACAGTTTAAAGTCGGCTTTTCGCGAATGAGGGACACGCCATGCATTATCTAGAACTCAGGGTTCGCTTGACCACTGTCTGTTATGATACTTCTTGAAAGTAATTCGAATTCCTGACGATTGATCTGCTCAAATGATCAATTAATTGTTCCTCAGGTAAATATTCATGTATATGGGTCAAAATTAACTTTCAAACATTCATCAACACATTGGTTACAGAAAAGCTCGTGAAAAACAAAGACTAAATAATTAAGACAAGCAATTGTTTGTAGCCTTTAATTATCTGTGGCGAAACACATTACAACAAGTCTTGTTAATGTGCTGGAATATCTTTCTTTGATCTACATGTTTCTGTCCCAATCATCTAACGTAACATACTACATAACTTTATATTTTTTTAGTATACATGGAATTTCACCCTTTATAAATCGTGCCGTGGTGGACTGCATAGAAGTGTCCAAATCTTCTACTGGACAAGTTCATTTTACGGAAATGTAAAAACCCCCCGACATGGTCTAATGGTAATGAGCTGATGACCTCGAAACGGCTGAATTAATTTTGATAAAACATGTCTAAGAACCACCGCTAGCAAAACAGATAAGTATTAACGGACGGACGCAGGAAAACGGGTGGAATGGGACCCATGACCCAAACAAACACATGTCACGATGACATGAAGGCATCCAAAAATGCAAAAATGCACTTCTAAAAATAGATATACAAATAATGTGAAAAATTTGCTTATATGTTGTGTGCCCGACTTTTTAGTAGTACTTTAATTTAGTGACGAGTCTGTGAAATAAGTTGCGCCAAGTTATTTTGATGCACTATTTCAAAGACAATAAATAAATTCTACGCAATATGAAGCTGTTCAAGTTGTCAAAACAATAATTATTTTTGTCTCCGAGTCTACCGCACATTTTCCTCCAACCATCATAATAGTCGCTAATTAAAATAATGAGAATATTTAGCAAAACACCGGCTAAGCGCGATTCAGCACAACAAGGGTTTCGTATATTTATATCTTTCATCCAGATATAAATTGATTGACAAAATCTACATAAACGCAAGCGAAGCCGCGGGTAAAGCTACTAACAGTTATTCTGCCAACATTTCTGCCCTACAATTATGCTCTTGGCTTATGATATACATACAGAGAGACAAACAGACATTGTTATAGTATATATGTTTGGCAATGAACCCCCAAAAATGATATAGAAGATAATAGAATAGGTTGTTGACGACACAAGTCGCTTAGAATGTAAATTAGATTGGATGATGTGCTGATGCGAATAACACTTAAGAATTATTTTCGGGTATGACCCACCAACTAAGTAGTTGTTTATATAAATATACCGAGTCATCTTGATGTCTTGATGCAGCAAGAGCAGTTAAGTGGGTAAACAAAAAGTAGCTGCCTATATTTTGACGTTTACAGGTACAATTTGTGTGACCTTGTAAACTGCTCTTTTTATAGTGTTGATGATCAGTTATAAACTAAACGGCAAGTTGTTTATAACTGATCATTTTTGTAACTTGACATCTTTAATATAAACCACCCCAATCTTTCATTTCAAGCATACCATCGAAAAATAGCAAATATATTATATATAATAATTACCATCATCATTCAATTCCACATATCGCCCACTGTATACGACAATGTAAAAACAGTAACACAAACTGAGCGCGAGCCAAATGTCAAAAACCATTTATATGGACAATAAGAAACATATCTCCGATCCCACACTGGGGTGGGATGCAGGATCAAATGCTACACAAACATTATTGGAAACCATTTAAAATCGCATTTTTCACTGTTTTCATTATATGTCACAATTCAGCCGCAGCGAATGATTCCAACGTTAGTTCGACACTAAAAACCACACTCGTTTGAATCACGTGATGTAACTTTGTTAGCACCATAATTTCCAATGTTAACAGGACAATACTAATTAGAGAAAATCATGCGACGTTTTTATTTTAAAATATAATTATCATTCATTGTAAATCTGTGATTGAGAATGAATTGGTCACGTCTTTATTACTATGCTAAATTTATGGACGTGACTATTTAACCATTTTTATGTGAATCGTTTAATTGAATTATCTTTCCCTTAATTCAATATAATGTTGCTGCTATTCGGAATTTTGATAGACAACAAAAGCTACCTACAATGTAAAAAAAAATTACTAGATTATTACTTAAGTAAGCATGTTTTTGTACCTAAGCATATGTCTTATATGATGCACAAAATAAACTTCTTTATACTTTAATAAACCAGGCATTTGCTGATATAAATGTATTTTTTACTCTTATGCGATGACCGCAAGAAGGCGGGATTCAATGTTTGTAGAATACGTTTTTAAATAAATTAATAACAATTTGTCCGTTTGAAATTGTGTAAAACAATACTGTAACATGCCTAAGAGGAACCCGCATGTTTGATGCACTAAAGAATCTAAATGGTAATATTTTCCCCTTAGCATTTGTACGATTAAAACTCGTATTATTATGGCATAGATATATATTAGAAACGCAAAGTTACGTCCTATTTCGGTGGTAGCAGTCATCATCTTATAGTTGCGCAGGTAAGTTGTGGAGACACCCTATTCTCATAGATGCGTTGCATTCCTTTGTGCTTATTCACTTGTGTCATTTATACTAATAGGAACTTTGAATTGAAGCTAAGTTATAATAGAACTTATTATGTACTCGTTAACAATATTCATAGATTCTCTTAAAAATTCTTTCTTTGAAGTAAATGAATTCGTGATTTGTTAATTGAGAAATATTATCTATAGTATATAAAGCTGAGTTTGTTTGTTTGGTTGAACGTGCTAATCTCTGGAACGTAAAGTAGGATATGAAAAAAATTTTGTTTAAGATAGCCACGCCACATTCATGATCATATAGGCTATAGGAAATTTAGCGTAATGCCATGCGTAGCATTACGATAAATTTCTTTAATTTGTACTCGGGTGAAACCGCGGGCCACAGCTAGTACATATATGTATAATAAGTGCTGTTCTACATATTATAATTTTTTGACGAAATGCCTACGGTACACGGTAATTTACTTGAATTTGTTTTTAGATCAGCTTAATACGATCATAACTAAATTGTGCAAATTGTGATGGAACATTTGTTTTCACACACACACGAATAATACATTTACACACGAATAATACATGAAAAATGGAATATCTTTTGACTTCCTAAGATAAGGCCGCCCATTGTATTGCCATATTGTTTAACAAGTTTTTATTTCTTTTTATTTTTATGTTTGGTGATCAATAAATTGTTATCTATCTATCTATCTCCTTATAACAAAACAACTTGTTATGCGAACTCGAATGAATGAAATGTTGCTCGAACCTAAAAATATATTTAGATTTCAATAATACATGGTGACCCTACAGTGTTTTAATAACATACTGGAATACCTACCCAACACTTTACTTTTCATCATAACCACCGCAGAATCACGCCTATTTCCATGGTTAGGAGAACGGCACCAAGGGGCCTCTTTTGAATGAATGGATAAATGAATGAAAAATACTAGATCGTACGAATATGGTTAAAAAGAAAAAAACATATAGATAGTATAATGCGACGTTTTATTGATATGAAGCAGTGTTCCTTGATTATTAACACAGTTTCAAAGTACTGTGTCTTGAAACAGATGTGTGTTTTGGTGGTGAGCTCCAGCACTATAATTAATAAATATGTAATACATTTTTCTATTATATTATGTGTTAAGTATATTATATGTGATTAAATTTTTATGAACTTAGTGAGATATTTTATCTTTCCAGATTTTTTTACTCGTCAAAATTTGCCCCCAAATATTTAAAAATTAAAAATTATGCACACATGTTTGGTTTTGCTGAGACACGGAAAGATAAAAAGCTTAATTGAAAACATAATGCTTTCGCCACTAAAACCTGATAAAATATAAGTAAGATTTTTTTCCAAAAATTTTTGAAAAAAAAAAAAAAAAAAAAATTAGAAAAATCTTTTATCAATTATATAAATTAATCATTTGATTGATATTCAGAGTTTTTATAATATTATTATATTTGTATCTGAATATTAATGAATTAATTCATTTTCTGCTTGATGATTAATTGATAGCTGAATATTCATTATTTGATTTGTTTTTGCTTCTTATCCGAATCATTTCTACAAGCTCATCATGCACTACATAAAAACAATTTAACCACTGTAATAATCGACGGTGATTGTCATCGCACAATGGGTGTATTTTTTGCACAATTAATAGTGGTTGGTTTATGACCTTCGTACAACCATTGCGTTACACTAAAGGACAGTTTAGACTACCCTACACTATATTTTCTTTATTTATGGTTCTAAAGTGACGGAACGAGCTGAAGGCTTACCTGATGATAAGTTATAATCAATTATTATTATATTTTTTTAGTTATCGCTGTATTGTTCTTCTCAGCAAATCCTTTAATTTGATACCCATATTATAAGATTGTGTAAAAAAAACCGTAATCTTCTCAGCAAACCATTTCATTTGATACCATTCATTTGATATTATGGGAGTGCCAAAATAATAACTCGTCCGCCATATTGGATTTAGAGTGAACTTATTTTATTTTTCATATTCTTCTCAGCAAATGCTTTCATTTGATACTCATATCATGGTGCATTAAAATTAGCTAATCCGCCATATTGGATTTAGAATGACGTCACATAGCTAACCATACATTGTCATCTAAATTATAACGTTGAATTGAGGATAACTGCTTTAAAATTCAGTTTTTTCAGCAAGATTTGTCCCAAACATACAAACATTGCAAAAGTTAAATATGAGAGTGTAATAAAATAATAAAAAATATATATATTTGTGGAAACTTGCAAGTTTTTGGTCAGTTGGGAAAAAGACGTGGACACACTACGAACTTTAATCCAATTAAAACTATAATGGTCTAAGCTGAAAGGCCACTAAATATAGAACCATAACTTGAAAACAGCGTCAGATTGGCGAGCTGTGAACTGGTATTGTATATTTTAACGATTATAGTGTATTAGTAACTCTTGACTAATGGCGTGTTGCTGCGGGACCTGAGTTCGATCCCCGGCTCTAAACTGTGCGCTCTCACAAAAATCTTGCAATAAATTTCTTGTGAAGGGCATAATGTATGTTCCCGTTTTAGGTGTTTGTTATGTGTGATTGTGATGTCCATGCTACCCAGGGACTCCTTAGGCAGGGGCATGAGTAAAAAATAACATCCACATAGATTTTTTTTTATTTATGCTCCTTAAATATAAAAAATATAGTTTCCATCTTTTAGATGGAACGATGGCTTTTAGAATTGTAGTTGCATTATAATATTATTTAACAGAAAATAGATTTTTTTTTTACATAAAATTAAGCTCAAACTCATTTATCCCTTTAGATCTCAAGTATCGTTTGGACACGTCAAATCTCACACAGTAAACATACTCGTCAAGCAACATAGTTTTCATGTTTTAGCTAGTCTTATTTATAAGTTTACGTCTGTTCCAACCCTAATTAAATATACTGTAGTGCACCAGATCACTGCAGAATAATCAAAATTTGCCAACACGCAATATGGACACGAATACAGCAGACACGAAAGCTTAATGAAGACGTTTACACGTTAAATTGAATGACATTGATAAAAAAGCATGATATTGACCCTGATATAAGCTTGTTGACCTTCATGACAGAACAAGCTATTATTTATTTACCGACTAGCGACCCGCTCCGGCTTTGCTTGAGCAATTTACAGTTGTAGGTAATTTTATCGTGAAAACTCAATTACATTAATACAATACGCGCAGAGAACACTAATTAGTTTTTGAAAAAACACCTTGGTGACAGATATTTTAATATCATTTATTTTTGAGTTTATCTATCACAAACAAACATAAATACAATCCTTTCTATTTATTAAGATATTTTGTCATGTCTTTCTATGAATTCTTATGCGTAACATGTTTTATCGATTTTTGCTCCAATCCCGTCTCAAATCACCCGTCTCGCTCACTCTTACGCTGGCTAGCGCGAGCGCGTGAATCTATACAAAATTGCAAAATAATCACAGATTTTGTGGTTTTCTCACATTCTGTTCGAACAAAGACTATCGAAAAATTAAGTGATATCGTACAATAACTTATTATGTGATTTAAAATACGGTTTGTACTGATAATTGCACCATTTTTGGAAACAAACCTTTTTATTAAGTATAAAAAGGCATTGTTCTTTTTTTTCTTTTTTCAAAATAAAACGGAACGAGGAGGGATGTAGGCATGTAAGTGATGAAAATTAATTTTGTTAAATGGAAGGGAGGAGGAAAATCAATGAAAAAAAATATGGATAGTGATAGTGAAATCGTCCCTTACACAACGAAGATTGTGATTGGAGACTTTCTTTCATGTAACTTTTTCGTATCGTTCTCATCATCCTTGCCCTTTTCACAATTTATTTGGGGTCGGCGCAGTACGTCATTTTCTTCCACACTCTTCTATAACTCCCCAATCTTTCTCATTCAATCATTGATCATCACTAATTTACTCTCTCGTTTACTCAATTATTCCTCTTGATATTAAGTTTCGTTTCACAAGTAAAATTGTACACGTACTATAGTAAACATATTTGTGGTCATATAACATATCACAGCTCATTTGAATAACGTAAATGTATGACTGAGAGCACTAAGCAACACGACTATGCCAGTGTCTAGTACACTGTCAGGTTTATGTCACTTGTGAGAATGTTACAATATATTATGTGACTTGTGACACAAAAGCCATATAGAAATTAAGTGGAACTAACACGTATACACTCGTACCTGATTACTTTCATATTATTGGTATATTTGTGTATTCTGTGCATTCCGTACCAGTCTCTAATGTTCCCACTGCAGGGACACCGGCTTATCTCGATAACTGAGAGTGAATGGGCTTTGATCTACCACGGGAGCCCAATCCGGATTCGTAGATGTCACATGTCTTCGATTTTTTTGGTTCTAAGACATGCCGGTTTCCTCACGTTTTCCTTCACCGTTTGGAGATCGTGGTACTGCGCACATAATTTTTTCGAGTGAAAAACTCATTGGTGCACTTGTGACTTTGAAACAGCGACCTTCAGATAAAAAGTCTGCGTCTGTGTCTGTATTTTGTGTATATGTTATGTATAAAGCGTTGTACATTACCCTTAGGGGGTCCAAACAGTACTACGTCCATGGCTTTGAGTGCTAGCTTCTGCTTGTGAATGGGATCCTTGATACCCAGGGTGTTGCTCAGGTACTGCATATTGTTCACAGCCAATCTGCAAAGATCATTGGAGTTGCAATATTTATTTGAAACTACCGACCAGCATGAGCTTTGATCGGAGGCATTCTACTATAGAAGAAATTGAATGTGCGCTCAGCAAAAAAATATAGTATTTCTTTTCTTATACACAAACTGTGTGTCCTGTAGATAACAGTGTCGTGGAAGGGCCAGACGGCTAACTACCACCCTCAAGCTAAAGATATATCAGTCAATGTTTCAGTTGCATAACCAAATGCTGCGTAAAGTTCACCATACGGCCACATCCCATGAATCGTAAAATATAGAAACCAATAATAATTAAAATATAAAAATTCCGATAAAGACTTTAAAAAGATCCAACCAATGTGCCCCAACCCGGTTTCATTAGAAAGGCAACAATGCGAAAATAGGCACATGTACATTTGCCATATTTGCAATAGAATTTTTATTTATTTTATTTTATAGAATTTCCAAAGATACTGTTATGGATGGCTTCTAATTGGGCACGTGGTTTTTGTTGTCATTAGTGTAGTCATTAAGTATGGCTAATAGAGCTCAACGGTGCATATGCAGTAATGCTACCGAATCTTCCCATAGTATAGTAGTAAGGATTTGAGTTTCTGTTGTATGGGCAGAAGATATTGGACGGGCCATCTGCTCGTTCCATCGTCAAACTTAAAACTTCTATTTCCGTTTTAATTGCAATGCCTTGTGGTTTTATAGCGATTCAACACGCGTAATTGATGTATAATTAAGGCCACCTGTTTGAATGATTTTAGCATGCTAACAATCGGGTTTGTATATAATAATGTTGTAACCATTCCTGTAGGGTGATATAATTGAAGTTCGATCTCAATTGTCTTGGTTTCGTTGAAGAGTTATATTAAGAGTATTTAGTCGAACATGTCAGAATTAACACACACAAATGCTTGTCTTCAGTGGGAATCAAACCCACTACCTACAGTGCTGAAAGCCGAGCTACTACCAACTGAGCTATGAGGCCAGCAATATAATAATATGTACGCACTGTTTCATACGTACAGAACGTATGAAATATACATACATTCTAGGTTCAAACTCTATTCGATCCTCAATGGGGAAAAGATGGCGTCCCTGTCCTTGAAGAATTGGAGACAGCTGGCACGGGACATTTAGTGCATACAATGTTTTTATACATACCTAGGCAAGGTAGCCCCAGTGACCTTATGCTGCAGGAACAGTGTTTTGTACTGGGGTAAGTCCACAGACTGCGAGAGCCACTCCACTGTCTGCTCCACGGTCCAGTTGTGAACCTGACAAACAGTTACATGTGGACAGTAAAAACATAGCTGCATACAGCACCGTCAGTTTATAGTCCACTGATGGACATCCGTACCAGACTTTAATATCGCAACGAGGACACAGAACCACTCTAGACAAAGAGCCTGATTGGAATCTAAATGTACCACGGCAGCCCAATAACTAATAACCCGACACTTCTTTGAATTATTTGCTACCAGGATATGCCTGTTTTCTTTCGATGTTATCCTTCAACGTTTTGAGAACGTGATATTGGGCACATAATTTTTTAAGGCACGGTCTGGAGGAAAACCTTTCTTAGTAAGCACCAGTGAGCTAACTTGGGCTTCTCGCGCACTTTCCACTAGCCATATTTCGCAAGTCTTCGCTCTAGTTTAGATGGATCAAAGTTATATTTACCTAGAATATTGATTTCATAATGATGGCATGGTTACAACCGTGACAGTCCCAACTAAGTGACTGTTGGTCCTGAGTTTGAATACCATTTTTGTATTTTTGGTGGAAAGTCATAGTAATGATAGTATATGAAACTATAAGCAGGAAAATTTGAGCCAATCCTAGAAACTAAGCCTTGAATGTACCTTGAAACTAACTATTTGAATGCGAAGAAGTAATTTGGAATGAAAACTTTGTTCAGAATTGCTTTTTGTTTTTGTTCAGAATTGCTTTTTGGGGTTTAGAATGGAATTTTTCTTACCTCGGACCTCAACCAAGCCTCCCAAAGCTCCTTCACCGAAATGTGCATGTCATCGTTGTGGTGAAAGGCCCTCTGTCGCTTCTCATAACCGCTGTCATACTGCAGCTCTTCGCGGAGAAACTGGAATAGAAGAAGTGAATCCATAAAGTCCAATGTCTACCAGTGGACCTAAAGGGGCGGTGCTGACGAGAGAACTTTTACTATTATATTTTTGTGTACCTGTTAATATTTTTGATATGTCCGTTAACCCTTCGGACATAACAGCTACCGGGGTAATCCGAATAAGTGTTAGAAGAACCTTAACAAATTAGCAAGATTTCGTAAGATCATCAAATAGCTCTATTGAAGATTTATAATTTCATAACAGCATCTACTACGAGAGTCTAATCCTTCCCAATAAGAATTCAAAAAAGTAGTTGCGACAATAATATTTTAATTTATTATTTTCACTGAGAGCGACTTTACCGTTGGTGACCCACTAACATCTGGTGATCCCGATTCCAGCTTTGTTTTACAGGCGTGGTGAATAATTTTGACGCCATCAAGAGATGCCGTTCGCCTGTATATTTGCTACGCTATATCATCGCTAATTGTAGACCGGTAAGGATGATTCTTTTTTAATCAATAGAGTAGGTATATCTCCCAGATAGGCCCATAGAAATTTAATTGAAAAATTTTCATCACTGAGAGCGAAAAAAAGGGGATGCAACGATTCCGTATCAGCTTCTTATGTTCCACTGCAGTGAGAGTGAAATTGGCATTGATCTACCACAGGAGCCTAACCGGGACTGTTGGGGCGGGATAGTGAATGCTAGATCGATCCTATCTCGTCCCACCATAGCAGTCGACGGCAATTTATTTTAGAAGCCTAACCGGGATTGGTAGATGTCACATGACTTCGAATTTTGAAGTGAAATACTCTTTGGTGCACACGTTGGTTTGGACCAACTTTGTGCTTTTAGATTGAAAGTCGGCATCTTTGCCCCTGGGCCACGAAAACATTGAAGTCAGTTTATTAAATTTTTTAATCAGACACTTGTTTTAAAGGCTGTAAAAGGTACTCACATCATCGCTCTCGCTGAGGTCGACGTTGCCATTGGCGTCATCGTCTAGCTGTCGGTGCAGTTGGGTGATAGCTTCAAGCCCCGCCTTGTCCTGGAGGCAGGAAGCATCATTGTGACACGCCTCCAGTAATACTGGAAAGTAACAGAAATAATTTTATAAGTAACGAACCAAGAACAGATATGTATATTACTTCTCCATAGCGCCACCGATCGCATAAACTACAGCTCTCGTTTGGTAACTCTGCCCTTAAAGCGACGGATTACGGGTTCCATCTCTGGCTAAATTTAGCTTTAGCGTAGAAACTAATGGCACGCCAGGTTTTATAGCCACTCTTCATTTGTCTTCACACACATATCACGTCATTGAAATCAAAAGAAATTATTCCAATCACAGCTTATCGGATACAAGGATGACGAGTCAGATTTCAATGACGAGGAAAAGCTAGACAGAGTCCAACATGAAAGTTTTTGAGGAAATTAACCCAAATACCTACCTCATATCGTACAATCATTTCATCATTTGCTATCTTCAGGGTTTCGTTAAAATTGATGAGAATTGCATTAAGCTAGCTACACGCAAAGGTTTTAAATTTCATCGTTACCTATCATATTTTACGCCTGAAACTTATCATGTAATTCATTTTCTACCAAATCAGAATTATAATTAAAATAGCTTCCCCGCGATGTTACCTGCGGTTGGCGATCCCACGAGAATATCCAACCGGTAATCCGCCGCAAAGCAGTGGTGCATTCGCATTGCTGTTCCGATGTAAGGGTGTGGGTGCCGGTGAAATTACAGGCGCATGAGACGTTATACCCCCGTCTAGGTTGGCGGCGCAACGTGATACGACTAAAGTACCTCTCATAGGTGTTATTGTTGTCTACGGGCGGCGGTGACCACTTGACAACAGGTGTACCGACAGCTCGTTCCGTTACTTTCATCGAATAAAATGATTTTGGTTCGATTAAAGAGCATGATGTGGTCATCAGGCGTGGTATAGGGTTCCAGTAACTACGCGCGTAGCTATTTAAATAAGTACATGAAATATACACAGACTGTATTCAATCAGCCAGTGAACTCGAGTAGTCAAATAATGTTCATTTCGACGTGATGAACAAAGCACGCGTTAATGTGTTTACAGACTGTGTTATGACTGAAGATAACAAAAGATTTACTAGTTGCTGACGGACTGCCTAGAGGTAAGAAACACGACAGCAGTTCAACAAAAAAACATTATGAAATGTTCGTGTTTCCTAGATAGATGGATAATACATTTATTTCGACATAATTACACGTAGGAACGATACGATACAATTACATTTGAAACAATAATAATTAACAAAACATTGATCACCTATTCGTCCCGTGCCGAATAGAGGTTGGCTACATGAGCTGAGCATAATATAATATTCAGCGCTGATTTTCAGCCAAATACCTTATCTATTGACGACGCGGACGTCAGTCCCAGATGCCACTATTATAAGAAAACAATTGGTGAGAAAGAAGTCAGCTAGCAACCGCTACTATAGTATTTCTAAAATATTAAATTTAATATTGGTAAGTCACTAAACAAATTTCCACAGACAAACGAAAAAAAAAAAAGTTGTAAGGTCGTAGTCCAAGATCATGAGAGATTATTAATTCTATACAGCACTTGTTAACCCAAGCCGAGGCAACATTTGCGAAAATTGCAGACTTTTAGTTTATGCTTTTTGCATTTTTGTTACGGAAGTAACGGGACGAGCTTTTTGTTACAATAATCAAACGGATGCTCCGTTTGATTACAATATTATAACAAAAATTCTGGAATAACAGCTATAATATATGCGATTCATACTTCCGATTTTTTTTTATAATTTGTTAGATATACGCCATATTGAATAAATACCCCGCTACGATCCTATACAGCCTACGATGAAGCATACGGTGTTCAAAGGGTTTCCTTTACTATTTGGGTATAAAAATGCATCCATACTATTTGGGTATAAAGAATATAATTGGCAATGTTCCAATTAGAATCTTAGATTTTATTATGAAGCAAATAACGTTTATGACCACACAATAATTTTATTTCACAAATATTGATATAATCAAGGCGTAAAATTCCAGTAAATTTTCCAATTTTAATAGCTTCAGCAGTTAAATCTGCATTCATTTTCAATTTATGACGGATCATTAGCGATAACATTATATATCAATTAAGATGGTTTACGGCAGTATGATGTAGCAGATCCGTGTTAAATATATTTTGTGATAACGCTAATGCGTAAAGAAACACATTAAAAGTTTTTGGTGTATATCATTTGTATTTTTTATACATGCAAACGTATTATTAGTATTAAGTAGTCAGTGGTCGATTTAAGCATCCGTACCAGCCTCGGCCTACTCTTGATAATTTAGAGTGAATGGGCTTTGATCTATCACGGGAGCCCAATCCGGGTAGGTAAATGTCACATGTCGTCGAAATTTAGGTTCCAAGACATAAAATATTCATAATAGTGAAAAAACATCGTATGGTCAAACGTTATCGTTGTCCTTCGAGCTTAACTCAGGAAGTATGAAGTTGCGACGAACTGATTACTTAGTACTATGTTAAAACCACAACACTACCACGCCATTAACATTACCCACAATCGTTGACAATATACAACAATCAAACTTATTGCAATTTCAAATCGTCGATTTCCATATCGTCGGTTCTATACCATCGATGGGTTCTTATTATTTATCAGAATATTTACTATTGCGGATATCCTCCTCAATAGTAAATATTCTGTGAAAACTTCAGCTACATTTTACGGTTCAAAAGATACAGACCGAATGTCTGTATACATAGTAGGCTTAATTGGTACCTATATTAGAGTTCGCATTATAACAACATTTTAAAACAGAACCTAATTACTTGCAGCAAAAATCATGTAGATCCAGTTTAATATATATTGTCTAATCAGTTATTATGAAGGTCACACTACATGCAGCACGATATTATCTAAGTATTTAATATTATCATTATTTCACATTTATCTGGTGATTAGGAAGGACAATAATATACCTTTCATGTACCTTGCATTTGATTTTGACTTTCAACCGGTTTCTATATTTAACAGATAGAGATTGCTAAACAGATAAAATAATTACTAAAGCTTACATGCAATTATTCTAAAGATGATTATATCACCGCACCACTGATACACACCAATTCGTTTTATATACCCACGAATTCTCATTTCAAGGCGAACTACAAGTAATAGTTAAGGAACTACGAGGTACTAGTGTAATGAACCAAATTATAATCATTTTATGTAATGTAATGTACCTACCCCATATTTCAGAAGATTTATTGAACGCACTGTTCAGCCGTAAATTATGTCAACTTACAGTAGGGTGTCATAAATTAATTACGATGCATAAGGAAATACTAGATTGGAACGAAAGTATAATTAGCTTTGCTATAATACTATAATTAAAAAGAAATACATAATTGGCATAGGTTCCACAGTACAAGTTATGCTTAGCTTGGGGCTACAGGGAGCTTCTAGTTTCGTGTGAGTTTCAAGTTTTCAGAAGGCCTTTGAAATGGTTTAACGACTAGTATAAACGAGACCGACATCTAAACGTACCCTCCGAAGAATGGAAGCGCTCAGTTCAAAAGCCACTTATCGGTTGGATAGGTGACTTTTATTCTTCTGACCGGACCGAGAGTTGTTCAACTTAGATCACAGGAAGCTGTGTGAAATGTCTGTAGTAATTATTTATTTGGCTCATACGAAGCACCATTATTCAATTCCATGTGGACAAAAACGTTGGGTTTTTCATTCCATTTAGCCAGCGAAGCGACGACAAGCGGAAAAATCCTTGTGAAAACAGCAACATTGCTTGGAATTGTTTGGATTCCAAAATACAACAACGCACTGATTTGTAATCCTTTGACCCCGACGAAAAAGGAAATTTATCTTGTCCGATAAGATCACCATTTTCCTTGCGGAAACGAACGTAAACCCTTGACCTTGGTATCTATATGTAGCGAGGTATATAAATAGCGAGTGATCATAAATATTCTTGACATTAGGCTTAGAAAGGTGAGATTGCCTCGACAGAGAGCAAGATAAGTAAAACTTGAGAAATTATTATAAACTGATACATAACATCACCAAGTAATCTTAGATGAATTAAAAGCGCCATTATGAACAGCGCTTTTGGTAACATTTCGAATTTCAATTAAACTTCATCATCTTAAAGTTTGAAGAAAAAAAACTAAAAGAAAAATATGGAAAAGCATCCTTATTTTGAAGTCACAGAACACATAAAAAATGCACTAAAAAAAGGCTAGATAGAGTTGTTATTTCCTCTAAGAGAACCAATTTGTCAGGTCATGTTATGCCATGTTATGAAACGTTATGCCAAATAGCGATACCAGCATAGTGGATGAATTGTGCAGATGCCATTGGAGTCATTGCGTGTGTTCTTTAATGGGCAATCGAGTTGAATCATTGGCGCTGCCAACGTACCCTCGTGATGTTTACATTGTCAAGGAGATAATCTGTCTGAGAACTACTTTTAATTGATAAGAATGACGTTTTGGACGATTTTTGGGCTAGAGTCATCTGACATTGGATTCAGTATTATCTCTTTATTGTAGGACACCTTACCTTGTAAATTTTCCGAGTAAATGTATGAGTCACTGAACTAGTTAAAACTGGGTCTTATTGGCCTTTGACTTACTGCCTCGTCCAAGCCCATACACATACCTGGACCTACACATCTCAACTGGAATTGAGATCCACTGCGCGACGAAACGAAACGCGTCGTGGCATCCACACAAAACATTACCCATCAAGTCATCTGCCTTACTAGGGGAAATTTTTGGGTGTTTCTGCCGACCGGTTAGTAAGGTATATCGAAGTGATAAGTTGTACGAAATTACTCATAGTAGCTGACCTCATACAGGCTGTTACTGGGTGCGATCGAGGTGAGGCCATACACTTGTTTCCAAGAGCAAATCTTACAATAATCACTATTAAATCACTTTCTACAAAGAATCTATGCTTTTGGTATCCCATGTTTTCGAAAATGTGTTCCGTCAGGTGTTTAACAAATAATAATATTTTTTTTTATTTAAACCACCCAATATGTATATTATAAACACATTTACAATAGATAATTTTTACATAATGGATGGCCTGTGTTACAATGTGATGATGTTTAAATATGTTGTGATATAAAGCTGAGTTTTTCCGCGCAAAACAGTGTACCAAAAAACGCGGCGCACGCCGGTAAAGTACTAAAGTCGGCATGATTTTTCCGACATCATCAACAATAATCATCATTATATTAACATATTTACACATTTTTACGTGAATTTACACACTTCATGAATCCACTCCATTGGCGAAATGAAACACTATGAAAATCCGTTCGGTAGTTTTCGAGTGTATCGCATTCAGATAGACAAGAAGACGCCGAGGGCGGGGGAACTGTTTTCAATGTAAATAAAATTTAAAACCGAAGCCCATAAATTGATCCTGGATTACATACTGTGATTACGCACAATGTTCTTTAGTACAATATAAATAGGATATTTAACAGTTTGCGGCAAGGAACAAACCATAGCTGGAAGCGTCCATTTAACTCCCCTTTTATTAGGATCAATTGCTCTATGATTGTTGTTCGGCGCACACTGTTTGTATCAATTGAAGAAACGATATCTCGAAGTTTGTTGTTTCCACAAACATAATTGCATCAGATTTGGGGGGTCCAGTTTGATAGGCCTCGATTGTCTAAAGCCCCACTAAAAAGTGACAAAGAATTGGTAAGGTCATGAACCTCGTATATAACATGTCTCAAAGACGTCATCATGACATGTCTGAGACGTATAGGATTTTATTTTATTTTTTAAATTGGCAATTCCACGTGAATTGTGCGACGAACAAATGTAGACCAACCAAATCGCCAAATCGCCCACCAACATCCAAAATGGTGGCATCATGCCGAATAAAATTCACACAACGAGCCCCCAAAAATGTCACAAACTCAACACTCGTTTTAAAAACGTACACATTATTTTGGAATGCCATTTCTTTTCACGTGCAAAGTCAATGACCCAAGATAAACTAAGCAAATATATATATTATTGTTTATCAAACTACATTACGTACGCAAAATTTGCATTTTTCAGCCAGTGACTGTGATAAGGAATTTAAGTTCAGGATTATAAGCGCACTTTTCATCAAAACTAAATAAAAAAGTTTCCAAAACTGATTAACCGTAACAAAGCCGAAACGTAGAAGAACAAAACATGTTCCTGTGACATGTTCATGGAATGGAATACATGAGGTATTCCAGCAGGAGAGCAACACGATGCGGCTTAGGTATTTTCACACTTGACAAGAAGCCAGTAGACCAGTAGGCAGAGGGTACTTGGTGTGGGGGTCAATAGCTTCAAGTACCGTTACATAACGAAACAATATAAGGACATGGATCCAACAGTCTGTCTGATCCTGTTGCGAATGAATCGAAGCAAGAATAAGGAACCGGATTGAGAATCTAGGTTGTCCACCGCATGCTGTTAACAGTGCATGACTCAGACGGCAGACATAAATGGAGATAATAACCAAGCCAGATGCGTACAACAATAAGCCATTAGTGCGATAATAAAGCGTTAGATAAGAAGGCAAGAGCTGATTTCGTGCAATCATCATAGATATCACGTCAATGAAGAAAATATGGCTGAATTGATGGTCTTCCATTAATAATCACAGCGGGCTGTCATTTTGAATTCGTTCTTAATTGGTTGACGCCATTTTGGCGATGTAAACCATCTATCAGCAGATGCGACCTATAAGTTACAATTTTATTAGTTACGTGCACTAGTTGACAACCTGAGCAGACATTTGCAATAGGAGTTAAAGTGACACCTGCATGACTACTTGACCCGAAAATTTCTGACAATTGCATGTTGTAACCATCTCATGTCAATGATGTGAACACTGACAATGATTTTTCTGTTGTGAACACTGACAATGATTTTTTGTATTTGTATAATATTTGCGTGAACCGAAGGTCAGAAGTAGTACCTATTAAATTTAAATGTATTTTAATCACCACGAAATTTACTTTTGATGTTTTGGCATACTAGCATTTTGAATGTTCGCGCCGTACGTAATAGTACTGGTAATAAAATGAGTATTTTATTGCCGGTTCTAACATCTTGTGTTATCCTCAAACATCACCAATGAAGAAAGTATTTTTCAAAGTATCAAAAACTACCCATGCGAAGCCGGGGTGAGTTGCTAGTACTACATAAAAACCTTCCTCTTGAATCACTCTATTTATTACTGCATTAAAATACGTTGCGTAGTTTAAAAGATCTAAGGGTACAAACAGCGGGAGCGAGTATAAAACAACGTTATACTATGTTCATAGTATTTATGAGTAGTACCACTGATATTTTTGACGACTCCGTGGCTTAGTTAGTAACCCTGACTTCGAAGCGAGGGGTCCCGGGTTCGATCCCGGCCGGGGCACACTTAGTATGGTATTTATTATTTTGTTATTCGGGTAGGTACCCATTTATAAAAAAAGTATTCTGATCTGCACATAGATAAAAAAAACAGTTCCACATAACAAGAACACAACTTTTTGTTGATCAATTTGTATGCGCGTTTGTTTTTCACATGCAGTAAGTTAGGTAGGTACTTATGACTTGAAGGCTGATTATGTGTCATACAAACAGATATTTTATCTTCCTTCTCGATAGTGATCGGAAAGGCATCGTTTGGAGATCAATAGAATATATTTGTAAGTAATAGTTTAGACTGCGTCGTTACTGTGTTGAATTTCAGATTTAATTCGAATGAATGGAGTGATTTTAATTGTTTCATTGAAATTATTTTCTCTAATAATGTTGATAGTGAAGCAGAATACCATTTGTGACGTTAATGAGATTGGCGATATCGCAATGTTAATTTGAACGGTTTTTTAAATAGAATTCGGGCGCAGATTATAGTTTGAGGACAAAAACACTACGCTTGAAACTGCCTCGTGTATTTTCCTAATCTCATTTTCTACTAGCACCGTTAGGGCAAATATTTGAATGAGGCCACCTGAATTGCAAACAGACACTGTTAACTGCATACTTAATAGATATATCCTGATGACTCAGGTAAGCATTGAAAAGAACACGTAAAGCATTGGGGATTTTTGAACTGAAATGAGAATCGCAATCGTGAATACAATATAATAACGGAACGTTATTTTGATATCAACTGGGTTAGCATGAAAGAAAAAAAAATTTATTTTTGATAATAATTCTGTTACCAATAGGTTAAAGAGAAAATTATTAGGAGTACAAATAAGATTCCGCCGTTTTATTGTAGATGGCGCGGCACGGAGTTTCGGTTAGCTTTCGCAGATGATAACCGGCTTAAAAAATAGTTTGGACATTCAAGAACAACATAACCTATTAATATCATTGATTTTATATTGGTAAAATATAATTTTTATAAGTTGAAAATGTCAAAATTTGAGCCAAGTAAGCGTCATTTGCGGGAAATATTAGTTTACTTCTTTAATTTAAAGAAATCTGCTTCTGAGGCGCATCGATTGCTCGTAGAAGCATATGGTGAGGTTGCTTTGAGTGAGAGAACGTGTCGAGAGTGGTTTCAAAAGTTTAAAAATGGTGATTTCGACGTAGAAGACAAAGATCGCAGTGGAAGGCCAAAAATTTACGAGGATGCAGAATTGGAGGAATTATTGGAGGAAGATTCATCTCAAACACAAAAAGAACTTGCTCTAACATTAGAAGTCACTCAGCAAGCAGTCTCACATCGTTTAAAATCATTAGGAATGATTCATAAACAAGGAAATTGGGTTCCGTACGAATTAAAGCCGAGAGATATTGAACGCCGATTATGCTTAAGTGAAATGCTGCTAGCTAGACATAAAAAAAGGGTTTATTACATCGTATCATAACTGGTGATGAGAAGTGGATACATTATGACAATCCAAAAAGAAGAAAATCATGGGGATTACCTGGCCACGCGTCAACATCAACAGCAAAACCGAATATTCACGGAAAAAAACTTATGCTGTGTATTTGGTGGGATCAGCTAGGTGTAGTGTATTATGAGTTGCTTAATCCGAGCGAAACAATTACTGGAGTCCTCTATCGAACACAATTGATGAGATTGAGCCGAGCTCTGAAGGAAAAACGCCCTCAATACTATTCTAGACACGAAAAAATTATTCTTCTGCATGACAATGCTCGTCCACATGTTGCGGCTCCCGTGAAAAAGTACTTGGAAACACTTGATTGGGAAGTGTTACCCCACCCGCCGTATTCACCAGACATTGCACCGTCCGATTATCACCTGTTCCGGTCCGTAGCACATGCTCTGACGGCGCAGCGGTTCACATCTTATGAGGATACCAAAAATTGGGTTGATTCGTGGATAACCTCAAAAGACAAGGAGTTCTTCAGACGTGGGATTCGAATGCTGCCTGAGAGATGGGAAAAAGTGGTTGCAAGTGATGGGCAATATTTTGAATAAATTTATATTACCGTTCTTCTACAATAAATATTTAATTTGTGTTAAAAAACGGCGGAAACTTATTTGTACTCCTAATAAAAGATTTGGTACTTAATTCGTCACCAAAAAATTATTTTTAATATAAACATTACATATACGTTTTGTCCTGGCTGTCGGATTATTAAGAAATGTATTACTGGAGAATAGTTTTAGAAGAGTTATTTATGGCAGTACAATGGCGGCGATGAGTTCACTACTTATTACATCCACGTTTCCATGACAGTGCAATCCACAAAGTGAAAAGAGACTTATTGAGTCTGCCTGACCTTTCGGTGAATTGGGAGTGAATCTATGTATTACAATTAAATTACGAATTTATCAGTAGATGCTGTATAAATATATATAAATATGGTGACATGATTGTTCTCATTTTCTCCTATAAATGTGGGAAAATTAAGATAACCATGAAATTTTGTGTTAAAGACAACGCAACGACCTTCAAAGTTACGCTTACGCATCAAATTGATGGACACAAAGCGGATTTGTTATACATTCTATGCGGCTCTACGAATGTATTGTGTACATTTTTTTGTCCATGTAATTATCATCTATTACACTGTGCCGCCGAAGATAATTTCTTAATTAAAAACGTCTACATTTCATCGCTCCAGATGCAGATTTTATTTCGAGAAATACTACTCTGTCAGATAAATAAGATTCTCTCTTCTTAAATTAGGGATGATGATATATACCACGTGGGTTATACCACGTGATATATATCATGGTTTGCTTCTTATCGAGTTTTATGCGAAATAATCTTACATCTTACATTATTATATTATAAGGGGAAAGTTTGTAGGTATGTGTGTGTGTGCATGTTTGTACCACTTTCACGCTCAAACGGCTCAACGGTTTTCGATAAAATTTGAAATGAACGAGCCCTTTAAATATTTATTTTATTCTGTTTTTTAGTATTTATTGTTATAGCGGCAATAGAAAGACATCATCTGTGAAAATATCAACACTAACTATCACGGTTCATGAGATACAGCCTGGTGACAGGCGGACAGACAGAAGGTTCTCACTTACGGACGCGACCAACTGAACCTCCAAAAATATATACACATACCAATGAAGAATCATCATTTGATGGCTCGCTTGTTAAATTACTGTAATCTATCTTTTTTTTCAGCCCACTTCCAAAGGTTATCAATCCGGTTATACTTATGTTTGGTTTTTATTATGTTTTTTTAAGAACTCCGTCACTTATCAACCGATTCATTAATTCTTTTATTTAAAACTATGATAATTGATGTAATAAGATTGATCCCATAGAAATTTTACCAAAACCAGTTCAATGGTTTGGTTGTTAAATCAAAATAACTGGAAAAATTATGTCTTGTAACTTTTTTCTCCACCCGCTATACCGATTTGGATGGTTTCTTTTAATAATAGCAGGGTGAAGGCCTAAGTGCAAGAAATAAGGAACAAAAGTATTGAAAAGTGTGTTTTTTCGATTTTTTTTATCAGTTATTTTACGATGGGAATAATGTGCTTCGCGTCCAATTTCGAGGAGCACAGGGGGGACCACTACAAGCGTCGGCCCACCGACTAAAAACAAATCGACACTCCTTCCCGTACCCCAGTGCCAATGCATCGTCAAGCCCCTCGTCTTCAGACCAGTATATCGACGCTAATATACTCACTATATTAGCACTGGACAGAGTCAGGGACTCCCTTTGTAATTCTACCAACTAAGCGCAACCTACTCACTCTCAACGTTTAGAACATAGAGCACCAATAACCCACGGCGCCAGGTATCGTGAACATGAATACAGAATGCTTAAAATAAACGTGATGATGGCACTGACAGCTTAGAAACAGGAAAATAATTCACCGCAACGAGTTCTAGTAACAATAGTTGGTGGGCAGTAGCTAAATTAGCAATGGAATTAATCAGCCGATCGGCCGCCCTGTGCCAATGCCAATAAATGTTTACGTTTACGAATGGCCGGACCGCTCAAATAAATGAAGTTGCGACACTTCCTAATAACCGATACACAAGTTTGAATATTACAAATAAAACTATAGTAAATTTACAAATTAAAACCACCATCTTTGTTGCGATGTATTATGAATTTAATCTTATAGTCATAAAACGCGAATATGTGTTTGTTTGTTACGCGTTATCATATCAACCGATCATCATGAAATTTTGCATACACGTTGTCAGGGGTTTATACTTAAAAATCAATCATACTAAAATCATAATCATAATAAAAATAATAATATAATAAAATTAATAACATAATCATAATAAAAATAATCATATAAAATCAAATCAATTATACTTAAAAACTCTACATTTACGTCAGTGAAGCCGCGGGCAAAAGCAATTATATTAATGTTAAAATGTCTACATTTACGTCAGTGAAGTCGCGGGCAAAAGCTATTACTGTTAAAATGTATTGGTAAATGGAATCTACAATTACAGACGCGTTGTTCCTGTCGCTGAATTCGCAAGAATGAATGATTCGCACAGAGACAATAGTTCAATTGAAAAAGGATTTTAATGCTTCATATTCATTGGACAATATGAATGAAGTTACGGATTTTAAATTGCCGGCTAGAGCCACATTCCCTATGATCCCACTTTTCACTTCGTTCAACTCGGATACCGTGCCAACATGGCATCCGAGGGTTTGTCGCTGTTCTTAGAAAGTATAAAATGAGCTCCGCTATGAGCTAGTTCTAGCTATTATCCTGTTTGTTGCGATAGCGTTTGTATTGTTTAAGTGACGGTGATCATTGACTGGCCTCATAGCTTATTTGGTAGTAGCCTTCTGCGCTGCAGGTCGCGGATTCGATACCCGCTCAGGACAAAAATGTATGTGACGAACATGTCTTGGTGTTAATATGTATTATGTATGCATTTACAAAATCAAAGACTTATATATTTAAGTATTCTCTCAGTAATCTGGTACACATAGTTCAAACTAAGCATAGTTTGGAACTTTGTAGATAGCACGGCGTGAAATGATGAACATTTCACGCCGTAGCTAGGTGTAAGTAGTGAACAGACTTTTTTACTTACTCTATTTTGGTTTACAGTACATAAGACCTAACATTACATATATCAATTCCTGTCTACAAACTCAAACGTTCTATTGATCATCCATCAAACTTCGTGAGATAAAATCTCCCTTGAAATAAAAGTCTGAAGTGAACTTTGATCGCCGCGTTACGTATATGCTTGTTTCTGACGATTATAAAAACAAAACGTTGTTTATTATGAATGTCTCTGAGCAACGAATAAATTCTTCAACCTCTTGGGAATATTGACGGTGTAGATAAAAACATACATTACTTAGTTCATTATATAGTTTAGCCTGTACAACAAATACAAATAATGTTATCATAAATCTCGAGCAATTGGCACCTGCGAATAGTCAGTTTACCTACATGTTTTTTTTTTATTGAAGCATGAAAGCAGGATTTTATGAAGTTATTTTTAGACAACAGGCATGTATATTGTCCACTTTGCATGATATTTGCCGTTTACATCTAGGTAAGTAGGTATATATTAATAATCTTTCATTCATGTTTTTACGTTGGCGTAATCTAGACTAAAATATAATTTGGTAGTTATTTTAAGACAACGGGCATCTCTTTGTCCTAAAATAACTTTACAAAAAATTGACAGTAGACGTCAACCTTTTTATTATTTATTACACCAAATGAATTTAAAATTGTAGTGATGACATACTTTGATTATTTCGACAAAAAATCTTACTTCAGTTTTGATGTGTGATTCATTCCAAAATGACGAAGAAATTTGTGTTCCACCTGCCCTTTATATTGTCTATTTATAAGTACATTACTGCGATACATTGATGCTGACTTTCATATTATAGATACGTCATCTCACACGCGAGACTTTGAGAACATCTTTTACCAACCTCTTCATATATAATAACCAGACAGGGCTTGACAGTCTGTTATGCATCGAGAGCCAATAAGAAGTTAATAAGTCGACGCGGAAACGACGTAACCGTATCAATTGGCAAAGGTAACTATAAAGACCTGTAAGTGCACCGAATGATGACCACCGAACCAAGGTATAATAACCCTTACGCCGTTAAGATTAAGGGTGAGGCTATAAGTCATGTGCACGAGTATCGTTCTAAAATAAATCCTATAGTGTTCTGCCATTGATATTGTGATGAGTCATCAGTGTCTGCCGCGGCCGGTCACGTGAGATGCAGCTGGTCTGATTTCTGTGGGATTCAACACAGATAAAACTGTTTTTGAACGTTTAAAGATGTGTCGTAGGTACATTACTTCAAAGTTCGAGATAGGGAAAAAACAGTTTGTCGTGTGATTTGCGTAGAGATTCTAGTCTTTTTTTGTAACTAAGTCACAGGAGCTGGAGGGCCACCTGATGTGAAGTGGTTACCTCCCTCCGTTCATAACACCAGCAATTCGACTCACCGACCGAAATATGAGAAGACCCAAGTCGCACCACGTTGCGCCCGTCACTCTACACGAGGATGTTACGTCTCATGCGCATGTGATTTCACCGGCATTGGCCAATTGGTAATTCATGATAGATGTTTTTTAACAAATTTAAATTTCATAACTGTATGTATCGGTTGGCAAATTCCTTTATGGCAAAATATCTCCAAAAAGAGTGACCCAAATACAAACATATTTTGTATTAAAGCTGTTATTATCAATCATTGTTTTTAGGCATGTTTGGTGGGAATGTCTATTAATTGTCATTGTCTTAAACATTATTACTCATAAAATAAAATTTTAATTTTGGCACTACTACTGCTACTGTATGGTAACAATGGGACTTGTGATGCAAAGAATTTTTTTTTCTAGTGGTCATTCCATAAATATGGATAAATAACAATGACACAGAAAACAAAATGCAAAGATTTTTCTCAATTCTTATAAATATGGAACACAAACAAGACTACAATGATTTGTTATGCAAACAGTACCATTTGCTTGGAAAATTATCATCTGATAAGCTGGAACATGGTAACCAGATATTGTTTATTTGAATTTGAACACTATAAGTATACACTTAGTGTTCAAAATTGGCAGAAATAAGGACTTTTTCTCTGCTACTATTTTGGTACATGACATTAGGTCTCCTACATACAACCTAACAAGTTAAAAAGAGGAAATTTCTGGAATCAAGTCTCATTTTTAATTAGTACAGAAATATACACTTTACTTCATTTACTATGTACATATGACTTAGGTTTTACTACATATACTACAAAGTTTGCGAAGAACACTGCTCAAACTTTGTATGGTAGGTAGTAAAACTTATCATGAAACTACATGGCATTGCTCCTATCTCTCTCGAGATTTTTATGTGTCAATGTGCCTGTCAAATCACACACACACCTACCTACCAAACCAGATTACAACAATGCAAGTACACTACAGATTCCTAACAACTCATTCCTGGACAAACTCTGCATAAATAGATATTTAATAATAATATTTATTCTCTCTTCACAAAGGTTGTATCAAAGGTTAAGTGTTATCAACTTAACTTGCATAGTTTTTAAACCTTGTTTTTTGTCCTATACCTATAGATTTTCTATATGCTTAAAAGTTTGTCTCATAAACATCTTAGCACATTTAAGCCCATATTATTAGAATACTCTTCAGGTAAAGTAATCACTGTTTTTGTTTTGATTTTTAGTGTATGACTAAGCGCTAATCAGTTTCCATTAAACAAAGTTTTATTGTTCTAAGGCTCGTAGCTCATTATTGTTTTACATAGTTCCAGTCTTGAATACAAGCCAAGAGATAATTTACTTTTGAGTATACATGGATTTCCCATGATAATTGATTTAAGTATCATGTAAGTATGATTTATGTTTTCCAGGTATTCCTATAAGTAAGTAGTGGAAGGTGTCACAGAACAGCCTTTCTTAGTGAGTGAGTTCCTAATCACAGTCTTGGATTAGGAACTCACTCACTAAGAAAGGCTGTTGTAACACACCAACGATATAAGATCTAAGATCCAACTATTAGTGTTAAGATTCTGTAACATTGTAATGAAATTTTAAATTTGACATAACCAAGTGTTCGCTATATGATCCTACGGTGAAAATAAATGAGTATGAGTATGAGTACACCAGGTGCTAAATAAGACATTGTTTCATGCACCAATGATTTAATAATGTCAATATTTTTTTTTTACATAGTAGAACACCTATGATAGCTTTATTTACATATTGTAGGTTAATATTGTCAAATAACATTTGTGAGTTCATTTCCACCTTGTAGCCTAAAATCAAGGTGATAGGATATTTTAAGGCTAGGTATGCCATTCTTGCAATCCCATAATAGACTCAATTAATATATTATTCTATATGACTTTTGTGTCATTTAGTTTGGCATTATTAAACTATCAATTGGAAATAAATAAAAAACCATTATCTCCTGTCTACATAAGGCAGGTAATAATGGTCAGACAGACAGTATTCAGTACAATTAATTAGTTCAAAAATTATTTGAATTAATTGAATAATAGAAAAAGATGTGAGGCTGCTCAGTATGGAACAAAACACATTTTAATCACCACCATAAGCTCAGTCTTATCAATAACTACTGATAATTATAATTACAACAACAATACACAATCAATTGGATTTGTCAACTGAAGCTAGAAATAAAATCAAGTTGTAACACTGTAAGTATAGTAACAGTGGAAAATACTGAATAATCTGCCAACTACCAATAAAATAAGTTGGAAATTATCAACAGTAATTTAAAGGACATCAACAGGTGTCATGAAATAGTACTCAGGGTCATGGGAACTAGGTACTTACTATGTTCATTGGCGGCATCGCCTGTGAAGGACCCGCTTCTCACAACTGGTCCCCAATGCCTCCTTCCACCATCTTTAGGTTCTGTCCTTTCAACATCCTCGGCTTTGCATATGTGAAGCCCAAGTACGCACCAATAAAAAAATATAACGATACGCATCGTGATCTCTCAATGACACTAATGCACTGACCGCAGGTTGAAATACGTAACCAGTGCCCGAATATTACACACTATACACATCATAACACAATAAGAAGCTTTACAGTCTACAGTGGTTAAGGCCACATCACAAGTTCACTGAAAAAACATTAAAACTACGATTTTTTTATCACAGAAAGATGCAGCCAGCGAGGTGAAAAATTTTGACGTGTTTGACTTAAATTACTTACTTGACGTTGGCGTTTAGTTTTATAATCTGACAGCAGCTAGATTCGCCAACATGAAGATATCAACTTTGTCTATGAACCAGTGATGTGCTCCACGATTCATACTCTCGATTCTAAATCTCCATTTCGATGTGGCTGACTGACGTTCATTGACAAGGATAAGACTATACAAACAAGTAAGAAAGAGAGAGAACAATAGTTAATCCCCGAATTCAGAATTCGATTTTGATGGAATTCAATTTAAATCGAGTTTTATCTGTTCCTGACTAAATATCCCGACAGATGATGGAGAGATGAAGAAATCCGATCAGATCCTTATACTATCTAATAAGACTAGTCACGGTCTATGTGTAAAAGTCTTAAAAGATTTCTATATTAAATAAAAATAACTCAATTAAATCGAACGATTCTAATCCTAATATCTATGATCGCAGCTCTAATTATCCTATTATCAAAATATGTCAAATGACCTTGCCAGTTTGTAAACAATACCTACGAGAACCATTTTTTGATCAATATTTATCTCGTTTCCTACTATTGCCTGGTTCAGAAAAGTTGCTTGTGTTGAATTTGCTGAGCACGGACATTTATTATCAAAATGAATATTGACTTCGAGACCATGGCTGTTCTAGAAGAAGAATCCCCTAATGTAAGTTTTCAGTAACTTCCTTTGTTCCTTAATATTTTCTGCACGATTCCATATGTATTTATAGATACGACAGATCATCTTTATCAGTGAAAGTTCCTTTCGCAGAGAATGTAGTGTTCTCTTTTATATACCTACTAGTTGTTTACTTCCTGAATGTTCATCAAAACATGGTGTCTTTCGACATTTTATCAACACACATGATTGCACAACAACAATCTGGATTTACGTCATCATAAGTTTTTTTCTTATATGTTTCTATTTAGGAGAAATCTATTAAAATCTACATTAATAAATACTTATTACCTTAATTTTATTTACTAATAGATACTTTTATAATATAATTTAGGTTCCTAATTTAAGGCTTAGAAAGATATCAAAATTTGCAATTAACTAATTGTATGAAAAATTGCCATTTTCTCAGTACTACATACTTTTATATACTGTACAAAGTTAAAATCCCGAATGGTGAGGAGTGATTAAAGAAATTCAATCAATACATTGTGTGCCAATTTTGTTTGGCAAGGATTATGTATGTAGGCCTTATACTAGCACCATCTTGTGGAGCAAGCTGGAGCTAACTTGATTGTTCGGTGTTTTGCATTTAATACAGATGGTGCTTTTGTAATCATTTGTTGAATGTATTGAGATATTAATTATTTTTTGCAATTAGATATATCCTTAATTGATATAGATCTACTTATTTTAAATGTTCCCTTGACTCGGACTTTGGATTTGAAGGTTCTATTTGTTGGTTCAAATCCAGGGGTACACCAAAAAATATACATATATACCTAGACATGCAGTTTATTACAAAATCAATCACAGCAGGGATGATTCTGAACTGTTAATATTTTTAATTTATGACTTGCTACTTAGCCGTGCCATGCAATGTTACCCGCTGTATAAGTCAACTTGATATGATGGAAAAAAACTGATAGAAGCAGAGTCATATGCAAGGCACAAAAAAAAATTACTTCACTTTTTGGGATAAAATGTAGCTTATGTGTTAATTTAATAACAAATTTCATCCAAATCCATTCAGCGTATTTTCAGCGTTTTGTATTTGAGTAACAAACATCCATCCATACTTACAAACTTTCATGTTTATAATATTAGTAGGATTGATAATATACAATTTGAGTCTGTCAGATATATAAGATGAATGAAGAATGGGTTAAATTTCTTATAGCTGATAATACTTAGTGGCATTAGTATATGTGATTGAAATTTTAGATGAAACATTTTGCTAGCTTTGCTTGCAGTTTGCACACATCAATGTACATTTTTAAATCATAATACAATATATTTCTGGATAAATATTAACTCATGTCCTTTTATGACCAACAAAGTAGTAAATTGAGTTATAGTTGAACTGAGTTTGAGTTATAGGTGTGAAAGCACAACAATCAAATTCACATTCACATATATATATGAGTTAGGATTAGGAAGTTGGGATGTGTCTTTCTAGTTAGTCTAGTTAGGAAATAAATAATTGAAAAGCTTTTTCTTGATTGATGAAAATGTTGGTTACTTTTCTGTATTTCATCTATCAGTAGAGTTGTGGTGCAATTTAGACATTTTATGTTATGTTCTGCTGCTTGTGCGAAGCTGGTTTTTTTTTTATAAAACAAAGAAACAAGATGAGCTGATGTTAAGTGGCTTACTCCACCCATAACAACAATAATACGATTTAGGTCCTCCCTTGTATCTTTCCATTGGTGAAAGAATTTTTGAAACATGAGTTGAGTTGAGACATGAAAGTGTAACAACCAAATAAACTCACTTTCGCATTAATACTATTATTTATTATTTTTATGAATCTTTATTAGATTCCGTGAGTTTTCGCTACGTTCCATGCGTCAGCGCCAGAGTTGTGATTATTGTGTTCCGGTGGAAAGGTGTGGGTGCCGGTGAAATCGCATGCGTATGAGACGTATCATCCCCGTCTCGGGTGATGGACGCAGCAGGATGAATGCGGCTTAGTGCGAGAGCCAAATCTTATACTGAGTCGCATTACTGTTGTCATGGGCGGGGGTCGCCGCTTACCACCAGGTGGGCCCTCAGTTCGTTCCGTAACATTTTCACAAAAAAAATCTATCATTGATTGACTTTTTTATGAATGGATAAGAATATCTCGCACATTTAGGTATCTACTCGGATCGTTCTTGTATAATTGGTGAGAGGCACACCCTAACATTATTTGGTACTTGCCACTGATCTTTATTATATTACGGCGGGCTCTCACAGCTTTAGAATCTGCGTTTTCGTACACGTGTACGCAAAGTACTTACAAGGAAAAATATAATCTGCGTTTTCATACACGTGTACGTGAAGTACAGAAAGGGAGAAATATATTCATAAATAGGGGACGAAGATTCGACGATGATCAGCGTTGCCACGGCTACCCTTCCGCCGTCTGCCCTTGAGGCTTGAAGGTCACTGTCCAACGAGGGTCTCGCGCCCCTCGATAGGGGATCACATTGTTACGTTCCAAAATGATTAGTACTTTTTTTATGAATTAATAATACAGTTGCTCAGAAAAGCACAGATTCTGCATGCCTATTTGATTCAACGGATTGGATTATTCATAACCGTAATACCTACATAAAAAAATGACTTTGGTACGTTATGATTAGATTCTTGTATAAAAATAAATTATATCTATATAATAGAGATAAAACAAATGCTTAAAAAACTCTGCAGGATATCATGTTGTCCATGAAGATCTTTGATTTTCGTTATTTGTACGTACATCATCCACCTTCATCCAAACTGAGATAATTTTTGTTTCACCACGGGATTTCAATCCGGATTGGTAGATGTCGCATTACTTCGAATGTCGGTTGTAGAAAATAACGGTTTACTCACATTTCCTTTACCTTTTTTAGGTATTTGCTCACATATTTTGTTCAATCAAAATACCTTTTGGTGAATTTGTGGTTTTAAACCAGCTTTCGGATTTAAAGCCGGCGTCTATATGATGTCCATGACTACATGATATAGACGAAGAAGTCAAATAAAAGTGAAGTCAGAACTACCTTCAAATATAAATATAATTTCGTTGATGGTGCCCTTAAATGTCCTGTTTGCGCTCGCACATTTACTGCAAAGATTGGGTACTTAAGGCCTAAGCACCCAAGCCCTGATATTTGAAATTAACGAGCCTTACAAAGTCGCCGTAGTCGAAATCGGCTAGGATAATTATTTATTTTATTTATAGACGAAGAAGAATCAAAAATTTTAAACCGATTATTTACCGTTAATTTTTGCCGCAAGCTCTTTTGACATAAGTGGTTACCGCTGCCTATTAACAACAAAAATACGATTCATACTTTTATTCAGGCCACACGTCACGATTACACCGGATGAAGTAATAATATTCAATGTGTATCAGACAGAGGGTGCTCCCCTAAGTACGATTCTCTGTACACGCCGTAAGTAGAGACCAGTAATTTAAAAAAATATCGTTATTTTCAATAATGATCGATGAAAGTCTATAACGAACACAAAGGTAGAAACAGTTGTTGTGTTTTAATATTGGGATGGGTGGTCGTGCAAAAAGTTTTACCCAGCATGATATTAACGAAAATATGATTTTTTTTTAAATTTAAGAATACAATTATTGTTTGGGGCTTGTACGGTAAGAAAATTTATAAAATTCTTCTTGTCATGCTGGGGTCAGTCCACGTTGTTATCAAAAAAGTAAATTCACGCGATCACGTTTTGAAATAATACGAATACTTACAAATTGGAAACAAAAACTGAAAGTGAAAACAATTCATACTTGGCATATTGGCAAACATCCGCAAAAAGACCAAAACGGCCAGAACAAAAATTTTCTTTTTTGAACGGTACGGAAAACATAAGGAATAAAAAAATGTACACGAAATATAGACAGTAATATAATGCCTTATAAATATCATATTATAATATTAATGTATTGTATATTGTTTTTATATACCCTATAGAAAATCATTACTTATCCCAAAATTAAGGACGGAAATTAAACTCCGCCAATCTCTTAAATTTAATCTGACAATTTATTAAAAAAATTATAGAATCGCAATATTCGTTAATTGATTATGCTGGATATTTTCTCTGATCTACTATAAAATGTACTGATCGCTTAGACTAAGACTTGACATTTCATGGAAAAACCCATATTACTATTATATAATATAATAAATCAATTGAGTCTATAAAATTCTGGAACCTTCGATGCGACAGTTGAGCTAGACTTGCCGCGGTCATTGGCCGTCGGTGTATTGATCGGGTGCAAGATGCGTTTTTTGGCCTACCTATTTGTACATGATTTATGGCGCGCGCATGTCTGGTTGCAACCTAGTGTTCCGGGCGGGACCTACTCGTCCATTTCCTTCTAGGCTGCATATCAGGTGAGTCATATTTTATCGTCTATTAATTCTGGTGTCTAATTGATCACTGCCATTTTGTGTGATATTTTTGAATGTGGACCTCCAAGTGATTGTCTATTTTTCAATTATGCGATAATTTAAAAAAAAAAACGGTTTTCTGCTCCTGACGCGTGATTTTCTTTACATGGTTTTGCGAATTTTTCTTATTGGTGGAATTTCTTACCGAACAGTTTTTCAAATTTTCATATCTTTCTTCTTATTTTACGATCTATATTTTTTGTGATCTAGCAACCTCAAATTTAGTGTTTTACGAAATGTATTTGCGTCGTCCGCCATTCAAAGGTCTTGCGGTTAAATTATTATTGTTTCTTGTGCAAAATCCTCCCATTTTTGATTTTGTGATTATGAGCTATGGCATTTTGCCTGTGGGACAAAGAATAAGAATTGGGCGGAAGTATCGAGATTTTGGGTGAGGTTCTCATCCGGGCGTTGGCAAGCACTGGCAGGATGCGCGCGTCTGTGCGTGGAGTGAAAGAGATGCAGATGTGATCGGATACTTACTAGAAAAAGTATAGACTACACAATCATATATCTGGTAGAAAATATGGCGGCCCGCCATATTTCGCGTATCGTGTGGCGGCAACTAGGAAGCTTGAATAAGATTCAAAAGGTACCAGTCATACTAGTCAATAGTCGGTGAACTAAATTATCGTCGCGAAGACATGTGAATGTGAGGCATGCAAGCAGAAGTAGTTCCTTCTCTGCTAGTAGCCTGCCTAGTAGCCGAGACAAAGGGTTCGAGAGCTGCCAAGCCTAGCGAGTTTTAGTAAATTCGCGTTGAAGCGAGCTGAGCTAAATCTTACAAGCTTTGTTCAAGTTAAATTTCATTACAACAGTTGGGCATGGAATGAATTGAGTTTGTTTTGTTAATTACGTAAATTAAAAACGTCCTTTCTTAAAATGAGTATATCTTCGATTGGTTTTATTTTGTTCGCAATTGAAATAGTAGAAAGATACAAATAATCTTTAGTTTATGTTATATGCAAAAATTTAAAAAAAAACACAGTGTAAGATGTTAGGATCGACCGTATATCAGAGCAAAGATGACCTAGATATTTCTAGGAACCAAGAATCTAGGTTGAAGAGGGAGGGGATTCCATGATCAGAATACAAGAGAGCATGCGCGTTGAGCTATCCTGAATCCAACACCAAGTGTAAGGAGTGTATCCTGTTGTAAAATCGTATAATATATCAAGTCCAATCGCCTTCAATTCAAGCAAGTGCATTTTAAATTTTTCGGGCTATACCATACAATAAGCAGCCAATAGACCCATAAGCCTTTCTATGATTATGCCCCACCCATAAGCATAGAAAGGCAAATGATATTAATATGGCTTGTCATAACTTAGAGTTACCACCAAACTATTTGTGTGATTTGCTCGATAACGAAGATACAAAATGGTTGACGTGCGTTTGTTGTCTGTCCTTGTGTGTTCTTATCTTCAAATTCGGTTGGTCATTTTTTCTTTTCCTGATAAAAAAGAAGATGTAAGTATACACATTATATGACATCTTCACGTGTTTAAAAGTATTTTACATTCTCTATTCAGTTCTTCTAATCTAAAGTAGTATCTTTAAAGATTGTATGTAATTTTCAAAATCTATTCATCTGTTCCAAATTGTGATTATTTTACTGAAACTATCAAGGTTTAAACTCGTAGCCATATTGAATATTTCAGCATATTTCTTATAATAGCAGTAGCCTTTCCAAAACTTCGACTTTTTTGTGATGAATGAAAAATTTTGCATTGAAATCAAATCACTCTTTTACCAGGCGTCCACTGAACCCTCAATACCGCGTATTTTATTATTATCAATCAAAAGGGGATTTAATTTGGAGCTCATTCGTTTCTTCATAGTTATCTTCATAGTTAGTTTGGGCCTCGCAGTCACTTATCAACTAGAATCTGTATAATCTTTAGTTGTAACATAATTTGGCTCCTGTAATAACTTTTTGGAAATAAAAATTTATTATTATTGTTATTTATTATATGACATACAAGCAGCTTCAAAGTAATCTATATCGAATATTTAGTTCTATAATTCTGATTTGAATTTACAGATAATAGCTACCATAATAGTTTCAGAATTTACAGATAGTAAATCTGCAATTAAACAATCTTGTTTTACATTCACGTAGAAAACATTTAATTTACTTAAAAAATGTATGTAAAAGCTTACAAATTTAAAAAAAAAAACGCAACTTTACCGTTTTTCTTCATTCGGCCATGTTTTTTATGTCCCAGTAATTTCAAGATGGCAGCGGTGGCGTGAGCCGTTATTCCTGCCACCGCCACCGCCCCGGTTATGGCGATGGTGCTAGCATCGCTTTTCTTTCGAGTCTTTCGAGTCTGGTCTGCGTTTATGTTGGGTAGGGAGATTGCGTCAGGATCATGTGACCTGCGCAAATCGAGTTTTCAATACATCTTTGAAAATTGGCGCAGTGAGAAGGGTGCGAGGGGATGCAGATACTGTAATACGCATGCGTCAACTCGCCCGGGGTTCTAAAATTAAACGTAGGTTATTGCTTCAATAGCTTCGATTGCAGCAAATATTTCTGGTAATACCTACATACACCTACTTTGTTTTACAAACTCACTTGTCTGAACCGACATAAATGAATCAAATATTTTAAAGTAATATATTTGAAAAACTATCCGTCTTGCGTTCTTAACTTGCACCTAACCGAAAATTATGTGACTTGACTCGTCGTGAGATCGCTCAAGTCAAGTCACATAATTTTCGCCCTGAGTATAGACTCAAGGCTTTTTAGAAACGTTATGTCTTAACATAGCAATAGGTATAAGAGTATTTTCATCTGCCCAGCAATAAGATAAAAATCTTTGAAAAACATGTTGCCAAAAATTACTAAAATAATATTAATTATTTGCTGGCCATGGTGAATTGGCGAGACTTATAACATCTGCCGAAAAACTTGTTTCGATTTATGTTGCTATGGTGAGCGTTGCTATAGCAAACCCCTCGCCAGGTACAATATAATAGCTAATTCGAGACTCGGACAGGAATAGGATGCTTGCGTGAACGAATACAATTAAGAAGGTCTGAATAAAATCTGTAGGGGGCTGGGATGATGTGGGCCGGTAGATAGATAATTGTGTTGTTAGGGTGTACCGAAATAAATAATTAAGTTAGACTTGGCATATTGAATGTGGATTGTAGGTTATAGCTAGGGCAACGTTTCCCAAAGTATGGGTCGTGGCCCACCAGTGGGTCGCGAATTAGTATTGGGTGGGCCTTCAGTTCTCCGTAATTTATCAACCGATTTAGAAAATTATTTTTATCAAAACATATTCAATAGTTTGGTTGTTAAATCAAAATAACTGGAAATAATATGTTATGCAAGGAAACGAAATTCCATATTTTTCTTTCCTCTGCCTTTTTTCTTCGCTCGTAGTATACAGATTTGGATGTATCTATTTAAAAAACAAAGTCGGATTTTTTTTCAAATTTTAAATCTGTCACTTCTTCGTAAAAATCAAGAGTTGAGTCTCGAATTTGGAAGTTTTTGTTAGGTGGGTCATGGTCCTGTCAACTTTGGGAACCACTGAGCTAGGGTATTGTACAGTTCGTCGGTAGTTTAATGCATTTACGTCAACTGTATGTAAACCGCATCAAAAGTAATTTTGCAGTGCATAGACACTTTACTACAGAGTTAAATTATACCCTTGAATATTATAGGTATAGGTACATACCTATAATATTATGCTATATTGACTGTAGGTTAGTTGGTAGTAACTGTACTCACGATGTAGGCCGTGAGTTCGAGTCCCACTAAGGACAATCATTTGTGTCACGAACATAGATGTTTGTTCTGTGTCTGGGTGTTAATTGTATTATAGGTATGTATTTTTTTATTCATGTTACCGAGATATTTACAATGATATGTGAGTGTGAATATCTCGGTAACTCGAATAATATGTTCGAATAAATACAGTTGTTTTAAAATTGAAGTATGTATTTACACAATAAAGTACTATATAAGTATTCAATAACAACAATAAGTATATATAACTGATAGTTATCTAGTTTCCATGGTGCAATCTATGCTTAGTGTGGGGTTAGATGGCGCTGTGTGAAATGTCCATGAATATTTATTTATGATACTTTATGTATTTTATCCCAAAAAGCCCCGTTGACAACGTCGCGAATAATTATTGATTTAACCATTTTCTTCTACTTATATGGTATATAACCATTTAACCATTGTTTTGCAGGACTTATCACGATATTCTCATGAATCTATATCGGTCCTTCCGTTTGTTCATGACCTAGGCTATCTACGCAGTTAGTTTCTTATCTACTACGTAGTTCTGATTGCATTCGAAAAAAATGCATAGGAATAGTTCATGAGATAATGTAGCAAAGAATAATAATAGCTATATTATTAGTTAGAGCTATGTAGGTCTAATCTATTCAGTTTAAGATCCAAGTCTTATTCTATGGTGGATTGCTGTTGTCATGAGCGGGGGTAACCACTTTCCACCAAGTGGGCCTGGGCCCCATCACTTCATAACATTAAAAAAAACTATTTATTTAATTTTTATCACAATAATGATGGTTATTCTTCTGTTCAGTACCATTTTTGAATAAACATAAAGATTTCCCACAATCACCGCTGTTTAAAACTACCATTAATAAGAAGTGAATGTTTATCGTATATTCTTCACGACCATAATATATAGATGCCTTCCGGTCTGTCCACGTAATGATAAATCGCTGAAAGCAATCAGTAACACACGAGAAACTCGAGTGTGACTTGGATCGTAGTTAAATCATACGTGTTTACATTGCGTTCACAGTAGTTGCAGAGTGCAGCCAACGATAAGGTCACTTTGGTATAGGTGGGGCGCACAATAGGCCGTTGCGACAGCACGCGACAGTCTGTCTGTACGGGCGTTTTAAAAAGTTTTTTTTTCGAAAGAGCCCGGTCGTTCGCTCTGCGCAGCACCGGAGCGCCAGTGTTCGTCGGAACAGCCGGCTACGCAGACATGGGACGACTGATTAGACTAAATTAATACGTTAATATATACTAATATTGTGAGAAAAGTTCAGTTTCCCAGTGACCGGTGTCGTGTACAGCTTCAAATTGAAGGTGATTTAATTTAGGTTAAACTGACAAGTGCGGCGCACCAACGAGCATCATTCGAAGGGAACGTACGACGCAGTTTTCGTATCAGCCGGTCTTTTGTTGCTAAGCGGGCAACAAACTTACTGCGCATATTTTCATTGTTTTGCGCAATTTATTCACAACAATGTCGTTGATATATTGCTGTTTTCGATTTAGCAATTATGCCTCTATTCTCCTAGGTCATGATGCAGTGCAGATGCAATTGCCATTTTGCAATACTTTCCTGCGTTGACTACTTTACGCTGAAGGTTAAAAATACTACGCAATAGGATAGTGTACTGTTAGATAATATAGAATTTTACATTTCAGTGTTTGTTTGACGTTTGATTGATGAGATTGATGATTGTTGAGACGGCTCCTTAACTTAGTTGGTAGTAGCCCGGGGTCCCGGGTTCGATTCCCGGCCGGGGCACACTTTGTGTGGTAAGCATGAAGTTTCTTCTCGGGTCTTGGTTGTTTTTTTGTGTTTCTGCTTTTGTCCATGCCATTTGCGACACAGGGAATCCTAGTGCTGTGCTAGTTTTTTATGAGTGTGTAAGCTTTTTTTTTATTATTGTACAAGTACTTGTACTAGATAGTATTAATAGTAAACCTATTTCGTAATTCACAAATCTGCTTATACCTACTGAGTGAAAAAAAAAACTTATATATACAATTACTCATAAAATTTCATTTTATTTTCCTATATCAAATATTGGAAAATAAAATGAAATTTTATGAGTAATTGTTTCATGATTAGTATTATAAGTGTAGTATTTGAAGTGCATAATAAGATCCCAGTACCTCGAGTAATATTTGGGATAAGCACTGATCTCTTAAGATTCAAGTTCTATAAATATTTAACCAATGTCATTTTAAGGTACATACAGAGGAAGCAAGAATTTTGGTCTGCAAATAATTAGTCCCATATGTCGGGACGTAATTAATTCGATAATACTGTCGATGTCTTAACATCTGGTGATATGTAAGCATATGTATTTAACCACAATTTATTTCAATTAATAATGACTGTGAAGCGGCATCGATCTAAATTATATCGATCAAATCACAGTCTAAAATTAGTGCTCTCTCTAATTTTGAATCGGAAAGAGATGGATGACGTTTAGTTTAGTTTGGCATCAATAATTGACAACATTGCTTATTCAATTGAAAAATTATAGTGGTTACAGCCACACGTTACCCGAAATATTAAATAATTTGTTAATTTGCAATAAAAGTACAGATACATATAATATATAAAAAAAATCTTCTTCTTCTACCTTAGTTATATCGATATCAAACAAACCATTATATCAAACAAATATGTTTGCGTAGGTAAATTACTCTAGAGCGACGCGATTTATTGTGCATTCATAAACATATATTATTATACTTATGCAAGGTGCAATGACTTAATATGCAAAATATTGTTAATTAGTTTTGTTGCTAAGTAATTTTCTCTCTATAAAAACCGATTCCTAAGCTTTGCTAAGTGCACATTTCTCTAATTTCTTTTCACTTTATTTAAAAATCAATAGATTCCCCAAAATTTTAGCTCAATCAACTGGTTTCACGAATTCCAAAAACTTGTTTATCATCCATTTGCAATATTCGAGCTAACTAAACATATCAGCAAATTACAGGAATCGATCGGCGTTTACGGGTCGGTAGGGGCGGCGTCAGCCGACGGGGGCGAGCGGCGGGAGGGAGGCAAGCGTGGGCGCAGGCCTGGCAGGAAGGCACAGCTCGACAAAACCGACATGAAAGCTAAACTGGGTATGTTGAAAACTTACGGCTAGGTACAACATTTGCGATACTCATGGGAAACGCTGCCAAAGTACCAAAAAGATCACACTTTACAAAACGGTAATTTAATTATGGGGTATGCTGAGAACTGCAGATATTTTACCGCCATTCTATTCTATGACAACATTTACAATAGTCACGTGAAATGCTGCTGGAAACTATTAAAAAAAAGACATAAACATAAAACCGACATAAAAGTTAAACTGGGTAATATTGACAATTACCTGCAGGACGAAGCAGTTTTGAGGGTTTGTGAAAGTCTGCGTATTCATTTTTACTGCTATCTTGAGAGGCTCGAGAGAGCGGTTGGAAAAACAGAGAGCGTGGTGGTGCAGTGGTGAGGACGTTAACTTTCATTCCGAAGGTTCAAATCCAGAGGTCCAGAGCGAGGATTACGCTTGAAAATTTATGTGCGCTGTACCATATTCTCACATCGGTGAAGGAACCTAAAACCGAAATTCGAAAAGGAGTTTTATGCAGATCCGTTGTTGCAGGATTGTGTTTTCGTGTTAGATTATTATCTCCCTTTCACTCTAGAAAGTGGTTATTTCACTTACACCCACACCTTTCAAATTGTGGCGCAATAGAGAGTTCGCACTCTTTTATGGTTCCATTTATGGTGGCAACCCCGGAGGAACATGGCACAGGTACTTATACTAAATTGCTTGTCTCAATATTCCAGAACGCAGTCGCCAGTCGGCTCGCGAGTGCCGTGCGAGAAAGAAATTGCGCTACCAGTACTTGGAGGAACTTGTAGCCGACAGAGAGCGCTCCGTACTTGCTCTCAGAAAGGAATTGGAAAAAGTAAGCCGTGTTTTTTTGTTTCTTCCTTTTTTTATGTGAATGCGTGACGGAACGAGCTGAGGGCCCACCTGACGGTAAGTGGTGACCCTCGCCCATGACAACAGTAATGCGCGCGACTCAGTATGAGATCCAAATCTTTACTGAGTCGCATTCATCCTGCTGCGTCCATCACTCGAGACGGGGATGATACGTCTCATGCGCATGTGATTTTACCGGCAGCCACGCCCTTCCACCGGAGCACAGTAATGCAACCACTACTGCTTGGCGGCACATTCCAGATGTTATATGAATAGTGCCCTGTCTCATTAACTTTTTCACAATCTTTATGGTACATACGTCTGTTGAACTGGAGATAATTTGTATAAATGATCTTCTTCTATCACAATCGGCGTGCATATCTTACATAATATACAACAATCTAGAGCAGTTTACTCGGTCATATTGTATAAAATTTATTATCAATAACGTTTAAATTTAAGTGAATAACGTTAACGTAACTTTAACGTTAGTAAATGAAAATAAAAGATTAAGCATTGACTACGTTCGAAATAAATACAATTTATAAAAGCAGGCACCCCCTACAACAACAATACATATAATATTCTGTGAATAAATTAAGCACATCATAATTCATTAATTCGGATATGTCAAATATTCTTGTATTGGTAAGCCTTCCTAGACAACAAGAATAATATTTAGCGTTAAAAAATGTCGAAAGCTTTCTATTTCCGCAAGGAGGATATTATATCGAAATTATATAATATATTCTTGGAGCCATGCTGAGAATGCTTTTACCAGAGAGCTGTGGAATGGCAATTTTGTTTCTTAACCTAGTACAAGTACAACCTAGTACAACTGCGTCGTGCTCATTTTAAAAAAACATATTTTAAGCTTGGGAAAGTCAAAATATTCAACTTGGCTTAATAGTTAACATGACTCTGTCTGATGTAGCTTGCATACAACTCTCAAACATTTTTATATTCGTTTTTCTCTTTTGAAATCTTTCAGTACTACATGTGGAATTTGGAACTGGACCAGGGCAGGATCCCCGAAGGTCTGGACGGGATGCTGCAGGAGCTAGGTGTGGTCAAGCAAGAGTAACAGGTACCCCACAACATGATGTTTGTTCACGCAATCTACTAGAGTTGACGTGACATGAACAACAAACAGGCACCTTTACTATATCAACTCAATATCAATACAATATGATCAACACGTTTGGAAAGGAAACCCGAAACTGGAAACATCAATTGAAATATTCGAAGCATTGTTCGAATTCTCGAGAATGCTTTATGGTACGACATTCTTATCTATGTGTTAGTCAATAAACTTATGTTTATAGAAAGCTGTAAATAGCTTTGTGAAGTAGAATAGCTTTGTGAAGTAGATGCTACATCATCGCTGATTTAGGCTGATGGTTTATCTCGACACTTTATTCTTCATATTAAGTGATAACGATTCTGTCACTTCACTTCGCTGTCAAATGAATAGATGATAGAGACGACAGTTTTCACATACATAGGTATAATCCTGTTCACCAAAATCAACGAATTTTTTTTTTAATTCTGTTTTTCGTTACGTTGTAGCGTCCGCCTATATTATGGAATTAAATTCAAAAATATCAGTGTCCTTTAGTTCAAACATTTTCGAGCTTTCATATATAAAATAAATCATTTTAATACGTTTTGGCACAAGGTTGTTGATATTGTTTCATTATATTTCTATCAATTGGTTTTGGGTCCATTTTACTATATATTACCATTTTATATTAGTCCAGTAAAAACATATTCAACTTCAAAATTTAAGTTATCAATTTAATTGATAAGTTATAACCCGTGTTTTGATATTATAACTAAGCTCAAAAGTCTCGTAGAATCTCATTTATGCGTGTCGAGATATTCAAGAAAAAAAATGTTAAAACACGTGAATGTTTTGTTATCATTTTTTTTTTCTAAGCATCTAGTAATCTTTTGAGTTATCCTAAAGACAATGAAATGCCACTTGGGACGAAGATGAGATCTCTCAAATCTTGCCGAAAATCGTCGACCATATTACGGCAGTAAAGCCTTAAAAGGCAAAAAAAAATAAAAATTTTTGTCGTTTAGTTTAGTTTGGTCACTTTAATGAAATAAAACATAAATCATCATATTATTTCGGACGAACCTTGTGCCGGCACAATTTACAAAATCCTAATAAATATAGTAAAAACCCTCTACTTACCTATTTTTGGAAACTTTGGGGAACGTAAGATACGTTTTTCATAATTTTATATCTAATATTTAAAATATAGTTCAACAATACGTAGGACTTCTTCGGAGGATATATCGAGTAGAGAAAATGTATGGCGACATTGTAATTACCTTTATTTTGGATTATATATATTTATGCACCTATCAGTATTAGTTCCTATACAAATAATTTAATTTATACTTATAACAAGTACACCTTTCATACAATATTTTATTAAGTATCGAACTTCGTAAGTTATTGCAACGGCTATTATCCTAACTTCTTTATATCCTCCGATAATTTATGATTGAATACGGTAATGATACGTCACAAAATTATAACTCCAAAATATTACCATACAAGGTATTTGATAACCAGGAATTTCTAATTGCTACATACAAAATTTTGTGGAAGAAGCAACGGTGGACGATATAATAAATATTCATGGATTCACTCAGCGCTACTTATCCCCAAACTAACCAGATTACTAATGGTAATACTAAATGTTTTTTTTTTTTTGTAAATACCTACACAGACACAAAATGTTTAAATGAGATGCAAACTGTGACGTCAATTGCCTTATTCATTCATATATTTAAGTTAACTAAGTATTTGTCGATGTTAAAATAAGGATTTGCCAATTAAATTAATTATTTTTTATTTTATTTATTTTCTCACAATTTGCCAGTTCTATGGGGCGTGGAAGCGTTCGTTAGTTTTTAAAACAGATACTTTAGGTTTACAATCACTTCTTAGGCAAGGATCAATTCAGGCACGAAGGATCAGTTCAAGATCAGTTCTTTTTGATGGGATACTTAGACTTACCCTCTGGCTAATTGAGAATGAACCCAGCAGTAGTGAAAATAACGGCGATTTTATTAATTCGGAGTCGATAGGTTATAGCGCAGTGCATATTTCACCGCCAAAACCAAGATCATTGATTTTTGACATTACTTCGCCTTTAGTGGTGTCAATAATGTTATGGCAGTTCTATTACGATATATAATAATGTAATTCCTTCAACGTGGTCTCCGTGAATATATACAAAGTATTTTTATTTTAATCTTTCTCCTATAAATATTTTTTCTAATGATTTTAAACAATATTTTTGACAGATTTTAGATATAAGTTAATATGTTAAAAAAAGCATTTTAATAAGTTAAGGTTACAAAGGAACGAAACAGATAGCGTAGGCCAATGGCCCAGCGATACAAATGCGGACTTTAAATCCGAGTCTCGTTTGGTAGAATAAAGCTCATTCACTCACATGTCAAATGTACTCGCACATGGAACTCTCATTAGGATTAAATATGTAAGCATATCATAGGATAAGGCCATTAACATGGCATACTCGTCAATAGAGTGATAAATATAGTCTAGATTTGTTGTTAGGTTTGGGTTTTTTTTAAACATAAGAAAAGCAAGATTTATTATGCGAAGTTTTCGGTAGATTGTAATCGATTATGATATTATTACTTAGGATATTCGAAGTTTGCATTTTGAGTTGATTATCGCTCGATAATCAGCGGTTTGTTGCGCGTCAGGTTTTGGTATTCCTCAGTATTAATAAGCAATCGATTAATGCCTTTGTTTGACGTTTAATAAACAGCTGATACTGAGTACAGTGACACGAAACGAATTATAATTTTAGGGAATCTCATAATTGTAGAGATATAGTTATTACTGCGACTGATTTGTCGTCGTCGCGCTTCTTAGTGGTCCTTCGTACCTATCTTTGTATAGTACTTAGTTTCGAAACAACCATTTTGACCGCCTCGCGCGCCTGTATGTAGCCAAAGTAGTTCTCGTAAAATAGGGTATTTTTTTGCTCAACCAGCCGTAACGATATCATTTTGTTTATTTATAAACTTGTGTGCGATATATAACCCAATCGGCAGATACATCTTGGCCGTTCCCGCACTTGCGCTGACAAAATTAAGTCACGTTGCGCGGGCGCATTTACGTAAAATCGTAATAATTTACATGTTATTTTAACATTGTTTAATTTTTACGATATCATTCCGATTTGATATAAAAATTAGGCTCCTGAGATACTAACAACTTATTATTTTTTCTTTTCTTATATAGTTTAGTTTTTTTTTTATGTTGAAGCCTATATGTTTAAATGAATTTTTAATGAAGCGAAACGACTACGGAATATCTAGAAGTAAATTAAATTTAAGAATACCTTCATAACACCGTTATGGTGTAGTGGTCAAGGGTTTGAATCTGTCATACTAATTATTGTATTGTAATAGCTGTTAATGATTAAACTTAATGTTTTAGGGTTTGTATTTATATCAACGGAAGTACACGAAATCTAAAATTATTATAAAATTATAGTTTGCGTAGGTATTCTTAAATGAAGTCGTTATAACTTGAGTAGGTAATAATAATAATAAAAAAAATATAAAAAAAAAAATTAAAAAATATAATATACTTTGGCATGCGCATGAGAAGGGGTGCGACATGGGTATTCTCATACGTCAGTTAGGGTAGACTCATTGCTGTTTTTATGGGCGGATGTAACTTAACATCAGGACGGAAATCAGATCGCCCCGTCATTTTTGTAAAAAAAGGTGCGTACATCTTTGACCACATCAATCTTCAGTCACTTACTTATTGATCAAAATTTCTAATTACCTGTTTAAAGTACCAAGTGATAGTCGAAAGGCAGCTTCCCGTTAATTTGGAGTGGTACCCCAGGTGAATCGCGGCGCAAAGCTGTTTTATAAAGCTATCTTTGTATTATACTAAACAGTAACTGGAAAGTTACCTTTGAAGTAGATTCAATATTATATTTCAATTCACTAATTTAATTTTGCTGTAATGTTATAGTATAATTATAATTTTATTTGTTCTGATAGACGAACGATCTGACGAGGGTTGATGATGGTTATCATTCATTGGAAAAATAATATATTAATGCAACGTATTTAAAGGACTATTACTTATATTTTTTTATAAAAGCATTAAAACGTCAAAAAAAAATAAAAAACAAAAAAAAGTGTGCCATTCAAAAAATAGGGTAAAAGGGTAAATCCTAATTCTCTCTTGATAATTTTACTATAGATCGAAAATTTGAATTAAATCGTTATAAATATATATAAGTGATATGGACTTAGAAACGATTAAGCGATGTGAATGGAGCCAGAAAAATTGTTATGTACATTAGGGCATACTTGTAATTCTAATACTAGTAACAAACGAGTGGGTCCTTAATTGTTGATCAGATTATATCTGAAGGCGCAATGTAGAATCTTCGTACGCGTAACCAGCTGAAGGATTCATAACTTGGTGGGATCGCGTAGTAGTAAGCCGCGATGTTTTGAAACATCGGTGGGATTGTGGACCTAGGCTATTTTTTTAAACTGTATTTGTATTGTCTCTTCACGGTCTTACCTGGTTTCAATTAATACATTTAATAATCTTTTAATTTTATCCAATTTATTTATGTGAGACATAAATCTTAAATTTATATGCATTCGTTGCATTCAATATTTCTGTATTTTTAAAAGGTCCTAAATCGTCGATATGTGGTCCGTGAAAGGTCCGAAACTACATTTTATGTGTAGAAGTACGACTATGACTCGTTATTGAACCACCGATGGGTCTACTTAAGACGCAATCAACGCGTCTTAACGACACGGGCTTATGAAACGCTCGAATCCCAGTTATGACCTGATGCACTTAGTAACTAAAAGTAAATAAAGCTATTTAGTAATAACAAAACAAATCATATATTAGAGGAAAGTAACCAAATATGGAATACTATTTTGTTATTTAAATGAAATATACATACTTATATGGACACCAACAACTGTCCATATTTGGCAATTTAACTTACCATAAAAAGTTTTCTAACAGCGATAGAAGAAACCAGTCATCTTCGCTATACTCGACGGATGATTTGAAACCTGTACACAGAGTTCTAGCAGTATGCCATATTTGATTACTTTCCTCTAGTAATATATTTATGACATATGCGTGGATTTAGTGATACAATGTAAGTAAAAATTAAAGTAAGTAAATTACAAAATAAATCAAATACCTATTATGAAGTACGATAAAACGGCATTTCAGCAGCCGATTGGCGTAAAACATATTCATGTTTTATCTGTCGTGATAACGCTTGTTAATCGCCCAGTTAGGTAGGAATCGCGCATAGGCAGGTGTTGTTTTGTGCTCTGCGTGCTAGGTATCATGCCCAGATGAAACATCGTATTATTGCCACACTGACATTAGTGGCCATAGCGGCATTAGCACTTATAAAAAGGCGCCTGTTCACTCACATTCTCATGTATCTGAATGAGATGGCGTATCGACCATCAGCGATGTGTCAGATCAGCACGAGGTATGATTCTTAGTAAGCGTTGCTTCAAAAAACAGCCCTTGTGTCTTAAGTATTTACTAGTTAGTGCTTACGTTTACAACTCCATCGCCAACACATATTGGTGCTGATATGCTGCGTGACGTTTGAAGATGCTTTGTCATCCTTTTTATCGGCAAAGAATGTATTCCGAGAAAATAGTTTTCTCCTCCAACTTTAAGTCTGTAACAGGGTAATTTGTAAGTATCCTATTTTTAATTGAAGTCGATTCTGTTGGTCATCAATCAAATTTAACACAAATCGTTTCAGTTATCATCAACTTCATCTACTTTAAAAAACAATACCATATCTTTTACTTCGTACAAAGAATAAGAGATGGCACCGTTTATTTTGGTTAAGTGTGGCACAACAGAATCGGCGCTATCTTGTTACGTGCCAATGTTAACCCCAATATGTGTGGTGCGAGCAGGTAGGAGGCGTATATTAAGAAATTATTAATAAGGATGGATAGATATCACTTGCTTAAATTGAATTCTATTGTGTTATATAATGTAACGGTGAGAATTGAATATATGCAAGTAATATTCATACCTATAACGATGGAGCAGGATGTACTCAAAATGGAGGCCATTCAATTCGTTGTAAAGGTTATGGCAGATAATATAAGCAGGGAGTTAGAAATAGCTCTAATGGGTTCTTACTTACGGATCACTCGTGATATCTGAAAACGTGAAAAGGATTAATAATTTGGTGGGATCGCGTAGTAGTAAGCCGCGGTCTGTTGTAACGTCGGTGGGATTATGGACCTGAACTGATTTTTCTTGAGGGAACTTTATTTTGTTGTCGCATTAGTGTTTGCATGATTTAAAATAATACTCTAGCGACACATCGTACAATTATTTACTATTGCAATGGCCACACCGACAAACAAATCCTCGATTCATTATCACTTCTAAGAGAGTTAAATCAGATACTCAGTACGTATCTTAGTGAGACAGCGACGACTACGTGCTATCACGTAGTTCATCCAGCCACGCTGCACGTTCGAGCTACTCTTCTTACCAAGCGTGGCACCAAGGAAAGCTCCTGGCTGTGTGCCTTAGTTTTAGTACTTAGTGTTTAGGTTTACGACTCCGTCGCTAACACATATTGGAGCTGGCATGTTGCGTCACGTTTGACGATGCTTTGTCATCCTTTTTTCCTCGGCAATGAATGTATTCAGAGTGGAAATTTTCTCTTCCAATGTCAAGTTTGTAACAGGGGAATTTGTTGTATCATATTCATTAGTCAAAATATCATCTAAAACTAAGTTTGGAAACAAAAACTACTCATGTTTTGTATTATTTTAGTAAATGTATCGTATTCTTAATTGATGTCGATTCTGTTGGTTATCTAAAATCAAATCAATCAAAGTCAACAAAAATAATTTCTACAGCTTTAAAACAATAAAATAATTTGTAAAATTTAAAAATAATTCTATATCTTTTACTTCAATTTAAGTATAAGGGGTGGGAACCGTTTAGTTTAGTTAATTGGGGCACCAACATAATCGCCGCTGCTTTGTTACGTGCCAATGTTAGCCCCAATATGTGTGTAGCAATTAGTAGTAGAAAGCTGAAGAAAATCTTGATGATATATATATATAGGTAGGTAACATAATATAATTCAATATATGCAAGTGATATTCATACCTAATGTGAATAAGAACTCGCAATGAAGCCCACTTCGTTTTATAGGTTAAGGTAGATTCTGTAAGTTGGCACTTCAACTTTGACTTAACACTAGTGGATTATTACTCTCGGATCAGATTATATGTAATAATGCGCAATGAAATAAGCGTACGCGCAACCAGCTGAAGGATTCATAATTTGGTGGGATCGCGAAGTAGTAAGCCGCGGTGTTTTGTAACATCGGTGGGATTATGGACCTAAACTGTTTTTTCCTGAAGGAAGTTTGTTTGTGTTGCTGCATTCCAGTGTTTGCCTGAACTAAAATAATACATATCTCGAATTTATTTATTATAAACGTTTACACTTTCATATCTCTGCACTAGGATTCCCTGTGTCGCAGATGGCATGGACAAACATAGAAACACAAGATAACACCCAAGACCCGAAAACAAACTTCACGCTCACCACACAGTGTGCCCCGGCCGGGAATCGAACCCGGGACCCCTCGCTTCGAAGACAGGGTTACTACCAACTACCCACTAAGCCACTAGAACCATAAAACCGTGTGTTTATGCCAAAAGAAAAACATTTAACTAAATTATTCTACATGCTTTCTGTGTTTTTAAAAGGTTCCTAAATCATCGATTACTAGTCCGTGAAAGGTCGGAAATTATATTATATGCGTAAAAGTACGACTATGACTTGTTATTGAACTACCGATGGGTCGACTTAGGCGTAATTACCGCATCTTAGACACGGGCTTATGAAACGCTCGAATCCCAATTATGACCTGATGCACTTAGTATAAGTGAAATAAGAAATTCATTTTATTAGTAATATATGAACTTAATTAATATAAACCGTTCACTTATTGGGTATTTCAGCAGCTGATTGTCATAGTGTTATGCCATGTTTTATCTGTCGTGGTAATGATAGAGTGACAATCGCCCAGTAAGGAATGTGACACGCATAGACAGGAGCTATTTTTGGTGACATACTCTAGCGACACATCGTAAAATTATTTACTATTGCAATGGCCACACCGACAAACAATTCCTCGCTTCATTATCACTTCTAAGAGTGTTAAATCAGATACTCAGTACGTATCTTAGTGAGACAGCGACGACTACGTGCTATCACGTAGTTCATCCAGCCACGCTGCACGTTCGAGCTACTCTTCTTACCAAGCGTGGCACCAAGGAAAGCTCCTGGCTGTGTGCCTTAGTTTTAGTGCTTAGTGTTTAGGTTTACAACTCCGTCGCTAACACATATTGGGGCTGACATATTCCGTCACGTTTGACAATGCTTTGTCATCATTTTTTTCTCGGCAATGAATGTGAAAGTAAAAAGAATTGTATGTTTAATTGATGTCGATTCTGTTGGTTATCAAATCAAACTAATCAGAAAATATTTTTTGTAATTTTAAAATCAATACCATCTCTTTTACTTCATACTGAAAAAGAAAGATGATTCGCTTGGTCAAATGTGGTACCAACGGAATTTGCGCTATTTTGGCACATGTCGATGCTACCCGCAATATGTGTGATGTGACAAGGAGGCTAAAAAGGAAGAAGAGAAAGCAATGGGAAAATATATTTAAGTAATGGAATAGAATTACACAACTTGTTTAATAGATTAAGGTAGATTCTTCACATTTTTCAACTAAGTCAAAACCTTAAGCGTTTTTCTTTGCTGATCAGATTATATTTGATATCGCGAAGTAAAAGCCAGCCAGCTGAAGGATTCATAATTTGGTGGGATCGCGTAGTAGTAAGCCGCAGTGTATTGAATCATTGGTGTGGGATTATGGACCTAAACTGGTTTTGTTATTGCTTTCTGAACACACTGTATTTGTATTGTCTCTTAACGGTGTTATCTGTGTGTTTAAATTAATACAAATCTCTGATTTATTTATAACAACAGTAAAACCTTGTGTTTATGATAGCAAAAAAGATTTGGTAAAAATATTCTATTTTTATATATTATGTTTTTTTATAAGGTCCTAAACCTTCGATTTCCAGTCCGTGAAAGGTCCGAAATTACATTTTATGTGTAAAAGTACGACTATGACTCGTTATTGAATTACCGATGGGTCGACTTAGGCGTAATTACCGCGTCTTAGACACGGGCTTATGAAACGCTCGAATCCCAATTATGACCTGATGCACTTAGCATAAGTGAAATAAGAATTTCATTATATTAGTAATATATGAACTTAATTAATATATACCGTTCTCTTATTGGGTATTCTAGCAGTTGATTGTCATAGTGCAATGCCATGTTTTATCTGTCGTGGTAATGATAGACTGACAATCGCCCAGTAAGGAATCTGCCACGCATAGACAGGAGCTATTTTTGGTTACATTCTCTAGCGACACATCGTACAATTATTTACAATTATTTGCAATGGCCACACTGACAATCAATTCCTCGCTTCATTATCACTTCTAAGAGAGTTAAATCAGATACTCAGTACGTATCTTAGTGAGACAGCGACGACTACGTGTTATCACGCAGTTCATCCAGCCACGCTGCCCATTCGAGCTACTCTTCTTACCAAGCGTGGCACCAAGGAAAGCTCCTGGCTGTGTGCCTTAGTTTTAGTGCTTAGTGTTTAGGTTTACGACTCCGTCGCTAACACATATTGGAGCTGACATATTCGGTCACGTTTGACAATGCTTTGTCATCATTTTTTTCCTCGGCAATGAATGTAAAAGTAAAAAGAATCGTATGTTTAATTCATGTCGATTCTGTTGGTTATCAAATCAAACTAATCAGAAAAGATTTTATGTAATTTTAAAATCAATACCATCTTTTTTACTTCATACTGAAAAAGAAAGATGATTCGCTTGGTCAAATGTGGTACCAACGGAATTTGCGCTATTTTGGCACATGTCAATGCTAACCGCAATATGTGTGATGTGACAAGGAGGCTAAAAAAGGAAGAAGAGAAAGCAATGGGAAAATATTTTTAAGTAATGGAATAGAATTACACAATTTGTTTTATAGATTAAGGTAGATTCTTTAGATCGGTCGTTCTTCTACTGAATCAAAACCTTAAGGGTTTTTCTTTGCTGATCAGATTATATCTGATATCGCGAAGTAAAAGCCAGCCAGCTGAAGGATTCATAATGTGGTGGGATCGCGTAGTAGTAAGCCGCAGTGTATTGAATCATTGGTGTGGGATTATGGACCTAAACTGGTTTTGTTATTGCTTTCTGAACACACTGTATTTGTATTGTCGCTTAACGGTGTTATCTGTGTTTAAATTAATACAAATCTCTGATTTATTTATTATATCAGTAAAACTTTGTGCTTATGATAACAAAAAAGATTTGGTAAAAGTATTCTATTTGTACATATTATGTTTTTTTTATAAGGTCCTAAACCTTCGATTTCCAGTCCGTGAAAGGTCCGAAATTACATTTTATGTGTAAAAGTACGACTATGACTCGTTATTGAATTACCGATGGGTCGACTTAGGCGTAATTACCGCGTCTTAGACACGGGCTTATGAAACGCTCGAATCCCAATTATGACCTGATGCACTTAGTATAAGTGAAATAAGGAATTTCATTTTATTAGTAATATATGAACTTAGTTAATATATACTGTTCACTTATTGGGTATTTCAGCAGCTGATTGGCATAGCGTTATGCCATGTTTTATCTGTCGTGGTAATGATAGACTGACAATCGCCCAGTAAGGAATGTGGCACGCATAGACAGAAGCTATTTTTGGTGACATTCTCTAGCGACACATCCTAAAATTATTTATAATTATTTGCAATGGCCACACCGACAAACAATTCCTCGCTTCATTATCACTTCTAAGAGAGTTAAATCAGATACTCAGTACGTATTTTAGTGAGACAGCGACGACTACGTGCTATCACGTAGTTCATCCAGCCACGCTGCACGTTCGAGCTACTCTTCTTACCAAGCGTGGCACCAAGGAAAGCTCCTGGCTGTGTGCCTTAGTTTTAGTGCTTAGTGTTTAGGTTTACGACTCCGTCGCTAACACATATTGGAGCTGACATATTCTGTCACGTGTGACGATGCTTTGTCATCCTTTTTTTCTCGGCAATGAATGTAAAAGTAAAAAGAATCGTATGTTTAATTGATGTCGATTCTGTTGGTTATCAAATCAAACTAATCAGAAAACATTTTTTGTAATTAAAAAATACATACCACCTCTTTTACTTCATACTGAAAAAGAAAGATGGTTCGCTTGGTCAAATGTGGTACCAACGGAATTTGCGCTATTTTGGCACATATCAATGCTACCCGCAATGTGTGTGATGTGACAAGGAGGCTAAAAAGGAAGAAGAGAAAGCAATGGGAAAATATATTTAAGTAATGGAATAGAATTACACAATTTGTTTTATAGATTAAGGTAGATTCTTTAGATCGGTCGTTCTTCTACTGAATCAAAACCTTAAGGGTTTTTCTTTGCTGATCAGATTATATCTGATATCGCGAAGTAAAAGCCAGCCAGCTGAAGGATTCATAATGTGGTGGGATCGCGTAGTAGTAAGCCGCAGTGTATTGAATCATTGGTGTGGGATTATGGACCTAAACTGGTTTTGTTATTGCTTTCTGAACACACTGTATTTGTATTGTCGCTTAACGGTGTTACCTGATTTAAATTAATACAAATCTCTGACTTATTTATAACAACAGTAAAACCTTGTGTTTATGATAGCAAAAAAGATTTGGTAAAAATATTCTATTTTTATATATTATGTTTTTTATAAGGTCCTAAACCTTCGATTTCCAGTCCGTGAAAGGTCCGAAATTACATTTTATATGTAAAAGTACGACTATGACTCGTTATTGAATTACCGATTGGTCGACTTAGGCGTAATTACCGCGTCTTAGACACAGGCTTATGAAACGCTCGAATCCCAATTATGACCTGATGCACTTAGTATAAGTGAAATAAGAAATTCATTTTATTAGTAATATATGAACTTAATTACTTATTGGGTATTTCAGCAGCTGATTGGCATAGCGTTATGCCATGTTTTATCTGTCGTGGTAATGATAGACTGACAATCGCCCAGTAAGGAATGTGACACGCATAGACAGGAGCTATTTTGGTGACATTCTCTAGCGACACATCGTACAATTATTTACAATTATTTGCAATGGCCACACCGACAAACAATTCCTCGCTTCATTATCACTTCTAAGAGAGTTAAATCAGATACTCAGTACGTATTTTAGTGAGACAGCGACGACTACGTGCTATCACGCAGTTCATCCAGCCACGCTGCACGTTCGAGCTACTCTTCTTACCAAGCGTGGCACCAAGGAAAGCTCCTGGCTGTGTGCCTTAGTTTTAGTGCTTAGTGTTTAGGTTTACGACTCCGTCGCTAACACATATTGGAGCTGACATATTCCGTCACGTTTGACGATGCTTTGTCATCCTTTTTTTCTCGGCAATGAATGTAAAAGTAAAAAGAATCGTATGTTTAATTGATGTCGATTCTGTTGGTTATCAAATCAAACTAATCATAAACCATTTTTAGTAATTTTAAAATCAATACCATCTCTTTTACTTCATACTGAAAAAGAAAGATGGTTCGCTTAGTCAAATGTGGTACCAACGGAATTTGCGCTATTTTGGCACATGTCAATGCTACCCGCAATATGTGTGATGTGACAAGGAGGCTGGAGATAAGAAGAAAAATTTGATGTGAAAAGATATTAAAGTAACGGAATAGAATTATAAAATTTGTTTTATAGATTAAGGTAGATTCTTGACATTTTTCAACTAAGTCAAAACCTTAAGGGTTTTTCTTTGCTGATCAGATTGTATCTGATATCGCGAAGTAAAAGCCAGCCAGCTGAAGGATTCATAATTTGGTGGGATCGCGTAGTAGTAAGCCGCAGTGTATTGAATCATTGGTGTGGGATTATGGACCTAAACTGGTTTTGTTATTGCTTTCTGAACACACTGTATTTGTATTGTCGCTTAACGGTGTTACCTGATTTAAATTAATACAAATCTCTGATTTATTTATTACATCAGTAAAACTTTGTGTTTATGATAACAAAAAAGGTTTAGTAAAAATATTCTACAATATTTGTATATATTATTATATGTTTTTTTTATAAGGTCCTAAACCTTCGATTTCCAGTCCGTGAAAGGTCCGAAATTACATTTTATGTGTAAAAGTACGACTATGACTCGTTATTGAACCACCGATGGGTCTACTTAAGACGCAATCACTGCGTTTTAGACACGGGCTTATGAAACGCTCGAATCCCAATTATGACCTGATGCTTTTAGAATATAATTAAATAAGTTTGTAATCGATTTATAAATAAATTTATAGGATAGGTAACGTATTTTTCCAGAATATATATTGTATAAACTAATAGTAGTATACCGCTAAGTGATTGGCCATTTCAGGCACATAAGGTAATAAGCGTGTAACACCAATTTCATATTTTGATTTTTCATTATCAGTCGTCTGTGTTAATGCCAGGGTAGGTCTGTGTTGCTGCCTGTGCGCGTGTGAGTGATTGTTCCATTTATGGGTAGGCGCTAGATAGCTAGTAAATAGTTACGTTTCGAACTACGATGTTAACACATATTGGAGCTGATATGCTATGACACGTTCGAGGATCGTTATTTTTAGTCTCACATGACAGAAATTAGGAAATCTCTCATCTGTCAAGGTCCCTTCGTCAGGTATGGAGCTAATTAAAAAGCCACAAAATGTTAGCCTTGATACTCTAGTGTAAATAGAGAGAATTTGTAATTCAAAGTAAATTTTCGCAGCTTAGTTGACCTTAGTTTTGATATAAAAAAAACCCATACATTGGGGCGAAAGTATTCTGTCTAATTTGATTACTATGCGACTATTTTGGCACGTTCCGAGTGCCAACCCCAATATGTGTTGCACATTAAGAAAGAGGCGGAAGAGGAGCGCAGGAAAATGTATAGCAATTGCAATCGTTTTCATTATTATGTAAGACGTGTTGCAGAATATGGGTACACACAACCAGCAGAAGGATTAATAATTTGGTGGGATCGCGTAGTAGTAAGCCGCGGTGTGTTGAAACGTTGGTGGGATTAAGGACTTCAAATGTTTTATTATTTTGTTTTGTGGGCTCCGTAGACTAATCGGTACAGTAGTCTTGAAGCGACGGTTCGACTTCCAGAGGGGCAAATATTGTGTGATGAGCATAAGGTTTGCTCTCTGGCCTTGTTTTTTTTTTTGTAGGATCTCTGTCTCTTTCACATGCCCCCTGCAATGGAGATTTCCGAGTTTGTTTCTGAGCGAAAAGTATTTGTATAGTCGCTTCATTGTCTGATTCATAGATACATTTTCGTTATTATTCAATTTGCCAAATAAAATACATTGTTGATTACAAAATTAAAATGATAGCATGACTTTATTAGTATCAATTTAATAATTTTATTTTATTTTATAAGTTCTTAATCTTCAATGCAGGTCCGTGAAAGGTCCCAAATTACATTTTATATGTAAAAATAAGACTATGACTTGTTATTGAACCACCGATGGGTCGACTTGGGCGTAATTACCGCGTCTTAGACACGGGCTTATGAAACGCTCGAATCCCAATTATGTCCTGATGCACTAGAATAAAACTAGATTAATCGAAACTAGATTTATAATTAGATTTAAGTGAGACACATACAGTTGGCTCGATGACACTACATTATTATTGATGCATAAATTTGGGGTGAATGTTTTGGGGTGTTGTATTTTTTTCTGTTCTGTTCTGGAAATTTAAAGCAATTCCATATTAGGTCCTTGTAGTATAATACCTATTATACCTAATACTGTGTTCTAGTTTGAATGGGGTCGATGAAATTACATCTTTTTTTTTCTATGCATCATGTTTTTATTTTTAATTATTTTAAATAGTAACTACATGTCAGACTCGCGCACCGAGGATTCCGTACCACCAAATGTTTTTGTTTTTATTTGGTAGGATATCCACCCACCATTACAACAATCGCTTGTTCGTATTATCTTTGTGTTGGGTCTGGGAAAAGGTAATGTTAGTGAAGGAAGATGTTAGCTGAGTTATTCGTGAGGGAAAAATGGCTCACGTTCCTACACAAGTGAACCACAAAGTGATGTGTCCCATTGAGGCTCTGCCTAACCCTTCAGGAGAGTAAATGTTAGGATAGTCAATATTCTAACAAATAATAAAAACCTATCAGTGGTACAGAACCCTCGCGAGTCCGAGCTGCACTTAGGCCGTTTTAAATAATGGTGCCGATTCTGTTGTAATTGAACCAGACAAGTGATTTCGCAATCACATGCGCTTGAGAATTTGGGTAACATCACCGTCTCTAGTGACGGGCGCCACGGGGTGCGACTTGGGTCTTCTCATACTTCGGTCGGGGGGACCTAGGTCGTATTACAGTTGTTATGGGCGGAGGTAACCGCATAACATCAGGTGGGTCTTCAGCTCGACTCGTCACTTCTGTGACGTAAAAAAAACCGAAAGTTATTTACATAGATCACGTGGGACTAAGAGACAGTAGTGATTTTAAAAGCGGTTTCTTTTTACATGCATGGTGGTTTGTCGGCTTGTCCGATAGAAACACCCACACCAAACTCAAACTCATTCATCCCTTTAGATTTGATCTATAGTTTGTACACGGGCAAATTTTACACACACAAATAGACATATAACGTGTCACAGGAGGCTCCATAGGCACCTTTCATGCACACATATATGTCTTATTTGTTAAGTTTACGTCTGCACACACCCTGTATTCAATTTAAAGTCAATACTTAATACATTTATAGCTTTTCATAGTACAAGGTTGTTTACATTCTGGTTTCCACATTGGATATTGCAACATTACTGTTGCCAGTACAATATATAGGTACTTAATAGAAAAATAAAATGTCTGTAGTTTAGAAATTCATAAAAAATCTGTCAATTCATTCATACGTCGCAAGTTTTCAGTTCGAGTCAACCACTAGTAGTCTAGTTTGAAGACAACAGAATCGACGGCATACCGACAGGCAGATAGGTATTTTTAAGCAAAATGATCATGTTAAAGTAATTAGGGTAAGATTTGTTATAAAATCAATGATTAGTGGTAAGATTTTGGTTAGCAACACAGGTAATGTTAATATTAATAAGAAATAATTGTTTCAATTATGGCTATTAAGTGCCGATTGTTATATAAGTTTTTGAATAAGCTTTTTGTAATCTTGTATTTAGTATTTCTGTTTCTTTACATACTTTTTTAAATGTGTCATTATTATTATTTTTATTTATTCTTATTATTAAAAATCTTTTAACACGATGACTGTCCGTGCATTATATACATATTCACATTCATTCATTTCTGATCAGGCTTGACATTCAAACTTAGAATTCATTAGATGTCAAGTATCGTTTTGACATGTCAATGATATGTCAAAAAGTGCATGTACAAGTAAACAGCCTTGCGCATATATCGCGACACAAGCGCTGCTTGGGTTTTTTAATATATTTTGAATTGACGTAGTTTAACAAAAATTTGTGTAATTTTGGTTAAAATAACCCAAGCAGCTCTTGTGTCGCGATATACGCGCAAGGATGTTTACTTGTTTACTTGTACATGCAAATTTTGACATGTCAAAACGATACTTGAGATCTACGTCGTTATAACTCCGGGGAAAATTATATTTTAATTTTTTTACCAGGCATGCACAAAATAACCACAATAAATAAAATCACAATAATAGGGAAACCTACAAAAATAAAAGTTTAAACAAATTGTATAAAGTTTATCTATTTATATCCTTACTTTATGTACCAGTCAATATGGGAAATGTTGCTGAAATGTACATTAATTATATCGCATGCTGAAAGTCAAGCGCCCATTAATATTGGGCATGTGACAATTTTGCCACATAAAAGAAGTTAAATAATTGGTATATCATAAAAACTGGTCTTCAATTATTTCTACCAAAATAGCCGGACTGTCAACGTGTAAAGTTCTGTGAGCTCGAAATCATACGTTTTTTTCGCTAGTAAGTTAGGTAAGTAATGGTAAATTAGTTAAGTGTCAACTATATTTTAAGATTAGGTACATTTATTTAATAGTTTAAATCTTGGGAGCATAGAAACACCACCATATTGAAACAGTAATAAGGGGTATTTCTGCACTTTCCTTAACTTTTCCAAATTGTATTACAATGTGACTATCATGGTCGGGTACATAACGGGTTGTGGATAAAACAAAAAATTTTAGGTCCATCAGCAAATATTTCTTAAGCCTATGTGTCCGGCATACTTTTTTTTGCAATTTTCGTTAAATTCGCATTTATGCTGCTGCATCCATCACATGCGCATGTGATCTAAACAAATCACAATCTAAACCAAAAATGTAATAATAAATAGGCTACTTGCGGGAACTAGACTGAACGCACTATAGAACAAGGCCGCAAATACCTAATCAAAATGACTATGACCGGTACCGGTTTTTAAATCAAGTCACTTGATTTATCACGCGAATAAAAAGACCTTTAAAGAATGTATCGATTAAACAGTTGAATGTAACGGGTTAACAGTCGAAAATGTCGAGTATCAATTTAAAAAAAAATAGACGTCGTGAGAGTCTCCTTTTATGAAGGAAATTTTTCATGAAGACTACAGTTACTTGTAATACAATTTGGGTCATAACCAAAATACTTCATACAACCAACAAATAATCCACCTCACCTTATCATAAGTTTATTTAAGGTTCACACTAGTTTTCATACAAACAGAACGGTGAACTACTAGTGTATTACTATTTAAGTGTGTTCTCACAACGGCTGTCACAAAAAACATCAAACAAATGTGTAGTTTGTAAGAAAATAAGTAAATTATAAAGGGACCTATATTTCTAAAAACTTAGACACATTAATCTTAAGTATTTAAGTATGAAAACGGCAAGTATTCGATTTAATTAATTGTAAGTTATATTAATTATAAATAAATATTCATGAGCATTCATACAACGTCACCAGAAAACTGATAGAATACGTGTATAGTAGAATAGTGATAGGATTAGATTTTTAATACATATTAACACCCAGACACAGAACAAACATTTATGTTCGTCACATACATACTTGTCCTGAGCGGGAACCGAACTCGCGACCTACAGCGCAGAAAGCAGAGCTACCACCAACTGGCGTAAGAATATGGCCGTTTATTTGCTCGTTGTTATGTGTTTCTATCTTTTCAATGCCCCATTTTAGTGCCCAGTATATTTCTAGCTACTTTTCATGGCATATGTCTGTCGAAACTTGAGTTCAAGCAGCAATTTACCTGATTCAAACCACCAAGCAGTGATTCGCATTACTATTCTGGTGGAAGGTTGTGGGCGCCGATGAAATTACAGGGTCATGAGACCCCCCGTCACGGGTGACGGGTGCAACGGTATGCTACTTGACTCTTCTAATACTACAGTTTTATGGGCGGATGCAACCACTTAACATCAGCCCTAACCCCGTCACGTCACTTTTTTAGTATAAACATTTTTTCTTTTGCCATTTACGTAACTACTCACATACAATTTCTGGGGCCCATATCAGTTAGCGAGAGTGTAAGTCCAAGTAAGAAATCGTATATTCCGTTGAATTCTTAATTCAAAGGAAAATACCTACGTTCTTAAACCTAAGTTGAGCGTTTGTTCAAACCCTATCCGACCCGCTATGGGAATAATAAGCGGAAACTCGTAATCGATGAATTACTTGATTTTCGCGAACAAATGTGCCTTTTACACAATAACTTCTTAACAATATACTACTTGTACACTGGAAAAATAAATTTCCGCATCCCACCGGTAATATAATTTAACTATATCTAATCTATTTCTACGCCATTCGTCGGACGTTTTTACAAAATTACACTTTACGGAGATGTAGCTTGGTGTATTGATCTTCAAATGCCTGAACAAATTTTCATAAATTATAGGTCAGCCATCTCGATCACTTCAGGTTTCAAGCAGAATACCGCATCAAAATTGGTCCATTCGATGCCACAGAGATATAAACACTACAAACATATCCTACCCCTCTTTCGTCGGAGGTTAAGTGAGGGTGAATGTACAGTGAAGAAACACAAATTGCCTATGCGTATAAATATTCGTGTTTCTAGATCACGGTAGAGAGATGTTATTATTTCTATAATATATATCTACATTTATGTTATTGTTCAATTATGTACCCAATCGTTCGATAGAACTGGCAAATCACTTATACAAATTAATTTAAGCAGAAATATTTTTAAAATAACCTTATGAACTCTGGATGTGAAATATTATTAAGTTGTCATTACAAATGATTTAGACTATGTTTTGGTTGTTTGAGATATTGTGCCATTATTGTTTTTTCAAAAACGAGGAGTGTTAGATAATAAGTTTCAATTAAATTACATAATCAATGTGATTTTGTTGTATTATTTGTTCCTTTTAACAATATGCGGCTAAGTGTTTTACACAGACACCGACTTTCAATCTGAAGGTCGCTGGTTCAAACCCACAGGTGCACCAATAACATTTCCACTAGAAAAAAAAATGTGCCAAATACCACTTTCTCGAAACGGTGAAGGAAAACATCCTGAGGAAACCGACATGTCTTAGAACCAAAAATTCGAAGACATGTGACATCTACCGATCCGGATTGGACTGCCTTGGTAGATCAAAGCCCAATTCACTCTCAATTATCGAGAGTAGGCCTGTGTCCATTGGATTACCGGATTCACGTAAAAATAGAAATAGAAGAACATTTAGAAGCTTGGAAGAGATCGCTTTTAGCGATAAGGCTGCCCATTGTGCCACCTACCTGTTATATTTATTTTTGTATGATTACTTTTGATGTCATGGTGTACAATAAAGTAATATTCTATTCTATTTATTTTGCGTAACTTGGACACGGGTTACACAGGTAAACAATTAAAATTTACTTAAAATCCCGTGTTTTTAGCAGTGATAGTTTTTCGTTGCTAAAAGTAATAATAACATATTTTTAAGCAAAATAATAAAGTCAAATAATCGTACTTTATTTTGTACTTTTTTCTACCTTTAATAACCAATATACTTTACACAAAAAAGGTGGCAACCCTATTGTCATTACTAAATAGGCGCTTCAAGCATGCGCCACTGTTCATTCATAACATATTTTAACACGAATACGGCCCAGCAAAAAGGAGGTTATTAATGTAGATGCAGATGCACCCCCCCGAAAGGACTCCTGGCCGCTGCCATGTTTATATTTACTAGCGGATACCCGAAGGTAGACTTAAAAAAATTGTACCCAATGCATTGTTTTAGTGGTCTAAAACCATCTTCACGTTATTACCTTTCCAATGAAACCAGGGCACATCGGTTGGATGGTTTCAAAGTCTATAACGGACATGGTAGAAACAATTATTGTGTTTTATTATTAGAATTCATCTCTAAAATATTCCCCACTTTGGTCTACCTATTTCTTGTTCTAATTAGTGAGAATCGCGTGAATTTGTTCCATTCACCCTCATTGAGTACTTTCCATTGTTTGTCGGGATCGCGAGCCATCGAGACGATATTAATGGAATGTCGTAAATAAAAGAAATTACGTCGCAAATCCGTACTAATGAACTTTATTGTATCTACTATTATGTTTGTACTTTTGTTTATTAGTACTTTTTATGTACCCAACGACCAAGCGACGGAACGCGCTGAAGCGCCACATGATGTTAAGTGATTACCTCCGCCCATAACAATCACCGCCACCCACACTCTTACATCGTAATATAGCAATGCGAGTGTATTACCAGGTGTGGAGGCAGAACTTCTCCGGATGAAGTCGGCACATGTTCTCCTGCTATTTTTAGTTACTCTTTTGGCACCACCCAGGTGGTACGTGTAGGGATACTAAAGGGTTCTCACGTACGGGCGCGAGCAACTGGACCCCCCAAAATCTTCTCATACATAGAAGGGGAAGACCTGAGTGTGCAAACGTATCTAGGAACGCGGTAGTACCACCGCTAACCCAAAAGATTATTTTTCTTCTAATCTACAAACTGATAAAAAATCGAAAAAACACGGCTTCAATTCTTTCATCCCTTACTCCTCACCCCTAAAAGGTACAACCTAAACAGAAAACAGAAATATCTAAATCGGTATACAACGGACGACGGAAAAGTTACATATTTATGCAAATTATGCAATTTCGTTTACTGGCATATTTTTTCTCACTACTGAACCGGTTTTAATCTAATAAAATGGGACCAATCTGGACCAAATATCCTTTCAAATAAAAAGCATTTTCAAAATCAATTAATAAATGACGGAGAACTGAGGTAAGAAACATTACGTTTACACACTCAATACCTCTGCACTAGGATTCCCTGCGTCGTAGATGGCATGGACAAACACAGAAACACAAGATGAACACCCAAGACCCGAGAATAAATTCATGCTCACCACACAAAGTGTTCCCCGGCCGGGATCGAACCCGGAACCTCGCTTCAAAGGCAGGGCTACTACCAACTAAGCCACGAAACCGTCAAAAAATACAATTGATTTTATAACCTCTGGAAGTCTGATGAATAGTAAAGATGTCTAATTTGGTCACGGTCACTATAAAATTAATTGTTGGTTAACTAATTACGTAACAAAATATGACAAAGTTGCGGGATAGATGCTCCCGTAGGTACCTACTGAATAAATTAACCTTCGTGACTTTTCATTACCTAGATCTCACAACTTTTAGCGGTAAATTAGTAAATTTTATTTTTAATGTAACATTTTATTTCTATTATTTTAAGTATTTCTATGACGCTACTATGCTTGTCTATTTTAATTTAGTTTATAAGATAGTACTGTAACATTGTAGTGTAATTTTAAATTTGACATAACCAAGTGTTCGCTGTATGATCCTACGGTGAAAATAAATGAGTATGAGTATTAATTGACTTGGGGTGGTCCAGTTGCTCGCGTCCGTAGGTGAATACCCTCAAAATCCCTACACGTATACCCTCCTGGGTGGTGCTAAAGGAGCAACCAAAAGTAGCACTAGAACTTGCCAAGCTCGTCCAGTAATCCGAGCAATTAGTGTGAAAGGGTGTGGGTGTCGGTGAAATCACATGCGCATGAGAAATATCATCCCCGTCTCGGGTGATGGACGCAGCAGGATGAGTGCAACTCAGTGTAAGATCCAAATCTTATACTGAGTCGCATTACTGTTGTCATGGGGGTCGCCACTTACCACCAGGTGGGCCCTCAGCTCATTCCAACACTTAATTACATAAAAAAACTTTTTCTTTCTTTTATTATATCTTTCTTTGTTTAGGATGAGATATTTCGAATTTAAAATAGTTCTTAGGTGTAAATTACCGATGTCGATTTTAATTTAATTTGTTGCTAACAGATTTGAATAGACATCTTACAGAAGTGCTCTTAATTAAAATGAAAGACCATTAAAATGAAAATATATTTAAAAATGTATTTTCTGTAACATTTCGTTTACAGAAACAGGGAATTTTACAATTTATGATTAAACAGGTATAATGGTCTAAATTTAATATTAATGACAAGATTTAGAGATAAGTAATAAACTTATGTACTTATTTACATTACAATGTACCTACTTTAAATTCACTTTCATATACTTTTTCGGAAAACCCTGAAGACCGATTATTTTGTTTAAAATGTGTGACTATGTAATACTTATGTATTCAAGTTGAAAAAAACCTACTGTAGAAACTTTACTTACAATATAATGCACTTACAATATACTTTCTTAGCTACTTATTATAAACTATTGAAATTTATTATAACATATCCTTACTGTCCTAACTAATATAATATAAATGCGAATGTGAGTTTATTTGGTTGTTTGTTACGCATTCACGCATAAACCGCTGAACTGATTTTAAAATTCCTTCACCAATGGAAAGTGAGTAGCATTTATTTTTTTATAAAATATAGCCTATATTTTATCCCCGTATTCCCACGGGAACGGGAACTACACGGGTCACACCGCGGGGCGCAGCTAGTGCGAATATAAATGCGAAAGTTTGTCGGTATGTATGTTTGTTGCTCCTTCACGCATCAAAGGCTGCACGGATTTGGATGAAATTTGTTTTGAAGGTAGCTCATATGCTGGATTAACTCATAGGCATTTTATACCGAAATAGCGATACATTCCCGTGGGGTGGCCCACCGCGTGTAACTACTAGTTACTAACCGCGTGTAACTACTAGTTACAATATAATCACGGGAAAGATAATAGTATTAACATAATCACGGGAAAGATAAATAGTATTAACATAATCACGGGAAAGATAATAGTATTAACATAATCACGGGAAAGATAAATAGTATTAACATAATCACGGGAAAGATAATAGTATTAACATAATCACGGGAAAGATAAATAGTATTAACATAATCACGGGAAAGATAATAGTATTAACATAATCACGGGAAAGATAATGTAGGCGTTTCGTACCTTCATGTACCTAAGTGGTCAGCCGTATTACTCACAGTCAAGTAACTGAGATAGAGGAGACTGACTCGTATTTACATACTTTGTACAATAATGGAACTTTGAGCAAGTACTACGATTGATTTAAGATTATACACAACAATTTATCTACACCAAATTAGAACATTTCACGAAAAAATTACAACATGAAAAATCGTAAGTGTTTTAATATTATCTTATCATTATATTAAGATAACATTCTGAATTAGGCCTCTTTGTCTTTATTTTATGAACCCAGCTTTAGGCAATTTTGATTCACTTGGGAAAATAACTGGCGTAGCACAAGCAACTGGAGAAACCGCCTGCTAAAATAAATTAGCAATTTTGCTCGATGCTTTGTAAACAGTAGTACACTCGAGTTGCTATGTTACTGTTTGAAGGGGCTGCGTGTTCCGGTGAAAGGCAGACAAAAAATGACGGCTCATCGCGGACTTGGCTGTGATCGTTTGATCGAAAACCATCTAGGTACCTTATATTATTCAGTAATTTAATTCGAGTAAATGTATTTGCACTCTGAATTATGTGTTTTAATATGCTGTTTTCTAGTTGCAGTATAGAGAGATTTGGGCCTTCTCATACTATAGAACTCAATGTTCTATTGTACGGCAAGGCTCAGTCTCACCGTACTGCAGCCGTCACTCTATAAACTGCATAATGAACCAGTATTATTATCATCATCATCAGTACTCAGTATCATTACAACTACCTAGTAAAATTGAGGAAGAACTTTCAAAACTCGTTCACATATAACGGGTCACGGGTCCTAAGGCGCATTATATGCACACATGTAAGTCATAATAATAGTTTATATTTATATAGTGTTTAGCTAATTCTATTGTGGAGACTACGCCTGTTACCTGTTAAGATATTGAAATGCCTTAGCTGTTCTTCCTTGCTGTTGCTACGGGAATGGGATACATACCGCTTAATATCACCTGGATCGTTTGTTCGTCAGAGTCAGCCAAACATAAATAAGCATAAGATATGAAGCATCCAATTTATTTTCTCTTTACATGAGTAAACAACTTGCCAGTTTTTCATCAAACTTCGCTATACGGTTTCTTGTTTTAGTATTATGTTATCTGTGGCATAGGTAAGCCAATTTACAAATTTCTCGGAAGCAAAGGAACTGATCTCGGTTCGTTTGGCAACCTTTGAAACTGTTTAGAAATTACCTACAGAGAACACGTGAGATTTTTCAACACTCCACCTTAAAATTATTGGGTAAAAGTAATGTATAATACATGTACTATAAATGATAAATTGACAGCTGCGACGACAACAGCGACTATTAAGACCTAAGATTATGCAATATGGCACCTAAGATAGTCACATAATAAAGAAATCAAGGCAAGACTATCCAATGAAATTAAAGGAAGGAGGGAAACCTTCCTTTAAATTGCACGGGATGCATTCACGCGGATGAGTCACGCGGATGATTGTGTCGCCACCTACTCCATACTAGTGTGTGCTTCTTTCGAATTTACAAAATACACTGTGATTAATGTGCTAAACCCATTCAATGCGAAACTAACTATTTAAAAGGCCTTTTGCCTCTACAAATTGAAAACTATCTAATCCGAGTGTATTTACACAAGGAATAATTCAACGACTGTGGCAGTGAGTGCTTATAAATCCAAAATTATCTCTCCCATTCCCAAACAGCTAAAGTACGTTTTTTTTTTATTACATACTTTTCTTAAATTTTCAGATTTACGGCTTTTTTCATTTGATGTACAATTCGAAAAAAATATCGAAAAATTGTCAAGCAGAACCTAAATTAATTATGTTTAAAAATAAGTTTTGCTTTCATTTATTTATCTATTTACAAGTAGTGTCTAAAATAAATAAAACTATTGAGAAAAGTTTACGTTATCACGAAAAACCAAATCTTTTATATTGAACTGAAAAACATACAAAAAAGTTAGAGCTACGATTTGCTAGTATACCTACCTTCCAGCTCATTAGTTGAGGGCTTACAGCGCCCTAATAATATGATACAAAAGTCGCATATTTTTTACTATTCAAGTGATGGAAAATGTTTTGAACTCGCTCCCTTCTACAGCGCCGATACGCAATGGACATGGATCTTTCACATAATCGATCTTTGTGAACGATTGTCTCGATTCTCGATTCCTGTTGGAGACGATGCTGGGCAGTGTAGTCACTTCACGGCAGATGGTGTGATCGCAGGTTCGCGAGTCGCGGCGACGAGGAACTTTGCGGCAGAGCAGCGTCTCTTGGAAAGCTTTGCGGTACCTGGAATGAGGACAACGTGTTACTCAAATTCTGTCCTCTGATCGTTCTGAAATCAATTGAGCGAGGTTCAGCGCTTTTGCAATTCCATCGAGAGCCAAATATAATACATTTACGGTTGCTATAAAAATTAAAAGAGGCTGATTGAAAGCTTTAGGTAAGTAAATATAATTAGTTTTATGGTTGTGGAATACAGCCCCATAAACCTAAACGTTATTGGGGGGTGGGGTGCCCAGGTCCAGAAACGAAGGAACCGCTTATTCATCTACGCAAAATATTTTTGGAGACAATAACTTCACTTCCCAACCAGTTCATTTTACACAAAATGTGAAACCCCCCGACTTGGTTAATGGTAATAAGTTTATGATCTTCAAACAATCTAACAGTCTATATCTAAGAACCATCTCTAAGACGTCTGTATCAAAATCGGTTCATCCCTTTAGGAGCTATTATGCCATAGATATCTATATGAAAACTACAAATGTATAACACCCCTCTATCAGAGTAAAATGTGGCATAATATTCGAGTATGTCCGGCTACCTTCGTGAGTAGCCTTAGATAGCTCCGGGTGATAGATCCGTGAAGACCTAGGCATGTGAGAAATTTATGTGAAATGCTAATGGTAATCAGCCAGCAACACTTAAGGACCTACAGTACATCAAAACAAAAAGCGAAGGAGTGAGGCCCCCAAGCGAGACCCTGGACGGTTGCCCTGCTTGGTACCCCCTGAGGCACCACTGAGTATCTTTTTTTTTATAACGCAATATATACGTTTACCTCACGCCTTGGGGAGGCGTGGAGTTATGTGTGACTCACCCCCAACACTACTTATGCTGGGGAATACACACTAAAACCCCCATGTTGGTCGACTTAATTATAAAACAAAATCAGGATATCTATACAAGTTGAAGGTTTCTACAAAACATAGCTGGCGCTACGCGCATGAACTCTACGCATCTACGTAAATGTAGTACCATAACATAAATAACGTATCTGTGTCCCCTACATCGCAATTTGCAATATAAGCTAGGAATTTATGTTGTTACATTTTACATAGTTGTCCTTGCAATGTAAGCCAAAAAGAACGTTGTAAATGAATTCTTAGTTTCGTAATTGAGAAGCCCTTGTTCTTATAGTGAGCTAAATTTACAACCAAGGTGCCTATTTACCCAATAGACGGCTCTGAGGCTTTGTTGGTAGTAGCCCTGCCTTTGAAGCGAGGGGGTTTGAAGTCCCGGGTTCAATGTTCGGCCGAGACAAAGTGTTTGTGTGGTTACCATGTAGTTTGTTCTCTGGTTGTTAGAAAAATCAGTATAAACAATTATCGTTTAATTATATAAGCTTTAGGACAGTTTGTTACTAGATCAAAAAGCTTACCGAATACTTTAAATAACTTTAGTGATTTATATTATTCGGTATTTATATAACAAATCAAATAACGAAATTTTGGATTACGTCTAATGTTTTTTTCTGAAGAAAACTTTTTTATAGCAGAAATCCAAAGTTTAACTTAGTTATTCTATGTTACCGTAACGACTTGATTTGCAATAGATTATACAATTAACCAAGATGTTTGTTCATTATGTGTGAGATTATGTTGGATTAACTCTACTGCCGAACTGTAGTTGATAACTGTCTGTGCAGATAGTTTTTGTCCTCGCACACAGACACAATAAGCGTTAGGTAACTGTCGATCTTAAAGTAACTGTCGATCTTAAAGTATCTTACCTGATCTTAAGTAGTTACTGCCGCCGATTCTATTAAGCAGAGCTAAAACTCAAGTCGTATCGTATTGCGCCCTTCACATTGAGTCGGGGATATAACGTATCATGCGCTTGTAATTTCACCAGCACCCACACACTTCCACGGAACATAGCAATGCGAGTGCAGCACTGCTAGACGGTGGGTTACCAGGTATGGTGTGGAGATGGTATGGAGAAGTACTGCACTTCTCTGGACGAACTTGGCAAAGTTCTACTGCTATTTTGGGTTGACACGAGTAGGGAATTTCAGGTCGGACGCGGACGCGAGCAACATGGCCTAAAATAACTAGTATCATAAATTACAAAAACTTTCTTTACTAAAGGTAACAAAGGCAAGTGCGTGCCTATAAATCCAAATCTGAGTCGAAATACTGTTGTAAAAAAACATATAATCTAAACTTTGTTACACATTCTGAAAAAGAAATACAGTTAAGTTCCTACTTTAACCTTTTGGTACTGAAACCTAAAGCTATAAAGCAATTTAAACAATGAGAAAATGCAAAAGGGAAGTCAAATCGTCTACAACAGTGGGGTTTGAGGATAAACCTCGTATTTACCACTGTGGATATCTGTGTTTAGCGTATTGCAGCCATTTCTGTATGAGCGCCGAAGCGCCGTCAGTTCGGTGCGAAACCGTTATCATTTACGGTGCGAAAGCCCCGTAGTTTCACCAAGTGCAAGCGCGCGGTCGCCGAGGCACCCTGCGCGCTTCCCTCAACAATTGAGCGGAGATTTAGACCAGCTCTCCTCTCATTCACTAGGTTCACTGTGTAGGCACGGACTCCCCGAGAAAAATTGAGTCAGAACTTGTTCTGTTACGATGACACGGAAAATGTCGTTTGCGCGATTCAGAACTCGCATACTACAACACGATTTAATTTGTATTTTCATAAGATTTTCATAGTTTTTTCAATGTATGTCTTTATTCTGCGATTTATCGAACTACATTAATAGAAATTGATATGTTTATGAGTGGAAACAAACTTTTTGGATTATGTGTTTATAAATAGTGAAGGACAGCGCTACATCGAACCGCGTGAGAGCGACAAGAACGAAGCATTAGGTAGAGTCGCGAGTGTCTCAGTAACGCCATCTCTTGAGAGTTTTCCGAACTTATAAAATATTATTTTCCGTACGTAAACTACATTTGAATTCTTTACAACTAAATAGGTCCCAAATATTGTCATGGATACATTTTGAATTGGTAAATAATTATTTATTAATGTGTTTTTATTACTGGCATACACGATTTCCTGTATGTTCCATACATTTTGTATATTTATTGAATGAGGAAGAACGAGGACTTATTAAACGCGCATTTTTAATGTTGTCTTCTATATCTGAACGATCTATAAGGAGTTTAATAAATAAACATCTCGGTATTCATGTAGGTATTTCACAACTATATTAAATTGCTTGATAGTGAATGTTTCAAACGACTAGGGTTTGTCACCCGCGGTTACTAAGCCCCCCGCTCCGACAAGGCGGGAACCCACGGGGGATTCCCCTTCAGCTCGTGTTCACTTTTATTACATAAATAAAACGTGTAAAATACATTAACAAACCTCTCGCTCATGACGTTGTACAGTATTGGATTGACGGTAGCCGAGACGTAGTACAAAGCACCTGCCACGTTGAACAGGTGCTCATTTATCACGTGGAACTGAGGGTGACGGTATCCGTAGATGTAGAAAAGCCGCTGGATGTGGAATGGGACCCAACACACGAAGAACGCGATCACAACAGCAGCTGTTGGAGAAACAACTTGAGGTAAAGAAATTAAAACACAGACATCTTGGGGGACCGAGTTGCTTGCGTAGGGAATCTAAGGGTACCTGGGAGAGTACCCTTAGATTCCCTACAGGTGTCCTCTGGGCGGTGCGAAAAGAGCAACCAAAATGACACCAGAACTACTGCTAAGTTCATCCATAGTAGTAGACACCCTGGAATCTGGCGCTAAGCAGTAGTGTTCACATTACTGTGTTCCGGTGGGTGGGTGTGGGTGCCGGTGAAAACACAGGCGCATGAGACGTTACACCCGTCTAGGAAGATGGGCGCAGCAGGGTGAATACAACTCAGTATAAGATCAGTCAAGTCTTATTCTGAGTTTCATTGCTGTTGTTATGGGCGGGGTAACCATTTACTACCAGGTGGACCTTTCGCTCGTTCCGTCTCATAATAAAACAAAACAAAATGACTTCGAAAAAATGCTTTGAAAAATTTCTTTTGATGAAAAGTTGCCTCAAAAGTTTTGTGCCACAGGATCACAGGCAGACAAACATCTGTCAAACTTATAACATCCCTCTTTTTATTAACTAGATTAAAATAATGGTATTATTTACACATGCCTAACGAAGACCTCATAATTAGACCAAGTTCAGAAGAATGGAAAAGTGATTCTGGCTCATACACCAAATTGTGTTTCGTTAGAATCCGCAACAATAATACGCAATCAGACTTTTGAGAGTTCCATAGCTTAATTGAAATAGCTTTCCAAGAAAGGGATCTGAGTTTTGATTGCCGGCCAGAGCACTCTGTGTTTCTGTTCAAACCAATTCTAGTTCAGGGCAATGAGAGTGAAAGCGTTTATGTATAACCTGTGAAAATTCCACCCTATTACAGGTAAGCAGGCCACAGTTGCAGACTTAGTAATTCCTATGGTTCCCTTTACCTTTTTGTACGGAACTATAAAGTTATCGTAAACAAATGTGATTTAAAAAGTTGATTAAATAAATAGCAATGTGCAGGGTAATAGAGACCTTTTAAAAAGGTTACAACGTTCATTTAAATTTTATTATGCCCGATTATACATTGAAGAGAATCATTTAACGGCCACAGAACAATAAGGATCTGTGAAATTAATTTAGAAGCGAGAAAATGAAACGGTTTCAATTGCTGAGCTTATGTAAATTTTTTGGATAAATAACGAAATTATCATAAATTACGTATTGAAAACACAAATTTCTACGAAAATTTAAATAAACCTTGTTTTTTTTCTAACTCATTGTACTAGAAAGGTATTAATTTATTTAGAAACGAATGCATGACATATATTGTACTTCAAAGTTAAGGTTTGTTCTAGAAGAGGGCTTAGTGCGATACGTGATTTGGGGGTAACGTACCGACGATTGTATTTATTATAAATCCATCATCATAGCATATATTCTGTAGAAGGCTTAGAAATAAGGTTCTGTTTTTTTTACGACCTGTCATCATCATCATCGACCCATCTTATGTTAAGTAGTTACCGCCGTCCATACACAGCAGCAATACGATCAAGTACAAAATATCAGAAGACTCAATTCGCATCGCGCCTATCACTCTTAGACGAGGTTAAATCCCCATGTGTCTATATTATAGCTGGCATTGATGTTATGTTTAATTCATATACGAGTTAACTTTCCCTTTGAATTTCACAGCGAAGGTCCAATTAGTGAAATAAAATTTACATGATCTGGAGTTGGTACAAGTTCAGATACCACCCGATCTTGTATGATAAGTCAATTATGCTAACCTGTCGTTGGTACTCACCTAATTACTCCGTATAATTGTCATAGTACTGCTGTCACACTTATTTCTAATGCCAGCCATAACGCATTGATTGCGTGTTTTGGTTTGTTGTGTGTGTTATACGGCTAGAGGGAAGAAAGAGTAATTTTTTTTAGGTCCCATTATTTCTTCCAAGGGCCGTGTGGGAAATCACAGGTATTTTTGTAGCTACGGTTGCAGGCCCTATTCCATTGAGACCTTTCCTTTAACCTTTTTTCTAAACTCATACCCCTGCACTAGGATTCTCTGTGTCGCAGATGGCATGGACAAAGACAGAAACACAAGACAAACATTCAAGACCCGAGAGCAAAGTGTGTCGCGGCCTGGAATCGGACCCGGGACCACTTTCTTTGAAGGCAGGTGTATTTAATCCAGTACTTAATAATAGGATTCTGATTGGTAAAAAAGCTTACATTAGACATTCATATTTCTGATCTAACTTATCTTGAATATCTTGTGACGCAGGTGGCATGGACACACCCAGATACACATCATAAGCGTTGCCCTGGCTGGAAATCAAACTCTGAACACAGAATTGAAACAGCCGAAATGATAAACTTATTATTGTTGGAAGTCGGTTAATAGAGTGTTTTAATGATAAGAAATATAACAGACATTATAATTCCAAAAGTAATATATTAGTTTTTAGTGTTTGTTGTTCGAAATATTGGGAATATCTATAGACTGAAAAACAAACCTAATGGCACAGATTAAATAGATATACTACACTAAATGAGCCACAATATAAAATGAACAAACAAAATACAATGTAGCGAAGTTACGAAGAGGTAAGTAATGTTGCAGAAGTGTTTTCAGCACAATTCGAAAACAGTTCAGGGTTGTAGTTCAAGTAGAATGAAATTTTATTCAATGTCTCTGCATTTTAAGCTTCATTCAAGGAGATGGTTATTATGAGGCACAGATAATAAAAGATTTGAAGTATTCGAGGCTTTGTAATGTTTCATAATTGTTTAATAAATAAATATTCATGGACACACAGCGCTATTTAGCCCCAAACTAAGCATACTGTGGGAGCCAGATAACTGATAGAAAAATTCAACAATACTTTTTTTCGTGTATATATAATGAATATTGCCACCTAGACAGATCAAACATGCATTGATACATGAACAAACATGTTCGTCACAGAAATGCTTGGGTGGGAATCGAACCCACTATTCTCACCTACAATTGCCTATGCGCCGACAGAGCTACTACCAACTAAGCTTAGGCCAGTCTAAGATGTAATAAGATATACAATCACGCTCTCTCTCGTATGTGACCTTGGCGTCAGAGTTTTGATTGTACAGTCCCTTAATCTCTTCAAAGCCGATATCACTATTAATTAATCGTCACTGTCTTGCTATATAAACTCGGATAATCAATTAGAATCAGGTATTAATAACAATCTGCAATCTTAATTAGCACGATGAATATTAATAGATACATGTAGATATGAATAGGAAAATTAATTGCTAATCTCACAATGGACACATTGTGAGATTAGTAATGGTATATAAGAGAAACACCCAAGACCCGAGAACATCATGCGCACCACAAAAAGTGTGCCCCGGCCGGGAGTCGAACCCGGGAGCCGTCGCTTCGAAAGCTACTACTAATTCAGCCACGGAGCCGTCTCCATTTGATTTATGTAGTTGCTAAGATTAGAATTATATTGAATTTTTCATGATATTCTATAGCTAAAAATTCAACGGTTTCGGCTGTGAGGATGCCGGAGAAATAACAGGGACATCGTTTGCAACTTAGCTCGCAACGGACGCAAGCTTTTTTTTTAAATCGTAAGCTGTATATTCTTTGTGATCGTACTAACCATATTAGAATTTGTTTAAATGCGCAAGTATGTCTTTATGCATGTTTGTTACTTCTTCATGTTCATGTAGCCTCGTGATGTTTATTGTGGGTAATGATGAATACTATTAATATTTATGTATCATCAATAGTTAATGGCAACGCACGCCAGATAATGGATTTTATGGGCTAATTAATGATATCTTGGGTTACATTATTGCCATTTTTGAAGGTTTAAAAAAAAATTGAGGATAAAATATAGCCCATTTGCTGGCTGATAATGGAGCTTTCTACATACAAAAAATATTTTTTTTAAATCGTTTTAAATGTTCCATTACAAACAAACGTATTTTCTCATTATAATATTAGTTTAGAAACATTTCCAGCTATACAGAACGATAGTAGTCAAAATCCTTGAATTCCTTCAAAATGTTTGGAAACGACTTTGTTTTTGTTTTGATGTTGAAATTATTTTTTATCTCATCTACTATCCTACTATTTAGCTAAAAAGCTAGATATTAGTGAAAAAATTAATAGTAAAAAGTTTTTAAAAGCAAGCCTTTATTTAAACGTTACAAAAAGAAAAAAATGTGTACCACCTAGAACCAAAAATAAAGTTACTAGTAATAATATTATAACGAGCCTAAACATGATATGGCTGCTATTGAAGAGTTGGAAGGTTGGTTGTTGGCCCTGGCAGCGGCATCAGGTCCAGCTTATACATGATGACCATAGGGATCATGTTGCTCACGTCCGTAGATAAGTACCCTCAGAGTCCCTACACGTGCCCCCTGGGTGGTGCGAAAGGAGGAACCTAAAGTACTGCCACCACACCTGGTAATCCACCGCTGTGGGTGTGGGTGCTGGTGAAATTACATCCCCGTCTCAACGTGATGGGCGCAACGCGATACGACTTGGGTACTTCATACCCAACTTATACTTCAGTGTGAGAGGACCGGAGTCGTATCGCTATTATCTATGGGCGGTAGTAACCACTTAACATCAAGTGGGTTGTCAGCTCGTCCCGTTACATTAGTCACATAAACAAAGAATAACAAATTTCAGCTTTTTCATTCAGCACTACGAAAATTGGTTAAAAAATCAGTTCCAATGACCTAAACACACATACAAACATTGAAAGTTAACTAAAAGCTTGTAAAAACCCAAATTCCTGGCAACATTTAAATTGGTAAATTTTCATAATGTGCGGTTTCCACTATAAAATTTATAACCCTCAGTCCTAATTATGTGACAGTCGCATACTTACCCCGGTAAAGGGTGAACAAGGTACTTTATATAACAGGTACTGTGCATGTATGTACTCGTAAGTGAAATACACTAGGGCGGTTAAACCTAAGCGGATGCACACTATTATTTATTCTGTGGCACGACCTAGATAACCGCGCTAGTTCCAATATTCTTCTAAAGTATTTCACAACCATTAAATGTTTAAAATTCAGCTGCTATTTACATTACATGGGTAAAGCAACTTATTTTTTTGTTGTGATCTTATTAAACCGATTTCAAGAAAAAGAGGTTCTTAATTTGGCTCTATGTTTTTTTTTGTACAGTAGAACCTCAGTAATCCGCCAAATGTTTTGCAAGGCAGTGTCGGATTAACGAATTTCTCAGACTACTACAGAACCTTGTAGCACGGAACTTTTTTTTTAGATTGTTAATTATCATCTGATCAATTATATATATACTCATATACATGGTCGACCGAGCTTCGCTAGTTTTATTTAGTGTAAAACATTTTTGAAAACAAAATGCGTTTCTCGCGAAATACAATTTACAAGTAAACGAAATAAATTAATATACACCTTTATAATAGAAAAGCTTGTATAACGTAATAAGATTAACGTAATAAGATAATTTGACGGCTCCGTGGCTTAGATGGTAGTAGCCCTGCCTTCGAAGCGAGGGGTCCCGGGTTCGATTCCCGGCCGGGGCATACTTTGTGTGGTGAGCATGAAGTTTGTTCTCGGGTCTTGGGTGTTTGTCTTGTGTTTCTGTGTTTGTCCATGCCATCTGCGACACAGGGAATCCTATTGCAGAGGTATGAGTGTGTAAACGTTTATTTATTTATTTAAGATACATAATTAAACGTGTAACATTAAATTACAATTACACAGTAGAACAGCTAATTATTATCGTCTAGTAATAATTAAAATAATAATTATTATGATGATGATATACGATAATAAGAAAATTGTCTGTGTGCGGTGCCAAATCGCATTTGTCAGTTTTTGTTTATAGACCACAATAACATATGATGATAAAAAAAAATCATGGTCACACAGTGCCATCTAGTCCCAAACTAAGCATAGCTTACACTATAGGAACTAGATAACTGATAGAATACTTAGATGGTATTTATTTTTTGGTAAATACATACATGTTATACATAATACCCAAAAATAATATAAATCTACGTTCGTCACGCAAATACTTGAGAATTGAACCTACGACGGGTACATAGCTAGGCAGAGCTACTACCAACTTAGCAGGCCAGTCAAATAGATTGAGGATTTTTCTAAATCTAAAGAAATCTGCCGTTAAGTTTTATAGGCAAAATCTGATATTTAATATAACGATACATCTCAAAGGCACGGCCACAGCTGCGAATGATCCGTCTACATTCGAAAAGTTTCTAATAACTGCTAACTTCATGCCTTAGTATTCGTCTCTATATTTACCCACATGTTCAATATCGCAAATACTTTTTGGATCTCAAAAAAAGTGAGTAAACACTTTTTGAATTGGTTCGTACGGGCAGAGTTTTTTATTTACCTATTTTGTTTGTAGAATTTGTTTGAAAAAGTTAGCGTTTTTAGCCACCGACGATAAAATGTATTATAAGTTTGTAGTCTTTATGTGTGTATCCGTGTGTTTGTCTGAGAGCGTGGTGGCCCAGGGGCATAGACGCCGACTTCAATCTGAAGGTCGCTGGTTCAAATCCACACGTGCAACAATGAGTTTTTTCACTTGAAAAAATTTATGTGCGCAACACCACGTTCTCAAAACGGTGACGGAAAACATCGTGAGGAAACCGGCTTGTCTTAGAACCGAAAATTCAACGACATGTGACATCTACCAATCCGGATTGGGCTCCCGTGGTAGATCAGAGCCCATTCACTCTCAATTATCGAGAGTAATAGTTTTTTTATAATAGTAAGATATCTGATGATTTACCATGTTAGTGTGATCTGACCCTAATATGCTCCTGCCAATATTTACAAAACGCATCTGTGTCGTTCCGAATACTAAATGTTCTTAAATAAACTAGGCTGCCTTTCCACCAAAAGATGCAATAGCTAAGCGGTGAGCGATAAAGTTTGCCTACGTAACGATAGGCCTATTGCACCAAAGCTGTGTAGCAAAGCGGCTATGATTTGCGATGATTAGTTTAATTTAAAAATAAACCGACTCCAATTATTTTGTTTCCTATTTATCATCCTTAGCGATGGAATTTACTAGTGGCTAATTATGCTATTTTAAAGTACATCCTGTCAATTAAAAGTAGAATAAAACCCATTTATTCCTTCAGTTTTGAAGTATCGTTAGGACAAGTCTAACTTAGCACGCAAAATCATATTTTTGAGCACATAACATGCACACAGATATGTCAAACAGATATTTTCATGTTTTAGCTAGTATTATTTATGAACTTTACATCTGTCATCCCAATCGATTCACAATTGATCGCGTATTGTGTAATAAACATATAAAAGAACGTTTAAAAACGCACTCGCTGGCGTTTTCTCTTAATTCACATAGCTACACATCCTTAGCTACCTCGCTTCAATTGAGTAAATAAAAACTTAGCTTCGTTGAACCCTATTCCACTATTCCAGTATAGTGAAAATTAATCGATTCTAATATATTATACTAATATCTTGCACATCTCCTCGCTTAGCACATCTCTGGCGAAAAGGATTTAAACCAAACTCAGCATAACTTCTAGAGTATGCCCAGAATATTTTAGATTTTGATAAAATGCCCTCAGACAGAATACGAATGCGGGAATAGCTTGAATCCAATTTAATCCTATTGCATAGTTTAAAATGGAATATTGCAAACGAGTACACAGACCTTCTGCGCACCTGTGAGGTTTATTTTCTACCAGCTGTTCGCGACTACTTGGTTCGCGTGGAATATAACAGTTTTTTGGCTCCTAACCTAACTTTTTTTTTTAAAGTAGTTAGCCTAAGTTACTCCTCATAATGTCAGCTATCTGCCAGTGAAATTCACGTGAAAATCGGTCGAGCCGTTTCGGAGATTAGCCTTAACAAACAGACATACAAAAAGCGAGAGAAAGACAAAGAAATTCAAAATACATTTTTTTTAATCTTCTCCTTTTATGTTTTCAAATGCATTTGAGCTGTTATTATGACATTACAAACAGACACTTTAATTTTATATATTTGTGTAGATGCAAGTTTGTATGTTATAAAATAAAGTCTTATGTCTGAAGTTTGAACTTTATATATGAAACTATTTCTTTTTAAATATAGGCATAATAATACCATAACTATGAACTTTTCTATATTTTAATAATATTTTAAGTTATAATTAATCGTATCGTACAAGTAGCCGATACTTTTATGATTTGTGTTTATATTAAAACACACTAAAGAGAAAAAAAATGCCTCAGTAGTCAGAATAATAGCAGCGAAGGCCGTATCTAAGTGGTGTCCTTGGTTTTCTCTTAATATTACATGATATTTAGTTGTCGGTCGAGAGCCACCCGCTCTCACCAAAAGCCCGCGTTTTTATACGTGCCTACAGACTTCAATTCTTTCATTTACTTATTTTTAGCCCTTAGGGGTGGGATTTCAACCCTATAAATTAAAGAGGAATCCTCCAAATCGGTTCCCATCTGGCGAAGAAATAGCGTATGTGTGTTACGCTATTTCTTCGCCGAACTGAGAACCTTTTTTGGAAGTCCGTTAAAAAGATTGAGCTAGAGTTTTCTACGGCAAACAGGGGGGTACACAAACTTATAAATAAAGGGAGTATATTATTATTGACTTGAGTGGCAGAACATTTGTCGAGCTTCGCTCAGATAGAGCTCTCCATTAAAAGTCAAAGTCAAACTCATTTATTCCTTTAGATCTCAAGTATCATTTGGTCACGTCAAATTTTACACATGCATGTACACATATTTGTGAGCATATAACGTGTCTATGGTAACCGACCAACCCGAGCGGAAGTAACAAACAAGAAACCCCTCGGAGACATTATCGTTAAAATAATGTTATCGAATAAAATTTCCACAGGTAATGTTGCATGACGAAGTGCGAAATGGAATTCCCCCATTCCTTGTGATGTCAAAAAAGCAGTTAAAAACGCCGCTTCCATTGGCTGTTTATTTGGAAATGTGTGAGCGAAAATGTTATCATAAGCAGTTTTTGATGGCCGATCAATTAGCTTAATAAATGACTGATTAAAAAAATTTATGAATCGAATTCAAAACTTATTTTTTGCCCTCAGGTAGTAATCTCTTCATGAAATTAGTATGGACAGTAAAATACCCAATTTCGTTTATTTGGATCACATACTTTTTCCAGTGGTTTTGATGTTTAATAATTAATTAAACTCTCAAATTAAAAAAAACTGTCGATTGATAAATGACGGAATCCTGAGGTAATAAACATAAAAAAACACGAATTGTTAACTAATCCAAATGGGTTCACGACTGGTAAATATATTGTGTTACAAACTATCAAACAAAAGACATATGATTACATATGAATTTACATTAAGAACATATGATTTACATTAATTTTCTTTTTTAAGTCGGTTAAACATTTAATAATCCATCGTCAACTGTCACTTTCGATCCACGTCAATCTGCTGATTTTATAATATGATGATTTTTTTTTAATTTTTATATGTTAATATTATATATTTTATAATAGAGCAATCCTTAGCAATGTTAATTGTTAATTAATGCAGAAAAAAGTATTACTTGCTCTATAATTTTTGTAGAACAAGCTTTTTAATTACACTCTTTTATGTAATGTAATGCAAAAATGAGTTTGTTTGTTAAGCTTTCACGCTTGAGCTATTGTACCGATCATAATGAAATTTCGCATTCACATTGTCAGGGATACAGATTCCCGGAAAACTGTGAGATTCATACGTTGTCTCAATGTCTACCATCCTTTTTTTTTTTTTTTTCTTGGGGATAACCTTCGTCGGTACCCGCCCCCCCCTTGGGGACGTTGGACGGGTTATGCCGGATTCTTACCGGCTAAAAACCCCACGGTCCCTTCTAGACGCCCATTGCTGGGGCTACGGGAACGGCTTGCACTCTTCCGCGGCCCCAGCGGCAATGTCTACCATCCTACATAAACAAAGGAAAAGGGAAACTTTGGAAATATCGGCTTAGTCCAATAATTTTATTTACGAGTACATTGGCACCTGAAACGAAATGGCGAGTCGCGTTTTGTAGATAAATTGTGGATTAGTTTCGACTCGGTTCTCTTTCCTTCCCATCTCGACACTCCGCTAAGAGCGGTCGTATCGCAAAGCTTATTCACTGGTTTTTCTAGATACCATCATCACACCTCAAAAACAAGGCTAAAGAGTAAACTTGGCGTTCGTTCGTATGTACCACTCCTTATTGTGGGGCGTGACAACATTACTCTCGTTATTTGTTTGTAGGAGTAGAAGCTGAATTACTTTCTTTGAACATCAAAGAAATCATCCTAAAAGCGGTTTCGTACTCGTATTTATATAGTATATATTTTGTACGATAAAGTATTCCATTATCTTTACGATTGGAAGATACCAAGTAAGTCAGTTTAATAGTGTTTTATTGTGTGATGGATAAAATGATTACTTTTTTGACAACGGGGATCTATTTCGAAAAATAATTATTTAGGATGTCGGGAATACTTCCTGGTTGCCACTGGTGGCGATCGAGAACGAAAAACTTCTCCATTGCCACCACTGGTGGCGGCTGGGAATTTTTTCTAAATTGCCACCAGTGGTGGCGGAACTGGTGGTGACAACTGGGAATAGACCTTCTGAAGCCATTCAAGTATAGCCCCAAGAAGGGAAATAATCTTTATATTTATACTTTAACAATTATCCCAATTATAAAAAAAACTTGGTCTCGAAAACCTGGCGTTCCTGTCTGGCTTATCAGAGAAAAATGGAAGACATCATGGTGACACTGGTGAGATCGTGCAATGAAGCAAAACCCTAATTTTTATTATCTTTTATTAGCACCGTTTCGTGAAATCGTCAACGAAAGTGCTTAATTATACAAAGTGATGGTTTATTATTTTAGTATCGTGTGCTTACTCTCATTTCATTTTAATTTAACTTTAAAACTTAAATTAAAATGTTTGACCCCTTAAAACTACGAAAGTGCTCAAATATGCTGAAGTACTCAGAAATTATACATAAACATAAACATTTACACACTTATACCTCTGCACTAGGATACCCTGTGTCGCAGATAGCATGGACAAACAAACAGAAGACAAACACCCAAGACCCGAGAACAAACTTCATGCTCACCACACAAAGTGTGCCCCGGAACCTAACCCGGGACTCCTCGCTTCGAAGGCAGGGCTACTACCAACTAAGCCGAGGAGCATGTAGTTGCTGAGTCGAGATAACAATTTCGAATTTATTTGTGGTCTAGACTACCAACTATTACTGAATAATACTTATTCATCTTTCGTTAAAGTGGTCAATTTTGGTGTCGGAAATTTCAAGCCACCCGCACGTCTCCGACATGGCTTATCGATGAGCTAACCGAAGCAAAATAATGCTGCTTTACAGCCGTCAATCCAATAACTGATCGATAGCGGAGAGTAGCTTAACTTGAATGACCTAATCGATAATTATTTACCGATGTTTCTCATCTAAGCAAACTTCCCCACACGCTTCCATAGGAGGCGTCAGCTACGAAATGAAGACAATCCTATCGTTTCGCTGGAAAATTTCCAAATAATTTCCACCGAATTTTATTAGGTTATAGTGCGTAAAATATAACTGTTAACTCGCTTCTTAAGTCCAATACTTGTGATATTGGCTGAAGACCGTGGGAGTTCCCAGTTACAAAGTGAAAGCACAATAATTTTATGTTAAAAACAATAAACTTGACCGCGTGAAAAATTCCATATTATTTATAAGCAAGTTGTATATATTTTTGTAAGCCATTTAAAAACCCTTTATTTTAATGCCACACTTGATAGGTTTTGAGTTAAAATATTTTTTTGGCGCCAAAAAAGGTACCTACATATACAAATTCCAAATATTATTATGTAAAAATTTGGATCTTTGTTTTGAGTCTGGGTGTTAACATAAAAAATGCTGTATTATTATTCTATCAGTAATCTAGTTTACATATATCAAGCAATGCTTAGAGCTAGATGGTGCTTTGTGAAATGTCCATTTGTTTACTTACTTTGAATACCTACAAATGATATATTTCTTCGCGATAAAATCCAATCCCTAATTTAGGGGATTTCATCGCTGCGCTTAGGAGTGAACTCGGTAAGCCTCCGCTACGATTGGGATTAAATATTGAACCCGTGACATAAGATTGCTTTATCCTCTGAAGCCTGCGTCTAGAGAAGATTCAACAAATAATAAATGTATTACAAGTATCTTCTATCATCCCCGTACCAGCCGCTAATGTTCCCACTTCAGGGACACCGGCCTACTCTCGATAATTGAGAGTGAATAATGGGCTCTGATCTACCACGGGAGCCCAATCCGGATTGGTAGATGTCGCATGTCGAATTTTTGGTTCTAAGATATGCCGGTTTCCTCACGATGTTTTCCGTCACCGTTTCCAGAACGCAGATTGAAAGTCGGCGTCTGTGCCCCTGGGCCACCACGCTTCTATCATCATCTCGAACTATTTTGTTATACTAATATTATAAGGCACTTGTCCAACTGTCGAATATGAACGAGTAACGAGTAAAACTAGCAACAGAAACGAGTTGGCGAACAGTGGGAAGCGAGTGTGTAGAGTAAGCCACGCTGTAGAGAAATGACTGCTAGTTGGTCTCTCAGCGTGACTTCTAACCGCCAAGCGAGCATCGCTGAGTGAGAATTATCTTTGCTAGCATTTGTCGCTCAGTGTCAAACTAGCGGAACGAGTCAAACTAGCGGAACGCCATTGTATGAACAGTCAACGATCAGCATATATACATCTCTTTTGTTTACGTGGAATGTTATATCTATTGTACGTTTCTTGAACGAGAAAATGCCTAAATGCGGACGTTTGGTGCATGTTTGTTACTCCTTCACGCCTCAACGGCTGAACGAATTTGGATGAAATTTATTATGAACTCTTGAATAATTAAGTATGAATAAAAATAAATATTCATGGATATTTCACACACCGCCATCTAGCACCAAACTAAGCATAGCGTACTATAGGAACCAGATAACTAATAGAATACTTATACAGTACTTTATTTTTGTAAATGCATACTTATAATACATAGTAACACCCAGACACAGAACAAACATTTATGTTTGTCACACAAATGTGTTTCCTGAGCTATAGCGCAGAGCTACCAACTGAGCTACCATTTAGGACCCCTTAGAACTGTTAAACGCGGGTTGAGAAGGACACGCTCGTGGCGAAGCTTGTTCATGGCTTGCTTTGATATTCTTTACAGATCAGGTAAGTTAAACAACTCTCTGCCCGCTCAGTATTTGGATTGGTGACTATTTAGTGCCATTTGAACTAAGCGCTTGCGTTTGGAGGGCACTTTATGATGTCGGTTCCAGCTATACAAGTCGATAAACCTGTATTTTCAATAATAATGTTTGGGCGGCCTAAAAAGTCCGACACCAGCAAAACAAAAAATTTTAATATATCAATCAACGTGTGAGATTTAACATGGTACAAGATACGTTACTAATATCGATTAATATAGGCCGAAGAATATATGTTCTCGCTTATTGAAAGCAGCGTGTAACGACTCTCAATAATTTTAATCAAATTTAGCGCCAGACTTTACCTTACCAAAGTCACTGGCTGAAAGGCTGAAATCACATATCTAATCTAATTGCTAGTAAATTGAACATTGCTCTCGTTATCCCGTGAAAATAATATAAGACACCTTTGAGATCAAGAGCATTCATAAATAGAGAATTATTTGTCTTATGTTAAAACCATTTGAATTGTTTGTTTCTTTTGTTTATAATTTTGAGCCACGAACGTTAGTTAGTCTGCTCCGTGGTTAGTTGGTAGCTACTCAGCCTTCAAAGCCAGGGGTCCCGGATTCGATTGGCCCAGCCGGGCAAAGTTTGTTCTTCTTGGGTTGTCATGTGTTTCTATTGGTCCATGCCACCTGCGATACAGGGAATCCTAGGGACATGAGTGTGCAAACGTTACTAAATGATTATTACATATAATAAGAAAATCTCAATGATCAAAAATGGTAGTACAGTGTATACTCATCGGAGCATTGAACTATTAGAACTAGAAATAGACGCGTACTCTGGGTTGAGGAAATAGAAGAAAACAGGAATGTTTTTTTGACATAAATATATATATTTCGTTTCTGATGTAAATGTATTTATTCTTTTGAAATTTAAACAAAATAATCAAACATTAGATGCTCTATAATGTTTACTACATTGGAGCATTAAAGCATTATTAGATACGGGTGGGTGGGTAAGGTTTGATCCTAAGTAACATCGACATTACAGATATTTCATTTTTGTAATACCTACCGTAAATATCACGTTTCATTTGTGTCAATGTGAAATCACAGGAGTTTTCCTGTCTTTCTGAAAAATGTTCTTTCATTTTTCGTGATTTTTTGAGTTTCCGGTGGTTGGTTTTTGTATTTGTTACTACTAAACGCTCAAATAACTCGGCGAATTTAAATGTAATTTGATACCAAGATATGCTAGATTAACCATTTTGCATTAACACCTACGCATCTTGTAATATTGTATAATGTCACGACTCACGAAAAAAAAAATTCCTTTCGTCTTTATACACAAAGCCGAGCCTTACGCAGGGCTTGAATTGACAGGACTGAAGCTGGCTTTGTAATTCTAATGTAAATACTATGAAAAACTTATTAACTTGATTAACATTTTGGTTGTATTGATATAGAAGACAATACCTCAATATTACACACATCACAAAAGCAGTGACGGTCGCTACTCTGCGGTAAATCATCTCTTCTTCAGATACGATAAAGTGTCTAAACCTCAACAATATTAGCAAGCAGCTGTTAATTCATCCAGGATGATGAATGTTATAAAAATTGAAAATTCGGGTTTATTAAATTTTGAAACCGAGAGACGCGAGACACGTGCCGCAAGATTTCCATAACGTTAATGACTATGTATTTCGTAGAAACCAGGTTTACCAATGACACCGATTATATGACCTATTTCTATCAAATTGTTTACTAACGAGAAGATTATGCGTGATTGAATTAAGTATTATTTGAGATTGTGGGACATTCGCATCGTCGTTTGAGAAAATAACACTTACGAGTCAGTTTTTTGAAACATTTTCTGGTGCGCTTCGCAGCAAAACATTTACAGTTATGCTGTTGAAACTGACTCGTTTGCCGTGACGGCAAACAGCACGATGCTCTCATATGGCTTCATATTTTACAATATATATTTCCGTGACCGCCAACTTAGTTTTAAATCCAGGAGTTGCTTAGCCTCACTGTGTTAGCCACTTTAGAAGAACTTTGAATTACTAGGTTATCTTAATATATATAAATTACGTGTCCCGATGTTTGTCCGCGATGGACTCCTAAACTACTAAACCGATTTTAATCAAATTTGTACACCGTGTGCAGTTTGATCCAACTTGAAAGATAGGATAGCTCACATCTCGATTTATGATCGCAATATTATTTTATTGCAAATTATAATATCATATGACAAAAACGTTAGCCACAGCAACGCGTGGCCGGGTCAGCTAGTATAATATATATTCAATGGTAATTCTAACCCCTTGCACAGATTTATTGAGAGCTTTGCAGATTATTGGGATGATCACTCTTCACCCGAATTCCAGTCCTGGTCGGGGATTAAACCCCTTGCTTTGCAAGTATGTAACAATCAATAAATCTACGGAGCCATCAAGTTAAGAATAAGCTAAGAGAGAGAATTTCTATATTATTTAGCATTTTTAATATTTCACCGACTTACGGAAATGCCTGCAAACATTTCAGTTTTTAGTTTATGTTCTTATTTCCTGAAGATTTCATTTCACAGAAATTGAGCAATTTCTCGTCCGAGATGGCGCGTCATTTGTTCAGAATTGAATTTATCGAAAAACCAATTAAAAGATTGTATAGCACCTTATATTGACTTAAAATCCAATGATAGGGCTCTTTACAAGTATAATGGTAGATATTTATGTTAACTTATCGTCCTCCTTGACCATTATTGTAGGTTACTATACTACTGGCATAAATTAATTCTAAGCTAACAGCCATAACGAAGAAGTTGTGTCGCCAAAAATCACAGTCTACATTGTATGCTTCGTGCGTATGATGTTCATGAGTTTTTCGGGATTTGCTCTAGTCTACCAACGCAAATATAATAAATTCAAATTATAGAGAACTGAGAGCAAAGCTTTTATTTTATTTCGATATAAATTGTGCTGTTCTATGACCAAACGCGAACATGAAGGAATCACTGATGATCAATATTTAATTGCCCCCTTTTGATCGTTCTTAGGCAGATAAAAAAAAGATCTGATGTTATTGTATTTTGTTAGCCTCACAGCTCAGTTTGGTAGTAGCTGTGCCTTTTGCACTATAGAGTGTATGTTCGATTCCTACCTAGAACAAGTATTTGAGTGAACGTTTACACACTCAAGACAAACACCCAGGACCCGACAACAAACTTCATGCTCACCACAAAAAGTGTGCCCCGGCCGGGAATCGAACCCGGGATCCCTCGCTTCGAAGGCAGAGGTACTACCAACTAAGCCACGGAGCCGTCTGGGTATTAATATGTTGTAGTTTCCAAAAAAAAGTAGCATTTATGTATTCTATCAGTTACCTGGTTCCCCTTTACAAGCTTTGCTTAGTTTGGGGCCAAATAGCGCTGTCTCCATCAACATTTATTATTTTACTAGGGGATAAATGGCGTGTGCTACTACGCTACAAGAAAAAAATACATTTTGCCTTTTTAGTTTTGTACTGGGTGTGTTCCGCGGTTTCACCCGCGTTTTTCTCATTTCCGTGGAAACAGCGCACGCAAAAATAGGTTTTCGACCTTGTGTTACAAAATAGCAATTTTATTACGGATCCCTAATTTTGAAAAAAAAACATAGCCTATAGCCTTCCTCGATAAATGGACTACCCAACACTGAAAGAATCATTCAAATCGGACCAGTAGTTCCAGAGATTAGCGCGTTCAAACAAACAAACAAACACTGCAGCTGTATAATATAATATTAGTATAGATTTGCTACATTGTGCGTACCTATATAATTCCTAGGCATTCCGTTGCGGACTGCGGAATATTTATTATCGCATCGCGGAAATTGAATAGACGAGAGCGACAGTCTGTATAATAAAAATATATGAATATATAACGAAAATATTTCAAAATTAACATGTGGCATTTGACCATTTTTCTTGCTATCACTATCTACTCCGCCCACGCACATTCGTTGAAAATCTATGCTACTAGAACGGTCTGAATGAGGATAGAGATATCCATTCCTCCAGGCACCAGACTTGGAGGGACTAGTTATTTAAGCGCTCCGATAAATACCATTACATTATTTGTTGATTGTTTTCGATTTGTACCGTGACACAAAAGTGCTTTAAAGTAAATACGGTGGCCTATTTTAAATTACACACATCTTGCCCCAAACTAAGCATTACTTGAATGGGAACGAGATCATTGATACAATACTTGTAATTATATAGTATCCTTCATATAGTATTTCTTCCAACATTATAATACATATTAACACCCAGACACAACAAACATATAAAACACGCGACGTACCGCGCAAAAAGCAGAGCTATTTAATTAGCTATTTATATAGAGCTGTGAGTTAATGTAATTATGTTAACTAAAAAAATTCTGAGGATAAACCGAAACCGATCACAAATTAATATTTTGAAAACTTAATTTCTTATTAATTATAATAGCTTATAAACTTAGAAAATAGGTGACACATGCTGAAGTCTAGCTGTGTCTAAATTATTTCCAAATATCATCATGTTTCTCATAGAATGAAGAAGATGATAAAATATGATAAAGACGCTTTTATAATCCAATTTTTATATTAAACATTCAGAGTTTTAATGGAAATGCTATTAAATGTTTTCGTAACATGTCTCAACAGGCCTATAAGAATGCTTTTAGACGCTGTCGCCATTTGGTCCTGAAACAAAAGTTATCCTTGATACAAGTTTTGTAATCATGAGAAGCCAGTTTTCATGTTTTATGTATGCCTTAATTTACATTTTGCAACCTAATTTCTTGATGGAGTCTGGACCCTCCCTGCGAGTGCCACAAGCAGTAAGAGCAAAAGTATTAGAACTCGCCGAGGAGTAAAATCAATGTAGGTATTAATTAATTGTTTTAGGGATTATGCTCGCGAAAATTGACTGTATCGATCTCGCTGATAGATTACGCATTACCATTCCTTCTCGTTTACCTAGAAAAAAAAAACTTAAATATTATTTAATTTACCGTTCGCAAACACTAGCCTTGGTCAACACTCACCTATGTCAAGGATATGTAAACACTATAATAATATATCAAAATCATGCGATTTAGATATTTCTGATCCATTACCAAAGTTTAAGAGATGTATTATATTAAAATTGTTCTTTTTTAGTTATGTTTCATAATGAATATTTATTTGTCTTATAATCCTGTAATTCTTGTATTACTATGCTTCATTATCTGGTAATCATGATTATTATGTCTAATTACAATATAATACATAGTATTTGTAAATTTTACATAATACTTTAATTTTTGTTGTTAAGTTGTCGTTATTGCGCAAGCTATTATTACGGGTACACTAATTCTGTAAACAATTTAAACTAATATTTGAATGTTCAGTGTAATCCTGTGTTGGGTGTCCTATTAATAAAATAAATAAATAATAATATAAAATAATAAAATCCTTCCATCAGGGGCTTCTTCCTTGTTCTTCCCAATGGAGAGTTGGGGTTTGAACTAGCGCTAAATTAGTTAATTAAAAAAAAAAATATATATATATATATATATATATTCCATGTATTTTTTTAAGAATTCAACGTAATTAAACATTTTGAGTTTTGACTTGATTTTAAGAAACCATGTATTGTATATGATTCCGGATTCAATTAATTGGAACAGATGTCACGTTAAAAAACAAATAAAGTCGACAAGACAAAGACTTTTTCTCGCTTTTAATTAACGTTAACACACTCATACCTCTGCACTAGGATTCCCTGTGTCGCAGATGGCATGGACAAACACAGAAACACAAGACAAACACCCAAGACCCGAGTACAAACTTCATGCTCATCACACAAAGTGTAGTAGCCCTGCACACTTTGTGTGATGAGCATTTTTAACGTGACATCTGTTCCAATTAATTGAATCCGGAATCATATACAATACATGGTTTCTTAAAATCAAGTCAAAACTCAAAATGTTTAATTACGTTGAATTCTTAAAAAACTAAGCCGTCAAATAACCAAATGGTTATATTACTTACCCAGCATCCTTATAATAGCCTTCCTGGATTTGGCCTGGCGAGTCTCCCCGTGGATGTGCCCGTTTAGCAATCCAAGCTTCGTCTTTTCAGTAATCTTTGTAGACCTGTCAAAACAATCTATTTAAAAAAGTATATGTACAAAAATATGAAGTTAAAAGTATAATGTTTTAAAATATATTTTTTATGTAGTAAAACTGCTGTGTTGTGTTTTTAGACTAAAAAATCTAGTCCATCTTAAGGTTATCACACTTAACGATAAGGCCGCCCATTGTGCCACTAATTATACATATTTTTTCTTATTTTTTTCTGTCCTGTTATTTCTGTGTTTACAATAAAGAGTTTATCAATAACAGTTTCAGTAAAACTATTCTAGAGTTCGCAACATAGACACAAATAGAAAAAGGTATTTCTTTTGTGAGATTATAATAACTTTTTGTTTTACTAGGTATTCCTGCTCGGGTGCACGAGATTTTGCATAAGTAGATAACGAGAAGAAACCTTAATGCAGACATCCAGCCATTTTTCAATTCAAAGTTCTGCTGCCCATCACGTAAGTTCTATGTTTGTTTATTTTCAATTTAATCTTAAACCTTAATATAGCCTCTGAGCATTTTCTGGAGTAGGATAAATTTCGCCATGTTACGATTACGTCTTCTTCAATAAACTGGCCATATCTTTTATTAATAATTAACCTAAATGCAGAAAAACTTATGAAATTACAATCGGTTATTGACATTGGCAGAATTTGTGTGGCTAAAGACCAAAAAAGAAGAAAATATTATTTTAATTATAAGAAAATATCTGAAGAAGTTTTCTTCAGATATTTTCTGCAAACAATTTCTTAGTGTAAAAAAATATATAAACATATATTTTTTTTTGTTAGCAAATATTTATCCTATCATATTGATAATGAAGTTGAATGAATGAATTAAGCACGTCTCTACTTTAATCTATTTTAAGAACACTTAATTACGGGATCCTTGGGTAGATCTCAGAACGGCCTGAGTCTTTCTTAGACGAAGTTTGTAAGTACTTATCTATTCAAGAGGGCAATTTCCTCGGCCAATCTAACAACTTGCAGGGCCAGTTATTTGCCGTTAATATTTATGCGACAAATAATGTCATACTTTTTTCCAATCTGAGAAAGTTTTGGTTTATGTAATTGAATTTCTTATTATGATTGTGCTTGTTTCGTGAAACAGCCTATTGAGCATTTTTCATTTGAGTAGAATCAGAATCATCCATCAAAAATTTCATACAGAAATGTATTAGTAAGTTTCAAACGGCTCCGTGGCTTAGTTGGTAGTAGTTCTGCCTTCGAAGCGAGAGGTTCCTGTTTCGATTCCTACACACTTTGTGTGTTGAGCATGAGGTTTGTTATCGGGTCTTGGGTGTTTGTCTTGTGTTTCTGTGTTCGTCCATGCCATCTGCGACACAGGGAATCCTGGTGCAGAGGTATGAGTGTGTTAACGTTGTTTTTTTGGTTGTTTTTTTTCTTCCCGTCAAGCACTTATGCCATTATATAATACATTTATTCTCTTGCCCCCGTGGCTTTGCTTTATTTTATTTAATCTAAAAAGAAGTGACGCTTCCACGTAATTGAAAAAAAAACCAACGGATGTAAAGTACTTTGACTTTGACTTGAATGCTATTTATTTAGGCAGCTCTATTAATTTCTCCTTCAGTTCGTCGTAGCAGATGCGTAATCGTGCTACGCTCAGGTGCTACGCCGTGGGAGCAACTGAACGTAAAGCAAAGTTTTTTTTCGTAGCACGTAGTAGCCGCGTAGCAACAATATGCGATATATCACACAAGTATGAAAGACTACAAACTAATATTATAAAGACAAAAGTTTGTACGTATGTGTGCGTGTGTGTGTGTGTGTGTGTGTGTCGACTTTACTACGGGAGCCCGGATAGATGTCACATGTCTTGGAATGTTTTCCTTCACCGTTTTGCGAACGTGGCATTGCACACATAAATTTCTCAAGTAAAGAAGCCATTGGTGGACGTGTGGGTTTGAACCAACGACCATCAGATTGAAAGTCAGCGTCTGCGCTCCTGGGTCACCACGCTCATAATGGTGCTTATCACGCCAATATTAGTATGATGCACTCAAACCCTTCTACGCAAAAGTTTCAAATGCTATTCCGTAGAAAGCAGCTAAATGAACTACTGTTGTTAACTGCCTAACGAGTAGTGGGAGGCGAATTTCACGTTCAATATAAAGTTTCCGAATGCTATGTGAATAATTTTGTTATTAAATCATCCCGGACATAGACAATTTGTCATGCTATTCAGAGCAAACAACAAGCAATGTGTTTACCTTTTTCCCTTTTATTCATGTAACAAAAGTGAACAGAAGGCCGACCTGATGTTAAGTGCTTACCTCACCCATAAAACGACTTAAGTACTTCCAGACCGAAGTATGAGAAGACCCTAGTTGCACCTTGCGCGCGTCAAAAAACTCATTGGTGCATATGTGGGTTTGAACTAGCAACCTTCAGATTGAAAGTCGGCGTCTATGCCCCTGGGCCACCACGCTCTAATAATAATAGAAAATAGAAACATGAAAAAGTAAATTTACATGCGTAAAGTTACGCTTTTGACCCGACGAGTTAGGCAGACTAGGTCACTTTGAGGGTTACCTATCGCCTGGACTTGTTTATTATCGTCAGCATAAGTTTGGTCCGCCCGTCGGAAAATTAAGGAATGTTTATTTACTGTACGACTGTGTGGCCAGAGTTATTCGTGGGGCCACCTGCAATATGTTGTAAATCAGAAACTTTTTATTTTCATTCTCAGCTAGAAGTAACGCCTTCTGCGATGGAGGTTGTTCCTACCGAGGACAGACATGTGTGAGGAACATACATGTGTTCTGTGTTTGGGTGTTAAAATGTAGCATATATGTATTGTATAAACGTAAACGTTTACATACTCATACCTCTGCACTAGGATTCCCTGTGTCGCAGACGGCATGGACAAACACAGAAACACAAGACAAACACCCAAGACGAGAACAAACTTCATGCTCACCACACAAAGTGTGCCCCAGCCGGGAATCGACCCCGTGACCCCAGGCTTCGAAGGCAGGGCTACTACCAACTAAGCCACGGAGCCGTCTATGAGTGTGTAAACGTTTACGTTTACGTATATGTATAAACCATAAAGTGCGATATAAGCATTATATCAGCAAATTGGTTCCTATTGTACAAGGTATATGGCGCCGAATATAATTATTTATGTCCATGAATATTCACTAATTTACAATTATTTATATCTTCAAATCATTTTCGAAGAACTTTGATTCATAATACCGCTACAATTAGGGTAATTGCAAGAAAAATATCTTATATTCAGGGTAATAATCCGATTTGAGAGGGCTTGAGCTTTCAAAATTGCCTGAGTTTAATTTTGTCTCCGAGTAAATATGATGGTACGAACGTAGAACTAGGACAGTGTGAGAAGTCTGGTGTAATGTTCTAGTGTAGTGTTATGGGGGGTCCAGTTGCTCGAGTCCGTAGGTGTGTACCCTTTGATTCCCTACACCTACCCCCTGAGTGGTGCTAAAGAAGCAACCAAAAGTAGCAGTCGAACTTGTGCCAAGTTCGTCCGGTGAGATACTGCCACCACACCTGGAATCTGCCGCCAAGCAGTAGTGCTCGCATTACTGTGTTCCGGTGGAAGGGTGTGGGTGCCGTTTCATCCCCGTCTCGGGTGACGGACGCAACAGGATGAGTGCGACTCAATGTAAGATCCAAATCTTATACTGAGTCGCATTACGTTGTCATGGGCGGGGGTCGCCATTTACCACCAGACGGCCCTCAGCTCGTTCCGTCACCTAGTCACATAAAAAAAATTAACAACCAAACTATAAGACCGATGTTGATAATATTTCCATAGAACAATAATAAAAATCGAAATCAGTTGATACATTCATAATACATACATAAGAGAAAAAAAGTGTGATTTTTCCATGACCTTTTTTTTTTGGCATGCCTTTATTTGTTTGTTTTTTTTTTTTTTTTTTTTCATGGGTTAATGCACTCGCATTCCGCCCTGCCACGGGGAGACAGAGCGGTTATGTGGAATGCCCTACGAGCAACCTTCATTTATAAAATAATGATGATCTTAAAATGTGTATGTTTTAGTCACATGCTCACTGAAATAAAATCTGTGATCAAAGGAACACGCGAACATCAAAACGAACATTTTTTCCGCGAATCAACAATATTTTAAAAATTATCATGGTCTTATACCTGACAAGATTTCCAAAATCTATTTTTGGAAGATTCAATTTATAAAAATTAAATATATTTTGTACATTATCTTAGCAACTACATTAATACAAAAAAAATAAACTTATTCCTCACAAATAACTTATGATATTGTAAGTGTGAAAAAATCTTAGGTTACTCGTGTTGTGTTTAAATTCATTTTGTGAAACGACACATACTTTTTTATATCTTCGGATTCTCTATGACCTTTCTATATACAATTATGAAGTCGCGGAAAACGTTGAGCCTCGTTTTTGAATTTTCTTTGAAGTATCTTTAATAATCTCGTGAAAGCACTTTGACGTTTTATGGGTTTTTATATTAATATCCACCAAATATTAAGAATGAAATTTATATCTGCATTTTTTTACTAACATTCGTACATGTCTAGCGACTTCAAAGAAAGGAGGTACTTATTCGGCTGTAAGTTTTTTATATGTTACGCGATTTCTTCGCCAATTGTGAACTAATTTGCAACGCTCATAACGTAGCTTACTTAGCTGTTCTTTACAGAACATATAAGTTAAGCAACATTCAGACTGGTCAGAAGTTGGATCGGTGACAATTTTGTGACATTTGAAATGAGCTCCGTGCTTCGGAAGCCACGTTAATGTATCGGTCCCGGCTATACTAGTCGTTAAGCCACAAGATCTTTTTATGTGGGCTAAGCTCAGTGGGCCAAACGAAGAATAAACCTTTTATTTTGATGTGTGATCAACAATTTCTTCGCCAATTGCATACTGATTTGGATAATTGCACCCCTAGGGGCAAAAAATAATGAAATCTGTTTATTCAACTTTTCGTCACCCGAGTCGGAGATGCAATATCTCATGCGCCTGCAATTTCACCGACACGGCAACGCTAATACACCGCTGGTTAGTAGCGGATTACCAGGTGCGGAGGCAGTACTTCTCCGGACTAACTTGCCACAAGTTTTACTGCTTTTTGTTGCACCACTCAGGGGATACGTGTAGGGACTCAAAGAGTCCCACGGACGCGAGTAACTGGACCCCTGCAGTGCGAACATTAGAGACTGATAGTACAACTGATCTTACTGACTAATAGTCAGGAGTACACTAACTCACCTTATGTGCAAACCCATCCTCACATAAAGACACAGTATAAGGACGGCTGGCAGAAAGAAGAAGAAGATGCTACTCAGTTCCAGCAGAGGTGATGGTGCCATCAGCGCGCAGAAGGCAGACTCCTTCGATATGTTGCCAGAATCTGCATCAATGAAAAAATATATTACATACACGTTAAACATAAACGTTACTTATACCTCTGCACTAGAACTCCTGTGTCACAGATGGCATGGACATACACAGAAACAAGAAAAATACCCAAGACCCACACAAACTTCATAAACTTCATGCTCACCACACAAAGTGTGCTCCTACCGGGAATCGAACCCGGGACTTCGAAGGCAGGGCTACTACCAATTAAGCCACGGAGCCGTCGCCACACCATGAGTACTTTCCTCGAAGTTGTTGAAAGGGATAGCACATGATGGATACCTGGGGTGCGTGAGCGAGACAACAAATAAATCAGAAACACAAGAGAGCAAAAAATGTCGAAAACAGTAAATCTGTATAGCGGATCACAGATATTTAACTTGTATTGGTAGCATCCCAAGGGTTCCTCTGTACCTACTTGTGAATTTTATGTATGATTTTAGATATCTACTTTACAAAAATATTCCAGTCTAGTTGCTCGCGTCTGTAGGTATGTACCCTTTGATTCCCTACCATTTTGATTTTGAACCAAAAGTAGCATTAGAACTGGTGCTTCGTCCGGAGAAGTACTGCCACCTGGAATCTGCCGCCAAGCAGTAGTGCTCGCATTGCTGGGTTCCGGTGGAAGGGTGTGGGTGCCGGTGAAATGACATGCGCATGAGACATATCATCCCTGTCTCGGGTGATGGACGCAGCAGGATGAATGGGACTTAGTGCAAGATTCAAATCTTATACTGAGTCGCATTACTGTTGTCATAGGCGGGAGTAATTTAAACAAAAGGAAAAAAAAACCCCACTTAATAATTAGAAATATAGAATGATGGAAAGAAAAAAGAAATAATAACCAATAAATTAATAAAGTAAAAAAAACCTAATCTTATCAAATGCCGGTTATGACTAATTATGTTGCGTGAGTATACGCGTGTGAGAGGGTGTGTATGTGTGTGGGAGTGGGGACGTTTGAGTGATTTCTTAGTATATGTAATAATTCGTTATTGTGTAGTAAATTCTCAGTATCGTGATAATTTCGGTTTTATAGATAAATATAGTACATTTTGCAGAAATGTCCTGATTTGAGGTGGATATCTTTAATAACTCTATTATATAAACATGGTCATAGAACTGTAAGTGAATAATTAGCAAATTATATCCTATCTACGTTTATTAGTTAGTCTGGTACTTACCTTAGTAAGACACGAGGTAGGCCAGAGAAAAGATGGATGGATTGTGTGAAAGATGATATGCGTAAGAAAGGAGTGAGTACTGAGATGACGTCTGACAGAGGGAAATGGAAGAAAAATACATGTTGTGCCGACCCCACTTAGTGTGGGATAAGGGCAGGAAGATGATGATGACTTACCTTAGTAAAGTATTATAGAAAGAGTTTGGTTTCGACTGTAATAGGGTAAGTAGTAAGTAGGGTAGATAAAGAATATGTAGAAGTAAGTAGGGTAAGATAAAGAATATGTATATACATGATGTATATACATATTCTTTATCTTTCATAACAACCGCTTTGAAATTGTACAAATCCTTGGGGAGCTTCGTTACCACAAAGGAATTAACCCCGGCTGTAGGGTCCAGTTTAAAACAACCCCCTATTTATTCGAGGTTTAATAATAACAAATCGTATCACACTGTTTAACATTACGGAATGAGAATTCATGAATAATTATTAGTTTGCGTGAAGCATAGAATTAATATGTGACCAGAAGCCTAGTACTTGCACGTGACGTGATGTAGCCTCGTTATTCTAAGGTGACTTAGTTAAATGGGCGACTTTATTATGCAAGGCCACTTAGGCAAGTAATTTCAGTTTTAAGCTACTTTTGGCGGAAAATTTATAGGACTGGCAACATTCGAGTCGAGCTGAAGGGACGAGCTGACGGGCCAGCTGATGTTAAGTGGTTACTGCCACCGATAAACAAAGGTAAAATTGTAAAATTAAGTAGGATTTAATGTCTTATGCACCTGTGATTTCACCAGCATAAACGGATCCTGGTGAAGAAATATTCATTTATTAATAATATTATAATTAATACGTTTATTTCAGGCGACATACCACTGCACGCATCATACATTAAATAACCCATAGAAAATAAATACATATAAAAGATATTTCAAAACTAAGACTACTAGAAGGGAATTGTCATATCTGTCGCGTCTGCCTGTAGCAACGGTAATAATTCTTACTACGTACATATGAATATACATTAATAAAATACATCTAGTTTCAGGATAAAAACATTATTGTTAGCTAATTTCCGATAGAGCGTTTTTTTACGTAAAAACTACCTAAGCATTCTCGATCCCATTCCAAGAAATTTTTCTTATTTACGTCATATTTTTTCATCAACACAATAGGCTCAGATAACCTTCTCCAAGATAAATATCGCCAATTTCCAACAACGTCGCTTTTGCGAGGAACTGACCGTAAATAAACGTTAAAAGTAAATAAAGCGGCAAAGATAAAAAAAATAAGACACAATTTCGCAATTAACGGAAAACAGAGAATTATTTAATTCTTACTGTTTTTTCCTTATTCCTTAATTATTATACCTAGGACAAAATTACTCGTCTTCAGGTAATTGTTTAATTTGAAACCTTCATTAATTTTGTGATATTATCTTTTTATTATATTGCTTTGTGATTGTCGTAATATTAGTTGACCAAAAAAACGTGAATTTTTAACAATAAACGTTTATAATAAACGTTTACACACTCATACCTCTGCACTAGGATTCCCTGTGTCGCAGATGGCATGAACAAACACAGAAACACAAGACAAACACCCAAGACCCGAGAACAAACTTCATGCTCACCACACAAAGTGTGCCCCGGCCGGGACCCCTCGCTTCGAAGTCTACTACCAACTAAGCCACGAAGCCGGATTTTAAATGTTATTTATGTTATTTAACCCTCTAAGAGCTGTTGATTCTGTTTATAATAAATAAGTAATTAAATAAATTAAGATACCTTGCTCCACCTTTAATAACCAATCAAAATGGCAAAAAATTACAGGTACCGTGTACTTAACGACTTAAGTTTTATAAGTGTTTGTGTGCTTTTAATTATGGGAGGTTTGTTCAGTAAACGGAGTTAATTCAGTCAGAACATGGTTTTACCAGAATATTACAGGAAGAAGGTTTAGTTATGATTTTTATATTTAGCTAAATTTTTTTATCTGAGTTTTAAAGCTACTTATGGCCAATGTTATGGCAACTAAACGTTCATCCTTCCGACTACAGACCGGGCGAATAGTTGGTTAACTTAAAAACATACTTTGATAAAATGTGAAAGCTTCGCCAGTGGCATGAAACCTTAGAGATGTTTACTGAATGAAACAATCAAATCAGAGTATCGAAGTATTAGAAGACCAGAGGTAACGGGTCCAATGTCACATCACGTTGGGCCCGTTGATCTGAGACGGGAATTTAAAATGCCCCTAATGCAAAGGCTCCAGACCGTAGCAACGCCAATGCATCAGTGCTTGGCGGTAGATTACCAAGTTTGCTTGAAGTACTTCTGATGAACGAGGCATAAGTTTCACAGCCGCAGCGATACGGGTACGGACTCTAAACAGACGAGAGCAAAGTACAAGTGGTTGATTTAAAGGTCGAAAAAAAATCGACTTCAGTAATTTCGTGCCTTATTTCTCGGCCTTGGATTTGGGCGATTTGGGAAATTTAAGTGGGTTGTACCAAAATTTTCGAAATCGGTTGATAAATGTCGGAGAACTGAGGTAACCTCCTCTGGAAGTCGGTTGACAAATATATAGAAATTTTCCAAAAAAAAAAACGTTAATATCTAGTAAAGTAAGTAGTGTCTTGCGAACTCGTTCCAAGATTTCCAATCAGATGACGTTTATTGAATTCCAGCCACGAATAAGAATAGTTAGATTGGATTCCTCTTTGGCATTTAGCTAGGTACCAAGTAATTGCATCGTATAATATTGGTTTTACCTATGAAATTGAAGTTTGAAATTGAACAGTTTAAAGTGTACTAAAAGTAAGAAATCAATTCGCTTAATTCTTTGTTATTGAACATTAAAACGCTTCATTTTATCGAAAGTCTCCCACAACTTACTCGTAAGAACTTTCTGTGAAGCTTGACAGATAAGTTTCATAACGTTATTATATCGATTTGCCTCGATCGGTAACCTATTTGTAAAAAAGCGAGATGTAAAACGTAAATTTGAGTCACGATATCCAAATTTTCTTGTCATTCCTTTATCAAAAAACCGCTCAAAACAAGAAATTGTTACCATATAGCTATACAAATATATATATAGCTATCAATTACTTACCTAAACAATTAAGAGACTTACCAGAAAGAGTATTCCTAAATAAATTGTTTAAATGGTTAGTCAAGCAATGCTATTATAACTGAAATTAATATTTTTGACAAAAAACATAACCCTCAGCTTAGATTGGTTAATTTTTTTTAAATTTAATTTTAAACTGTAAACATTATCGACATACATTTAATGCAATAAAATTTCATTTCATTTCGTTTCGCTGTATTATACATTTAATTTTTTTTTAGACAGTATGCATCCTCTTTTCTTCATTAGAAAAAAAATTTCTGTAGCTTTACACACATACCGAAGCTTACATTTTTGGAGCCACAAGAGGTTTTTGAGTAATCCCTATCGTGGTATGACAATGGTTAATTCACATATAATTAGGTATTTTATATTACAAGATAATAGTCAAGTGTGACGCCTATTCAAACCAAATCCTATTAGATCCTCTGAAAACAGATTAAATTTAGACTAATAAAAAAAAAAATACCGACTTAAATTTTTTCATATTTCTTTCCCCTATTCTTAGCGCTGAGGGGATACACCCTACCTTTTTATACGAAAGAAAATCACAGGAAAGCAAAATACACAATTTCGTTTACTTGAATGACATATCTTTCCTGTTATTTAAATCTGAACCGCTTGAACTTGACCAACGGTACTTGAGATTAGGATTAAAGAAAAGTCATGAATATTTCAAATTTCAGCTTCTGTTTTAATGTAAATGAAAATTTATTATTTTTAGCCACAAAACTAAGTTATTGTTTATGTAGATGACGTCTTTAGATTAAGAAGAGATTGTTTTATTTGGAGTACAATGTCAGTATTTAAAATAAAACAATTCGTTGTTTTGATTTTAGACATCTTTTAGAAATTGTTGATTAAACCTTTATATAAATTAAATGGGTTTAATTATTGCTTAGTTTTAAGTGAACAAAGCAAATAAAACCAACAGCCGAAAATTTAAATCCCAACCGGCTTTATGTTAGAAAATGTTATTCAAATACCCTCATTGTATTAGGACTTCCGTATCTGCCTCTAATAGTCCTATAGTAACCAGAGCCTACTCTCGTTGAGTGAGGGTGAATAGACTTTGATCTACCACGGTAGCCCAATCTGGATTAGTAAATTTAATATATCTTAGGACATACCGTTTACCTCACGATGTGTATGTCCTTTTTGTAGACACTGATGTGACTAGATCAACTTTCTTAATATAAGGGGCATTAGTTCATGAACTTTCAAAATACGAAGAACCTATTTATTTTGATCTCTAACTTACAGCTATAAAGGTGGGTGTTATGTTTGACGGCTGGCTATGTTTGTCAGTGTCTCATCAAATCCATTGTGACCTCTTAACGTAATTCAGATTTTAAAGCGCTTTATTTGATTAAAGTGGGTATAAAGATGGTGCTTAAGCGTGTTTGATGAAAATCAGTGGAGCCATTCTGAGGGTCAGCTTTTAATACACATTTTAAGGGATCTTGTGATCAAAGTTAAGTCAAAGTCGAACTCATTTATTCCTTTAGATATCAAGTATTTGGACTCGTCAAAGATATCTAGATGTATTTATATATTATAAAAATAGAGTTTGCAATAAATAACTTCATTCTTTTTTTAATTATGGCCTTATTGTTGATAGGTTAGCAAACTTATGTTTAACCATTTGGTACAACTTAAAATTACCCACCACAAAAATTTCAACATCTAAAAAATTCAAGACTAACGAAAGTATCACTAACACGTTTATGAATAAAGCCTGAATATAGTATAATTTTTTCACTTCAATTCTTATTTTTATAAGGAAATAGAAAAGATTTTTTGATCATTGCATGCTTAACGATACGATAAGGTGATAGATACTTGGACCTTCAAATATTTTGTTATTTAAATACATTAAGAGACCCCGCTCGCCATTAAATAACCTGCCGGCGGGGTCACAGATTAAATAATCTCAGGATATCTAATAATAATTAAATAAAAATATTGCAGAAAAAGGTTATTTTTTACCTTTATTTTTTTTGACTCTTTTTTCTGTAATCGTATATCAGTCCCATCGTACCCTAAACTTAATTTACATAATTTATTTGAAAGCTCCTAAAGTTTTGTAAAAGAAACATGCCGCATCTGACGAAGGTTCTGCTAATATGCCTATGAAATATCCTGTCCTACCTATTTAATTGAAATGTTTTCATCAATCAAATTTCAATTTTGTGCTTGACACAATCTATCAAGAAATGATGGATATCCTCTAGATTTCCTCACAACTCGCAGTATGGAGAATCCACTTTTTTCATGAGATATCCAAATTATCTTGATGGATAGTGCCCAGATCGTATTCTGTGAGCCAAAACAACAAAAGACCTACATATGGTACTTCTCACAAACCACGGTGTTCGAGGAGGTTGACATTCAATTGTTTTAAACCAAATTCCTTTCTCTTAATGCTATGAAAAATACAAAGAATATTTGGAATTTCAGCCAAATATTCCGAATAGTTAGATTTAATCGTGATCCCCTTCCGATTTAATCGTGATAATAAACAGAATATTCAGAATATTCGCAACAGAATTCAGAATGTTTATTTTTCTTCAAAATAGTTATACAGTTCTTTAACGTTACAATTCAAAATATTTCCGTTATGAGGCCTGGTGAAAAGGCGTACCAAATCGTCATTGTATTTTTTCCTTGAAATTATGCTTTTTAATAGATTTTACGGTGTCATGGTATTTTACGGAGAAATTAATAATTAGATTATCGATACTTAAATTTTCATTTAAAACTGTACAAGTAAACTTTTAAGCAATATCAATAGAAGTAAATGTAATATCCGGTGACGATTGTTGTAAATTTCCGTTAACCAATTTAATTCTCGTATGATCTCCGTTGTTCAAATACACAAATTCTTTAAATCAAAAAGAACGTACCCGCGTTATCCGCCCTAGTGCGGGATCCAATATTACAAGTGAGTTGTAATGTTCTGTTTTTAATAAATATATTTGATATATATGATAGGATGGATTTCAATTTCCATTGGAGCTTGTATGCAAAACCACAGAGTTGTACCGTGGGTTTGGCATTCAACCTCCGTCACAAGACTACACCAATACTTGTACCTACTTAGCTCCCGCCATCTGTAATTTTGTTTGCTTGTGTTGATTTGTTTGTTCGTATTAATTCTGAGACAAGCTACATTTTCGTACAGATGTTATTTTAGTTAACTACCACTGATTAATCCAAAGCTAAATATTATTTTGACAAGTTATTAATCTCAATATTTAAACTGGACGACCCAGCCATCGTTTATATGTACAAATGTAATGGTTAAAACCATTTTGCAACATTCTCTTAATGTCCTAAGGTGTTCTCTTCTCCTGGCATTTAACACTTGTCTACATACATAGTGGGGCCTGGTGACCTGTAATACAAGTTTATACTAACCTACGTCAGGCACCAGTCTCTCACAATTGTTAGTTTTCAATTGTTTCCTTGTTAACTGTTACACTTAAGGCTATTGTGAGAGAAAAATAAATAAATATTTTATTATTATTATTATTATATGTATCATAATAAACTTTAAAGACATTTCACCAGTGGTATCTAGCTCCAAACTTAGCAAAGCCTTCACTTTGTGAACCAGATTACTGATAGAATATTAATATTTCTTTTTATTTTCACATACGTATTAATCCAGGCACAAAACAGACATCAATATTTGTATGCCTGGGTAGGAATCGAAGAAGACAGAGTTACTATCAACCTGAGTTGGTACCAATCTGTGTTCCATCATCTCAGAAAAGAGATGAGTTTTCATAGCAATACACTCATCTCTTTTCTGATATTATGATGTTGGAATACACTGCTCTCACAAACAATTGAGAACAGTGTATTGCAATGAAAACTCATCTCTTTTCTTAAATTATGATGTTGGAACACATAAAAATGAGAATAGGTACAACAAACATTTATTAATATTTACGCTAGTAGTTTAGTTAGAGGTATAATTTATAGGTATTTTGGAGGTTACCATTGAACTAACTCTTGAAACTCTTACACCCTAATATCCCTGCAGGAAAATTCCCTATATCATGGACCCCAACACCCGAAAACAAACCCCATGCTCATCATACAAAATATATGCCCCAGCTGGGAATCGAACTTAGGATCCCTCACTTGGAAAGCAGTGTTCCGTAGCTACAAGTAGATACACACTTCTGGCTACGAAAGCTTCCTTAATCCCTATATTTTATTACGATAATTAATATTAATACATGGTGAAGGCGGGCAAAACTGCCCTGGCATAGACTAATTTATCAAATAACAAATTACTACGGTCGGAGATTATTGCTTTCAATAAGAATCAATGGAAGAATTCTAGACGATATAAAACTCCAGACAAAAAGAAAGTCGAATTTTATTTTTTCGAAATCAATTTGATTTTTGTTGAACTAAACAATGATATCAATAGTACCTATTCATTGAAATTGAACGCGCCTTTCTCAATTGCATCTTGCATTTTAAAAGCTATAAACGTGTATTAACCTAGATAATTTTATAGAGGGTGTGTTTTGTTTAGTACACTTGTACACAACTTGTACACTTGTACACAGTATTTCGCTTGATCGAAATACCCGATTGAATAATTGTTTGTGACAACTAAACCTAATAAACAGTTCAGAACAAACTCGAGCGCTCGTTCTCATTTACTTACTTTTACTTATTAAAGTGAATGCAAAGAGCTAAAAATCGGGCTTATGTTCAGCAGTGTACTAAGAATTAACTAAGGATCATAAAAAGGGTCGATTTATCCTTGTCCGAAGGTATGCTCCACTAATTCCGAGTTAGCCAACTGTACTGAATTAATGGAGTAAGAGTATTAATTACTTGAGCTTGGATACGCGAGTTTTCAATTTATGAATAGCACAATTCATAAATTGAAAACTCGGATTTAGGTCCGAGTTACTTAAATTGGTAATGGTAGTTTAGTTAAATAATATTAACAGAACCAAAAATTTCCCTCAGCATCATCTATTCCACGCGTAAAAATAACGGTTACGTACAACCAAATGTATTTTTTGAAATTCTTTAAAATATGCACCATAATAACACATATTGTATCTAACGATGATGAAGTCATTCTTTACGGTACAGGATCCAGTGAAAGAGGCCTACGGTATCTGTGGGGTATGGTCACTAACATATCGACAGTTGTTAGCAACGTGATTAGAATTAATTAGTTAGCAATATATTTTATTATAACTTGTAAATTTAGAGTAGTAAGATTTTGATGTAATAATATGTACAACCTTCTCTCAGCGGAAAGTGTTAAGAAGTGGAACCTGGAGTGAAATAAAGATCTTGTTGTGTATTGAATTCCGATTTGTTTTATTCCTCACGTGTGGCATCCGAACCAGCCCCCAGACGCACGCAAGCCCTTACAGTAAAGATAAATATCTTTTAAACGATTTCGACTACTACTGGAACGATTCTATAAAGTTGTTAACATAGCCTTCTAAATGTTGAATAGTGGTAAAATCTGTACGGACCCTTAAACTTCACTCGATTTCATTTTGTAAGACCTCATTGATTTATTGGGGGTATTTCTCGAATAGCCCATAATAATAATCTAAAGCAATTTAGTCCAATCTAATATTATTATTCCAAACTAAGGCCTCAGGTCAAGATACGCTGTCCTGAATAACGATATTATCTCTTAAGTCTTGATGTTTTAGTAACCTTAAAGTAATAACTGACCTGTAATACGAAAGTGAACATTCGTTGCGATGGATTTTTGGTCGTATAAGGCTTTGATTTGACAAATCGGGATTCAATTCAGTGTTCTTCTCAAAACCTTACTATAATTACAGTTCAAAATCTATCTCAAATTAAGAATAATTTATTTACGTTGAATTCTAAAATAATACGTCACTTATTTCTCCGTCATTTATCAACCGATTCCATAGAAATTGATACCATAGAATTTTTTTTTTAAATCATTTGCATTGTTTGGTAGTTAAATCATAATAACTGGAAAAATATGTCATCCATGTAAACCAAATTGCATGTTTTTTTCCCGTGATTTTTTTTCTTCGTCCGTTGAATTTTGATGTTTCTTTTATTATGGAACGGTGTAATCCATAAGGGCAAGAAATAAGAGATATTAAACGTTTACACACTCATACCTCTGCACTATGATTCCCTGTGTCGTAGATGACATGGTCAAACACAGAAAAATAAGACAACACCCAAAACTTGAGAACAAACTTCATGCTCACCACACAAAGTGTGCCCCGGCCGGGAATCGAACCCGGGACCCCTCGCTCCGAAGGCAGGGCTATTACCAACTAAGGCACGGAGCCGTCTGAAAGAATTGAAGTCGGTTTATTCTAGATTTTTAAATCAGTCACATGTTTAAAATAATTCTATTCGTACCTTGATTTTTTATTGCCTAGATTGGCTATAGAACTGTAAAATTCAACGATTTAACTTCAAAAGTATTTTATTATTGAATTCTAGATTAAAAATCTTTTTATATTATGTTTGAATTTGTGGTAGTCTATCTCGTAAATTTATTTGTGTTCTCGGTGTTCTGTGTCGTGGTTACAAATGAATATGTTATTTAATTAGTTTTTATAAAGCAAAATAAAGTTTCAATCGAAGAGATTTAATTAAAAATAAAAGAAATCAATACATATGTTTAATAAATAACCAGTGATCGGAGTAGGTAGATTGATTTGGGGTCAACGATCTGAAATGTATATGTTAATATGGACATGTAAAAAATAGCAATCAAAAGAACCATTTCGTTAGTCGAGAAATAAATAAAAATCTATAAAAAACGTCTTACTATCGGTTTTATTTTGAATGAAATAAATCCTATCACTAAATTAAGTCAATCTCACAAAAACCAAAACAAAAAGTTTGTGACAAAAAAACCGGAAAAAAGGCATATTATGTACGACATCATGCAAGTACGCAAAATCAATCTACCTACTCCGATCGCTGTAAATAACACTTACTTGGAGGATAGTCTCTGTAGCTGATATCTGAGTAGACAGCAAACGGAGAAGCGCAGATAATCGATATAGTCCACAGTACCAGGATTATTCTAGAAGCTCTGGTCAGGCCTGCCATGGCGTAGAGGTGTAAAGGGTGGCATATCGCTAGGTACCGCTCCAGGGAGAAAGCTGATATTGTCAGCACGGACACGTAAGTCGCCCTGCGAACAAAATTACTTTTTAATAATCTGTTTTCGTCTTGTCATTAGGCCTGATGCGAATTTTTTTATGTGTAATATCGCTTGCTACTAGTCAATTTCTTTCGTTCCTCGCTTAAAGATTATCTTTGGCTGTCCAACGCGAGAATGCAGCCAGTGTTCTTGGCACCCTACCCCACGATCAAAATTTTCTGTTTTAATTTTTACATTTTTGTTCTTTATAAGTAGCCTCTAAGATTATGATGTTTTTATTTTTTAATTTTTGTGTGTAAATAAATAAAATTATCATATTGTAATAAAAATTTATTTCTAAATAGTATCAATATCGTTTAATAAAGTAATAATTTATTATTTAGTAGTAACCATACCCACATTTTTTCATGTCCTCGCTGTTACATGAAACTTTCTGAGTTGGCTTGAATAACGCATCATTTCACATCGAGCATAGAATTATTCTGTAGCCCCCTAGTGCCTACATAAAAAAGTAGAACGCGAACGCGGAACGCTGAACACGACCCGCCCTCAGAAAGTCCTTTAACCCCCCAACACCAGTTTATCAACATCAGTTGGGCCATTCATCTGCCAGTTGTATGACGTTCAGACATTGGTTACACTAGCTATTATTTACAATAAAATGTAACGATCCTTTATTTTCGTACGTTTGCCTATAAACTTAACGTTGCACGCTTTCAATTTAGCTCGTTAAATTTTAGCATCGCCGATGGTAGTGATCGTAAATTCTGCAAAATGAAATACCAACCTGTATACTTAATCATCAATAAATTTAGTATTATAATATTGCTTTTGTTTCTTTTCGTAATTATCTTTAAGCATATGATCTGAAATCTAATCACACTTTAAAAACACACAAAGAAATGTATATCACACATTCAGGATTTACTATCCTGGTACCAAATCTAAAGCCTACTTTTTATTTAAAAAAGTGCAGTTAGGATGGCCGATCGCTAGTATCTAGAAGAAGCTGACTGACTGAAAGACATTTAACCAGCCTTAACCGCTGGTAAAACGTAGAGACTTGAAAATTGAAGGGTATGTTCAGAAAATTGGCCGTTTTCGGGAAACAAATTGGAGATAGAATATATGCAATAGAATATATATCTTATTGATTAACAAAAATACCACTGTATTCTGAATACCTTTCAGATGGTAGATCACAATAAACAGACACGTGTGTCGGTCCTTAAGCCCAATTCTACGCTTGACGTGACAGATACATTGAATTCAATTTCCGCCGACATAAAAACGTTTCACTTCAAATTTGTATCCGAGAAATCGTAAAGCTTGCCCTAGACTTATAGCATTGTCATCATTTTACAGTAATAATTTCCGTTTTCGCAAAAATACATTAATTGAACTGTCACAGAATGACAGAATGCGGAATCTGAAAGCTAAATTTGTAATGTAATTTTATTAATAAGAAACAGTTAGACACAATTCTGAATTTTGCCTATTTTAATATTTATAAGTAAATGAAGCGTATAAATGGCATTTGGTCTTGTACTTATTATTATTGTGTGTACAAGTAAATGGCCTAACTGAAGCAGGGATCACTCGTATGTACAAAGTTTTATACTTTTATCATGGAATCCAAGCAAGACTGGAAACAGGTCTTTCCACGATACCCTATATAAAAAGAGCACATAGTACTAGGTACATTTAAAAATATTTATTTGTTACTTTTAATTTTCTTTAAATAATAGTGTGAACCTATATACAATAATTTAAAACCATTTTGGAAATAAAGTATTGTATTATTAAACTAATACTTCCTATCTGGACTCAACAAAGCTATGTTTTAGTAGCTTTTTGTCAGCCCGAAGGAGGTACAAGTATTGTACGAGATTAAAAATTAAAAAAGGACCATCTAAATTTGGGATATATCAAGAGGATTATCCCAAAATTTTCTTTAAAAATGATGACGTGATTATGTGCTTAATGGCATGCGGCGCGTAAACCTATATATTTGAAAATAATGTGTCAATTTATATGCTTGGAAAGTTTGCCCTTATAAAGATCTATTTAACTGTAGCAACGCTACATGTCTACGAGTATTTTGTAATATTAACAAACTATAACGAAATATATTGCTAAAAATAATTATGATCTGCCCGTTCGAAGCCGTTGCTAAATAATACTATACTTTCGTGCGTCGTAGGGCACGACAAATGCCGGTCGGCTATTTTAATATATTAGCCATGTCTGAGGCCTTCAGGCGGCTTGAAAACTCCGACAGCAGAGTTGGCCACTTACACTAAAATAATACTATACTACCTTTCGTACTACACTTTTACTCTGTGATGTACTTTACAGCTTTATAAGTTAATATTTCTGAATACCTATTATAATTATTAACAATCTAAGTGGGTACAGATACAGAATACAGATGTTTCCAGCAGCAAAATTATCGCCAAGTAATTGAAGAGATGAATAATTCAGCTCAAGGCAAGTTAGAGTCAATCACCTTTTACTGAAATGGGATTTATTTTATTGTCGATTCAGAGCAACTGAAAGACATTTTAATGAGGGATGACTGTCTACTTGTTGAAAGTTTGGTATTATTTTTTAACAGTTTCTTACATACTTCCTTGCATTATCTCTGTCGCAGGTGGCATAAAAACACAATGAAACCACACAAATACCCAAAGTTGGTCCTGGCCAGGGTATCGAACCCAAAACCTCCACTTCGAAGACAGGGTAATTAATACCAGCCTGGCTTTAGAGCCGTAAATTTGAGGGCACTACATTTAGCAAGATTGTACAACCTATGCAGGAAGGAAGTAGGCAAACAACCTTACTACTCTATAAAAATAAAAAAAAGTTAAGTGTCTGTTTGTATTGTCAAAATAACAGCTTTTTACTAAATGAATTTGAAAGAATATACAACATAGAATGTTAACAAACAACAAGAATATTTAACAAATTTTGATCTGCTAGTCTATTTAATCTCCGAAACAGCTGGACAAATTTTGATAGGACTTTCACTGGCTACGTTTATATCAGAAAACAAAAAAAAATATTAAGGTTCTGCCCAAAAAAAATTCTACGTTGAGTTAGTCGCGGGCTAGCAAGATAAAAATGCGAAAGTTTGGATAGATCTTTGTTACTCAATCACGCCGAAACGGCTGCACGGATCTAGATAAAATTTGGCACAGTTATAGATTATAGTCTGAAATAGCACATAGGCTTTTTATTTCGGTAAAATTTACGGTTCTCGTAGGATAACACCGCGGGGCGCAACTAGTATTGTACAATGAGTGCCTATAATAGTTCGGCTCGGAACCACTCTAAACTATTCCGATGAAACATCCGAGACACGCACAAAATACCTGTCACAGACACACATGTAAAGTAGGGTGACCTAATTCTGTCGGGCAAGTTTTTAAGGTTCCGTAACCTATAACTACGTAGATATATAACTACCTTAAATATTTAGATAAATAACTATCTTAAAAGTTTGTTTCTTGGTTGAGATTTTCGCAGAATAAATAAATACAAATTATTCATTGATATTTATCATCTAGCCCCTAACTAAGCATTGCTTGTACTATGGGAACTAGATAACTGATAAAATTTAAGGTTTACTTTTCCTCAATCAAGGATATCGTTTTCAATATAGAATCAATCCAACCTGATGATCCGTAAGGGGATCTTGTTGGCAGAATTTGATTCCCAAAACCAATTTGCGCTCATGAAACTTTTAAACAGATTATCTTACACATCATTAGTAAGTAAATTGAATTTGCAAACAATGAAACAATGTGTTTTGATACTCAATAATAATTATAGTATTAATATGCTAACTGAATGATTTAATCACCACCACCAGCGTGTGGTACTACGCTAAAAAAATAAATACATTTTGTGCCTAATGCATTGTTTCAGCGGTTTTCAACCGTGAATTTGGGAAACGTGAGTTCCCCAAATAATTTAATTCATACGAACCTTGTCCTCACAGTTACAGACACACCAAAAAAGAATTGGCTATATAGGTGCATTCGTTCTGAAGTGATTACATACTTACATAGGAAATTGGTATTTATTTATATATGTAGGACGCGCATAAACAGTTCCACAACAAAGCAAGTAAAACTGATTTGCTTTGTACTATTACGGTCAAAGAAAATTCATATTTATCCCTATCCGGATACAGAGGGCCTCAAAACACAATCTAATCAATAAACTTTTATTGAGTTATATCGACTATCGATCGCAAAACAGGCTAGCGATACTATTCCGACTAAATTATAGGGCACAACAGAGTTCATACTCCGTGTCTTGTATGACAGCATTTGTATATGAAAAGATTACTTATTCTACCCCTAAAAGCGTAAAATCAGTAAATAAGTGTTGAAAATATTTAAGTTGGTTTATTCGATATTTAAACCAATCAATTATTTTATGTTTATAATTACTCTTCTCAAGATACCTACCTTATAAGTGTAAACACCCCACTCGATGGAATTGCGCGTAGTTCTTTTCAATAGCCAATTTGATTAATTGCTCTCACTCCGAATCCGTATTAATCTCGGACCACAAACAGAAAAGTATTATAGGTATTTCATTTTCGTAAAGAATCATGAACACGACAAATTGAACCTTACCTTATCGATATAAATATTAATGTCGGGTGACTTTTTATTGAGAAAAGTCCGACTGAATTCCAGGTCGTTAACCCCGTCTAACTCTAGAAGTCTAACTCAAGACACTAACTTAGGAAACAATGAAGTCCCAAAGGGAAAAATAGAGTACAATATTCTGCCAGTAAAGACTTACAGATGCACGAACTAATATTTCACACATATTTCGCACGCATTCATGTAGATTGTGTCAATCAATTTGTTTCCGTCCGATAAACGTCCGTCCTTTTCTGTACCCCTGATGCAAAATTTCATGATGATCGATTGATTGGTTAAGGCTTGATAGCGTAAAAAAACAAACTCGCTCCTTCATTTATAATATTAGTATCTTTGTTTTTTTTTTTAATATTATACGGTGGTGCCCCTTGTTTCTTTCTACTTTTTTCTTGGACTGAAGATGCTTGTTAGCTTGAGGTCATTGCTTTGTTCTCTATCATTAGTATACGAAAAAGTTATCTCGTACATAATTTTATTGTGTCGTTATATCTGCGGGTACGAAAGGCAGTTTAGTTGCAACTCTGCAGTTCAACAAATACAATATCTCGTACAAACTCGAACTTATTTATTCCTTTACGTCTCAAGTAGCTTTTGGACACGTCAAATTTTACTCGCACAACTAAACATATTCCAAACTTGGCTCTTCCCACACTTTTCGGAACCAAACTAAGCCTTTCTAAACAGGTGAAATATCTTGGAATATGGCTAGATAGCAAACTCTTATGGGGTAAGCAGCTAGACCATGTTGCAACCAAAGCCACAAATGTACTCTGGCAATGTAAGAGGTCGGTAGGCAGGGATTGGGGACTAAACCCCAAACTTTGCCTATGGATGTATACGGTCATGGTACGACCTGTAATCACATATGGTGCAGTGGTCTGGTGGCCAAGGACAAGGCTTGTCACCGCAACTGGCAGGCTGCAACAGATCCAAAGGCTAGCTTGCTCACTCGTTACGGGATGTTATAAATCAACGCCAGCAGCAGCGCTAGAAATCATACTAGGTCTGACACCTCTTCATGTTCACATTCAACAGGAGGCTATGGCTGCAGCACTTAGAATAAAATCCACAAACCAATGGAAAGGAGATAGCAGGAAAACATCTCATTGCAATATTTTAGACAAGGCTATAAGCATCATCCCCGAGGCTTCCAAAGGCACGGACAGAATTGCGGTGACGTATCTTGCAGACAAAAATTACACCTTGGGTAACAAGGAGCACAAGGGCATAAATATCACTTCAGAATACTCATCCATCATCCACATCTACACGGACGGAGCAAAACACAAAACCAGAGCGGGATGCGGCTTTTACTGCCCCGAAACTGGACTGTCGAGATCACAACCCCTTAACGAGACTGCCACGGCGTTTCAAGCTGAAACGTTGGGACTACTACTCGCAGCTAGGGAAATAGGAAGATCATCGCTACTGAAAACACCTAAGGATGATTCGGACTGCGATGGGAGAACGTTGCTCAACTTTGTTACCGACAGTGCAGCACTTTTAAATGCACTGGAACGGTCTGATACGAGATCGCGATCTATCGCGGACTGCCACATAGCACTCAAGACCCTTGGGGAAAGGTTCGATGTCAGATTAACATGGACAAAGAGCCACAGTCGATGCCAGGGAAACGCTAAAGCCCACATCCTGGCGAAAGAGGGGGCCATGCTTGTTCCATCAAAGCTTGACATGGAGCTATCGCACCCGCCCACCAAGGAAATTAAAAACAGACTCAAAATTCACTCCGAAACGGAGCACGATAGGCTTTGGGAAAGCAGATCGGACTGCAAACATACGAAAACTATGTTCCCAAGCACTAATAAGAAAGCGACCAACACTTTGTTAAAAATGAAACGCGAGGACCTGCGGACGATAGTGGGCATCATCACAGGTCACTGCGAATTAAATCACCATCTATTTAAAATAGGGGCGACCGATAGCGCTCTGTGCAGAGGATGCATGCTGGAGGAGGAAACGGTGGAGCATGTAATCATACATTGCGCAGCCACCAAAGAAATCAGAGTAAAAACAGGCTTACAAAGACTGATAGGTTCTGATTCACCAGAGGAGACGCTGAAACAGTGCTGCCAACAACAACCCAGAGTCCTTCTCCGATATATAAAGGAGTTGGGATGGCTGGGGTAGGGTTTAGTTAACAACGGGGGACAATGCACAATACACCCCTATGCGGGACGTCAGTGCAGGCCTAGTCACCCCCACCCAGAATTAGAATTAGAACTAAACATATTTGTGAGCATGTAACAGCAGGAAATCCATATTTGCGTTACGAGTACAGTTAAATCAAATTACAGTTAGTTTTCATGTTTTAACTACTATTATTTGTTAATAATTATACTATTATTATTAAATTAAATTAAAAGTAAGCTTGCGTAGGAACTCTACACTAAACTCAGTGTATAACCGTAGTTTTTAAAGTTCTTCTATACAAAGTACCTGCAACAAACAATGTTGTCATCTGGTTCGATTTATTAGCTTTGTTTGGTCGCAGTGTCGTATACAAGAGATAATTACTGTATCTAACAGTTTACAAAACCAATATATTTCCGAAATGATAAGGAAGGGAGGAAATGGTTTCGTAATATGAGAGGTGACAAACATCAATTTTTAGTGGGTGTTTGATGTTAGGATAACGCTTACTAAGTAGCTATAAAATATACTTTTCTTTCGATTCTCCAGGGGGCTTTAGTTGCGGCTGTAAGGATACTGAAAGGTTAGGATAGGATATGTGGGTAGGAAACTAAAAGGATACCTTTTATATCCTACCCGTAGGTACTCCTTGGGTGTAGAGTAAAACTTGTGACAAGTTCGTCCGGATAAATATTGCCTCCACACCTAGTATTCTGCCGCCAAGCAGTGATACATTTGTTCAGTTTTACGGGTTGAAACCAGTTTTTCGTGATTTATGGCTAAAATGTGCACACTATCGAAAAAAGTTAAATATAAAAGTAGGTCAAAAGATCTTCTGTATAATATACCATTTTTACTCTAGCCTCAAAGTTTTCGAAAAAAATAATTCTCGGTTTTTTCATTTTCTACAGTCACTACACTACATTATCAACCAGAATAGCTGGGACCGCGATATCTGCCCTCCGAAGCACGCAAGCGAAAATAATTTAAATGCCACAAAACGGTCAACCATCTCACTAATTACCGGGCAGAGAGTTTTTTAAGCTTTGCTACAAACGCTTAAACCCATTTTTGCATGTCTAGATTAGATCCAACGAACGTACAAGTTGGTTGCCTGGAAGAGATCGCTTCTTAGCGATAAGGCCGCCTATTGTACATTAACTTGTCTTCAAGTAAGTTATTTATATTTGTTCATAAAGTGTGGTGTACAATAAAGTATTTTTGTATTGTATTGTATTGTACAAGTTAGCATCTTAGAAGGCGTGGCAGCATGCTGCACAACTGGGTACTTACGGAAAACCAATAAGGTGAAAGACAGGTATATTTACTGACTTTGAACGTGCTCTATACATTTTCTAATACAAATACATTTATTTCGTGACCATATATTAAATATCTAACAATTTAGTTGACCAATATCTAACAATTTACTGACTGCCGTTGATTGTGTTAAAAACATGTTGAATTTACTAATAGGGTGTCATTTAATTATCTATTACTCTGGCAAGTAATGGAACAATGATATTATTATAACCACTGAATAAATACCAGTACATGTAGAGGAAAAGAAAATATAGACATTAACGTCATTTTTCTTTAGATGTTCCATCTCATTTAAAAGATGTCGAGCGTGCGCATTTTTAATGTAGCAATAAAAATACGCAAGATTTCAATGAATTCTAAGAATGAATTGAGTCTCAACGTTTAGCTTCGAACCTTGACAGAATGTTAGTTACAAACCTTGCAGGGAATTTCGATTATTTTCTCCTTGAGACAGTTGAAATTTACGGTTGACTTGTCCAAGATAATGTACCAGAATTTATTATGTTGATGATTTCAAGAGACTGGATTTTATTCACCTTTTCAATATAATTTACATACCTACGAAGGATATTGATATACAAAAAAACAAAAAAAGGAATTGATAAAGTCCTTCCTTTTTTTCTTAGTAAGTGACGGAACAGGCTCAGGGCCCACCTGGTGGTAGGTAAGTGGAAACGTTAATGCGACTCAGTATAAGATTTGGATTTCACACTGACTCGCATTCATCCTGCTACGTCCATCACAGAGATGTTACGACTCATGCGCATGTGATTTCACCGGCACCCACACCCCTCCACCGGAACACAGTAATGCGAGCAGTATTGCTTGGCGGCAGATTCCAGGTGTAGTGGCTGTACCTCTCCGGATGAACTTGGCAGAAGTTCCACTGCTATTAAAAATACCCTGCGTCGCAGATGGCGTGGACATAATTGCTGAGTCGTATTAGTGTTGTCATGAGCGGGGGTCGCCACTTACCACCAGGTGGGCCTTAGCTCGTTCTACCACTCTTACAAATAAAAAGAAAATAAAAAAAAAATGTGATATAAGTTTGAAATCTTTATTTGTTAAGTTTACTCACGCTTCAGATATCAACGCCCGCAGTTTGCAAAAGACGAGTCCCAAGCTGTACGGATACTGGTGCCAATAGACAGATAAATCATTGGGAAGTCCTGGAACAAAGAGAACGTAAAATGTGAACTCCACGTTTCAAAACGTTTTAGCCCGAAAACTAATCCCGGTTTCTGAAAGTCGAACATCTCAAAAATATCATGTAATCGGCGCTCAGAAAATATTTTAAGCCAATCAGTGTTCTTGACGGTTAGTTGACTTTGACAACGGTTAGGTAAGTTTATGAATGAATTAGGTCCCCTTTTTAACGCGGTTAATTTTTTGTATGAGTTGGTTTAGCTGATTAATTCTCAAAATAATTCTTGCGACTCGACGCTAGTGAATTGTGGATTACGTGCTGTAGTAGCCCATAAATAAAATAAAGAAAAATAATTGGCCTTTTATAAATTAGGCTACGAATATTATTCATAATGCGTTCTTTAATGTTAATTTTAAATAATCTATCGCCATCTTATAATTATAAATCTTACAATGTAATCATATTTATTGATGTTAATTACCCTATTAATCCTTTACTTCTTAAAATTAGCTATCTGCCATGATCCGGCAAAATCGGTCTAGCCGTTTCGGAGATTTGGCAAAACTGACAGGCCGACAAAAAGAAAGACAGACGCAAATACATTTTTTTTAATTATTTTTTTCTATATGCCTTATACTTTCATTAGTAAAAAGCTGTTATTTTGATATAACAAACAAATATTTCAACTTTATTTACTAGTACGAGTATTGGCTGATATACCACTAAACGATATTAGGTATCAGTTAGCAATATTGTGATGCATATATCTCATTCTCATTATAGCTCAACAAAGAATGGAGCCCCATTGTGAAACTTAGTGTTTTAAAATGCCATATTAAGATTTAATGTTTAATAAAAGTTTAAATTGGCAATAACTTATTTTTTAATCTGCCTCATTTTATTTAAAGGTATGGTACCTTCTTTATATAATAAATCTTTGGTAAATCCTTGATATTTTAAACTTGTAAGTCAAAATAATAATAAACAACTTAGCTACATAAAACAATTTACAAGATACTTAGTGGATCCGTGTTTAAACTCTCTGAACTTCGTCTAATAGGTACCAAAGTTGGCGCTCATTCTAAGGTATCTTTAAGCGACTTCGAGACTTTTCTGTATTCATGTGTAAGTATCTTTATGGCAAGTTTTGCAAAGAAAACATTGCCAAGTTGGAGAAAAAACAAATTTGCGAGTTTGAAACTTCTGTTTACCTTATTATAACGTACTTTATCATACTTCAAAAAAAGAGAAGACTCAATTCGGCTGTAAGTTTTTTGTATGTTTATAACACGATAATTTCGCTTAAATCAATTGTGATGGTTGTTGTTTTATATGATTAGTATAAAGTGATTCTGTAAAGAGGCTACAAAGACGAGGCTAAATATATATAAACTCCAAATACAATTCTTCTAAATGATGGAACTAAATAAGTGATATTCAAACGCGAAGAACGAAAAGAGAAGGTGCGTTTTCAATCTTCACGTAAAGAAATCGTTTGTATCAACAAAGGACATCTTGATATGGTCTACTTAGTCTAGTCTGATCCGACATTCACTTCTAGAAAGGAAAAAAAACTGACGTAGCAAACATAAAACACCCGAATTGATAACCACCAGTGGAAGTCCGTTAAAATTACCATCAAGCAGGCTGACCGATTCACTTACCAAAAAGTAGCAGAAGCAAATCACTGACCGCCAAACTAAACAGGTAGTAGTTGGTAGCAGTGTGCAACCCTGGGTGTCGCACAATGAGCACACATACGCACACATTTCCCACCACGCCCGTCAAGAAAATCACTATCAACACCACACTGAGGGGTACGATCTCCTTGAGGGGTAACCTCCTTGAACCCATCATCCACCAGAGCATCTCCTCTTCGGTGCAGTCGAAGTAAGTGACGTTGTTGCAGCGGTTGAAAAAGTCATCGTAAGTTTCGTTTTCGCGGAGGAAAACTGAATCCATTTTGGCGATTTTGTATTACGATTATGCAGGTTGGATTCACTTGTTTTTCTTACGATTCTCAATAAATAGACGATCTAGTAAAAATATTTTATATATGTACCGGAGTTCATGTAAGTTTCGTTTAAATAAAAATCATATAAATAAAACTTTGCTCACGAAAATCCTATTGCAAAAAGTTTCTTTTAATATGTATTGAAATTCACTAATATCTAAAATTTATAACTTAACTTTTCATCGATTAATAATTTTTGAACAATTTGCATAGTTCCTTTTTTGGCATAGTAAAATACGACTTCACAAATACAGTTCACGCACCAAAAATTTATGTGCATTCACAAAACATACACATCACGTGAAAAAAATTGAGAGCGCATCCGACGTGACCGTTCGTTGCTATGTTCTCGCGCGACTGGCTGAATTTCAGCGAACCAGAGAGAGCTCGTCAACTTGGAAAACTGAAACTGACTGCTAAACCATACAGTAATTTTCCCGAAATAGTGGTTTGCGAGATAGTACAGAGAATATAAATAAGGTGATATTTACCGGGTTGTATTCTCCGTACTATCTCTAATAGAACAAAGTCTCAGGAGGCGTATTCTAAGCCAAACGTGACATTTTTTTGTCAAATGCTTATTATTGTGACGGTTCCGTAGATTAATTGGTAGTAGCCCTGCCTTCGAAGCGAGAGGTTAAGTGTACGATGCCCGGCCGGGCACACTTTTCGTCGTGAGAAGTTTGTTATCGCTTCTTGGGTGTTTGTGCTCGCCCAAGCCAACGATTTTTTTTTATTTAATGTAATCAAGAAATATATACAATTAGAGAAGTATTAGGTACATTCGTGTGTAAGCAAAAATTCATAAAATATTATCGATAATATCGCTCAAACTCTTAGGTCAGTCGGCGACATTAACGCCTGGTACGCCTGGCCGACTTGTCAGTACTGTAAAATGCAGAAAATCTCGAAAAACTAAATTTGTCTTCAGCTGGATATTTTAATAGTTTGCCGAAAAAGAGGCGATAAAAGTATAGCAATGTATATTTGAATTGTTTGGCTAACTTAGCTCCTAGGAGCATTAATTTTAAGTAATTACTTAATTTATTTTATCCAGTGCGAGCGTTTTTGCTTTATCCTTCATTAGGGTTTTGCTGCAGTCGGGTTTACCCCGACAAATTTTGATAGAGGGTTTGTCTATTGTTATTATAGAATTTCTAAGATGCCTTTCTATTTCTATATTCTTACGTCATACTGTATACTGTAAACGCGGCACTCGTTGATGTGTTGCAAAAACGCATCAACGCAACGAGTGCCGCGCTAGGACCAGGTGGTAGAGATAGTGCTGTATTTTTATAAACTGCTCATTACTATTTTTTTTTGTTTTGTTTCTTGTTAGTCCAAATTCAAGATTTATTTAATTTTGCTAATATGATTAAAGTGGTTTTAAACTTTTTTCCGGTAGTGATGGGATATACTGCGTAAGTTCTGCGATGATTGCTACGTACTATGGTAGGATACATCTATTTAATTAGCATTAACACCATCGAACATAGCAGTAAAACTTGTGCAAAGTTCGTAAGGAGAGGTACTGCCACCACACCTGGAATCTGCCGCCAAGCAGTAGTAGGTACTCGCATTAATGTGTACCGGTGCAAGGGTGTCGGTGCCGATAAAAATACAGGTGTCTCTCAGAATGAAATGGGTGTAATGTAACACGATACGACTAGGTCATCAAATAACTCGGTAGAAGACAACCACCTAACACTCTCCTGTAACCTGTAACCACCCCATGGTGTTACCCGCGGTTGACATTTTATGGGTATATTTCACTTTTAGGGATAATAAGTAGATTATGTGATATTCCAGGCTATATAATCTATATAATCTTTCTCTGTGCCAAATTTTTTCTAAATCTGTTCAGCCGTCCTGCCGTGATTGAGTACTTCCATCCGAACTTACGAATTTATTAAAGTATGATAACTCTGTATTGTAAGATAGTTGTCTGTGCTACATAACTACATCAAATTTAATTAGTCTGTGCCGTCTTCCAACTCTATAGTCTGTATTCCGTTCCATCCGTATTGATTTAATATAGTATCTGTGCTGTGACTGTGATCTCTCACACACCACAATTCGTTCAACAAGGCAAATTATCGATTGACGATTTGTACATGCTACTTTTTGGTGCTACAGGCTGCGGGTTGTTTGTTTTTGTGCAATAGGATGCATTAGTTCGCGAAAGCTCAATTCGAAATGGCATAGAAATCATCATTTTGGATGTAAAAGTTGTGAAGTTTTGCGTTGATGTATTTTGTTTTTACTTCAAAAAATGTCTTCTCAAATCACTGACGAACTGGGTGACATCGCAATGACAGGTTCCGACGGCGATTCTGCAACACAGAATGAAGGTAATCTAAGTCGAATAAATCGGCCTAATAAGAGATGCGCTCTTCGAGGGTCCCATACCAATAATTTTATATTTTATTGTTTGTTATGATATCCGCCATTATAGCTAGTTGTCAGCTGTTCATTGTTTGCCTCGTAAAATAACTAACCGCCTGTGCCGACGTTAACAGGGTAACTCCTAGTCTATTCAATATTCCATTACAGTATAGGACACCAATAATCTATATACGTATTATTCTCAGTAATTTTCATCATTCTCATTTTGCAGTATCCAGTGGCTTGGCTGAAGATGGATCCTCCACCAATGCAGCTACTCCATCGAGTAATGAGGGGCAAGCATCCCGGCAGTCTAACCTGCAGCGCATACAGCAGAGGAAGCAGCAGGTCTACAACTGGCCGCACAGCAAGAAACTGCTGAAATTGGCCATTTATTCTGGTTGCCAGGTCTGTATACTGCTGAGGTTTTAGAATCTTGATTTTTTTTAAATTTCATTAGGTACATTCAAGCAACATGGTCCCCATTTTGAATTAATATCATTGTTATTTTATGTTATCAGACTCCGGAGTGCACATGCAATGGCTGGAAGACCCCAGTACCGCAGCCAGCCAAGGGTAACCCTCGTGCTGACATTCAACCTCTCGCCAGCTTCAATGATCCTTGTCGGCATTGCAACCACATACTAGGTAAGGGGTGAATCTTAGTTTCACATAGTCTTATTGAGAGTTGGTCTGTGTTGCAACAATAGGAGCAGAGGCTGGTATGGAGCAATGATTGATGATGATATTATACTAGCTGATTATTTTATGGTTTGTTGCATTGGAACTCTGTGATTTATTACCTGATTTCGAAAATTTGTTTTCTATTTCAATGAATATAATAGGTGTGTGAATATGACTCCGCCCCTTTTTGTCAAAATAAAACACATTTGTTCGCTTACAAAATTAAAAAAAAAAATATTGAAAGTATGCTCCATCTGCAGCTACAACCTTCGCCCATCGTTCAGGTAGTTTTCGTATTCCTTGCTGGAAGAAGTCCTGGTCTTTTGAGCTTATCCAGTTGTCAATCCAAATTTTGATACTTTCACATGAAGTAAACTTTTCTCCAGTAAGGTCTGTCTGCATCGTCCGGAATAGGTGGTAATCCGAAGGAGCTATGTCTGGTGAATATGGCGGGTGGGGTAACACTTCCCAGTCCTGTCCCTCTAAATATCTTTTTACGACTTCTGCGGTATGCGGTTTGGCATTGTCATGCTGAAGAACTAATTTGTTATGTCTATTCACCCATTCTGGTCGTTTTTCTTCTATGGCTCGCTTCAAACGCATTAGTTGTCGTCGGTAAACTTCTCCATTAATAGTTTCAGAGGGTTTGAGCAACTCATAATATACAATACCTTTCTGATCCCACCAAATACAGAGCATGACCTTGGCACAGTGAATATTTATTTTTGGCTGTGATGGGCCTGGTTCGCCTGGTTTCACCCAAGCTTTTTTGCGTTTAGGATTTTCGTAGTGTATCCATTTTTCGTCTCCTGTGACTATCCGATGCAAAAATCCTTTTCTTTGCTGTCTTTGAAGCAGCATTTCACAAATGGTTTTCCGACGTTCCATGTCTCTTTCTTTTAAATCATGTGGAACCCAGTCACCGGCTTTTTGAATCATTCCCATCATTTGTAAACGCTTTGCAACAGTTGAACGATCAACATTTAATGCTGCAGCTAATTCTGATTGAGTTTGGCAAGAATCTTCCGCCAATAATGCTTCCAATTCAGCATCTTCAAATTTTTTTGGTGGTTTTCCATGTTCTTTATCCTCAGTACTAAAATCGTTATTTTGAAATCGTCGAAACCATTCCTTGCAAGTTGTATTAGACGGAGCATGCTCACCATAAATCTCCACAAGCAAACGATAAGTTTCCGCTGCAGTTTTCTTCGCAATAAAATAATGTAATAACACTTCCCGCAAATGACGTTTATTTGGAATAAAAACCGACATTTTCGAAAAGGTGAAAACAATTGTTGCTTACACTTCAACCAAATATCATAAAATGCGTTAGATAGCTGACATTCAGTACTATCGAATACAAGTATGGTCATTTATTAGTACACGTAAACAATACTTAAAACGACATCTGTTGAGAAAGGGCGGAGTCATATTCACACACCCATATTTACAGATTGGTCCCATATCATTTTTATCTAAATCAGTTCAATAGTTGGTCTTTGAATCAAAATTAGTCAGATTAAAATAGCAAATTTTGCTTCTGTGACTTTTATTCGCACATTTGGCCGCCCCATTGGGATATATACTTTTTAAATAGCAAATAGCTAATTGAAATTGATTCTTCATAAGCTAATAATTTCTGGGTCACCAAGCAGACGCTACTGCAAATTTTGCTTCTTTGAGTGACTAAGACTGTTGGGTCGTTTGCAGAAGTGCTACCAATAATCCAACAGTCCTTCTCCAGTACTTAGAAGTTGGGCTGGATGGGGGTAGTGTTAGCTATTGGGAGACAATGCACAATACACCCCTATGTGGGACATCAGGGCAGACCTTGTCACCCCCATCAAGATAAGAATAAGACATGAATAGAAAGACAGAATCCTCTTTGCTTTAAATCCAGGTTTAACACTTTATATTCCATAACTTTCAGAGAAACATGTGACCCAGCTTCAAGGACTACCCGTACCGGAAGTGAACCGGCTCCTGGGAGCTGTGGTGGATGTGGAAAACATCTTCATGTCAATGCACCGGGAGGACGATCAGGATACCAAACGTGTCTACTATTACTTATTCAAGGTACTGTAAGATGTCAATCGAAATGCATCGATGCATGAATCAAATATATTCTACTATCTACTAACCATCAGCTCATTAAAAAAAAGTTTACTATCTTTTACCCTTCGCTGTGTCGCGGACGCACCTAAGACCCGAGAAGAAACTCGTCACACAGTTTGCCGCAGCCGGGAATCGAACCCGGGGCTACCAACCAAGGTTACCACCTAAGCTACAGAGCCTATATTTGTTGTTATACTTGTTATATACTCTTACAGATCCTCCGCAAATGCATCCTGCTCCGCACGCACCCGCGTATCGAAGGCCCGCTCGGCCAGCCCCCGTTCGAACGGCCATCGATAGCCAAGGCCATCACCAACTTCGTCCTGTACAAGTTCAACAATCTGCCGCAGCGCGAGTGGCAGACGATGTACGACCTCGCGAAAATGTTCCTGCACTGCTTCAACCATTGGAACTTCGAGACGCCCAGTGTTAGGAAACTGGTGAGATAGATAGATGACACTTTATTATATGTCTTGAAGAAAAGAGAAAATACTTAAAGATTTAAGCTTAAACAAAAATGGAGGTAACAATGAACTTATCATGTCAACACAATGGACAACACAACAATGGATGATCTCTTCCAGGCAACGTTTGGGGGAGTATATTATTTGCGTGAGGTGTCCATTTTCTTATAAATAAATCCAACGCATTTTCACCAAAATAAGAAATTTTGAAAAATCTCATGATGGGGTTGGGGGGAGGGGGACGAGCCAAATCTCACGACATCTGACCAGTTGTGGGGTGGGTGTCAGAAAATCGTCAAAAACGCCTCACGTAATTAATGGACGCACTCTTTGCATGGAGAGTTTTTGAAATCAAATAATGATTTTTGATTGATCATTGTTTTTATTTACAAGATAAAACAATGATGCGGTAAAAATGTGATAAATGAATAGTCATAACAAATCTCATGAGAATATGTAATGTTGAGATATTTAAGAAACTAATTTTATTTATGAAATACTAGCCAACACGATATGTTTTCATACCTTTCCAAATACATAATAATATAGGTGTATCATTTTGTAAGTTTTTAATTTTATTGTTATTATAATTATCCCACTTTAGGGGCTAACATTCCCCCTTTTCAAGCATCCCTGTTAAGCTATTTGGAGTCCATCCTAAAACAAGGAGTCTAGCACATCTCACTATGTGCCGTTTAATTTTAGATAAGTTTAATTTTAATTCTTTTAATAATTGTTTGCGACTGTAATGGCATATCACACTTTCCTTGGAATGAATTAAATGTTAATTTATTATTTATTATATTGTTGTCTTTCAGCAAGTATCAAACCCTGAAGATCTATCAGCATACCAGATAAACTACACGAGGTGGTTGGTATACTGCCATGTGCCAGCTTTCTGTGACTCGCTTCCACACTACGACACATCGCTGGTTTTCGGCAGAACCCTACTCCGGGCTGTTTTCAAGTCTGTTTGCCGTCAGCTAATGGATAAGTGCCATTTGGAACGCGACCGCATGCCTCCGGAAAAACGGGTACGGAATTATATATCTTATGCGCAGGTTCTAGTGCCTCGCGTCCATGGGTGTGTACCCTTTGATCCCCTACACTTACCCCCTGGGTGGTGCTCAAGGAACAACAAAAAGTAGCAGTAGAACTTACTAGACCTAGATATGGAATAGCAGGTATGCTATTTTGACCTTGAACATATCAATAAAAAAGAAGCGACTAATTTTAAAAATCGAAAGAATTTCATCCCTTTCACGCCCTTAGGGGGTCCTGAATTGGCGAAGAAATTTCCTAACAAACAACAAAGACATACATCCTAATGTAAAACCTCCTCCTAATTTTAAAGTCGGTTATAAAGACTATCAAATATCTGTTGGTTTTCCCACAATTTGCTTTGCCTCCTGCGCTGTAGGTCGTGGGTCTACTCCCACTCAAGACAAGTATTTTATCTATTCTATCAGTTATCTAGTTCCCATAGAACAAGCTATGCTTATAGAGGCTAGATGGCGGTGTGTGTGATAATCCATGAGTATCATATTGAGATATTCAATATCAGGTCCGTATATTATATTCCAGGTGCTGGTGTTGACCCACTTCCCTCGGTTCCTGGCGCTGCTTGAGGAGGAGATATTCAGCGCCAGCTCCCCAATCTGGGATCCGGATTACAAGCAGGTGCCGCCCAACCATCTGCAAACCCTCATGGACACCAGGCCTAGTAAGTGAAAATAAATCCCAGCTTAATAGCTTTAGAGTCTAATTCTAATATTAATGGTAAAAAAAACTTTTTGATAACAAGCTCTTTTCGTGTGCTCCTCAGCAAGTCCTTTCATTTGATAGCCATATAGTGCAGAAAAATTACTAGTCCGCCATATTGGAATTAGAATGACGTCACATAGCTAAACATGCATTGTCATCCAAAATAAGCGTGTATACCAAATTTCAGCTCAATCGGTTAATGATAACTGATTAAAAATTCAGTTGCAAAATTCCACCCAGGCAAACATATTATTATATACATAGCAACTTAAATAAAAGCTTGTAATTCTGGGTGAGGGTGACTTGGCCTGCACTGACGTGCATAGGGATAGGGGTGTATAGTGCATTGTATCCCGTTTTTAGCTATACCCTACCCCCGCCATCCCAACTCCTTCATGTACTGAAGAAGGACTGGATTGTTGTTGGCTTGGTTGACCTATTAGGGTCAATGACTTTTAATAGGTCAATGCCTCAAAACATTTCTTTAAGACTGACAGACTGAACGCTGTGAAAATTATGCAGTTTTCGATCGTTAAAGTTCGTTCGTTAAATATTTAATTGTTTTCCTGTTTATATAATATGAGTTTCGAAAAGTATAGTTTAATATAGAATTATCGCTTTAAATATAAAAGGCAGTTAAAGGGAGAAAAACATTTTAACTGGATATTTAGCGAACATAAAATTAGCCAAGATCAGCCGCAAATAACTAATGAAAATGGTAATTAGCTTAAGTTAATTTAGAGTCCAGACAAAGAACTGCTAGCATACTACTTGAAAGTTTACAGCTCATTCACATGTTACCGTTTAACGGATAGTTCAATTAGAGTTTATATACACATACCTTTAAGTAGAGGTCATTGAGACCTCTTAATGGTATTGAACATCCGAGCCCTGAACAAAACATTGACATGTCACCATAAAGGATTATGATTTAATAACACTGGTCTTTACTTTTTTATTGGTTCATCTTGTACATATTCATAAATTATAGTCTGTTTCAAGTCTGTAGAGAAGTTCGTGCCCTTTGAGCGGACTGCAGTGACCGCCAACCTTTTTTTCGATAGGTTCACTTTTAAACCAAATAAATTGACAATCAAAACGAAATAGCAACGTCACAAACCTACAAGCGTTTCCCAGAGGAATGAGGCCTATCCCTTCCTTATTTCAGTCTGATAGCTCGCAACAACTCGTAACAGGTTTGCCGTCTCTGTCTCGCTTCCCACTTTGTACCACGAAACACAGTAGACGCGTAAACGACAGGGAATCGATACATAAATGAAGGAAAGCGATACTGTCGCTTATGTTCAGCGCTAACATAATACCGAGGGAGCAATGCTCTTAATTTCTCTAGGGATTTGAAACAGTCTACGGTTTATAAATTTTTCTCATTATTTCTGGAAGCTTATTATTTGTGTTCCCCAGACAACTTAATTGTCCAAATTAAGTTAAATAGTCACATGAATATTGTCATAACTTTTAACAATACATGTCTAATTTCTATTTGGCTTTCACTGAATGAAATCACTTGGTAACTTACTTAAATCACTGCCTTTGTATTTTGAGAAAAACCTGTTTTGCATTTTTGATCGAACTTTTCTTTAAAAATGTTCGTAACAAGAAATTATGGGTACAACTGAAATGTGTAGGTACCTATTTTTTTCAGTGGCATTTGCGAAACTTACTGGTATAAATGTCTGATTTTCAAATTGTAAATCAAGATAGTACAACGTCTGCTGGGTAAGCTAGTTGAACAAAAAACTTGGCCGTCACGGGATGCACGGCAGATGTGAAACATGGCGGCATATAAGAACGCTTTGTCGTTAGCCGTCACGACCGAGTCTGTTTGACTGCCAAGGCACGCTAATAGATGTTTCACGTCAATACATTCACATCGTACATAACTAGTATCGAATAGGGTTTGAACAAGTGCTAAGCATAGTATTAAAAAACGCATGTTCTTGTAGGTACATTTTTTTTAAAGAGGCTTTAATAATTATTTTTTTAAGAATTGAAATTGAAATAAAGTAGACTCTGACTTTGACTAAAGATAATCAGATACAATTTCACATATCACTACATAATTATAATCACTAAGCATTGTCAAAATTGTTATTAATCATCTCATCCTTGTTCATAGTGGGTTCTAGTCTAGTCACATTACTAAATCCCTGTTTAACTTTGACTAATATTCATCAATTCATCAACTATACAAGAATATCTAAAATGTTACTAATTGTTAATTGACGCACGCATAATTACATACTTAATTTATTTCACATTTCATTATTGTTCGTTCTTTTTTCCACAGTGGGGCTTTTGGACTGTGTAGTAAATTTTCCAATACCGTTGCATAATTATAATTTCGTACATTACAGATTGGTAAATACACGAAGCGTTACAAAATTTTCAATAAAATAATAACAATGTTATTTTAAGCATATCGTTACTAAAAATACCACTTATAATGTTTTCACAGTTTCCTTAGAGACCCCCTTCTTATACTCTTCCAACATGCCATTGATTATATATACATAACGTTTAAGTCTATCCTTACGGATTTTCATATTTATTTTAGCTCAACAATATTGCCTGACTCCAATTACTAATTAAGAGATTGATCTTCCAAAGCCTAGCGTCGGGACTCAAATGAAATAATTGATATTGAACTTTAGCTTCAGCTGAATATGACTTAAATTGAGCAACCAGTACCAATATGAACAAAAGTACGACAAGGCGAAACACGTCTCGCTTGCCCAATTTAAGTCTTATTTTTAACCGTGCAAAGTTCAGTATTATAATTCCAAAAAAATACATTTGGAAACATGGCCCGTTTGGACCTACACTAAGGAAATCTAGGCAAGAAATAAGAAAAAAAAAAAAAAAAAACAAACATTGTAAGGAAGGTTGTTCATACTGTTTGACCATGTGCATACGTTCTAAGATGAGTCGGGCTGGAGGCGCGGCGAGTTCGAACGCATCGCGCCCTCCGGAGACAGCAAGGACGGATTCACCACAATATCACTATCCTCAGGTGACTAGGCGACTTACGGTATACGGAATGGGGCATGTCTGAACTTAACCCTTATTTTAATGCAAGAATCATCGTTTTTCTTATACTAATAATAATTGGGAGCATGTGGTACTAATACTGGCTTGATTTAACTAACAAGTGTGTTTTTTTTATAATACACGTTTGATACGCCCGTTTTTTAGACACCTTTTCTGGCAATTCTTCTCACTCCAACAAAGGTCATGCCTATAAAAATTGGAGACGCCAAAAGTGTGAAGTGAAAAAAGGGTCGCAGCATATGAAATGGAAAACTCAACAATATAACCGTGTTTCGCCTCGCCACGAGGCATTTTCAGAAAGCTCCTAAAGTTATAACCTTTTCTAATCATCTTGCCATGCTAGTGATGTCCGATCGCGTAAAATAATCCGTAAGTCTTATTACGCAAAGTCTTATTGTCTTATTATCATACTATTTATTATAAAAAAACGTAGTGCGCCGTCAATAAACAAAGAGAAAATGATTAAAAGAAATTAAATCAATTGTATTGAATTAAAATTGTAATTGAATTAGAGACTAGTCTTAACAATTTACGACGTAAATTAAATTGAGGCGGAGGAATTTTCACATATGAAAACCGACATTACTTATGAGACACTCCTACATGATAATTAGAGCCTGCTACGACTTATGGCTCCAAATATTTATCTGTTCCATCACTTTAACGGTAGGGTTGGAACAGGCATAATCTTAACAAAAATACAAGCTAAATTGTAAAATGTGTGTGCATGCAATATGCCTAAGAATCTCTGATGAAACTTTTGCTCACAAGTATATTTACTTCTGCGTGTAAGTTTTCACTTCTTCAAATGATACTTGACATCTTACGTTATATTTAGGATTCAGTTATGAGCAGACAGACGTTGGATGCTTAAAAATAGAAGTTTCCTTTACCCCTTTGCATACGAAACCCTAAAAATGCAAGGTGTTTTAGATATTCACTTTAACAGGCACTGTCAAGCAAGATACGATTAAGCGGGGTGGGGAGGCTCGTTCCAGCGACCTCCCCCCTGCGGCGAAGCGCCGGCGGGTGGTCGAGGAGGGGGGGGATGACGTCAGCGAGCGCACCGTCGCCGACATAGTGGCCACGATCGACGATCCCAACTACATGTGCGGACCCGACGTGAGTATAGATGTACATCACGAGATTGCTCCATCATTTAGAATAGGCACTCGTGAAAAGAGCTAAAAACCTATTTTTTTTGACAATAAATTTTTTTTTTTTTTGTTTAAGTTGCTAACCCTTTCATAAAGATCGGTATGCGAGCAGATGCGTTACGTTGACTTTTAGTTTGTGTTCAACAGTACCATTACTTAATTTAATGTTTAATGAATAATTTCAGGCTCTATTTCAAATGCAAGCGCCGAGAGACGAAGCTGCTAAAGTGGAAGAGCAACGCAAACTCATCGAGTTCCACGTTATCGGCAACTCTCTTACCGGGCCGGTTAATAAGCAAACCATGCTCTGGCTAATCGGTATGTTGGAAATCTACAGAAACACTATGAGTTTTATATTTGCAGAAGTATAAAACGCATAGAAAGTAGCGTCCCTTTTAAATTTCAAGATCTCTCGGGTGGCCTTACAGCTCAGTTGGTTTCTTTGCCTTCTGCGCTGGGTCGTGGGTTTTATATTCCAACCATTGTTTTGGTTCCGTCTGATCTAAAGTGGATCTTCTGCCCAAAATAGTACAGGGCGTGAGTACGTATACAGACATTTTGAAGTCTAAATTTTGGTGTATTACGGTAATTAATATATATTTCGATTGAAAATTATCAATTAATATGAATGTAAATATGATGACCAAAAAGTGGGTATCTCCAAAAAAGATGCAACTTCAAAACTGCATTTTTGACTTGTCAACGTGTTCACGCCTTTACAATTAGATGATTGATGGTACTTAATCGAAGACCCTTGTCCTAGGGTAGTTTCTTTACAATATACCTTATTTAATCCTGAAGCTTCAACCTTACAAAGATATAAAAAGATACAACAGTACGGTAACAGCTAAAAAAAACTCACTTTTTCAGGTCTCCATAATGTGTTTTCACACCAACTGCCGGAAATGACCAAGGAATATATATCTCAACTTGTTTTCGACTCGTAAGTAAATTATTTTGCAGTTGATTTGAATAAACTACATGAAGGCTTTTAGGAATTTAGGTGCGAAAGGATCAACAAAAGAATGCTCTGAAGAAGTACTGACTCAACATTGAATAATGATCCGCCAAGTGGTGCACTCGTATTGCTGTGTTCAGTTTTAAGTGCTAGTGAAATCACAGGCGTATGAGACGTATCATCCCCATCTCGGGGGATGGACGCAGTGTAAGACCCAAATCTTATACTGAGTCGCATTACTCTTGTTATAGGCGGGGGTCGCTACTTACCACCAGATGGGCCCTCAGCTCGTTCCGTCACATTTTCACATAAAAAAAAGAATAAATGAGTTTGAGTTGGTAGTAGCTCTGCCTTCTAAACTGAGCTGTGAGGCCAGTTGAGTTTCGAATGTAGGTATATAATAAGTAATCATGTTTGTTTGCAGGAAGCACAAAACACTAGCGTTGATAAAGGAAGGCAGACCTATCGGTGGAATATGTTTCAGAACTTTCCCATCGCAGGTACTTTATTACTTTATACTTTTTAAACAGTTTTACTGATGGATCATGGCAACAATGAAGTGAGATGAGGGAGAAAATATATTTATATTTTTGAGTATATACCAAAGTAAAACTATTTTGCTGCTTACTTCTTGTTAATATCGCCTTAACATATTCTGTACTAGGAAATGTAAAATATCCTAGTTCATCGTATGTAAAAGAAAAATAACTTTTACACACTCTTAGAGGGGTGCACTAGCATTCCCTGTCTCAGAAATGGCATCGACAAACAGAAACAACAACCTGAGATTTATAATTGTAAATTTATGTTAAAGTATCTCTGTAATAAAAAAATCTTACCTGTTTCAACTTATATACAGGAGGTCGTTGCTATGGACAGAGGGTGTCACTTAAAAGTAGGAAAACGCTCTACCACTTTTTGTCACATGAAATAAATCTTTGCAGGGTTTCAGCGAAGTGGTGTTCTGCGCTGTGACATCCAACGAGCAGGTGAAAGGCTACGGAACCCACCTGATGAACCATCTCAAGGACTATCACATACGGAACAACATACTCCATTTCCTCAGCTTCGCCGATGAGTTTGCTATAGGTTTGTATTTGTCTCGTTTTAAACTTATAATCCACCGGCCGTGAAATAGGCTATTACAGCCTATTTCACGGCCTTTGCAATAATGTACTATTATTCGTTTGTGTATATAGAGCGTGGTGGTCCAGGTGCATAGACGCCGACTTTCAATCTGAAGGTTGCTGGTTCAAACCCATACGTGCACCAATGACTTTTTTCACTTGAAAAATTTATGTGCGCAATACCACGTTCTCGAAACGGTGACGGAAAACATCGTGAGGAAACCGGCATGTCTTAGAACCATAAATTCGAAGACATGCGACATCTACCAATCCGGATTGGACTCCCGTGGTAGATCAAAGCCCATTCACTTTCAATTATCGAGAGTAGGCCGGTTTCCCTGCAGTGGGAACATTAGAGGCTGGTACGGGCGGATTCAGCCAGTATAATGTTCCAGGCTACTTCAAGAAGCAAGGCTTCAGCAAGGACATTAAGCTGCCTCGCGCGATGTACCAGGGCTACATCAAGGACTACGAGGGGGCGACCCTGATGCACTGTGAATTGAACCCAAGGATCGTCTACACACAGTTCACTAGCGTCGTCCGGAAACAGAAAGAGGTTTGTGTTTCGCCTTGTTCTCGTTAGCTATAGCATATTTAGCTTGATTGCCCTTGACACCGTGTATGCAAGATTTCTTGATTGGTTGAGTTAGGCGTTAACAAAAAAAACTCACATTTATAATATTAAGGATCATCACCATTTTCATCTCACTATTTATTCTATTATATTTTAATAATAATAATTTATTTATTTTTAAAGCAATACTTACATTATAAATACATTTACAATTGAGAATTTTTACATAAGGATTTTACGCTAGGTATATGATAAAATGATCAGTGGTGTATTATAGTGTATACTATTTGTCCCCCGCGATTTCGCCCGCGTGTTGTTTAATTTTTATCGTGGAAACCTAATTCTGTTTTCTTTTTTTATAATTAAGGTTTCCTATGTTACTCATTATAACATCAGCTATCTGCCAATCGAAACGGAAGTCCCGTCTAAATCGGTACTTCCGATCCGATTAACCGGAACAAACAGACGGACAGACAAAAATGTTTGAAATGTTTTTACACGAAATAAGCTTGTTATAAAAAAGTTTTTTTTACAATTAATTTATATTATCATTTTTATATTGCAGATTGTGAAGAAATTAATAGACATGAGACAGAAAGAGGTCAGGAAAGTGCACCCTGGCCTGACATGCTTCAAGGAAGGCGTAAGTATCTAGACTAAGTTACAGCGTATGAGACGTATCATCCCCGTCTCGGGTGATGGACGCCGCAGGATGAATGCGTCTTGAGTGTAAGATCTAAATCTTTACTAAGTCGCATTACTGTTGTCATGGGGGTTGCCACTTACCACCAGGTGGGCACTCAGCTCCATCACTTATTGAAATACACAAAAAAAAGATTTCATTTTAGTATGTTATTAGTCGACATCACAGGAGACCGAAGAGCTGACAGCTACCTCGGACAAAGAATTAGTTTAGCTATTCAAAAGGGGAACGCTGCCAGTATCTTCGGAACCTTGCCTAAAGGGACTAATAATATATTTTAATTCTTATATAAATAACAGCTGACCCGGCCACGCGTATGTGGCTAACGTTTTTGTAATTGTGACTGTCAAATAATAGACAAATAATTTGCAATAAAATAATATTGCGATCATAAATTGAGATGTGAGCTATCCTATCTTTCAAGTTCGATCAAACTGCACACGGTGTACAAATTTGATTAAAATCGTTTAAGTAGTTTAGGAGTCCATCGCGGACAAACATCGTGACACGTAATTTATGTATATTAAGATTTTTAAGGTTTTTAGTTTTACGTTCATTGAATAAACTTGATATTCATAAAACATCAAAAGAATCTTTAGAATGTATATTAATGTATTACGCGTCGATGTTGCAGGTACGCAGTATCCCGGTGGAGTGCATCCCAGGGGTGAGGGAGGCGGGGTGGGGGCGGGCGCCCGGGGCGCGCGCCGACCCCGACCCCGACCTCGACCCCTCCCTGCTCAGAAACGTGTTACACGCAGTATGTATCTCAATTTTCTCCATGAAGGGCTGGATAGCTATAAATGTGTACTTGGGAATGGATCGATTTGGCATTTTTTGGGTAAATCAAAAGTTAATAGCGGAATCCTTATAGGTTCACTTCGTTGTAGTTGGTAGTAGCCCTGCCTTCGGAGCAAGGGGACCCGGGTTCGATTCCCGGCTGGGGCCCGGTGGCGATCATGAAGTTTGTTCTCGGGTCTTGGGTGTTTGTCTTGTGTTTCTGTGTTGTCCATGCCATCTGCGACACAGGGAATCCCAGTGCAGAGGTATGAGTGTATAAACGTTTATTTATTTATAGGTAAAGAACCACGCCGCCGCTTGGCCATTCCTCAAGCCAGTCGACAAGAGCGAGGTACCAGATTACTACGATCACATCAAGTACCCAATGGGTGAGTCCAGTTAAATTACAGGCACAAGAGACGTTACATCATTGCCCCTTCTCATTTCTTATACTTTTTGTGCACCCAAAAGTTGGCTGTAAGGGTTCGCTTTATAGCGATAAGATAAGACTGCCCGTTGTGTCACCTTTTTATTGGTTAAGATTTCTATATTAAACAAATGTTATTATAAGTATGTATTTACCAAAAATAAGTACTACACATATATTAATATATTCTATCAGTTATCTAGTTTCCATATTACAAGCTATGCTTAGTTTGGGGCTAGATGGCGCTGTGTGAAATATGTCCATGAATATTTATAAGTTTTTGTTGTATGATTAATTTCAGACCTGCGTACGATGGGCGAGAGATTGAAATCGCGTTATTACGCGTCTAAGCGGCTGTTCATTGCGGACATGACTAGGATTTTCACCAACTGCCGGCTCTACAACTCGCCCGAAACGGATTATTACAGGTAAATATATCCTCTGCACTAGGTTAATCTGGGTCTCAGGTAGCAAGTACACATAAACACAACACGTCGTCTACAAACATTCTAGTATAAATTGTTAATCATACAAATGTTTTCTTTGGCCGGTAATCGAATCTGGGACCCCGCGAAGGCACGGTTACTGTCTACTTTCCCCTTGTAGGTTACTATCGTAAATCTATAATTTCTATCTCTAACGGTTATCTGTAAGAGATCGCTTTATAACTATAAGACCGCCCGCCAAGGTGACACCTCTTTATTAGTTAAGATTTATATTTTTAAGCTATTGTTATCATTTTGGTGTGCAATAAGTGCCATCTATCTATCTATCGTAATAAAGTAAATATTTTTTTAATAATCTCACATACTAACTATAACACTTTTAAATAATATTTTTAGGTTTTATAATATAAACCTAAAAATGCTCCGTGGCTTAGTTGGTGGTAGCCCTGCCTTCGAAGCGAGGGGTCCCGGGTTCGATCCCCGGCCGGGGCACACTTTGTGTGGTGAGCATGATGTTTGTTCTCGGGTCTTTGTCTTGTGTTTGTCCATGCCATCTGCGACACAGGGAATCCTAGTGCAGAGGTATGACTGTGTAAACGTTTATTATTATTATTTATTATAATTAGAATTTCGCAACGTTTCTCGATGCGAACTTCTAATTATAGTTAAAAATTGTTTCATTCCAGATGCGCCAACGCCCTTGAGAAGTACTTCCACGGCAAGATGAAAGAGGTGGGGCTGTGGGACAAATGATCCCGTTTCAACTTCGATGACTTCTTCCTGAGCGAACTCACCGCCACCGCGCGCGCCCACCGGGAGTCATCTTAGTTAGAACTAGAGGATATAATGAATTCGCGCAGTGAATTAACTGTGGACAAGTGTATGAGTGAATTACCTAATTCGACTAGTGAATTTGTGAAGTGAAAAGACACTTTTAGTTGTGTTATGTACATAGAATAGGATCGTATCGCTTGGTCTCTATGTACAATAACAAATACTAAAAAAATATTTTTAAGTATTATATCGGTAATCTGGTTCCCGTTGCAAAATGCTTAGTTTGGGGCTAGCATAGCTGTGTGTCGTGAATATTTATTTAATTCATTCTTTTCGCGGCCATGTTTCTAACATCGATACTAGATGGCGCTGTTTTGTGGTAGGTAGGATGCTAAAACAAATTTAATGTCACTGTCAATATTCGATTGTCGATGTCGATTCGATGTCATAAAACATTTTTATTTAAATCAAATTTTATTGGAAACGAGACACGAAATTGCACACAAGGCGAAACCAAAACGAAGTGAGTTTTTGCCATAGAGTAAAGCTTTTTCCAATCAAAGCCAACTTTGTGTCAACCGACGACAAAACAGAGCCATCTATCGAGTCAGCTGGAACTAAATTTTTTTTATTGTAAATTATAACCCCTTATATGAACTGGTTTGATTGTGTTGGATCATAATAGTCATAGAAGTGTTGTTAGTTGAGATATAAAACAAATGTATGTTACTATAGTTTATAAAAACACTAGCGTCCCGCCCCGGCTTCGCACGGGTGCAATGTAGATACTAATAGGGGGCAGTGTAGTCATTAAAATACTACATATAAACCTTCCTCTTCAGTCTATTTATTGCTGAAAACTGCATTAAAATATGTTGCGTTGTTTAATAGATATAAGCAAGGGCGGCCTTAGATATTGCGAGGCTCTGGGCGATAGATCTTTGTGAGTGATCAGGGCTACTGGTAATCAGTCAGCATCCTCCTAAAGACAGCTGCAGTACATCAAAACAAAAAACGGGTTGTTCTGCGAGTGTGCGAGACCCTACAAAAGCGAGGCCCCGGGCGGTTGCCCTGCTTGCCATTCCCTAAGGCCGCCACTGGATATAAGCGTACGAACAGCAGGAGCGAGTTTATTTTATACTCGCGAGTTTATATGTAAGGAAGAATGCTCTCATTCAACTTGTGTTAGACCCCAGGGTTGAATTGTGATTGGTAGGTTGTTTGGGAACAACTCAATGCGGGGACTCTAATAGTATTTAAATACTCTTTGTAAAGTTAACTTATTATAGTGCGGCTAATTTATGTAAAAATTTTGATTTTGAATAACAAACTTTGCAACATATTAGTCGAAGAACTAAGCACTAATAAAGATGCTTACTGGTGTAATAGGTGAAATTGTTATTGCGTGCCAATGCAGGTGATGTAAAATATAAAATAATTAACGTAAGATGATAATTAGATAGGAAATGCTGAGAAAAACATGCACCCTCTTATTATCGTTTACTATATTAATTTGGTTTTCACTTTGTAAATTAATGTTTTGATCAAGAAAACTATTAATTAATTAAAAAAGTAGAGGGTAGCGAAGAAATATCAGTGGTGGTGCGGCCGGGTGAATCGCAAATACTTGTTAGCACGACACACGCAAATTATATAAAGGCAGTGACTTTATTATAATTTTTTTTTTTGTTTTATTTTATACTTGAATGTATTGTGGTCTATATTACACAATAAGAAACTTCTAAATAATAATGAAAACCGTATCAAATTGTTGCACCGTTTTGCATGTGTTGCACCTTTGCGTGGTTTAGAAGTTAGTGGAGAAAAATAACGACAGAGACAGTGACTTTTCTTTATACTGTTTAGACATATGTGGCCGTCGCTAAAATATTGTTAGTTAAGTAAATTTCTTTCTGATATAAATACTATATGTATATCAGAATTATTAATATGCTGTGACTATTGACTGTTCCTGTTGTAGCCGACACATGGGGGTCTGTTGGTGAAACTGTGCTGTTGCAAATGTCAAATCTTTTAAGAGAATAAAGAATATTTTATTTAAATCTATATAAATTTAAATGAAATGCTGGCTGTATCGATTGAGCTATTTTGAAGAACTGGGCAGTAGTATCTACCTACTTCATCTGTTAGCTGAATGTAAGAAGTTAAAAATAATGTATATGTAGAGTGTAGAATAGTTGACAAAAAAATTGTACAATACTGCATCCTCAACACAGTAGGTACATATTTTTAAATTAAGTATTTCGCATTAAAACGTTCATAATTGTAGATGTTAGAATAAAATTAATGATTTGTCTACTAATGATAAATGTGATGTACTGGTGTGGCGCATTATTTCGTCCGTTCGGGTCGCCCTGGTCATGTTATATCGACAACATATCCACAAACGCCAAAGTTTTTAGATCAGCATGTTGCGCCACATTACATTCCAGTATGTAATACCCTGTATACGTTTACATAAGAAACACCCACCTTCACATTAATTTAAAGTAAATGGCTTGTCATATAGTATGTAATTGAAAACATTGTCATATAGATGACGGTGTGGATGTTGGCACCAAAATAACCAAAAATCTATTCTTACCGTTCTAAAATTATTGCTGTCTCTTACATTGCGTAAAAGAGACGGCAATAATTTTAGAACTTTCTTTTGATTGAACGATTCGTGTGCCGTTTAGTAAAGTTTAAACTGTCTTAGGATTTAGAGAAATTACAGATATGTGGAATGGAACATCTCATAAGTTCCATTTTTGCTATACATAAGTAGGGTACGACCTAAGTTGCACCTGGTATTCGTGGAGGAAATCTTATGGTACTTTTAGGGGTTGGGCTGGATGAGGGTTAGTTAGCCAATGAAGGAAAATACACAATACCTGCACTGATGTCCTACTGATGCGGGACAACCTTGTAACCCCCACTAAGAATAAGATGGTATAGTATTATTATATCTGTGGCAGAGGATACCGTTTAAGCCGTGTTCAATTGCTGCGTATCGCTCCTGAATCTTAGTGGCCCATCGCACATTAAATAAATAAATATTAATGTGAGTTTTAAAATCTACATATTATATGCATGGGTTGTTTTTCCTAGTATGTATAGTTCGTTAAATTGGGTTTAGAGCCAGCGCAGACCGCTTTTAGTTGTCTTAAAATACTCTGAACATACGAGTTTAGTCGGCGTGAAATCTGACACTAACAACTGAGGTAGTAGGTCGAGATCGGTGATCGATTTTGAATAGTTGTCTGCATTAGGTCTTCGTAATGTACAATAAATAATGTTTTTTTTTTTTTCCCATGTGATGGGGCCTTTGTACTATATGAAATTAATATTATTTTGTGTTAGCAAGACTGATGTTTTTATTTTTTTTAAGTTTTCGTCGTCGTGACCATTTAAGCTGTATTTGTTTTGTCATTATTATGGAGATTTTCAAGAATATATTTCTATTGAAGAATATATTCTAAAACTAACAAACGTGAAATATTCGGTTTAAATACTTAAAATGCAGCATTTCCTAAAAATCTGATTTTTGGGGCTTTCCGTAACTAGATCGTTTTAATTTTTATTTTCACCAAGAAAGAATAAGAAACAAAAATGGGAACTTTTCGTCTGTCAGTTCCAATCTATCGCCATGACGTCATTAGGCATCTGGACATCTGTGCGTTAGCACAATTGTCATTTTGTTAAAAAAAAGAAAAGATGGTTTTTTTATTTCTTTTGATGGTGACGTATATAAAGTTTACATACATATTTTTGTCGTTTTGTCTTAAAAAAAAAACCACACAAAAAAGGACATCTCCAAAAGGACATTGTAGTAAAAATCAAATTTATAATAATTAAGCCAAAAAAGGTTTTTAACTTTAGCTTCTTAAATCAGGTATTTTTTATTTTATTTTAAGTATGTTAACTAATTTGTCTTGGTTGAATAAATACTAATTAAATTCGTATTGAATCATGTAATTAGTTATTTTATGTTCGATATTTTCTGTAATAAGTTTCAAGTTACTTATGTACTTAAGGAAATAAATACTTATAAATGTCTAATTGTCTATAATTTCATATTTGCTCGTCCAATTTTATCGTCGTTAGAAAGTAGATCGGGGAGAAAGTTTTCTTTTTTTTTTAAGTGATTTATAGCCAAGCGTTGGTCGCCATCTCACCTGAAGGAAAGTGAAGATGCGACCGACGAAGGAGTACTTACAACGTTAACACACTCAAACCTCTGCACTAGGATTCCCTGTGTCGCAGATGGCATGAATAAACACAGAAACAAAAGACATTTTACGGACTAAAATGGAACCTAGACTTGGAGAAACCTATTCACTCTACGCTTGAAGACGCCCTGGATGTCGAGGAACACAGCAGGGGCTAAGCATTCCACTCCCTTGCAGTACGTACAATTAACGTAGATTTCAACTATAATCCACTACTGGACAAAGCCGAGGGGGCTATTGAAAGTCACTGAGCTCGATCTTCGACTCTTCACATCCACTCTCTACCAACCATCTTATGCATGTGGTCTCTCCAAGCCACGTTCTCCAGTCGAGAACTCGTCTACCCCAATGGTTACCGTTTCTCCGACATATTGAAACACAAATTCAAATACTGTATTGGTTTTTTATTCACTTTTCGCATATGGTGTAAACAAGAACATTGCTAGAAAGGAATGTACATTTTTACACATATCATTTTGTATTAAGTATTTTCTTTTTAAAATTACATACCAGTCTCCTTGTAATATGAAATCCGATGGATTTAAGTACAAATGTACTGTTAATAACTTAAATGCTCACTTATAATACCTAAGGTAGACCGTCTCTATCGTTTTTAAGCATTTTTTGGGCATCATCAACTAGCTTTGGCTAGTAGAGGCATAGGCATATACTTTGATTCTGAATTTCAAACATGCTTAAAGTCAACTTTTATTGTGGTTGGTACATTTCCTTCTGGTCTAATGACACTGATAATATAGATAAAAAAACTTGACTAGAAGTTCTGTAAAAGAAAAATCAACTAGCACAGTGATGCGTCAAATAATAATTACAACCGACAGAAGATCTCCACCTTAACTTAATGTAAATATTACTTCATTTGTGAATATTCGCTTTTAAACACAACTTATACAAAAGGAATAGTAAATTTTCTAAAGAAAACCTTCAAGCATAAAAATATTCTAAATTGAATTTAAAAGCGACACGATTTCAGACTAGATTAATATTAAACTTTTCTTTACAAAACTATAACTATTTAGGTACTATCGATAAGTTCAATTGCATTATTTATCGTTTAGCGCAATATTAATAAATCAGAACCATCGATATTACTCATCTAGCCTGACTTAACTATTCAGTTTCATGCCCACCAATCAATCACGTCAATTTCAACAAGGTAAACAGTCGCATCAAAACATAAGTTTTGTTAAATTGTAGGACAATAGATCCACAATGAGGCAGTTTTTTAAAAGAAAAACTAGTTCTGTTTTGGACTCTAGATGGCGTAGCAAGCATAGAATATATGCTTCAATGACTACTCGAAGTTGTTTATTTCTACTCCATAAAGAGGTCCCAGACAGTACGGTGATCCGAATCGAATTGAAAAGATCGAAGTCGAAGGTTACGATGACCTTGGTCTAATCACTACATAGTATAAAACAAAGTCGCTTTCTCTGTCCCTATATCCCTATGTATGCTTAAATCTTTAAAACTACGCAACGGATTTTGATGCCGTTTTTTTTAATAGATAGAGTGATTCAAGAGGAAGGTTTATATGTATAATACACTAGCAAGTCACCCCGGCTTCGCACGGGTAGTTTCTGATACGACACTGATGCTTTACTAACCGCGCGAAGCCGGGGCGGGTCGCTAGTTGAAATATATAACAATCAAGTGCCGCATGTAAGATCATCATTTGAGAAATGCTGGTCCTATTAGGTTTATGTGAAAGAAAATTTTTGGACTCATCATAGATTTCGAGTTCGAGATTTGGATATATTTATAAAATTCGGACACAGTGTCGCTTAACAGAAGTTGCTATAGAAAATTCCAGACCACTGAGCCACTGACCAAGATCTACGTAACCTTACCACCGAACTATCTGAAACCCCTTAAAAATATTTTGACAAATAATTCAAACCCATACGCCATATTACATACATTACCATGGCAACATTTTTATCTGTGAAACAGGTCCGTACATTTTTTGACAGATAACAATATTGCAATGTTGATTTATCTGTCGTTTAGGGGGGGGGTGTTTGGTAGAGTCGAATCTCAAGTGGGGGCGAGTGGGTCGGCCCCCTTATAATGTTCGGATGTAAGACGTCGGTTCACATATGAACTATATGTATACACCACGTCAAGTCTCTCACGTTGACGCGACTCATCGGCGACTTAACGATGACTTGAGTGATGTGCGCATGAACCTTTATTAAGTTGCGACATGGCCCCATATCTTTGATTACTGTATTACATAATTATCACTTGTAAAATAAAGGTGGTTATTCAATCCATAAACGAATATTATAAATCTTAATCTCTATGACATATAAGTATTATTTTACCAGGATAATGATCTCTATAGAAATCGTCGCCATCCTTACTTTTGACCACTTTTACAATCGCAACATCGTTCGATCGATGTAGAAATATTTTACAAAAGCAATCGTTTCGTAAAATAATCAAACAAAATTAACATTTTCGTTTACATTATAATATGGACGGATATCCATCATACCATCTAAAGTGGATCAAAATAAGTACAGCACTTTGGCACCATTATTTTTGACACGCAAAATACTGCTGTATTCCTATAAAATACAGTGAGTTTATTGTTACAAAATACGGTGCCAGCTAATAGTTACCAAAGATACCCCCAGGCTAAACAATAAGGGCCACAACTTATATAAATTGTTGAATAACTCAAGATTGGATCTAAGTTATGAGATCATTGAAATCATGAACCAATCAGCTGATTTAGTCAAGTGTAGAATTTAAATGGTGACACTATACAACATAATTTTCATGAAAAACTTTCTTTGCATTGTTGAAACTTAAAACATTATTGGTATACTCAATTTAAGGACATATCCTAGACTTTTGAACATTAAAAAAATAAGTACCACGGACACTAAGTTACATAGTTAGGAATAAAACTGTAATAATTCATACAATTACGATTTCATGGCACAGTGATTGATAATTATTGGTTGGCAAAGTTCGAAATTACGAAATATTGTTGCAAATTGATATTGTTGATTCTAGCGATAACAAATGTCAGGATTATTTTTCGAATGTTCAAGAGATAACTGTTATAAAAACGATAGGTACACTGATAAATGAATTGTTTTAGTCCTTACGATAATATATCACTTGTCCACCGTCTCCCCTCACTATCACTGGATTTTTTTGAGTATTTTCGCTTATTTTATGAACACATTCACTATCTCACTTTGCACTTCAGTTTTCAAGTTCTCGCACTCGGCTATTTAATTGTTCCAAAGCCAATTTAAACTTTACACAGAAACAAGATTCAAGTTTACTGTTATTGTAGGTAAAATGTCTAGGCACAAACCCTCGGGAAAAAGTTACTGTTTCCTAATTATTCACACTACTTTCCAAGTTACCGCAATTTGAATCTTGCCACGATAAAGTCCATCTTCCACCACCACAAAACACCTCGATCGAGCACACTTCCCCCACTTCCTCCGCTGCAATTGAACCCTACGACGCGCGAACATAAAGATGGAGACGCTTTGGCACAGATAGGTTCTGGCTACCTTCAAAATGAAACCTTACACCGCGTTGATGCGTGTCGCACAAGACAGGTGTCTCCACATCCCTGCCACATGTTTGAGAGAAATCTATCTCAAATTTAACATAAAACTGCTGTGGATATATTCCTTGCACGTGATTTTGGTAAGGTTCAACTGCGCGGTCATCCTGTTGGGCGAAGTTGTTAGAACCTCATACCGCGATAGGATCCTGAGGCAGGTGTCACTCCTGGGTGCTGGTGGAACTGACAGACGCGTTGTCAGCCCGCGGCTCCGTCCTTGGGGACGAAGGTGTCCCCGAACATGACCTGAAGGAGCAATAACTGTTTTGAATATTATATCCGAATCTGATAATAAATAATCTGAGAGCGGTTTAGCCGACCGCCTTCCGAGTGACACACAAGTTTTTTTTAGACTATTACTTTATTGCCCAACATCAAAGTAATCATACAAAAATAAATACAACAGATACACAACGGTGGTACAACGGGCGGCCCTATCGCTAAAAGCGATCTCTTCCAGGCATAATGTGATTAATATTTACCTATCTGCGCGGGAGCAGGGGTTGTCGCGCGCCAACGAGGGCGCCAGCTCGTCGGGCGAGGAGGCGCGGCTGCTGCGGGCGCTGCCCGCTTCAGAGTATGAATTGTCGCTCGTCAGCTGGAAACATACCTCCATTATCTTACTCATCTTATAAAGTTGCAGTAAATTGGTCTCAGGTCCTTGTATAGGTATTCCAATTTTGTGTCATTGTAGTGATGCACACTACAATGACACAAAATTGGAATATGTATATATACATATACATATATACATGAGAATTTTGTATGGTTCAATGTGACCACCCCTTTGCCAGCGCTGTTCCAGTGTGGTCAGCTTGAGTTCAGAATTCAACGGTAATTTTTGAATGATTTTCAACTTTGACTTCGGCTAGTCGACTTACCAAAGTGAGCGGATGTCGGTTCCGCGCAGGACTGATGGTACGACTCCTCGCCTCTTCCACCTCCAGTTGGAGAATACTCTCCTGACTGCCGGTGAACTGAAAAAAAGATGAAAATGAAAAAAAAATTAAAAATGTTTTATTTCTATTTAATAAGGTAATATGAAAGCGACACAGGGAATCCTAGTTCAGAGGTAAAGTCAAAGTCAATCAAAGTCAAACACATTTATTCCTTTAGATCTCAAGTATCATTTGGACACGTCAAATTTTACACATGCATTATCTTATTTGTTAAGTTTACGTCTGTTCCAACCCTAACCGACCAACCCGAGGGGAAGAAACAAAAAACAAGAAACCCCTCGGAGATAGTATTATAATACATATTCGCGAATATGGTCCTGCGTCTAGAGTGGAGCAAATTCATTCCCAAACATTCATTGTCATCTAGGTAATCTGATATTTTATAGTAATCTTTTGCGACAAGTTTACGTTTGATGACAGTTTTAAATAAGAGAGAAGAGTGTGTAAACGTTTTTTTTTATTCATTTACTTATATTTAAAATGTATATTATTATATTTAGAATGTTAGTTGGTTGTAGAAGTAAGGAATATAAAGCAATGGACACTCACCACAAACCCGTAATATTTGAGTATGTCCATCTTGCACATCGGACACGTTCTGTGTTCCAGCAGCCACGGATCTATGCAGTTCTTGTGAAAATCGTGTCTGGAATTACAAATGGCAATTCAATACAAAGGACACCTCTTATTTCTCGCCCTTACACTCTACCAATAAAAAAAAACAAGTCAGACCGACTTTAATGTTATTAAAATGGACGTAGAAAAATGACAAAAAAAGCAAAAATTCGCAATATCGTTTACTTGGATAAATCCCAAGTAAATTGCGATATATTTCTTCCAGTTATTTAGTTTAAGAACAAAACTTTTGATTGATTCAAAAAGTATTTTCCAAGTGATATAAGACTGAGCATGTATGGATGTTTGTTACTCAATCATATTTCTTCCAGTTATTTTGATTAAGAACATAACTTTTGATTCGAAAAGAATTTTCCAAGTCATGTGATATAAGACTGGGGATGTATGGATGATTGTTGCTCAATCACGGCTGGACGGATCTGGATGAAATTCGGCACAGAGATACATTATATTCTGCAATAAACTACTTTTCACTAAACTTTTCACTACGGTCCCGGTAGGATAGCCAACCGCAGGTGACACCGCGGGGCGCAGCTAGTACTGTACATGATAACTTATTGGTAACCAAATCTACAGATTAATTTCTTTGAAAGAGCAATAATATTTCTGGCTGAAGCATTGAGCAAAAACAGGAAATATTAAAAGAAATCTTATCATTTTCATAATAACCGGTTGTTTGTAAATCTTTCCTAAAAACCTCTACACGTGTATTTAACGCGTAAGTAAACAGTATAATCGCGTTAGTTTTAATTAGGTTTCCGTAATTGTTTGTTTGTAAATTACTTCAAATACATAATACTTTATAAACCATTAATACAGCGTGCGTGCGTGCGCGTGCGCGTGTGCGTGTGCGTGTGTGTGTGTGTGTTTGTGTGTGGGTGTTTGTGTGTGTTAGTGTGTGTGTGTGTGTGTGTGTGTGTGTGTGTGTGTGTGTGTGTGTGTGTGTGTGTGTGTGTGTGTGTGTGTGTGTGTTCGTGTACTAAAGTCGAGAGTAATAAGTCAGGAAACAATTCATCTCAATGAGCAGTCAACATAGGTTACAGATAATAACTACTGTTTACGTATAAATGACCCAGAACTCACCTACAAGGAAGAGATCTGAGTGTCTCGGATACTTTGTACGGCTCTATGCAAATAGCGCAGCACTCGCCGTCACCTTGTACTTCCTGAAACCATTAAACAATTAATTTAATATGTTTTCCTTAGACATATCTTAAGACGTATGCTCTCAACTGCGAGCTGGTATACTTATAAACAAAGCACAACTCATCTATAAAAATAAATAAAAATAAGTGTCTGTTTATAAAATCAAAATAACAGCTTTATACGTAATGCATTTGAAAGTATCGTATATATTTAGGTAAAACAAAAAAAAAATTTTTGTGTCTGTCTTTCGGTCTGTTCTGTCTAATCTGATGTAATATTTTTTATAGAAAAAAAAAAGGAATAGGGTTAAGCTCTAAAAAAATTTTACGCGGACGAAGTCGCGGTTGACATCTAGGTTGTTTATATATTAGAAGATTATTATTACCTACGTAAAATTTGAACTGCAATGTCTGGGGTTCAATTTTACAAAATTAGTTATTAATTTATTTATTTGTGTCTTTCTTTCTGCTGTATCGCTGTAACTGTAACCATTTAATTTTTCAGTTCAATATCTAGCGGCTTCAGTGAAAACACTAAAGGAGCAACAAAAAGTAACAGAACTTGTGCCAAGTTCCGGAGAAGTACTGCCTCCGCACCTGGTAATCCGCCGCCAAGCAGTGCACTCGCAATGCTGTGTTCCGGTGGAAGGGTGTGGGTATATTTGTGGAATCACAGACACATGAGACGTTACATCCCCGTTTTGGGTGACGGGCGCAACGAGATGCAACTTGGTTGTTTTTATACTTCGGTTGGGGAAGACCCGTGTCGTAATTCTGTTGTTATGGACGGAGGCAACCACTTACCACATATGTATTATTAAAAGAGGCTGGAAAAGACGCAATCTTAACAATAATATTGATTTCTGGACATTGATTGTAATTAGGTATATGTACGTATGTACTTAGAGATCCTAAATAAACACGTTGCAATACATGAGTACAGAAATCTAAATCGATATTTAGTATCTGTTATCAATTATATTTATCAGACGGGCGACATTAATTTTATGTACTTTCCACCCAATGATTGATATATTGATAATGATATATTTTACATTATATTTAGTGAGTCAAGCTGTACTATATTGGTGCCTGCTGGTATCAAAGTAAAATGAACAGCGTCCATCTCTATCTGTTTCATACGAACTGACAAAGACAGTAATAGATTTAGCATGATATGATTCAAGTTTAGTTTGATGCCAAAAGTGATTCGAGTATGGACTTATCGATCGATATGATTCGATAAGTCGATCGAAAATTTAAAATATTGAAGATTTGCATAATAAATCATGAAAATTCATTGTCATGCATCAGAAATAAGTATCGATAAATTACGATTAACATTATATATATCCAAATTTTTAGGTTGTTTGAAAATTATCGGTAAAATGATATATTTCACGATAAACATGGCATTTGTTAACAATATAACTCTGATTGCAAAATCTTACGATCTTTTACCAATTGTATCGACTAAGTTCCGTATTCCTGCATCAGAATCGAGACCAGTGAGATGAGAATGAAATGTTTCACTTACCCTATCATCAGTCTTTAAACTCTTAACCGGTATTTTAGAGAGCGCCTTCTTAGCAGCGCAGCATAATCGTTTCTGAAAAAATATACACAAACTGTTAAAAACCCAGTTAACTGATAAAAGCTGATTAAAAATGAAAAAAAAAAAAAAAAACAACTTCAATACTTTCATCTCTTATTTCTCGCCCTTAGTCTACCCCCCTACCATTTAAAAAATAAACATCGAAATCGGTATACCAGGAGCGAAGAAAAATCACAGGAAAGTATTCACAAAACACGAAATTTCTTTTACTTGAGTGGCATATTTTTTCCAGTTATTTTGATTAACCAAACTACATATTTAACCGATTTTGATAAAAATTCTATGAGATACAGTAAGCGTATTCTTTCATATGTCTGAGAACAACATTTTAGTAGCAGTAGAACTTGTGCTAAGTTCGCCCGGAGAAGTACTGCCTCCACGCCTGGTAATCTGCCGCCAAGCAGTGGTGCACTCGCACTGTGTTCCAGTGGAAGGGTGTGGGTACCGGTGAAATCACGTGCGCATGAGACGTAACATCCCGGTGTCGAGTGACGGGCGCAACGGGATGCGACTTGGTTCTCATACTTCGGTCGGGGAGGACCTGAATCGTATGTGACCACTTAACATCAGGTGAGCCTTAAGCTCGTCCCATCAATTTAATTACATAAAAAAACGCCTCCTCTGGAAGTCAGTAGACAAGAAAGTCTGGAAATACTGCCGATAGAATTATGACAATATGAATTATGACAATATGAATTATGACAATATGAATTATGACAATATGAATTATGACAATATGAATTATGACCTTCTGCGCTGTAGGTTATGGATTTGATTCCCACTTGGGGCAAGCATTTGTTTAACTAATATAAATGTTTTATATTTACAACAAAAAAAGTTCCCATAGTACAAGCTGTGCTAGATGGCGCAGTGTGAAATATCTATGAATATTTATTTATTGCCAAGTAGCTATTCAAAGAGCTATTAAGGTAAATACATAGATACTTACGGACAATCTGTCCTTAGCGTGTATATATCTGAACCGCTGTATGTAGTAGAAGACCAGCCAAGCCAGGGAGATCACCATCAGTACTATGAACGATATAGACACGAAGAGAACTGATGTCCTGGAAGAAGGTATTGTACATACATTTATTTATATATCTATCTATCTAATCAGCCGGTAACACCCACTGCTGAAGAGGCCTATACTCATAGGCCTCTTCTTTAGCAAGCCACTGTTGCCGGTCTTGGCGAGTCCAGTGTATTCCTACTGCCTTTATTATGTCGTCCGACCATCGGGGGTCTGCCTTGAGGTCGACGCATATCTCTTGGCCACCATGCGGTTTATATATAACTGCTTCGTGGCTGCTTCGTGGCTTTGTTGATAGACCGTGTTCGAAGCGAGGGGTTCCGGGTTCGATTCCGGGCCAGGAATAATTGTTTAATGAGAATGAAGTTTGATCTCGGGTCTTGGGTGTTTGTCTTGTGTTTATCGATTCCATCTGTGAAACAGGGAATCCTAGTTCAGAAGTAAAGTGTGTAAACGATAAAAAAATAAATTAATTTATGTGAATGTATATTTCTACAGATCTCAATTAGCTTTGGGACACGTCAAATCTTATACACACACGTAAACATCCGTACCTAGCCGCATTGCAAGGACACCGGCCTACTCTCGATTAGTGAGAACGGGCTTTGTTCTAACGGAAGCCCGATCAGGATTGGTAGATGTCACTACTTCGAATTTTTGCTTCTAGCAAATGCCGCATGCAAATCGATCCATTCGTTTGGGGGCTACGATACCACAGACAGACAAAGAATGAATTAATTAATGAATGAACACTTTATTGTACACCAAAATATATACATAATAGTAACATAAATCTACTTAGATATAGTACAATGGGCGGTCTTATCGCTGAAAGCGATTTCTTCCAGACAACCTTAAAAAATATACAAACCATAAACTTGACACTTTTCTTTTTCGTCGAGGGTTGATAAAACATGTATAACAACGTTAACAACAACGTTAACACACTCATACCTCTACACTAGGATTCCCTGTGTCGCAGATGGCGTGGACAAACACAGAAACACAAGACAAACACCCAAGACCCGAGAACAAACTTCATGCTCACCACACAAAGTGTGCGCCGGCCGGGAATCGAACCCGGGACCCCTTGCTTCGAAGGCAGGGCTACTACCAACTAAGCCACGGAGCCGTATACGTACTTGTTGATATTATTAGTGACGTGCGCGAATGTCCGCCCCTTGATGATGCCGATCATGACCTTGGTCCCGTTGTCGATGAGCCGTGTGATCTCCTCGCCCTTCCACTTGTACGTGAACACGGCGCTGATGTTACCTGCAAGGACATTCTCATTTCAAAATATTTTTTTTTTGTTACTCTTACTCTTCTTTAAATAATAGTGTGAACCTACATAATTTAAGACCTTTTTGGAAATAAACTATTATTATTACTATTAAAAATCGAAAAAAAAAACCGAACATTATTTCTCAACCTTAAGGGGACCTACAATTTTGAAAAAGATACATCCAATCCGGTATACAAAAGACGAAAAAAAGGCACAGGAAAGCAAAATATGCAATTTCGTTTACTTGGATGACATATATCCAGTTATTTTGATTTAACTACTAGACTATTAAACCGATTTAATAAAATTTCTATGGAACTAATCTGAAAGCATATGCTTTGAAATAAAAAAAATATCTAAATCGGTTGATAAATGACGGAGAACGGAGGCAAAAAACAATAAAAAAATACACGACGAATCTTTCCACTCCACATACATACATAACATCACCACTGTGCCCACTACTAGGCTCAATAAAATTCAAAGGTCAATGTGTACGCTTTTTTTAACAAAATCCCGAGCGAAATTCAAATACTATAATAAATAAACTTAAAACTTTTATTGAACGTAAACTTGTTTCAAAAGTTTTCTATAAAATATCACATTACCAAACCACTTGACAAAAAGCTTGGAAATGAATTTGTTCCACTCTAGACGCAAGACTGTATTCGCGAATATGTAATACTGTCTCCGAGGGGTTTCGTGTTTTTTCTTGTTTCTTCCCCTCGGGTTGGTCGGTTAGGATTGGAACAGACGTAAACTTAACAAATAAGACTATCTAAAACATGAAAACTGACTGTAATTAAACATATTTTGTGCTTGTAATGTGCCTAAGGAGTTCCTGTGACACGATATATGCTCTCGAAAATGTTTACTTGTTAGTGTAAAATTTGACGTGTCCAAATGATACTTGAGATCTAAAGTTATAATTGAGTACGAGTTTGAGTTCACGGCTGTTTTCTGAAGGGGTAGGCAGATATCACGGCTTTCCACTTGTAACGATGCCTCTTTTGCTTTATTAATTCTTATAAATTTCTCATGCATACTGTGGCTCACGGAGAGCCAATTGGTGATGAACATAGATGTTTGTTCTGTGTCTACGTGTTATTATTATTAAAAGGATATATTTACATAAAACAATTTCTTGTTGTGTGTGTGAATTGCGTTTACATAAGTATTCTATTAGTTATCTAGTTCCCATAGTACACGCTGTTTGAAATGCCCATGAATAAATCGACCTAATTACATGCATCCTCTATTTTTCGACCTACGAGTAAGGGGTATTTTTTTTATCATACTTTCTGAGACCACATCAGAGGTACGAAACCTAATCAAATAAAAAAACAATATCCAAGTCGGTCTACAATTGATAAAACCATCGTGTGATAAAATACAGCTGAATTGAAGACCTCCTCCTTTTACTAAGTCTGTTAATAAAAGTATATAACACTAATGTCTGACGCTATTAACATTCATACTTCACGAGCTAGTTAATGTATCTATCTATGTCTGTGGCGTCTCCCAAACGTATCTCCCAAACGGACGAACGGGCATCATTTAGATTTTTTTATTGTATGCCATATCAACCGGGGTAGTTCGTAATTTGCTGTACCTATGTCATGAAAATCCTTTTAGGAACGAAATAGGAATTACTAGTTTGAAGACAAATACGTTGTTTGATCAACACTGTCTACTCTCAAAATAGTGAATTCTTATTATTAGTTATTTTTATTCTATCAGTGAATCTTCTCTCGAAATGTAAGTTAAACAGAGTGATTATTGCGAATCGTGCGGCGAATTTTGATCAAACAAATTAATGATAATGAGGGTCCATCAACCGCTTGTTTACTCAGAAAATAAGTGAGGGTATTGGGGAGTTTTCCAAATTAAGTTCAATACACTGCAAAGCGGTTCATCGAGGGTCACCACAGCACTCTCGATGGTTGCAATATGTTATGAAATAAGTTTCATATTGATTTTAATGTAAATTAGAAATTTGGAATTATAATGGGCGTTGGCGTCGTTGCGATAGATTATTAGTAACGCCATTTGATGATTGTTTGATAAATGGTTGTACGGTTTGATAGAGATAATTGTGATACGTAGAACTAATCAGTTCATCAGGGACTCCCTAGTGACTTCTTCTTCATTCGTGTGAGTCACTGCCACCACCTGGAATGTGCCGGTAAGCAGTAGTGCTCGTATTACTGTGTGTGGAAGGGTGTAGGTGCCGGTGAAAGCACATGCGCTGGACGTACCATTCCCGTCTCGGGTAACGCGGCAAGAAGAGTGCAACTCTGTGCAAGATCAAAATCTTATACTGAATCGCATTACTGTCGTCATTTACCACCAGGTGGGGCTGAGGTCCCACCGTCACTTCTCACATTCAGTTTTCAAGGCCGACCGAAGGACTCCGAAATGGCTCAACTAAGGGACTGATGACCGGTCGAGTAGGACTCGCAGGTACAACAGATTGGCTTTTTTACTATTTAAAATAAATAAGTAACGTATACACACTCATAACCGTGCACTAAGATTTACTGTGGCGCAGGTTGCATAGACAAACTTTACTTTTATCACACTAAGTTTGCCCCCGTCGGTAATCGAAACGGGACCCCACGCTTCGAAGGCAGAATACGACTAACTAGGCCAAGGAGACGTCAGTCATTTGTTTAAAGTCATATTAAGACAATCACACTACTGTAAAAAAATCTTGTTAGTACGGTTCAAAAGATACTGCCAGATAAACGTAGGACAAATAGACAGACGATATAGGCTTTTACCTTCGGGTACGTAATCCCAAGATTGAGTGAGTAAATAGTTAGAAATATTATCTTGAGAGTCGTGCTTGGAATATATCAGTACGTATCAGATGTACCATCACATCTCGTGAGATAATATCGGCCATTATCATAACTCGTGTGGTCAGATCTGATAGTATATGATGATATCTGATAAATCTACGCAGTTCTCCGGGTTATTAAATGAATTTTGAGAGGAAGATTATTTTTGAGATTCGGTGATGAGAACAGTCCTCCTCTCTCTCTGCGAGGTATCTAGGTATGGCGGCTGCATACCTTGCAGAGAGAGATGGGGGCAGGTTCTTAATACCTCGTGTGTTCATAAGTTCGAGACCACATAAATATCGAATACTTTTTCGAGTGATATAAAATATTCTAATTTTGTTTATATAAACTGTAATTAATTACATCTAGAAATAAAAATAGCTTATTAAAAAGGACCTTTATTTTTGATTTTCAATTTCATACTCATTTATTACTTTAGATTCTTGAGATCAAATCCAAATTTGATCCAAATCCGTTGAGCCGTTTGAGCGTGAACGAGTGTTACAATACTATTCCTACAGCGCAGAAGGTATCGCAGAGCTGTAGGATAGTATAGTGTAGGATTAGTATAGTGCAGTGCAGTAGGTGATGAGCTCACCACTTCTCATGGATGCTACGTAACGATGAAAGATGGCCGATTGCGGGTCTGCTTAACCCCTCCCGTGAATATAGAAATCATACGACTTAGTAATTTGTAAAGTTCACGCATGCTCTACTCACGGGGGTAAATAATAAGTGTGTGTTAGAGAAAAGGCCACGCACCGCGCTAACGCGATCACGGCAGGGTTTCACTGTCAAGGTAAGCCGATACGAGTCCGGCACGTGACAACTGACGACAATAGAAATGCAATAAATGGAATTATCTATTGTGGGCGGCTGAACCAACTGGGTCACTGCTGTTTATGTCTTCAATTATCCCTTATGGGAAATTTACTGAATATAGAAGCACCGCAGAATTGCTGCTGTCAATTTGTATTTGCGCCAATTGATCAGTTATCTAGCGCCATAAACAGATACGAGTGTGGCGCTAAAATTCAATTCCATTTACTTATGAAATCTAGAAGTAGAAAAGTAAATATAGAGAAAAGTAAAGATAGTACTAGTTAGATCACGGATTTCGTCGCTGCAAATTGTTTGATGCTTTGTGGTGAGTTTGTTTTTAGGTCTCTTGGCGTTTGTTTCGTTTGAGGTGTGCCCATGACTGCGTTGAAAGGAATTCTATTGATAGGCAAGAGCAAGCGTATGCACGTTGCATACGTCACTTTGTAAATAGAAACATAATCATAACCCTTTATTTTTTATGAGGAGCCGAAGGTTACGAGTGAGTAGTTGAATCATAAAGTTTGCTGACCGAAGGGCTATGAAAACATCGTAATGCAGCAAGCGATAACGCGTAGGAGCGCGGTTGACCGGGCGGCCTTCGGCTCGAGCCAACCGTTTGCAAACAAAACTTACAACCATACATATTCCAGACACGACGATATATTCTACAAAGCATCTGCTGCATGCAATTCAACAGGATTTCCTGTATGGACTACCTTCACGTAATCAAAATCCGAAGCGGTGACGGCGCATTACTATTTTAGAAGACCTATTTCTAGATTTCATTTATTTCCGAAAAGCATACAGGTAATACTAGCTGTTCCCCACGACTTCATCCGCGACGAATTCAACATTTTTGTTGAGTGGGGTCATAAAACTTTTTTCTTTTTCAAAAATAAAAAGGTATTGTAAGTTACTCCTTATAACATTACCTATGTGCCAGTGACAACCCGTCAAAATCGGTTTCAGCCGTATCGGAGATTAGCCGGAACAAACAGACAGACATACAGATAGACGGACAGTCAGACAAAAAATGTAAATATTGTGTTTTCTTTTTGTATTTAGTAAAAACGCTGTTATTTGACATTACAAACAGACACTTAAATTTTTTTTTATTTGTTTCCATATTTTTGTTTTGTTACTAAAATTTAACAAAATACAATTACAAATAAAAAACACTTATCGAGACTACATAACTTCATATTTCTTGTTTGAAATTGACAAATCAAACATGCATGTTAAATTTCCTGTAAGAGGGTATCAAATCTTCAGCACATTTATAAAAACGGTCTTAAATATTCAGAACGCCACTTCAAGTCATGTACATGGGAAAATTCAGAAACAACATCGGAAATATACAACCCAAAACATCGTGACAAGAGCGTAAACATTGTAGCACCAGCGTCTAGTATTTTCAGATTATTTAGACTTGAAAACTGACCAGACTGAGAATACTGAGTAGTAATCAGTACCTACAGAGAATTGCTCGACGGAATCTAAGTCGATCACATTCAAACCGGAACACAGAAACGAAATTGTAGTGCTGCTTAGGTATAACTGCGTTGGCTACACCAAAAGCCCTGAATCTACGTTTTTTTTTTAACCTGGGCCACTTTTTTTGTAGTTACTTTTTTAACAATTTATGCCAAACGCTAGAAATATGGGGGGTTCCCTTTAATCAATTTGCACTGATTATCTATGACCTCATTTGTGTGACATAAAATTAAATTACCTTGGCAGAGACAACACGACTCAGGATATGTTCTTATATATATTTGGGATTCGTTGATAAATCAACTTAGGACGTGTTCAAAAACAAACTTTGCGTTTTAAAACTTATAAAAACATTATATTATTAGTAAGACGAGTACATATGCAATACATCACCGGATAAGTACTTTAGCTATTTACTTTGTCTGTTCTTCACAATATTATTCATATCTAATTCGTCCATAGCTTCATTCACGTGTCTTATATAAGTAACACACGGATGTGTGAATGTAGAATGCCTTTAACAAGTTAATTTTACGAAAATGTCAGTCTCCTACTTGGGGTAATGCTAATGTACTGATGAACACGCCTTAAATTACAGCTAAGATCCATCGCGATCACGACAGCTTTCAAACATAAAATCCGCATTGAAATCGATTCATTCGTTTGGGAGCTACGATGCTACAGACAGACACACAGAAACACACTATCAAACTCATATCATTCCTCTTTTTCGTCGGAGGTTAAAAAAGGCATCATGGTTCCGTTAGTTATTCACTTTTTAAGACTACAAAAAAGTAGGAGATTCGCAATTCTGTCTGTTTTTGCTTTACCAACGACAAGTCAAGGCCAGGCAAAATGCTAATCGAACATTATGGAATCATAGACAATAAATCGAAGTGTTTGTATTCTTACTAACACGCCCATTAAGCGAGATAATTTATTATCTAATACTTTGCTCAGAGTGTACACTATCGTCGTTTATATTTTCTGGGAAAATACAGAATATACTCATACCATTTACAATCAAAATATTTCGATTAGGTATAATAACATCCAGTGAAAGTTTATGCCCGTAGTTTAATATACCCACCACAAAATGGTGCTATTGCAGAAACGGTGACTTAAATAGATGACATTGCACATTTTATTTTAATTTGGTATGAAAATTTTGATTTAATGCGTAGCGTTGAGGAAGCGAAATCGAAAACAAAGGCCATCAAATTCATTACATTTGCTTTTTCAGTTATTTTATATGCATTTCGTAATGTCGACGAATTCACTCGCAAAATGTATCGTGGAGTATTATTTTAACACGTATAATACAATTACTATGTTATTATAAAAATGTATGTGTATCAAATGCGAAACTACAAGAAAGTCCGTGATAGATTCCGTTATTATATAAAATAATTTGTATTCCTTGAGTAGTAAAAGGTAATTAAGTGAGAGGAGACTACTAGGAAAATGATTCAAACTCAAACTCATTTGTTCCTTAAATCTCAATTATCATTTGTACATGTCAAATGTCACACACACAAGTAAACATTATTTTGTTTGGAACGGCGTTAGACTTTTATACTTAGTGACGGAACTAACAGAATACTTATATATAGTACTTTTTTATTGTTAATAAATACATACATATAAAACGTGGCAACACCCAGACACAGAACCAATATCTATGTACGTCACATAAATGCGTTTCCTGGGTGGAAATTGAACCCACGACCAGAAAGCAGAGCCAGAAGGTTGTGAGACCAGTCAAGCCTTGGCTCGTAATTAGTGGACTATCGGCAACAACCATTAATGTCTTAATAATGAACACTGCAAATTACTAATACTTCCTGTTTACAAGTACCTAAGTTATTTCTAGCTAATGCAATGAATTTTCCGAGATTTCCAACTCGACGCGAAAGATTATTTTGCCTGTACTGGGTGCAGTGAAACAATGTTTGAATGATAATGAGATATCCAAAGGTTTCCGAATGTAATCGCAAAAAGGCAGATGTCATCGACCTGGCTGTTAAAAATTCTAAGGTAAATTTCGAGTAAAATTTTAACAATGATTCAAAATTTTTGTTCATCAAGGAACAATTACAATGGGTGTAAATATATATAAAAAAAATATTTATTTGTAGCAATATCTAATTTAATATTATCAGTACCAACGTTTAGAAATATTTTTATAGAATTATTATAATACTTTCTTTAATAATTTCACCTTGCACGTTTCTTACGGTGGGTTTATCTACATTATTGTACGTTGTACAGAAATACAATACAAAATATGTATTATTAAATAAATATTAATATCTCCACTGCGTTTTACCTATTTACCTAATTACGTTTTATTAATTACCTCTTTTTCGTCGGGGTTCAAAACAGACGGACATAGCCGTGGAACTAATAACAGCCCCCTCTTTAGTCGGGGGTAAAACAAAACAGGGAGGAAAGACAATACTTACGTCCGTTATCGGTGGATAATTTCATTTTCTCAAGCATTGTGGTATCTCTGTCGTTGTAGATAAGAACCGCAGACGCGTTGGCCTGCCAGGCATTCTGCACCTAAAACATAATGACAAAATAATTACTTCGGTACCTTCATAACTATTCCTCGTCCTTACATCCCTCCTCAGCGCCCCAAACACGCAACTAATGTCACGTCCGCTACACTCCCGCAGCGCCAACTCATCCCCCCCGCGGATCTCAAAAGGCGAGTCCGCGAGCCTCATCCACTGTGCCCTATGCCACGAGACTACCTCGGAGGAACACCCCCTTTCCACAATTGGCGAATAAATAGTTCAAAATTAACAATTTTCGAATAATTGAGGACCAAAATGGTCCACAATAGACGAACATAAAGTTACACACAGTCAAATTGAGAACCAAATACTTTTTATGATCCCCGACGAAAAAGCACCCCCTTTTGGTTCTATCTTTGTCGTGTGTGTCTGTGGCATCATAGATCCTAAACGGATGAACTGGTTTGGATGTGGTTTTTTCTGTTTGACAGTTGACATCATCGAGATGATTTTTAGCTAATTTATAAAATAAATATAAATTAAGGGCCGATTACGGCATACAATGCGGGACGAAATCAGATTTTTTTATATGGACCCGAACTTCCTGGGGTCATGAATATGGCATAAATCAGATCTATTCAGGCGTTTGAAGATCATCAGCTCATTACCATTCACCAAGTCCATTTGCGTAAAATAAACGTGTTGAAATCTGGTAACAATAAGAGTTGCAGCATAATAATATGGAATAATATTATTATGCTCTTGAACGAAACCTGATAATATGGTGAGAACTTTTTATGAATATTTTCTCAACGGTCTTGCATAACAAATTACAATAATTATGTTTGTAATAATTATTTTGAAAACGCAGTTCTTCTTCCCCTTGGGTTGGTCGGTTAGGGTTGAATCAAACATACAATTACCGCGGTTTTACCCGCGGTTGGCCATCCTACGGGAATACTTCACTATTGCGGGATAAATAATATTAGTAAATAAATATTCAAAGACATTTCAAATAGCGCCTCCTTGCCCCAAACTTAAGCACAGCTTGTACAGCAGCTGATAGAATTCTAATATGGTGCTTCCTTCTTGTAAATACGTACATGTAATACATATGGCACACAAAACAAACATTTACGTTTTTCATACAAATGCTTGTCCTGAGTGAGAATCGACCTATAGCGCAGAAAGCATATCTACTACCAACTGAGCTATGAGGGCAGACAACAGATAAAAAATGAACTATCTCTGTGCCAACTTTCATTCAGATACGTTCAGTCGTACTGGCGTGCTTGAGTAACAAATATCCATCTATCCAAACTTTCGCATTTATAATAGTAGTATGATTAATTAAAAATTAAAACTGACTGTTATCTGACATAATTGTTTGCATGCAATATGCATAAGAAGCTCCTGCGAAACGTTATGTTTAGTTATGCGTGCAAATTGCGACGTGTCCAAACGATACTTAAGATCTAAAGGAGTAAATGAGTTTTCTTGGCAGAAACTGTATTATAATATAAAAATAAAATACTACTTGGACTTGGATAACTATAGAAAGATATATTCAATAGATATTATGATAGAATATAGCGCTTATAATTATGCAACTATCACTATCAAGCTAATCCAACAAAATAAATTATGTATAACACCCAGATGGCAATATGTCTGATATATACTGTTATCTACTAATAAATTGTCCATATCAAAACACGAACGTAGCCAATAATCCCACTATCACCAATGCCAAAGCTATATTTTTGACTGCATTGTTATATTGTTAGCCAATTTTACGCAGGCTTTTGATCAGAGCGGAAGCCACTCGACTCAAAATATTATACGGAATATATTACCATGGTTTATAAAAGTAAGAAATCATTATAAATAGACAAATCTAGTATAATCCAAACGGCGCACAGAAAAATTTCACTATCAACTTTAAAAATGGAGGAAATTCTATTCGGCTGGATATTTTTTTTTTTGTTCTTTGCTATTTATGGACCTTTTTGGGCAATTATTTATTCATTTGATAGGGTTGAAGGTCCCTCCAAGCAATATAGAATTTTTATGAAGATATTTCACTCCTAATGGCTTAAAATAATTGATAATTGAAGTATTTTTATTTTTAAATCAGTCAATTACTGATAGAGGACAAAAAGTAGTAGTAGAACTTGTGCAAAGTTCGCCCGGGGAAGTGCTGCCTCCACACCTGGTAATCTGCCGCCAAAAAGTGGTGCTCGCATTACTGTTTCGGTGGAAGGGTATGGATGCCGGTGAAATTACAGGCACTCAGTTACTCAATTACTCAGTGTAAGACCCAAATCTTATATTGAGTCGTATTACTGTTGTCATGGGCAGGGGTCACATAGTCACACATCACACATAGATCAATAATTCAAACAATTTGCTGTCGGCTAAGCAGACAGTCACAAACAGGGCTTTAGTGCAAGACTTCTCAAAGTCTCTGATAATACATATAGCGGGAACACTGCCACATTCTGTTGAAAATCCACTTAAATTAGGTATATCATCTTTCCGCAGCCCCCTTGCTAGGTCCCTTGTTAGGTCTTCCCATTCTGAAATATGGGAAGTCCTGTCTCGTCAAAGAAATATCTTATGTGTCTTATCTACAATATAATTTAACCGCCAATTTGACCTACATTTTAAGTATACTCTCCAGCAGCGTGTTTGTTTTTAATTATCTTTAAAACATACACCGGTACACGTCCTTCCTTCCAGATGAATCCTAAATACACATTTTGGAGGACAAAATGTGTATTGAGGGTCATCAGGATTTGATAACTTAATTGTTGACTGTAATGACCATTTACAATACCAATTAGCATTGTTTGACATGAGTAATGAAGTTCGTTGACATGTGAAATTAGTATTTGAGAATACCGATCTTGCAGATGCATGTTAATTGTGATAGAAATCGGAAATTTGGATTTTTTTTCTATGGGATTTTTGTCACCATCCCGTTTCACAGCTGATTCTGAATAAAATAGTGAATCAAGACAGAAACACATTATGTTAATTGTAATTAAAATTTGAACTTGACAATGACCTTTAAAGCCACTTCAATTATTAATTTAATTTTAATCTACTTATTTGTATACAATTATCTAATATATTCTAAATAACTATGTGTGTTCGTTTTGAAAGCCTAGGAAAGTGTTTCGTTTTGATTCAATTGATATTTTCAATAATAATTTGTTTGAGATGGACAGCCCTAGACGAAGTGTACCCTAAGACTTCTACGATTAATAAAATGATTTAAATAAAAACTCATAACCCTGTACTAGGATCCCTATGCCGCAGGTGGCATGGACAAACAGAGAAACACAAGACAATAACCCAAGACCCGAGAACAAACTTCACGCTCACCACACAAAATCTGCCCAGGCCGGGAATCGAAGCCCTCGCTTCAAAGGCTTCCTACCAACTAAACTATGGAGCCGTCATACCTAACCCTACTTTATGGATAAAAGGTTTGATTTTTAGTTTATATATAATTGCGAGAAACTTTTCCGGCACTGTTACGAATTAAAAACAGCTGTCTCAATATTTAAACAGTCACTTACTGTACATATTATTTTGTGAGGCTGAACGTTCAATGTTCAGCAATATTGTTAATTCAATAACAATATTGCTATTGAAATAACAATATTGCTTTATCTCAAAACTTGCTCGTTCGTAGCGTTTATATAATGCTCTTTTAACAAAAATACCAAAATGAATGTCGAATTCACTTCTTATACAATATATTTGTATGGCTCCAACGGCCGCAATAGTAGACAATCTCGAATTGGATTGGAATTGGAAATGAGTATCATTACGATCACAACAACTTTGAAACATAATTATGTATACCTTGATCTCAAAGTTGCAGCTTCCTCGCCGGATCACGGCCACCCAAGGTTCTTTCGGCAGCGATTCGTTGGTGGTGACGGACCAAAGCGGCCACTTGCAGCCGGTGTGGTCATGGGCCCCATCCGCGTCTTTCGCTCGAACGTGGACGGCCATCCCTTTCGAAGATCCGATGAAGCCCTCGCCGTATTTACCGGACTGTAAAAAAGATAAGGGATTTATTTTGGAGAGAAATGGGGAAGATTAGACGCAGTACTTGAAATGTATGTGATGGTGAGTTCAGTGGGGTCAAATATAAACTGCATGAAAAAATCTACATTAATGCAAGCAAAGGTAGATTTTTCAGCCGCGGGTACCTACATAAATACCAAAAATTGCCCTTCTATGGTAAGAACTTTGTTTTTTTTTTTGTAGTGTTCGTTGTAGTGTTAAACCGACTTCAAACAAAGGATAAGGTTCTCAATTGGGCCGAATGGTTTTTGTGTGTTTATTTGCCCTTTTACATATTTCCAATAATATTGTGATATTTTAATACTATGAAAACAGAAAAATGTAAATAATTCTATCGCTGTTGGCTGAGTATTTTTATATTTTCAACATATAATTACAGAATTCTGACAGGAGACTGTTGTTCTGTTTATTTTCTCTCTCTTCCGACTCAAAGTTCCGATTCCCTGCTTCTAATAAAGCGCAACACAAATTCAAAGTTAATCAAAAGTGTTTATATTCACTAGAACCTGTTTGCAAGCCAACATACTACTTGATTGAATTGACTAGTCATCTACATGGTATAGCTTGTTGTCGAATACGTTTAATGCTAGAACGTGCCAGAAGCTAAACAACAAGGAAAATAATGGCCGGCGATACGTTAAAGCCAACAGCAAAATAATTATTTAAACAACTATGATAATATTATTGACACACACTCGTACGTGTGTCTAATCATTTTGTCGCGTACTATTACATAAAATTGTATGCAATACTCAAATCATGACTAAAATTTTTACAAATAAATAGATAGTCAGTCACTTATGGCCATATAGCCCCAAACTAAGCTTAACTAAACTTAACTAACTACGAGAACTAGTTTACTGAATACTTCATGGTTTTAAGACATTTTTTTATATTTGTGTTTGTCACACTAATGTTTGCCCTGGGTGGTAATATAACCCACGACCTACAAGCGCTGAAGGAAGAACTAACAAGCTGTGAAACCAGACATTATATAATATTATGTTGTATAGTTTTTTTTTTGGGTGTGTTATACCTGATAATGTTTTAAATATTTATGTCCTATTTTAGAGATCCATAGAATTTTTATATATAATAAATAAAATGAAGTACCACATGTAGTACATTTAATGGTTAATAAAAGCATATGATTCAAAGATTTTGAATCATATGTATTTGTTTTTTAAGAACACCTTTTTTGTATTATTAGTACCTTTCAAAATCGTCACACACAAAACACGTGAACTCTTTGAAACACGTTGTATCTAGTAATACAATGCCCAAATTTACGGTTTTTACCTCGAAGGGTTAGGCAGACCCTTAGTTGACCACTTTTCATCTAGTATTAATTATTATACTATCATGTGAACGTTGGTATGACAAAGTGATAAATCACCACCGCCATTTTTTTCCTACGAATGAATAGTTCCAGAATGATCCGACAGCCGAAACACAACTTTTTTCAACGAAATTGCCGACAACTAAATAATTAAACATAAAAGCTAACGTCATCTTAGAATCTATGCATCATAGATATGTTTTTTTGCACATTTTGACGTGCAAGATAAACACATCTAGCAGGGTCGAGCTGAAGACCCACGTGAAGTTAAGTGGTTAACTCCGCCAATAACAGGAACAAGCGCTAAACTTAGTTTTAAGAACGCATGTTCTCGTAGGTACATAATTATTAAAAAAAAATTGACTTTTCCTAGTAAATTTTAAGAATTCTACGGAACAAAAGATTTTTGACTTTTATAATGCTCCACCTATGGACGCAACTAGACCCTCTAGTATGAATTGATCGCACCACAGATTATACCGACAACGAGATCACCTCTAACTTTCCCGTGGTTTTCTTGGTATCGAGTCTGGACTGAGTAACATTTGCACCGACATTTTTCCCGATCAATAGCAGCGATCTAAGCTCAAGTCCGTACCCAAGTGCTATACTACAACTTAGATTTAAGTCGGCCGAGATCCATCTACTACACACTATTTTAAAAAAAATTGAAAATTGCTCAGATTTTTGCCACAGTAGAGATAAATACAGAGATACAATGTCGAGATCTCTGATGGACGACGACCACTATGTAGAAGTGAGTGCAAAATAGGAGTAGTACAAAAACCTGTCATACATACCTCACAAGTGCACATAGCCATGAGCGATTTGAATATCATTAACAAGTCTGACTAACATTACGCAAGTTATCGTTCATGCAATTACGTCGGTAATTGGTTTGTTTTGTAAACAAACAACAACGTTCGAACTTGAAAATATTATGACCGATAACGTGAAATTTGTAAAAGCAAAGTATTATATACACCTCAACTGAAAAGCTCAAGCCATTTACGCGATCTGGAACAATAATTTTAATAAATAGGAAGATACAGTAAGTTCTAACGTTACGTTAACAAAAATTGGATCAGACACGATCACAGATAAACACCTATGTACAATAGCTACATTTGTAATGTCCACAGCGACAAAGACAGATATTTAGATACACGTATACAGTAGCTCGGAAGAGGTAATAATTATTATGCACTTGATTTGCAAGTTTAAACTAACTTCATTTTGTGCATGCACCTAATTTGAAGTCCACGCCCGAGGAGCTAATAATAATAACCAATCTTGTATATGTATCGGTATTAAACCGAAGCGCTCGTAAAGCAAAGCTTGCCTGGATACATTTGTTGTTTATAGACCTACTTACCTATTACCTATCTCACGTCTGCTATCTAGTATAACGGTTAAGATCCTGTTAAGGTTAAGAATAAGATTTTCTTCAACCTTAGTGGTTATTTGTATGCTATAAATTTGTTAATGTTTGTAAAATTTATAATACAATTATTACAAAAAAGTTAAGCCAATCCTTAGTCAGTAGTTGGTTGGATAATCTTAATCTGAATAATCTGAATCTGGAGCATATCCGCGCTTGGACGATGGCCTTCGGAAAATTTGAAAACTAAGGCGCATGATGGCAAGTTACACGAAAAGAAGAAGGAATTAAACCTCGGTTATCGACATCGGCAAACTAAACTGCGGTGTTACCCGCGGTTTTCCGGGATCAAAAGTTGCCTATATGTTATATCCTGGTACCAAATTTAATCTAAATCCGTTGAGCCGTTAAAACGGGAAGGAGTAACAAACATACACACACAGAGGCACACATCATACAAACTATCGCCTTTACAGGCGTGATGTAAATAAAACAATGAGGATTTGACTGTATCGGATGCTGAGATTTCTATTCGCCCATTGTCGTAGCAGTAGGAACCTTGACATGTCCACTCATGTATCAAGTATACTCATGTTTCACACTACATGGCAGTTTTTTTGACAACTCAGTGTCTCCTTTGTCCAGTCCCATCGAAATGTCATCATCGCGTATCAAAGACCTTGTACTGTAATATATTCAACGCAATGGACGCAAGTCGCGACTATCATATCAAAATTAAATCTACATTATCTAGTCTATAATTATAGTCTCAGGTGTAATCATAATTTGCTTTTTGTGTAATCTTACTATGACAGTTGTTTGCTGTAAGAATGCTATTAATGCTATAATGCCCAAAACGTGTGGTCAACAGAAATGTGTTGAGGGATTCGATTCGTATCGAATCGAGTTTTCTTCCTAAGCCAGTATCGAAAAAATGATTCGATGTTACAGGTTCTTAACGAAACAAAGGTATCGAGTATTCTACTTAATCGTGTCGCAGTTGGGAATACGTCGTTTTTACTTCAATCAAACCGTCCTAGCTTTGTGTTAACTGTGAAAATACTACGGCCCTCGTCATTACCACGAGCAGTGTAGTGTAGCAAATAAATAAAATTAATAACGGTTTAGTTGGAGTTATTGCCATAATAATGACTAACGGGTAGAATATTAGGGACGCCAGGAAATTAATCTGTAGGACGTAATAGGCCGATTCCAGCTATATTGACCGTTGAGAGTAAACACAATATATCTTGTAAAGCAAGACACACTTGTGAAACAAAATCACACTAATATTATTGCGAAAGTTTGTATGTGTGTGTTTGTTACTCGCTTAAACGGCTCAATGGATTTGGATGAAATTTGGTACCAGCATAGCTTATATCCTGGATTAACACATAGGCGACTTTTGATCCCGGAAAAGTGCAGTGTTGTTCCCTTGGGATGACCAACCGCGGGTAGCAGAAGAGATTATGTTTTCCCATATCTCCTCCATGTGGCTTAATATCAGTCTGGTTCACGGACTAAAAGTAAAGCTGAGTCGTTCGCTAACCATTGCAGGCGAGTCATTTACATTTAGGTACAAACTGGGCCTTAAATAGTCAACATAAGACAATGGAAAAAACTGACCGAAGCGTTTTTTGAAGTCACTTTTATTTGCAAATTACTTCACTTTTAAAGTGGGGTCAATTACTTAACTTTAAGTTAACTTGGGATAAAACGTATATGTGTTAATCCAGAGTATAAGCTACCTTCCTGTTAAAGAATAACAAACATAGATACAGTCAAACTTTCACATTTATGGTGTTTGCCATAACGTACCAATGAAAAAACATTATGATCACCCAAATGCGTGTCTTGGATGGGAATTGTACCCACGACCTATGGCACAGAAGGCAAAGCGACTGAGCTGTAAGGGCAGTCATATTTTGTTCACCGATCAGTCATGTAATCGGAAGGCGACTAGTTCGACGTCATACCTATAATAGTACAACAAAAGAACAAACTACAGCACTGATTACAACATTATTACACTCAGATTAGATTAAGATAAGATAAAATTGTACACAGCATGTATTTTCAAGAGTATATAGTAACATAACTATGTAAATGAAATTAATATTGAAGATATCGTCAGTGTTAGAGGACATGACCGCATCCCAATAAGGGGTAGGACCAGTAGTTAATCAGCAATCAACTCCAAATACAATGTCAGCTCGCCTCACAAATGTAAATCAGAGTCTGATAGACGTATATACTCGTATATATACTATAGAACTAAAACCTGTTGCATAGGTTCCACTCAACATGCATCGGATACCTTTGAAGGAGTGGGCGTAGGCTGATATACCTACTAAAAGTTGATATGACATTATTTTTATTAAGACAATCCTACGGCCTTACAGAATAAGTTGACAAATAAATTGAGATACTAATAATAGGATAGATAAGATATTATAAGTTTGATATTACTAAACATAGTTATTGGAAGTAACATATTGATCTTAATGTCAATGTACAGTAGATATAAGTGGCTTAACACGTTTTTTAAGATTAAATAATTGTTTTTGTCTGTTTAAGGTGTGGGACAGCGATCTCTTCCAGGCAATCTTTGGAGGGACAAGATTTTTACTATACAATCTAGACCACTTTTCAGTATGAAGACGGGGAGGCAGCGTCTGATATGATAAGATATCAATAATATATGTTCATTTTAAAACTATTTTTCTTTATATTATTAAATTAAAATATATTAACTTATTATCAAAATAAATTGTTCAAAAAACTAATAATACATTTCTTAAAAATTTGGTGTTTCTAAAAACATAGTTAGTCGCCCATCCAAGTACTGATGAAGAATTTTGACTTGATGTTTTGTTAAGAAAATCTAGGCAATCTTCGCCAAGAGCATAAACAACGCAGTATAATAATCTTATTCATCTTATTGTCATTTGCCCTTAGGTTACAAAGCCAGGGTAACCACGCGGTGTGCCACTTGTTATTGATGGCTATTCGGATATGTACGGCTCGTCTTGTAAACGCGACCGCAATACAAATTAGTATTATGTTAAATCATAGCTTCCTCTTCCTCCTTTGACAGTCATTAACCGTTTTTTATAGCCGAAATGTGATAAATAGACGTTATTGGACAAGGGAGGAAAGTGCTCTTATTCAACTTTTGGATGCATGGGCTTGTCCAGTCAAAACTTCCTCACCGTTTATCCAATCTTCTTGAAACTCGGCAGATAGATAGGTAGTTGGCAGCTTATGAACTAAATTGGTTAGGTTAGGTTAGGTTAAGGGAAGGAATGTCGATGGGTTTTTAGTCAGTAGGCTGGTAACTGTAGTGAAAATGAGCTTTAATTGCCACTTCAGTTGCCGGAGAGTCCGACATCCCCCCCTGTGCTCAACGAAAAGGGGGGGAGGCGCAGTCTTTTTATCCCAACGTTAAAAAAAAAGGTTAGGTTAGGTTATCCAATCTTCCTGAAACTCGGCAGATAGATAGGTAATAGTTAGTTGGTAGCTTATGAACTAAATTGGTATTTTAAAAGATGCGACTTGGACCCTCCACCCAACAGCTGAGAAAAATATATTTACGATTTACTCGGAAATATATTCAACCGGCTTGGGAGAGGTGTCATATGAAAGAGATATATAACCTTTGCCGTTTTAAAACTGTTTTAAGTAACTTAACTGTTTTTCTAGTTGTTTATTTTGTGAATAAATTTTATTTATCTGTAGTATTATTAAGCTTTGATTTTGCATTTTACTAGTAACTTTCACTTTCTCTAAGTCCTAAACCAGCGAGTAATCTAGGGTCTTGTTCCGGTAAATAGTTATTTCTTAAGATAATTGATGGACTTTAGGCAGTCCCTTTGCGGCAGTCCACGTGAAAAATCAACTTTCGTATTTTCCAATTTTCAGGACATCAATCAAATTTTATCTTTTTCTTTTAGAACAATAAGAACGTTTTTGTTAAAGAATTAGCGAAATCGTTTTAGCCATTTTTAAGTCCCTTACCAACGAGCGACATTTGTCGATGCACAAATAAAAAACCGTGATCCTTGCAGATGCCGGTATTCACAAAACAGCCACATAAACTTGTCTAGACATTAGGATAGGTTCACGAACAAACATGGGGCGACGCTACTCCTAGGGACCCTCTACCAAGCTAGATACTATTAGCGCCTCAGCCTAAAGCCTAAATATTAATCACGCGCTGAGTCATGTCAACGGCGAACGATGCTGACCGATATACTTTCGTACAGTCACGAAAGATCAACCACCTCGTTACTCATCGCGTTATAATTCACGCTAAATCATTCTTTAAGCACCGCCAATAGGGCGCACAGTTGTGTAATGGTTACGTGTTGTTTACACATTCTGGGCGACACTGTAAATGTTTATATGCGGGGCGAAAACAATACAAATTGAAACAGTAGCTAACGATAAGACTTGTAGTCTAGTGACTAGCAAAGTACACTTTAATTAATTCAACATAATATGTTCGCTTTTATAAATGCTTCTCATAAGTCACAGTAGTTTTTGTTAATTTGTTTTTTATCACGCAACATCGGTGCAAGGAATCGTGATGGTATCATGGATAGTTTATGAGGGCCTTTGACTGACATAGGAGGAAACCTTCCCGTTCGAAGAAAAAAGACTGAAAAGGAGAAGTGTATTTTTCTAGAATAAGAAAGAATTCTAGAACAATACACCGTAAATGTAGTATGCTATCACGTACCCCCTGGGTGGTGATAAAGGAACAACAAAAAGTAGCGGTGGAAATTGTGAAAAGTTCGCCAGGAGAAAGTTATAAACCTGGTGATCTGCCGCCGAGCAGCGGTGCATTCCGTGTTCCGGTGGTGTAGGTGCCGGTGAAATCACATGCGCATGAGATGTAAGATCCCCGTCTCGGGTGATGGGCGCAATGGAGTGCGACTTGGGTCTTCTCATGCTTCGATCGAGGAGGACCTTAGTCGTATTGCTGTTGTTATGGGCGTAGGTAACCACTAACTACCAGGTACCGCTAACTTCAATGTCTTATTGATAAAGAATTATCTTAGAGGAAATGCGGTAATTAAATCACATTTATCAATCCCGATTATAATAATAATGATGATAACAATCATATCTTATTTAACCTGAATAAAAATGGAATATTCAAGAATCAAACGCGTGAAAAATAAGTACGTTTCTAATGAATTATATCTGAATTATCATTAGTATATTATTTAAGTCATTAAATGACATAAAATTAAGTGGTTACCGCCGCCTAAACAACAGCAATACGAATCAGGCCATAGCCTACCGAAGAATGGGAAGATCCAAGTCGCAGCGCGTTGCGCTCGTAACGCAGGATGTAACGTCTTATGCGCCGGTAATTTCACCGGCACTCACACCATCCGACCGGAACATAGCAGCGCGAGTGGTCAGCGCAGTGCTGAGCGGTGAATAAACATGAGTGGTGGCAGTACTTATCCCTGAACCTGGCACAGATTGTATAGGTTCTTTGTGGTGATTCTTTCGCACCACCCAGGGGACACGTGCAGCGATTCACACGGTACTGTCCTTTAGATAAGACACGATAAACAATCTTTATTCACAGGAAGGTAACGTAATAAACTTTGAGTTTGACATGAACCGAGATACGACCAAAACTGTATCTGATAAGAGATCAAGTATAGGTCACGTATAAATGAAAATTACTCGTAATATCAAGATAAGTAACGGATTTCAAGATAAGTAAAAATTATATCAAAACCCGTTTACAAGGACATTCAAATTGGGTGCTTAAATTTTATGCTGCAAATAACCTAACGTAGATCGTTACAGTCTATTTTTTTCATTAATTGGTGTTTTTATCGAGTTGTTCAAGTATTAAAATTATAATATACCTTTTTTTAAGTTATCTATGCAAAATCAGATTACTATCTTAGTGTTTCAAATAAGAGGAAAGCTTTGTATCGTATAATTAAAGGTGATACAATCTTGAAATAAGATCTGGAGGCGTTTTGCCATGCAGTGAGACACTATAGGCTGATAAAAATTATCATTAATAAAATATTACAACGTTTACCCACTCATACCCCTGTGACTACGAATCATACCCCTGTGACTACGAATCTCCGTGTCGCAGGTGGCATGGACAAACACAGAAACACAACACAGACCCAAGACTCGAGAACAGAGTTTACGCTCATCAGCTTATCACACTAAGTCTGTCACGGCCGGAAATCGTACCTCGCGTTTCGAGGGCAGGGTTAGGGAACCGTCTAAATTATGTACGGCTGTAAATACCTTTAAATTATACTCTAGTATTTTAGGTCAATAATCGATAAATGAAAAATCTGTCTCTTTACATGGCTAAAAAAAACGCATCGGCAGAAGCTAATGTTATACTAAAAAGCCCGTCGCTACTATTATACAACTATTTAATTTAGGGTTTGAAAAATCGCTAAATTAAGTAAAAAGAAGGCGCTAAACTAATTAAAAATTTTTGTCAATAAATTTAGATAGAACGGAAATAGAGATTTTTGTCTTCGAATTTGACTTATTGTGTTTATCGTTTATGTCTTGTACACAATTAGTCAAATTCGAAGACAAAAATCTCTATTTCCGTTCTTCGAATTTGACTTATTGTATAAACGCCCCCCCACGGGTTCCCGCCTTGACGGGGCGGGGGGGCTTAGTAACCGTGGCCTGGTCACCCACGGTGAAGCTAAGAGGAACCCGGGAAGGGCTGCTCCTTTAGGCTTTGGCTCCAAGCCGAATAGGAGCGGCACAGTAGGTGGCGGTGCCTTATGGGGGGCACCGCAACTGAGGCGGGCTGCGGTGCTGTATGGGCAGCACCGCAGCTGAAGGTTAGGGGCCGCGGCGGGAGAGGAGTGCCGGCATTACGGTGCGCCGCTCTCCCTACCTTCCGCGGCCACGGCGGGGTCGCCACTGCTGGATGGCGGACGCGGTGGGGCCGCAGGGGAAGAGGAGTGTCGGTATTGCGAGGCGCCGCTCTCCCTATCCTCTGCGGCCGTAGTGGCAGGCGACGGGGCCACAGATCTGACCCGTTGCAGGGGGACCTAGGGCGTCTAGACACGGGGTCGTCTGACGCCCTTTCGCTGACCTGGTCCCCGAGGAGGTTGCGACACGCCACGTGTCCTGGCGTGTCGCAAACAGAGGAGTGGCACTAGATGCCAAAGGTGATGGGTCCGGAAACGGACAGCCGCGGCGGGTTCGCGGATGTGTGTGTTACGTTCCCGTGTTCCCGCCACTAAGCGGCAGAGGAGGACACCGTGGGGTTTTAGTGGGTCTAGTCCCACATAACCGCTCTGTCTCCCCGTGGCAGGGCGGTATGCGAGTGCATTTCCCCACGAAAAAAAAAAAAAAAAGGGCGTAGCTACGTGAGATTAAAGAATATAAATAATTATCCAAAGACATTTCACACAAGCTCCATATAGCCCCAAGCTAAGCATATTTTGTACGAGATGACTGATAAAATACTTATATACAGTATTTTCTTGTAAAAAAACATATACATACATACATTACTTACGAGCACCCAAACACAGAAAAAACATCTACGTTCGTTACACAAATGTACAATATGTCCTGGTTATCAAACCCACGACCTACTGCGCTAACAGCTACAACCAACTAAGCTTATGGCTAGCAATACGACGGATAGTCACCAATACGAAAGCAAATGCACAAGAGAAGGTAGGAGAAGTGGTAAAATATTCAAGAACATATTTTATTTATAGTATCTTTTTTTTCGTTTCGTATTAAATTTCTTGTCTAGACCAGAGATGCCGGTTTCTTCTAGACCAATTATTTATTATCACACAGAATCTCATAAGAAATTTGGATAGATGTATTATTATGTTGTTAGTAACAAAAATATTTTAAAGTTGTCACTGCTTACGTTTTATCTTTAGATAACACCATCCTCGAGAGCGAGACATTTGTTTATTATTCGAAATGGAGATGGGTACGCGTACACTCTCATACTTCCATCAGAAGTAGTAAAAAAACAGTGTTCGCGCAGCGTACGATGTTCGTACTTATTTCGGATTCTATTTCTTTTTCACCATTAAGCCACCTGCTTATTCCAATACCATTATTAAAAAGAAGAATAAAGAATTTAACGTAAAAATGAGAAAAGAAATAATTATATAAAAAGGGTCTCAATCTTCCAAAGTCCAACTTCCCAAGTCTCCATTCGAAATATATTATAATTGCCACGTTTCAATTTAAAATACTGAGGAATTATGAACTGCTTCTGCCTGCTGTGTGCCTGCATTTATCTTTGCAATCAAATAAACATGACAGCATACTGAAACACTACTTCATACCGTTTGAAAGAGACAATGATACAAATGTAGTTTAAAATATTAATTTATTTCTTACTGGATTATTCTACGGAAATCGTAATTTTTTCCGGGATAAAAACTAGCCTGTGTGCTATTCCAGACTATAATCTATCTCTATGCCAAATTTTATTCAGATCCATTCAACCGCTCTAGCTTGATTGAGTAACAAACAAACCATCCAAACTTTCGCATATATAATAGTAAGATGATAACTTACCTCGGAAGTCTCTGTGTACTCCTCTCCATGCTCGTCCTGATACGTGATATTGATGTTAGCCACGGTGTATGTGTCGCTGATGAATCTATCATCAGCGGTCGGCCCGTATCGGACGGACTCCAACTCGCTGCCCGGCGTGTGACCCCCTACCAGACTGGCCACCCATCCCAACGTAGCCAGCCCCGACCACAGCTCTTCGGCACGCATCTTTACCACATTCGCACTATAACACTCACTGCACAAAGCGATCTTTAAACATTGAACGGGACCAAAATTTCACGTCTCCGTACATACGCTGCGTACGACCAAATGAAAAATCGACACTATCAACTACTATCGGTTAAAATGTGGATTTTAGAACGCGATAACGTTATCGTTGTAGACGCGAATTTGCACAACACTAGCTTCCTCTAGGAACTCTTGTGCTACGCAGTTTAGGCTTTCTGTATTCGTCGTTCAAGTGAAGGTCATGATATTTTTGTTGTTGAAGCTGACATTTTGGTGTGCGCTATAGCAGTCGAGTCGAAGTCAACTGCCGCCCCATAACCGTCAAGGAACTCGTCAACAACGGGCACCTGAAACAATAGAATTCTTTATATTATATTACGTATGAATAAATTATTTAGTGACGTCAGCAGGTACAATAATTATTTTAGTTTATTAAGCTAGATTGATTGTTGTAGTGTTTCTCCACTTCCTACGATTAGACTAATTAGAAAGAAAGGTTAAGATGGATGACAAATGCGTATTTTTTTCAATTTTGGTGCTTACTTTCAAGCAACGGAATCTTCTTCCTGTTTTCATAACTCTAAAAAACCTACCAAAAGTAAATTAAATAAAACAAATGTATACAACTGATAGTTTGTAATAAATTATAATACTTAATTGGACTGTAAATAGATACCATAATTGGCGAAACGGCTGCTGCTATGCTAATTTGAACATTAGCAAAATAAATGCTACAATTCAATCGCAATAATCGTAAATATCACATTTTTCTTCGATAAGTACACACATTGTTTCCATACAATTTGACTCCGGCGACATTGCCGTGTGTGAATTTTAAAACAAAACGTATTTGCATTCGATCGTCGAGAAACCTTGGATGTATTTATAAAATGTTGTTCTTAAGAAAAACAATGACCTCTCAAATTAAGTTTTTCATATCGTTTTATTACACCTCTTCAGTTCCATTTCATTGGAACGGAATTCCATGTGTTAAACGCGCATGCCTGTACTGGAATTGTGTGTTGCAGATGGCATGGACACACAAACCCAAATAAAACATCTACGGGCCCGTTAACCAACTTCATTACACAAATATTTCCCCAATTGGTAATGGCTCCGAGACCATAGAGATCCCTACATTTATACCCAGAGATACAATTAATATTTTCAATATGAATCATACATGGGCGCCGGCAGCAGGGTGCAAGGGTGTGCACTAACCCCCCTCTGTCGTGAAAGAAATTACGGTTATTTGATTGCAGGGATTCCCCGAGCTATCGACCACAGAGGTTATGTTTTCGACGGGCGAAGCGAAGCACATTCAAATACCCTCGCGATTTTAATTTGACATTAACTTAAATGACATTGTATGATTTGCTTTTAATAGTTAGTAGGTAGATGTAGATGCACCTCCCTGAAATAACAGTTCGACTTGACAGCAAAATCAGATTCAAATATTTTGAAACATTATATCATCTGAACATCAAAGATCTTGTTGAAAACATCTGACTTTTAGTTTTTTTTTCATTATGTAATATATTCATTTAATTTGAATATATTCATCGAACAGCGCATTCGTGTTTTACAACTTTAGAAAACATTAGGTAAGTTTTGATAAGTATCACCTAAAGTTTCTTGACAAACTTTTAAAATAAACAAATCACAAAGAGTGGCCTCACAGCTCAGTTGGTTATTTTTTTTTTTTATTATTATGGTAAGCCTTCAATTCCGCCTTCTGCGCTGAAGGTTGTGGGTTCAATTCCCAGCCAGGACAAACATTTGCTTGCAACATAACAAATAAGTATCGGACACATATTGTTAGAGAAAAGGGCTATATTCAGCAATGGGTCTTACTGGTTAATAAGTGTAGTACTGGTAATTTGGGGACCCACCATGGTTCACATCGCGTCCGTAGGTAAATATACCCAGAATCTCTACACGTATCCCTAAAAAAAACGCAACCCAAAGTAGCAGCAAAACTTATGCTAAGTTTATCCGGAATAGTACTGCCACCACACCTGGTAATCCGCCGCTAAACAGTGACGCACTCGCACTGTTGTGTTCCGGTGGAAGGGTATGGGTGCCGGTGTGATAACAGGCACCTGAGACGTTACATAACCGACTCGTTTTGAAAGTTACGAGGAAGATACGGAGGAACATAGCCACCACACCTGGTAATATGCCGGCAAGTAGTGGCGCACTGCCGTTGCTGAGTTAAGACAGAAAGGTGTGGGTGCCGGTAAAATTGCAGGCACATGAAGCGTTACATCCCCATCTCTCAGTGACGAGCGTAATGCATTGCGACGGATATCCTTATATTTCGGTAGGTATATGTCGGAAGGACCATTCATCATCATTGTTATGTTGTCTATTAATTAACATCATATTGGCCTGTTGTTCAGCCCGTAACGTCATGGTTTACGCATAAAAATCACGGATTAGAAAATCATTGGATTGAGTTACTTACTAACTGTTAAGTTTTGGGATAGATGATGTGTCTTCATAGATTATTCGTTGTGAATCAGGTACATCCATCCATGATCCATTTAGTTCGAAGTAAAATGTCTCTGCTATCTTATCATTGTTTATTGAGACCAAAAATGTAGAAAAACTAATTCTTGAGATAAAGTCATTATGAAACACGGCATAAATTGTGACTTACGTAATAATAATATAAAAGACGATTAAACAAAGAAACACATATATAATATATATTTTTTTTTTAAGCTGCAACAACAGACAAAACCCGTTTGTTTGTAAAATATTCAGAGCTTATATGATTCAGGGTCATTCAAAAGGCTCCAAACAAGATAGGTGGTAAAGTTTGACGGCTGGAGTTTGTCTGTCTATCTGTGAGTATGTAGATATCACAGAAAAAATCTTCAGACACTCAGAAATACATGCAACAATCAGATCATTTACAGTAACAAGCTCTTTACAGCTGTAATAATCCTTAGAAAAAAAAAATTTTTTGATTACTGACGTAGTCCACATAAGAATATTTAACTATTAATTATATACTTATTGTATTTATAGCCTTATACATGGTTTCTTGTTTGTTTCTAGAGTATTTAAGACAACTTAAATACTAACTAACAGTACTAACTACTTTTGACGTTTGAGTGATCCATATTACACTAAATTGTTGAAAAATCTGTCCAGCTGTTAAACTTGTAACTGGGGTTAAAAAACAGTATGTTTTATTGAAATAACCTACTGCGAAGCAAACAAAAAGAAATGTATGCCATACGTTGTTTATTTATAGGTGAACGACACCAGACAAGCGAATGAACTTTCGCATCGATTATAAATTCTGCCATTAAACGGTGAAACTAGTTTTATTGTGCTATTATTGTACTTCGTTTATCATGAAAGTAACGTTAGATAAATAGTAATCTATTAGGTTAGTAGTCCAGATGGCCTGAAGAGGTGATCGTTTAAGCGAAACGCCAGATCATGTGGCATAGATGATTTAAAAATAAAACACAGACTTCAACCCTTTCATCTCAAATGTATCGATCGTAGGAGAAAATTTTTCATGACATTGCTATGAGGCCACTACACAAAATATCAAATAAAAAAGTATCACCCAAATCTGAAAATGTCTTGACACAAACATAAAAAAACACACAACCTGAGAATTTCTTTATTTTTCAGAAATCGTGAATTAACAAATCATGTAAATTTGTTAATCGTTTAATTTTGTTGAATGGTTGGGACGTTTGAGATTTAATGTCATTTAATAAAGTAAACAATAGAACAAAAATTTAATCTGAATGACAAAAAAGATCCCAAATTCAGACTGTCGGTCAGTCTGACATTATTAATCATTATTATTTTCATTCGAATAAAGTAGGCTCTACGGTAGGGCGTAGCTTGTATCGCGATATATGATCCACAAAATCCAAATACATTGTATTCATTATCATCAATCATATACGAAAAGTGCTGGGGCATGCTAAATTAGGGTAAACAGCGACTTTGGAATTTCTATAATGCTTTCCGTAGCAAGGTCGGACGACGGCCGTGACTGAGCTCTCTGTAAGGCTTTCACGGGGTTCAAATAATGACGGGACCGTACCTCAAGAACTTATCGATACTTCAGTTCTTCTCTTCTTAATCGTGGATAGCACACCATTAACATTAGTTAATGGTGTGCTATATTACTAATTGCATTACCTACTAGTATCTACCTAATGCAAGTTGGTAATGCAGTTAGTAATTTAGCAAATAAATGATTCGATATCGATCGATGATATGTTTCTAGTTTCTATATACTACCAAAATAAATAATAATTATTTATAAGAACTATTGTTGTTTGTAATATAATGCATTCCGTTGAAATTAGGATTGAATAGCCATTTTTCTCTTTGAGCGAAATGTAATGAATGAAAAGGGCAAATAACTCGATTCGATACAAATTTCTATTCCGAATATGGTAAGCCACTTGACTATACTTTCGAAGGACGGGTAAGCATCAGGCGGTTCAATATAGGGAAATATTATCGGGACTTATAGCACCCAAGCCGTAATCCTCAGAATTGTTTTAGGTGCTACATACGAACCAAGACCATAAATAATTTAATAATCAATTAAACTGACTTAAATTCTTTCATTTACTTATTTTATGGCGTTGGGGGTGGGATTTTTTCATAATTTCTCTCCACCTCGGAGGTACACTATCAAATTAAAAAAGAATCATCATAATCTATTTCTAATTCTTCGCCAATTGTGGTCCACAGGTGGCGCAGAAATGGCGTAAAAACATACAAAAATCCAGTATTTTTTTTTTGCAGTAATAACAATAGCTATATAAGTCGCTAACTTATAAGCTTCTACTGACTTAGGCTCACTTAGTCATACACTTTGAATCCTCGATATTCATGAATAGGACGCACGAGGTACGGCACTAAGCGCGGCACAGGGCCCGGAAAGGGGAATCGCGTGACTTCTATCGCCCATGCCGTGAACTTCAGAAACGATTTACACGGTGAAGGCTGCTATGAACTTGGACCCTAATGGGCCGTTTGACATTGACGGTTCCATGGTGACCGTGGATCGATCAGTTTGCTTTGAAGCCGTCATTAAGGTGCGAGACCGGCGCCGACTGTATTTATCGAGTGCAACGTAGCGCGATGAAATATTTATCCAAAAGAATTGTTGAATGGAGGAGAAATTCAGACGTTTGTTTAGTACTGTTATCTCGTTCAACTTCAAGGCCTCATGTTCGAGAAAAGAAAGTAATCTTTCCATTTGGGGTTTCTTGATTGTTCTCCCACGGAGGGTCGGATAGGGTTTGAACAAGTGCTTTATTATTAAGAACGCATGTTGTTGTAGGTACATATTTGTTTAAAAAGTAATTTTTGACGTTTCCAAGTATCTTTTAAGAACTAACTAACGGTAATAGAGTATTTTGACTTTGACTTGAAAATTAAATCTTAAAGACATCAAACTAGCGCCCCGCGGTGTTACCCGCGCTTAAAATGTCAACATGAGACGATGTAAAAAAAATGATAAAAGTTGTGTTTTTGCAAGTCACTCTATCGGGATAACAAGTAGCCTATGTGTATCCAGGGTACAAGCTGTCTTCATATTCATCTACAATATAATACAACAAATTTCATCTAAATCCGTTCAGCCGATGAGGCGTGAAGTAGTAACAAACTACATGCAGACAAACTTTCGCATTTATAATATTAGTATGATAAAAACCTAAAGATTTAGAAAATAATGTCTAAGCCGTGATTATACGTTTATGCAAAAGTAGAGACCAATAAACATTCACTTTTACAGTCTTTCAGTGCAATATCTCAATATATATAACATGAAATGGGTGTTTTTTCCACCAAATCAGAAACGATTATAATGATAAAAACGCTATCTAACTTATCAGTTTATTAACTTTTGCTTTCCTTGATAAACCTAAGAATCCTTTGCCATTTTTGTCACACAGAATTAGATATGGACAAACACTCCGGCCATTTACCCATTGTTGTCTGTGCACAATTGTTATGTTAGCTATTAACAGAATAGTGTGTATATACTACTAGTGTATACAGAACTGAACAGGAAATGTATTACCGTCAAACAATGTTTGCTTATCCCTAATACTTGCCTTCTATAATTGTTTCCTCCCAGGCTGTCGGCAACAGTATCAAAAAAATTCAATCAAGGAGTTTCGCGGCCCTGCGGAATTTCTTTTAATTTCATCCACCAGTCAATCAGAACGAGACGACTTCCCGATGAGTAGTTTTTGCAGAGACCAATCACGCGGGGAATTGGACAGACTCTACTCTTAATTGAATACTTTTTATTCCACAGTTCCGTGTGAAAAAAAATCATTACTTTTGTACGAGTTTGCCACCAAAGGTACTGCAAAAATTGGCGAATATTTGTTTTGGTTTTCATTGTATATTGTACATTAATAGCTTACTTGTGTTCCTAGCAACTGAATAAGGTCACAAGATACTTTAGCTGCCGTGTAATATTAATTATTACTTTTAGCAACCCTTGTTTATTTATTTATTGAATTCGCGTATCTCGAAAACGGTTCTAACGATTTGGATGAAATTTTGTTTTTAGATAGAATTTTGCTGTTTAAGTTTACCTGTATAATTGTATTTCGTTCTAAAAAAGCGTTTTTTTACAAAAAAAAAAGTTTGTATAATAAACTATGCAAAAAAATTTTAAACGCACTATCTTGTAATTTTTTGTTGTACTTGATTGGTAATAGATGGCTCTATATATATTCAAGTATGAATATGTTCTCATATCCGATGGTAACAATGTAGTTACTGTTATTAATGTGAATAAGATGTTTTTATGAAACTGTGTCTTATGTCTGCCTCTGTGGGACAAATAGGTGACGAAAACAACCAATTTCAGGACAGCTGTATACATAGCAAATAAATTAACGTTTCAGTGTCAATTGCTCGTCGGTAAACTGTGATAAAATAACGCAAGTTTGTTTGCTCGACACGGCATTTATTATACCTACTGGAAGCTGCATAGAATTGACCTATAGTTTCCTCAAGGCTTTTCAAGATACTGATGTATACGTAAGGAAAATTATATTGTTTGTTAACAGGATCATGCCCGCGAATAAAAGTTATCCTTCCATTACGGGTTTCTTGCTTGTTCATCACCATGGAAGGTCGGAGCATGATCTTGTACGTACATACGTACATAGTATTATACGTATACGTACGTACATAGATATGTTAGAAAAGTGACATTTCCATGTAGTTTTTTTTAAGAATTCAACGAAATTAAAGTATTTTGATTTGAATCCACGAAAAAAATAGGTTGATACGAACCAATACAGCTCTATAACTTTTAGTAGTAGCCCTGATTGCGAAGCGAGGGGTTCTAGGTTCGATTCCAACCGAGGCACACTTTGTGTGGTGAGCATGAAGTTTGTTTTCGGGCCTTCGGTGTTTGACCTGTTTGTCCATGCCACTATTATTCCATGAAACTATTATAGCACAATGGGGAAAGACTCCGAGAAAATCAACATTCAAGCTAAGTAAGCTAAGTACCGAAGATAATGATTAAAGAAGTAGATATTATGTTGATAACTTAAACAATAGTGGTACACTTACTAAGCAAATGCATGCTTTCGCTTGCTTTACAGCGAGAGCTCAGAATAATCCGAGCAACTACGTCACCAGAATAGCTTCAGGATCATCAGGTGTAAGTCAAACCTATATAAACAGCAATAACATAATTATGTTGTTTTTGTACAAACTACTAATTGCCTAATAGATTAACTGCACGCTAGACAAGCCGAGACAATCGCTGTGAACGAAGGATTTACCAACTTTGTGATGAAGTTTTTAGACTGATACTCTGTAGGTATAGTGTCATGTCTTATATATTATAAAACCAGCTAGTACCCGGAGCGTAAGAAAAAGCAATTATGGAACTATGGCTAGAATCTTCGCGCAAGGAGCAACAAGTTTTTTTATACCACTTAGGTGGCAATCAAGCATACGGCCCACCTTATAGTAAGCGGTTACTGTAGCCTATAAATTTGCAATGCGAGGTATCACTCGCGTGTTGCCGACTCTTTCAATATTTAAAACAGAATGTCAACAAGTTCAGTATACGAAAATGTAAAAACGCCGTTTTGATGAAATGATAATGAACCGACGATCTTCAAAAGCCTTAACATATCTTCATAAATTATAGCTAAGAATCATCTCGATCACGTCAGCTTTCAAACTTTCAGATACACATATACACTGATACACACTACAAACTTATACCACCCCTCTTCTTCGTTGGGGAATAAAAATAAATTTTTCAACAACTTTTGCAGAAAAGTAAAGTATATGCTCAGGCATCAGTGGCTTTTAATTCGATTTCAAACGTAGATACCTACCTAATTGTATAATGATGAACTTTTTTAAATCCTGGCATTCTTATTAATAAATAGAAAAACCACACCCTACTTAAGGCTGATATCCGCTGTAATACTGGCAATTGTCGTTTTTATCTGATAGACATACTCGTACAATTATATGTATTGGCTATTTGCGGACACTTGACTCATTAACAATCATACTACAGCTTTTAAAATTAAAATATAAGATTAGGTCGTTCACACATAACATCGTAAAATAAGCGATAAAACTATTGAAGTTGGTTCAGGTTTAATTGATTTTTTTTTATTTAACAAATATTTAATTTTTCTACTAGGGCGTGTGCAAGCAGCTAGTCAGACATCTATACTTGTTCATAATAATTAAACTCCACATAGTCTGTTATATAGAAATTGCTCCATTGTATGCAGTTTGCGTTGGCGTGCAATGTACATGATACAGGAAATAGTGCAACGCATCCAAGGATGATGTTTCATAATAATGTAACTGATAGATGATACAACAATACCACTCATAATAACACACCAACTCCTTTAGTCCTACGTAAACTAAAAGTCCTTGATGGTTCAAAAATAAGTGATGTTCAAGTGAATACGGACCATAAAAATGGCAAGAGTACACAGAAACAAATAAAATGTTAACTTCGTAAACATCTTATTTGTTTCTGTTGACTGGCCTCATAGTTCAGTTTGTAGTAGCTCTGCCTCTGCGCTGTAGGTCGTGGTCCCACCCAGGATAAGCATTTGTGTACGAACAGAAATGTTTGTTTAAAAAAGTAATAATATGTATTCTATCAGTTATCTAGTTCCCATATTACAAGCTATGCTTAGTTTGGGGCTAGATGACGCTGTGTGAAATATGTCCATGAATGAAATGAATATATTTGTATTTAAATTCTGTCGCACATTGACGACATCATTTTGAGAATGATAGACATATTAAAGAAACCTTCGGAGATATTAAAAGAACCTTCGTCAGTACATAACGATCTTAAATGATACATTCTAATTCGATTCTCACCAGTACGCTTTTTGAAAAGATTTGTGTAAAGATTATCTTTACTTATCGGAATCTAGTTTAGATAGGATAAAAGAATAACTACGATCAACTCGGACCGCAGACAAAATTCTAATATGCTCCAAATTCTAGTCGATATAAAACGCTGGTGGTTTTTAGTAATTCCTTCGGGACACTCTACACTATTGTCCTAAACCGTATCTGTTTTCCCGTTATACAACACAGTTACAATGGGGGCGATTGTAATTACACGAGAAACATTATACTCTTAGTCTTTTGTCCTGACTTTCTCTCTATTATTTCAGTTTATGCCAATGAGAATAGCGTGAATATGGGACATGTTTAAAATAGAAAATTGTATCCTCACAGCCTCACAACCCATTGATAGTTGCTCTGCCTTCTGCACTGTAGGTCATGGGTTCGATTCCCACCCAGGAGAAGCATTTGTGTGGCGAACATCGATGTTTGTTTTGTGTTTGGATGTTAATTTGTAGTGACCATAACAGCACCAATAACAGCTTAAGTTCCCGCGTACAAAACTATGGGTAGATCCTTGAAAAAATTGGTACAAAAATATTAATTTTAATTGTGTAACGTTTTGGAAATAATGTCTTACAACGTGTCCGTAAATCGAAAATGTACAAGGTTATAGAAATATCTCCATAGTAAGTTTAAAAATCCTATCGAAAATAATACCATTAAGATTTATATCCTGACTATAATGATCTATAGGTATATGTATATAATAAATCAATATATTTATTTGATTGTTCATTTCAAGAGCCTGTTTATGTCTCACGGTAAAATATACCGCTCATCCTCAATTATATCTCGTAGCCAAAGTTCAAGAGAGTGCAAAAGGTTTTCAATGTCGCATAAAAATGTCGAATGGTGAGAGTAGTTACCTACGTGTTAAACAAAGAGTCGTACGTAAAGTTGATTGTATGTAAATATACATACGACTATAAAAAAATATTCAAGCTTCTTTGTGGCTTGCTCATAAACCTGTTGACATTGTGGCTATTTTGTAACGCAGTTAGAAAACAGTCTTGTGTTAAAACTTGCATAATATTTATGAAACGAGACACGATAAGATACATTTGTTCGCGTGTGGTGTTTATTTTCGAATACCTGTGCTGGTCGTCTCGAGGGTACACTTGAGGCAAGAGTACTACATATAGGCGGTAGTCCCAACAACTTAATTTGTAGTGGAATGTATCCGAAACAATACAGAAAGAATAGCGTTTATGAGTTTCTTCTATGAGGTATAAATCTTTCTGTTATTGGTATATGTAACAATATTTTGGCATTCCCTCGATCAGAAGCCAGAATGATGGCAAAAATTGTTAAATTAGGAATATGACGAAGGACCTGATATTTTGTTATGTTCTTTTAAATCAGTTATATGTTCTTTTGGATTTCAAATTTCGTTTGAATATGTCTAAGTTTACCCACCCAAGTAAACATATTCGTGCGCTTGTCCTAGGAGTTCGTTTGGCACATCACATTCACACAGATATGCAAGCATGTTCGAGTACTTATTGCCTCTAGAAATATCGGTCATTGCCATAATAAATAGTTTAAGCAGATTAAATAATGTAACGTTTTAGTTATATAGTGTGTGGTCTGTTTAATATATTACTTACAAAATTATATTATTTTTAGAGTTACGTCGAGTTACTCGCGGGAATTCGACGATGACTCGGGATCATGAACGTCGAATTACCGCGAGGTAACAAAACTCACAAATCATGGTAAATATTACCAAGATATTTACAATGATTTGTGAATTTTGTTCCCGGAAAATAAAGTTCATAATTATAATAATTTTAAAACAACAATTGTAGTCCGCCCGTAATGTTGATAATTTTGTTGGCTAAAGCTTTTCCAGGCTGTTGGATATATAATAACAAAATTTACCGTAGAAGAGTGAGCGAGATCGTTCAAAATTAAATATATTAATTAATAATAACATATATATTTTATATAATATATAACTTGTTATATACGAACCTGGGTTAAAACGATGGCAGCGCAAACTCATTTCTCACATCTAAGTTTCCTTACGTTGCTAAATTGACGGGACGAGCCAACAGCTCACTTGATGTTAAGTGGTTACTGCCGCCCATATACAACAGCGTCGCGACTCCGATCCTCCCGAGATACTCTAACGCACAAGATTAATATTGGCTCAATTGGACTCCGCCTTACCCTTCAAGGATTAATTGTAGTTGAATTTTCTGTAATATCGAGGCTACTGCATGAGTAAACGTGGCCTAACAAGCGATTTGCATTATTTAGCATAATTATGTTTAGTTTTTGTCAACGAAATTAAACAATATGAGTCACGCTACAGTACTTGACTAAGTTGCGTGAGGACAAACCGTCGCGTCGGTTTGTCGTGGATAATATATCTGGTATCTACGTACCGGCGAAGACTTTAGTTAAGAAGCCAATTTCGCTAACACTGTTTTGTAGTCTGAAACGCTAATGGCGAAGTTTTCTTAACTCTTTACAGTTCATCATGAGCATATCTCGACCCGGTCAGAAGTTGGATGGGTGACCGTTTAGTGGCGTTATATACAGGCCTTCGGATGGTTTACAAAACTCGGACACCAGAGTACTCACACGACAAAAAGAAGTTAGGTATTGACCCGTATTGACGTCAGAAACGGCTTTTAAACTTTTACTTTCAATATGACCCAATGCGTTGCGCCCGTCCGTCTCTGAGACGTCAATATTTTATACATCTTTTTAGGGTTCCGTACCCAAAGGGTAAAACGGGACCCTATTACTAAGACTCCGCTGTCCGTCTGTCTGTCTATCTGTTTGTTTCTTACCAGGCTTTATCTCATGATAGTCAGAGAGTTAAAATTTTCACAGATGATGTATTTCTGTTGCCGCTATAACAACAAATACTAAAATACAGAATAAAATAAATATTTAAGGGGCTCTCATACAAAAACGTGATATTTTGGAAATAGTTCCACATGAAGAAACTAGATGGCGCCACTTGTATTTTGTCAAACGGTCTACTGGACATGACATGATTGGAAAACAAAATATTTAGATAAACATAAAACTGTTTAGATAAACGTACATATAGAGTAACTAGGACTTTTGAGTCGTAATGCTCTTATTTAATGGGCAGCGGTAACAACTTAATATCAGGGAAATATAAGCTCGTTCCGTCACTTCCGATTTTTTATTATTGGAAGTTTTTTGTTTTAATTCTTTTGAAGTCGTTCGAATAAGAGTTTTTTTTTTTTTTTTTGAATGAATGACGGAACGATTTTAGGGCCCACCTGATAGTAAGTGGTGACCCTCGCCCATGATAACAATAATGCGTGCGACTCAGTATGAGATCCAAATATTTACTGAGTCGCATTCATCCTGCTAAGTCCATCACCCGAGACGGGGATGATACGTCTCTTGCGCATGTAATGTCACCGGCAGCCACACCCTTCAAACACTACTACTACTGTTTGGCGGCAGATTCCAGATGTGGTGGCAGTACCTCTTCAGACGAACTTGGCACACTGCTACTTTTGGTTTGTTTCAAATCCGCAAAACTGTAATGCAATTGTGGTGTGCGCGACCTTCATATCCAAGACATGTAAGAGCGTGTCAATCTTTTTCTTACCTAAGAGATCTATCATGCAAAATGTACATAAAATACGACGACACGTATTGCGAATGCTTGCTCAGAACTAACTACCTTACGTGCTTACGTACGTAGAGCCTTTAACATCTGAGTCTGGCTCATAAATATTATTGGTATCTCTATCTCCTTTGCACCCGTTACGCTTACGGAGCGATGAGCGTGATAAAACATCGACTACCGTATATCGATAAATTTTACTTGTACTTACAGAAAACTATTACACTATATAATTAATTTTATCCAACCAATTAGAGAAAGCGTGCCTTGGTTGGTTACTTTGAGGCATTGGCCGCACGTTCGAATAAAAGCGGGTAGCAAGTTATCGATGATTATTTACAAGTCACTAGCTCATTTCTATTGTTTCTGACATTTATAACTCAACAACTCAGATGTTAACGGCCCTACAATAGTGACATGTTGCATAGTTTGAGAGTGCACGATACCAGCGATTCAAAACAGATTTCGTGGTTTCCGCGAAATTCTTGCCAGGGATAGCATCCAATAGCTAGGAGCGAGAGAGCGGGACAAAAAGTTGAGATACACTAGAAAGCAAAGTAATTAGCCAACGTCGAAAACAGAAACCAAATAATTTTGTTATTTTCAATATAACTAGATAATCGTTTAAAAAAACGATTACGGAAACATACATAGTTATTAACTATAGACAAACCGAAAGTCATCTTGAAATTCCGCAGGGTTCCAAAGATTCAAGTCAAGTTCCTAGATATTTTTGTTCCAAAGCTCTTTCTCGGTACGCTCGGTTCAAACGCCACTTACCAAGCAAAGGTTTGAGGTAGCTTGACTGATATTATAGATCAGTTGATTTATTGACGTATCTTTGCCTGATTATTCTACTCTTGCATCCATTACTTGTGCGTGACATCACTTTATATATCCATCAGACGCAGCATGTTGAATATACCCACAAAATAGGGTCCCTAATGAGTTGAATGGAGCATTAACATACATACTGTTAATTACTATGTTGATTAATCCACTTGACATTATAGTATTATTAGCTTACATAATCAATATAAATCAATGTAACTAACCAAACGGATCTTGACATCTGTATAAATTACTTTTAAAATATTTTCTGACAATAAATTAGATTTTAACTTTTATTTTGCTAAGTAAATATTCCCTCATATTTCTTTTCCCAATATTCGTTCTTCAGTTGAAATTTTAAGTTATCATGTCGGTTATAAAAATGCGATAACTTTTAAATCATCATTTAAAAGTTATCGCATTAATTATTTAAAGCAATCATTTTAAAATGAAAACTAAATTAAGGTGAATTTCATTACAAATGTAGGAAGATGTAAAATCTAAAAAATAAAGGTCGGCCCAGTGTATTTAAAACTTCTTGAAACATAAAAACGTACAACTGTTCTATTGAAATCCAAAAACACAAACTTTTCAACAAGATCTGGTTTTAAGTCTGCCTGAGAAGATTTTCCTTCCTTTTGTATTTCTCTTCGGGCTATGACAACTTTTTTACCCGATTTATAGGAAGCAACAGAATAGATTTCTTTGCTAAAAGGTTGAGACCTTGATACGTGAGTTCTGAATTGACACCCTTGAAAAAGCAAATAGCAATATTATGTCTATTATATGCCACGAATGCGGAAGTCAGTATGAAACAGCCATGTCAAGGACATGGATGTAACTTTTACTGGTGTCCCTTAAAATATAATTACTTATTTATGCCAGGTAAGTGTGTCATCAATTAACAAAAATGTAATCACAATTTACCTAATTAAGTCACAGAATGATTAATAGATATAGAATGTAATTTGTTGTAATGCTTTTATATATTTGAAGAATGTTTAAATGTACATTTCAAGTGAAAATACTACATATATATATAATATGTATATTTTGACACTTCTATTTTGACGTATATAATGTATACAGCCCTTTTATGGTTTGGCGACACTACTATAAATTTAAGAGGGCTTAGTACTAATGTAATCTTGACACTGGATGTTTAAATTCAAACTTAGAATTATTTATTCTTTTTATTCTACGGCCAAATTTCCACAAACAAAATTAAACATATTCGCGCGCGCACATTCCTCTTACATACATATATATATATATGTCTCATATATGTCTTAAGTGTCACTTCATGGTTGAACAAGTCGTATTTGTTAAGATTATATCAGTTTCAACCCGTGTACGTGCATAATAGCGCGCGTCAGGATAGTTTATATATAATTGTAGCGAACATTTCTATTAAATGTATGTATGCCTCGTATGTCTATTAAACATCTTTATAGCATAGAATCACCGCTATTTCGTTTGCCATACGGTCCAGCATAGAAGATCCGGTTAACTTTTCTTTCACATCGGATCCGATATGTGACATAATATGTGGTATATGACCCACATATATTAGCTCAGAAAGTATTATATTATACAAAACTAATAGTTCAATTATAATACTCACGAAGTTCATTGTCGTCGTATTCAGTGAAGTAAGTGGAAGCATGAGCATGTCATCCACTAATCAAATACCTCACTACAATCGCCTCTCTGCAAGGCTTCTTAAGGGGGAATTCCACACTCGCAATCCACAATTAACTCAGGGTCCATTCACTGTCGCTTATCGAGAGTTAGCCGATATATGCACAGCGAGAAATTACGAGTGGCGAGGCACGTATCAATTCAGTAATAACAAGAACACTTTGATGTATATTATCAAAACGCATTCCACTCACCCGGATACGATGAAAGGTTTCCCTTTGTTGATCGACGACCCTCTGTGAGGTCTTTTGAAAGAACGCAATTGAAAGGCAAGATCTTAAAAGGTCGCTACGATATTGGCGATGTCTAAATCTAAACTGTTTTTCTCTTTTTCATTTGAATTCTTAAAAGAGCGTGGAAATGTCAATTTCTAAGATATTAGCAGGAAATATCAAACTAACTCATTTTTGGTGCCTGTTCGATTATATCAGACACTCCAAGGGGAATAACAAACGAAAATCGCACAATGCACAATATATAAATTATCCTTATAGCCTTCATTGCGCGATTTTCGTATATATATTAAACAAAACAACAAACAACGTTAGCACACTCACACCTCTGCACTAGGATTCCCTGTGTCGCAGATGGCATGGACAAACACAGAAACACAAGACAAACACCCAAGACCCGAGAACAAACTTCATGCTCACCACACAAAGTGTGCCCCGGCCGGGAATCGAACCCGGGACCCCTCGCTTCGAAGGCAGGGCTACTACCAACTAAGCCACGGAGTCGTCAATATTAATCAATCAATCTTAATCAATATTAATGTCAATATTATAATAATATTTTTATTTATTTAGACTTGCATGAATAGATTGACAAAATTCAATTTTTTTTTTAAATTGTTTATTGTACACACCCGTATACAAAATATCATGAACCTAACAGCTCAGTTGGGAGTATGTCTGTCTGTTCCCTGTGCTGTAGGTCGTGGGTTCGAATCCAGGACTTTGTGTGACAAACTAATGATGTGCCTATGTGTAAGTGTTAATATCTTATGAGAGTATTTACAAAAATAAATACTATTTAAGTATTATATCAGTAATAAAATCTGGATCCCAAAGTACAAGCTAAGCATAGTTTGGGGCTTAATGTTCGTGAATACTTATTTGTCTAACGCCGCAGCGCTCAAGCGCCACAATAAATTGTTTAGGTACCCTGCTCTTCCGTTATACATAATGTTATAATCGTATTATCGTATTATCGAATCAGTTACATAAGCCAAGCTGTACGCAATAGCTTACTGCCTTTGTTCAATGAAAAATTAAACATGCGGGCGTGTATCCGAATGTATGTATGTGTATGTATACCTACATAGCTGTGCATCATATCACAGATAAGATATATTATATTTTGCTTTCCCACTGGATTAACTAAATCAATAATATGTCTATGGTCCTGACACTACAAGAGTAAAGGCCAAGGTATTTTTTAGGATAAGCGAAATTCCAGGGACGCTTCAGTCACAAAATACAAATAGTACCTGGCATGCCTGGTATAGCTAATGCTTTATAAAAATTACCTAAGTACCTACGTTACGTAAGATTTTAATATAAATATCACGTCACCGTAAATTAACGATTGTCCCTTTAATTATCATCATAATACTGAGTACAATGTTATGCTTCATTAATTATGTATCTGTGGACAAGGAACCAACATGGGTGCTTGTGAGTTACGCGTGTAGTTATTGTACTAACTGATGAACATTTTGGTTGATAAATGGCGGAGAAATCGAACATACAGTTAAAAATATGATAATCTCATTGAAATCAGTGCTGATTGTCACATTTTCGGCTCATGGTCCAAACTGGGATGCTTCGTCCTGCTGTCACCCTCAAAAGGAGCGAGAGACTGAAGTTCGTATGGATGGATCCAATTTAAATTTAAAATCTCATAAAATAATCATAATTATTTTAATATTGGTTTTGAAAATAAAACTCATCTAAATATTGTGTATACTACAACTATCCCTTACTACACTGATTGACGAATAAGCCTTATATTTGACTGATCTATTTGATCCATAGGTCATGCATGTGGATCAATTATATAATCAGTAAATCCGGTTTCTGACAGGCGAGTCATCTCGGAAATGAGTTAATCATCGGTCAAATCATATGAGATAATTGTAACCTATTAGCATTTTTGAAAAGTTATTTGTTGGTGAGATCAGTCCCAGAATAGCCGGATATTATTTGCATTTGAATCGTTTATCACTACATAGTATAAAACAGAGTCGCTTTCTCTGTCCCTATATCCCTATGTATAATCAAATCTTTAAAACTACGCAACGGATTTTGATGCGGTTTTTTTTAATAGATAGTGATTCAAGAGGAAGGTTTATATGTATAATACACTAGCAAGTCACCCCGGATAGGACACTGATGCTCTACTAACCGTGCGAAGCCGGGGCGGGTCGCTAGTTATATATATATACTAGTTGCGCCCCGCGATTGTCCGGATGTATTAATCCAGGGTATCCTGGTACCAAATGTCATCCAAATACGTTGATCCGTTTGAGCGTAAAGGTTTACACACACATACATATAAACTTTCGCCTTTATAATATAAGTGTGATATGTAGTATAGCTATTTAGTATGGCGAAGCTTGCATGGATATTCTGAACTGATCGTCTAAGCTAAGCAACCCTGTGCCTAGTCAGTCGTTGGATGTTTCCGTGCTTGGGAGGGCAAGTGATGATGCCGGTCCCGGATTTACTATTCGTTAAGTCATGTCAGAGGTCTTACAGAACTTTCCCAATTTTGATGCTAGTAAGATCGAATCAAATCAAAGTGACGATATTTCATCTGTGTCCAAACAGCACGAGCTTTTTAAAATTCTCGAATGAACAGTTATAAATGAGAAAATGCAACCAAAACATTTAACTCATACAGTCCAAGTGGTTTCCAAATGAATCGTAAAAAATGAACACCGCATCCGGTCTCGCAGTCTGCAGTGCACTCCAAAGTAGAGCAGGCAATTGTATAAAACAAAAATATATCTTATATCTAACGATTAGGATCCAAATTTATTCAGTTATTGTAAATTCACAATGGTGCTATTGAGTTACACGGTTTATCTATGGGGTATAAGTACAGATCTAATTGCACAAACAAACAACCGTTAAAAAAAAATAACCATGAAATTGCAAAATATATTATTTTTGGGAAAGTTAGGAAAAGTAGCAAACGGTATTTTTAATGATTATTTATTTTTCCATTGAATTCATTCCGTTTTTCCATTGAGTGAGTGCGTTTCGTTCTGAAGTTCTGAATTCACAGTCACAGAAATATAAAAAAAGCACGACGGTTGAATTTGCGATTAAAATACAGTATTTTTCGCACTATATTAATGTTCTATAATATACCTATAAATACCATTGATTGAAATATAGGACGATACTATATAATATAGCTAGGGTGGCAAGCCTAATCACGCCATGTTGTTAAGCAATAAGGTCACGTTCTAATAAACACAAAAATATAACAATTCAGACCATATGGTTGGCCATCTGGTACTTGTTAACAAATGTCCACAGCTTTAGAGCCCCACGCGCAGTTTAAAAATGTTCCAGTTAAAAATATCTAATCCGTACACACGCAGTCGGTGGGGGGCAGTCGCTAACTTGATCCTTATTTATAACCAACAGTAATAACAATAATAATCATTTTTATTTGTGACAAATATAGTGAAGAGCTCGTGGCGAATCTTGCCTAGCTGTCTTAATTCATAGGTAAACATAGGTATGATACAAATGATTAAAATGCCTATGTATTTTTTTCTCTATTTTTCAATCTGTTTTACTGTTTAAGAAAAAGAGAGAAAGTACTGTTTTACGAACTGTAATAGTTATAAATCTAAATCACAAATGTGGTAGAGGATATAGTGCTTCTTACTATACTAACTACCAATATGCAAAAAATAAATATTAGATACCGTAAATATTTGGGAGCATTAAAAAAACCGAAGAACTGCTCCAAGAAAACAAGACCGAAGACCGAGTACCGAAGAAGCAAGTGGGCTCCAAGACAAAAAGTTTGGAGTCCTATCGACGCGAACAGGTCCTTGTACCTAAAGGCATAACGCACTGGCCAAGTCACAAAACATGTGTTTTCCATGCGCATGATATTTGGCAGACTCTGTTCTGTTGAAGTGCCAAACGATTTGCACGTTGCACCTTGGCAATAAAAGGGGCAATTATCTTTTATAAGGTCAGTATTCTAAGATAATTATTACAAAGTCTTTTACAACGTAGACATTACGAGCTTGTCCACGTATTACTCGGCTAAAGCTTTCCTCCAGTGAATCCTAGCTAATATTATATTATCACTCAAAATGAGCAATTCTTGAATTATTATTTCAATTATTTATTTCACGTGTCTCGGAACCAGCTCTAGCTCTAAATTTTGTGTAAAAAAAAGTACAATTTTATACCAAACAAAAGTAGTAACAAAATACAGTTTTATACCAAAAGAACCGAGCGAAGCTCGCTCACCTAGTACTAATTTATAATTAACTTATACATGTGCTTGTGAGTTTGTTTATCTATTTGTTTTTTACGTTTTCACACATAACAACTCGGGTGACCATGAAATAACGTGGCATTCACGTTGTCAAGGGTACAGTAAAGGACAGGTACCTTTAATCCGAAAATAAATAGATTGACACAGTCTACATTAATGCGAGCGAAGCGAAAGCTAGTCATTTTATAATTACTTAATAATATTAAACCAATGAAAGGACCAAGAAGGTAAGATGAAATTAATTTTTAGTGATTATTTTAAGACGTTTTGTAACCTATCTATCCCTCGATGGGAAAGGTCGTAATGGGTCGATTCCCGGCCGGGGCAAACGTGATGTGTATAAAGTTTATTCTAGATCCAAGACCTGAAAATCACGTACAGGCCGACACATTTTTTTTTAACATACAACCTCGCTTGTCGTCGTTTAAAAATATTTTTTGTGTTTTTTATAAATACACGACAAAATACAGCAAAGTCCCACGGATCAGACAATGATTATATCAATAAAACATATTTGTTGAATTAAACAGTTTCTTCTTTGTGGTTTAATTATGGATGTGAGTTTTCATTTAGTAATTCAATAATCTCGTTTGTACGTCTCTGTTGTATGTTACGAATTATATCATCGACCGGGCATCGAGCCAGATCATTATTAAATGCAGTTATGAAGAACTGATGAGTAACGATGAGTTTGCATGATTGAGGAAACTCACCCAGCTGACTGAGGAAAACTAATGGGCGCAGAAATCTCGGCCAGAACACACATGTTTTCACCCGACTTTAATAGAAGATGAGTTTCTCGGTGTGCGAATCACTTTAACCATGATATGTTTTCCAATTTAAAAAAAGGCTTTGAACCGATAGACCACGAGAGAACGATGTCGGCGCCAAACAGTTTTGGCATAGTGAACCATGAGAAGCGCTTAGCGCCTGCCCGACATATTTAATACCATGCTCTATTTACTGGTCATGACAAGCGAGCTGCCCGTTTAAAAAGACACTTTCGCTTAGATTAGGGGCTTCGGTTGAAGAAAGTGTAGGTTCAATATTTTCATTCATCTTCGGTTTGCAGATTTTTTTTATGTTTATAAGTGACGGAACGAGCTGAAGGCCCACCTGATGGTAAGTGGTGACCCTCGCCCATGACAACAATAATGCGTGCGACTCAATATGAGATTCAAATCTTTACTGAGTCGCATTCATCCTGCTGCGTCCATCACTCGAGACGGGGATGATATGTTTCATGCGCATGTGATTTCACCGGCACCCACACTCTTCCACCGGAACACGGTAATCCAACCACTACTGTTAGATTGTGTTATTCGGATGGGGTCAGTAATTAGAATTTTTGTTTGGTTTTTTTTTTACCACTGTCTACATAGTGGACATTGTTTTATACCACAATTATAAAAGCAAAAACTGTTTATTACAGCTATTGTTTCAAATTCATGTAAGTTTTAGAAACTGTTCGTTTTCATAATATAAAATAAAATGACACATTTATGAAATTTTCAAGCCGTTACGGTAATTCCATAGATATAGCGTTTCAAGGGTAGTACAGACAAACGTGGAGGCTCGCTTTAATCTTTAGGTAGCGATCCCTAAAAATATACCGTCATACTTAATCATTCAAAAAGTGCTGGTGAATAACCGTTTCGAATCACATTCGAAAAGCAAATTGTTTATTTGCCGCCCAGAAAGTGAAGTTTATGAAAAGTATTCAATGAATAACGGCAACAATAAGAAAGGTTACAGAGGTTCTCGACACCGAGGCCGCCCGGTTTCCGGTCCGCCATATTACTTATAATACACAGGAAGTACCCTCAAAAGCGGTTTCTCAATCTTATGCTATGCGCGACTGAACCTTTTTCCTGTGACAACACTTCCTTCATTTGCTTGAATTAAATGGAGACTCCATTTAACAGCAAGTGAAGTATGAACTTGGGTAATAATATGTATGGCGTCATAATAAAGTATAAGGTTACTGAGTCAATAACTTATCTTTATGTAGGCAGGTTAATTACTCGATTATAGGTAATTAACACATCCTGAGCTTAGAAACTCTGCATTGACAAAGACTGGTTTCTCTGATCGGTTGATTGCTCTACCTTCTGCGCTGGAGGCCGTGGCTTTGAGTCCCACCAAGGACTTGTGTGGCGAACAAATGTTTGCTTTGTGCCTGGGTGTTAATTATGTGTATATAAACAAGTATTAGTAATCTGGCGGTACAAGCTATGCTTAGTTCCGGGCTAGATTACGCTGTGTGAAATTTCTTTCAATATTTATTAATGTGTATTAATGTGTATAAAGGATTTTTTTTTGGAAGAGAAATTATTTAGTATATTCATTGGTTACGTTAAAAAAACACCCTAAAACTAATCATGTTTTTACAAGTAAAATTATGTGTTAACAAATTAGTAGGTATTACGAGCGTAACATAATTCAACACGAGGCCAAAATATAATAAAATAATTTTAAAGGTCTCGACGATGACGAACGAACATCCGGGACGACCTGGCATCATAATCCTATACCATGTTAGGTAAAGGATTATGATATTTTTAATCAGCATTAAAACAAATTGTTGATGTAGATAATCATTTTTATGATAAAACTATGGCTCGGTCAATCCAGTTTTGTTGGAATTGAGACAGGACCAGATCGTGTTTTATCTTTTTTAAGCAAGATTTATTAAGCAAAAAATGATTTCCATCGAAATTAATGATAGAGATAATTTATCTATATACCCTGCACAACCTGAAGTCAGTAGGTTTGGTACACCTTCAAACTCCGGCTCAGTAGGTCCTGCCGTCGAAGCGAGGGGTCCCGGGTTCGATTCTCGGCGGAAGACTTTGTGATGAGCGTAAAGTTTGCTCGCGGATCTTTGGTGTTGAAGTTGTTAACATGATACCCTAAATCATAAATATGAGAGTTTATTTAAAAGTGTAAACATACATGATGAAAACCCACGCACACTTAGCAATGTTTTGATATCAATTCCAATATTTCTGATATTTCGGTCAAGCTATATATAATCGGGGCCATTGACCCCGGCATGATGCACAATATATATTACTAAGTATTCTGTGGCCCGAATCATTGACCCGTATAAGATAAAACTGGGCTTGAGCCAGTTCTTGCGACACTATCTGTTTGGTAGATTCACTTATCGATGATTATTTTTATGGCTCTACTTGAAATCTTCGGGCCGCCATTTTGTTATTTGGCTGTGGATAGTTCTATAGCTGCGATTACGTTCACTTCATAAGTGTGTTCACCTATAATAGTACCTATAGAGATTTCTTTCGTGTGAGTAAGGCCAACTCTGATGTCTGAGTTTTGAAGCCACCCGAACGCCTTCGATATGACTTATCGACTACTATAGCCGGGACCGACATCTTAACGTGCCCTCTGAAGCATGGAAGCGCTCTGTTCCAATTATAAACGGTCACCCATCTAACTTCGGACCGGCCGCGAGTTGCTTAACATAGATGATCTTTTATGAACAGCTACAAAAGCTTCGTCACGAGCGCTTCAAATAGTATAGTGCAAAGCGCTAAACCTTGAACCACTACCACAGTCCTTGAAAAATATATTTTTAAATGGCTTTCGTTTCACTGTTTTTTTAATGTTTTTTGGTGGTGACAGACACATCGCAAAAAGTATAGTTTACGTATGATATAGTATCATTTGTTATTATTCGATGTTGTTGATTGATGTTGAAGATATTGTTTGCAAATAATCTAAGATAAGTTAGTAGAGTAGATAAGTATTTGGTTCTATTAGCTCCCATGCTTCGGAGGGCACGTTAAGATGTCAGTCCCGGCTATACCCGCCGATAAGCCATGTCAAATGCTATGCTTATCAGTAGATAAGTTCAAAGTATTGAATGACTATTTTTAATTCTTAAATATGAGATTTAACGTAACGTAGGGTACTTGTACTCTTATGGTTCCTACGGTGAAATAAATGAGTATGAGTATGTGAGTGAGGCCTTCGAGCGGCTCGAAATCTCCGACACCAGAATTGGCCACTCACACGAAATAAGAAGAATATCGAATCTATTATTGGCATTGAAACTGATTGAATTAATATTGTTACATATTTTTTTTAATTCAATCAGTTTCAATGTCATTTATAGATTTGAAATTTTTCTTCTTTCGCCAATTTGGTGTCGGAGTTTTTTCGAAGGCCTCTCATCGAAGTTCAGATGTTTGAAACATGAGTATATCGGTATCGAGTTAAACCATTGTAAAACCAAAAACTCTCCCAATACCCAGAACGTCAGTGCAAAAGACTAATCAAATCAGATCACGCGGAAACCTCAACAATGCAGACATGTGTTGTGTGAATGACTTAATCTCATTAGTGGTCATCACTGAATTCATTTGTCTTTATTATTTTTCTATGTCGATGGTCTAAATTGACTAAACGTGACATCGGTAGAGCCAATCTTGTACTATTCATACAAGCGACGAATAAGATATCGTAAAGAATCAAACGTACACAGATTGAGGCTCAAAAATCAGGTAACATTGCAAAAGACAGGGAAGGGCTTACGAGAATAACCAAATATGACAGTTCTAAAGTGAGACGAGCAGAAAAACATATTACATTGTACATAAGATATAATATAATGTTATATAATAATTTCTAAGATAATTTCTACATTTGATAGTTGTAGAAGAAGCACAATCTTAGATCCTATAACTCGATGTATTTTAACAATTCCTCAAATGTGCCTATATGTTGAGTGCATACAATATCGCAGTCTGTACTGGAAGTTGTATTGGGCTAGTGAAATGGTACAGAAACCAGACCGACCAAGGTTCCAACCGTACCGGTTTGAACGCATACGTTTTACATCAACGGAACGAGCCAGATTTGTATGGCTCGTACTAGTTACTGGCAGACATAGGTACCGTATTAAAGGGACTGAACTTTTCAAGCTAATTAACAGTAATTACACGAATTCACTTTGCAGTATTTCGCAAAAACTAATGCGATTACAACGATGCGTCACTTGTTCTCAATACCATCGCCTTTATGGCAATGTGATATTTGTTAAGCCTATTTTCCTTTGTTTTCGTCCAGATAAGATATGATGCCTACACATTATACAGCAGTATTTCATTTAGCATTCATCGCAAGCAACATAGCTCCATTCATATTTATAACAATAGGAGTTGTACGTATCTGAGTCGCGTCAGGAATACCCATTATATCTGCATGGAACGGCAAAATATTTTTGTTGAAATGACTTGGCGTTGACCACTTTACAGCTATAACGTTTCTGCGTAAGGTGTGTCTTGGTCCTACGTGACCAGATACACATGACTAAGTCTGGGTATTTAATATAAAACTCCCGCACACTTTATAAAGCAATCGATAATTGCTGAACAGCTTGTTTCTTCAAGATAATAAACCTTCTGAGGCTAAGGGCTAATATAAAACTCTTTCAGCATATGCAATTCCTCACTTCGGGTCAGAATCTTGCGATGAGCGTACCTCACTTCGTTACATTGCTTCAAGTACAAATAATAAAATTAGGAATGCGTAAGCGTAGTCAAGTGGTCTATTGTCATTGCACTTCTGCTCATTCCTTCAGTTTGAACTAACTTTATTCGTTGTCTCACTACACATTGGAGGATCTAATTACAGTTCAGGCAATTCTGTTGATGTGATCAGCGAACTGATCTAGAAATAATTACTCCGGTGACATGGCCGCAAAATCATACTTTATGATCGTCCTTCGCAATTATAATACGAAAATTATCACGTACCTACCGTAATTGCCAACAGAGTTGATGAAATCACGTCAGTTACCATTATCATACTTATCAGATAGCAGCCTTCTTTCACAAGGAATCTAGCTAAGCCTGTGCTTACACCATTAGGTCATGGTTTCTTCCTGAAACCCTGACTGCAATACCTTCTTTCGACATTTCCGTAGCTTAGTTGATAATTAGCGCGAAGCGTAAGTTTGTTTTCGATTCCTGCCAGGTGCAAACATTTGTTGATTAGCATAAAGTTTTTGTTGGGTTGTGCAATTGTGTTTCCATGCCATCTGCGCTACCGGAAGTACAAAAGCAATTGTCCCATATTATAGTAGAAGCGGTATGTAAGCGAATAACTTTCTTATAGTATTTCAATAGAGTTCGCAATGATAGGAACTTGTTTTTTGTTTTGTTCTATGCGAAGTAATTTAAAAAAATACTGTTTTCGCCCATTCTGTGGTCCATCTAGTTTCATGATAGAAGAAGACTTGTGTAGCTATCCGTGTCTCTACTTGTTAGGTTAGGTTAGGTTGTGTGCCATATGTATGTCTTTCCTAATACACTAAAGAGTTAGTTAACCATCGCAACCTGAAGACATTTTGGCAACTGAGTAATTTCATCGCGAATTAAAGTTGTATAAAGTACAAGTATAGTGGTGGAAGGGAGTTGAGTGAATTGGCATTGTAACAAGTCCGTGTTTTAATTATTTACAATGCCAGTTATTTTGGTATGGTACCAAACTGGTATTTTGCGTATAAACACATTTTAGGTACATTAACGAGTCAACCGTAAGTACAAAAGCAATTGTCCCATGTTATAACTACATCATCATGACTAGCCAGTCCTTTGATTATAATATATAACAATGTCCACCATAAATAAAATAAAATAAAATAAAATTTGTTAAGTAATTGTTAAGAAATTGTTGTTGCCTTGTACCATTACCATTTTAACCTCGGATTTAAAAGAGGGGGCCCGTAATCCAACACATTGTTTTTTTTTTTTAAGATAGTTTTATGGGAGATATTTAGACATTATTTTTGCAATAGCCCGTGTTGCGAAGGGCGAACTAAGCTTGCTTTGATATTTTGGTATTCAATGTTTTGAGATGACAAAATGACTTCCTACCAAGATTAGTACCAAGGACAGGACTTACATTACGTCCGAATGACAATGTTTATTTGAAGATAACATTAACACAATAAAGGAAAATTTTGGATTCTTGTGATATCATATTATCCAGTTTGTTTAAAATTGTAGTTTCAGAAATTATTGTAAGGACATTCTATTGACTATTGGTAGGAATGAGTCGTTATAAGCATACAAAAAGTTTAAGGAATTTAAAAAACATTCTAGCAAATTATGCTACATCTTATTAGCGTCTTGTTTTCGCGTCTAAGTACTGTTTACCTAACCGATTCAATTACCACTTAACTATTTGTATCTGCCTAACTATTCGGTAATGAAACATTATTAGACTAATTTTATACATTCTGTGGGAACTTTTCCATCTTTAGTGGTGTTGGCATTTTTTTTCAATGCCATTAAGATTTTTCCGATATTATCAGCTGTCTGACGTGACGACACGGTGAGGATCAAGTTTCCAAAGGAACACAACACAAACGCAATGAGAAATTATATTGGCTGATTGATCTGATCTCTTGTCTTAGTCTGGGCGGGATTTTACTCGAAATTGGGATATGGTGAACAGACGTAAACTTAACAAATAAAATAAGACTAATTAAAACATGAAGACTGACTAATTTGACATATCTGTGTGCATGTTATGAGCCTAAGGACCTATTGTGACTTATGACATGCACACAAATATGTTTACTTGTGTATGTAAAACTTGACAATACTTGATACTAAAGGAATAATTGAGTTTCATGAGTTTGCCTTTTCTTTAAAGATCAAAAGATGATCTTTACAACCAATCCCAATTCCTACTAAATTGGATTCTATGACTAGTAAACATACAATTTTGGATCCACTCTGAGTTTTAAATTTGGAACCTATGTATTAAAATACAATAAAAGTAAAAAATGGCTCTAAAAATAGTACTGAGTTATAACTCACACATTATGTAGAAGGTTTATACCTCATTTAATATAAGTATTTTTTTGTTTAATTTAGATAATATTCATATATTTCTGATATCATTATCTACAAATTATCAGTAGATAGGTAATTAATGAATAGAATAGAATCACTTTTTTTAATCATTATTTTGTATGTTTGTGACTCCAATCTATGCAATTAATGAAATGTAATAAAATAAATTAAGTATTTAGGTAAGTAGATTGGTGTGGTAAGCAGGTCAAAATGTCAAACTGTGACTCATTGACTCACTATTTAAATGAAAGCCACTTTTACACAGGAAGTTCCAAAGTAATTTAATTGTACTGTGTCACAGTTAATATAATAAATATTCATGGACATTTCATACCGCAATATACAGCCAAAAATTAAGCATAGCTAATATAAGAAGCAGATTACTGAAAGAATACCTTTTTTAGATACATACATATATTATAGACTATAACTTAACACCAAACAAACATATAATATTAGTCCCCACAACAAAGGCAGTCCCCACTACTGCCAACTATGTGAGACAAGAATTCAAAATTAGTGTTTGTATTATCATTGTATTATGTTTCAAGTAACATAGTTTAAGTTACTTTTCTGATGGGTGCCAAAGTTGCGAAATATATTACATACCCAAATAAATTTAAAAAGAAAACTATGTGGAATTGTACAGTGAATCATTACCAGACGACAAGTTTCTAACTGGCAATGTGTGATAAATATGCAATTTCAGTTTACACAAGCAGTATCATTAATCATCAACCTAACTTAAACAAGTTATAGAACTTGAGTGTATTACTCAAATTTATTCTGAAAACATTTAATTTAAATTTATTATTTAATAAATTGTAATATTATTTTAATCTGTGGCACCTAGCTAACATAATAATAATTTTCTGTAATATCAAAATTCAAACTAATTCATACCATGGTGGTGACAAATAGGTCAATGTAGATAGATACAAATCTTCTCTCATTTCCTTGAGATAACTAACATAAAGACTGTTGCTATATGAAATGCTTTATCAGATTTGTTGGTGGAATCATCCAAGCAACAATCTTATTCCACTACCTTGAACTAAAACTTAAAGTTTGGAACTTGGCAGGTTATGATCAAAGTAGCACATTAACCCTTTGTGGCATGAATGAATCATTACAAGTGGGTATTAGTTAAGTTTATTATATACGGCACCATACGAAACATTTAGTTTTAAATTCTAAGATACAAAATATGAACCAGCTGTGATAAATTTTTAGTTACTGTAGCTTGTAGGTGATGCACTTATATTTTTGTCAAAACTGTAGATAATGTAACAAATTATAAGTGATTGTATATTTTGTAAAAAAAAATTTGCTTTTAATTAACAAACAAAATCAGCTGTTACTTGAAATTACAGGTCATTGATCATAAGAGACCTAAAACTACTTAAGTCTTATAAAAGGAGGGAACAATTTAAAATAATCTTTTAAAATTTGTTTCTATAGGTTCATATCTCAGAGAATCGTCTTTATAGCATAGAATACATCTGAGGATGGTTATACTTAAACAAAGCAGTTTTTTCTAATAAACTAACAAAATAATTCAAACTATCTCGTATCGTTATGAGAAAAATTAAAAACACTATAATATAACGAAGACAAAAAATATAAAAAGTACGAATATGTGAGGTTCCGCGTAAGGTGGATATAAGTTGGAAATCTATCTCAAATGTGATACTGAAATACTACTAGAAGTTATAATAGCATAAAGATTTTACTTACAGTAAAGAGCATACTATTCTCGAACAGCTGTTAATTTCCTTTGTCGGTAAAGAGACATATTTTTCACGCCCAAATAGAACACTACACACTGCTGTTTTTACAGGGTTTTGTTCAACAAACTCGTTTCGGAATAAATCCAATAATTGTCTCAACACACCAACTGCTCAAACAAAATAAAAGCAAGCAAGAAGCTATGTCTAAGCACAACTAAATACGGCCTATGAACTGCGAACGCACAGTAGTCACAGAACTCGGCGCGACACACGTCTCGTTCGCATGAGTTCAAAAAACAATTTGATAGAGCAAAGCAAGAGACCAACTAAACCAGTGCAGATCAACAGAGCAGACATATTTACAATTAAAATGACACTTGACACTTATTGTTGTTGACTTTGACAGTAGCATTCACTCTAATTTCCAATGTTACTAGCAAGTAAATTTGTTTACGTCTACTCGCATGGAATGAATGAACTTTCTCAAGGCTAAGGTTTTTCATAAATAAACGAAATGTATTCGGTATTCGACGAACTAATTATTAAACATTTTGAGGTCCATGTTGCTCCGTCCGTACGTGTTACCCTCTAGAATTGGTTAAGCAAGTAATGAGATTACGTTTTATATAAACTAAACAACTTTATCCTAAATGCAGACACATCGCGACCCCATCGTGGCTGTCCTTTACCGCACTCCCCATCGAGAGTTCGGGAGACATCTAGTTCCGCCAATCTTCTTCTTTAAACATAATTATATATGACATGTACATGTCATGTCGCCCTGCATAATACACGTTGCGTATTATTATTGCGACATATTATGTGCCATCGCATTGACCATTGTGAGGTTAGATTTGTCTCGTGGCTACGGAACTTTAATAGATTTGTATAACTATGAAAATAACTAAAAAAAATAAATAATTTGGACTGATTTTCAAAAGACAACCAGCTATACATATCATTATGAAAATTTTCAATATGTTTTTGTTTATCACTAAACTAAAACACACGACAAAGTCGACAAACTTGTTTTCACACACATTCCTCTGTCATTCAATAAAGATTTATTGCCGGTCTGAAACGACGGGAATTTGAACTTAAATCGTACCGTACACGAGGGGCTTTAATTGATAAGATCTTTTTATGCACTGGCAAGAGATTCATCTATTGTTCGTTCTTCTTCCGTCTGCGTCCGTCCATTTTCATTCCCAATTCGTAAAGTCAAAAAAACGACGACGGAAAAGAAGAAATATTTTTTTTTGTCGCGTTGGTTTTCTTCTCGTCGCTAAATAATGAAAGTGTCCTGCTGTTTACAATCAAATGTTTTAATTCTGTTCATATAACGAGGAAGGAGTTATTGAGAGAATATAACGGTAAGTGTCGTGACATTTGGATTTGTTTGCAAAGCGAGAAAGTGACCGTTGTCTCGGAACATCGAACTGACGAACTCGCTGCAGATGCGATCTAATTTCACATCTCAGAATATATTGGGCAGATTTAAGTATACCGGCAGTAAATTTGTTCCACAATATTGTTTCGGTAGCCATGTCAGATCTCAGCTGTGATTCACCATCATATTAATGTTTTGTTGTAACGTATTTTCTGATGCACTGTTATTCTTTAGCGCTAAAAATACACGCCTACGCTAAAGAAAGTTGACTGTGTCCAATGAACCAGTGCCAGTGCAATTTGTAACAATATCCTAAAAAACACGCCAATTGGCCAAGAACAATGCAATGGTCTCATTAGCAATAAACATTATCTTTATCAGGCTAAATATAAAGTTGGAATGCTAGTTTAATGATCTTCTGTACAAAACTGCATCTCAAAAGGAGGTCACATGTAATAAGCAGTTTCATTAATCAACACTCGCATTCAGGGTTAGCAGGAATCCTTATAAAGAAAACATGTGTTAACAATCTCCCACTGTAATCTATTTAGTAAGATATACTATAATATAAATAAATTTAATATCAATGCCCCATTAGACTGCCCATTGCCCTAATTTAGTATATATTTTATTAATATTTGTTGATAATATTGTACTTGTATCATTTTAAGCTCCATTTTTAAAATCTTGTTATTAATTGTTCTAAAACTTATAATTATTTATTATTTTTATTTCAAACTTACTAATACATGATAGTAATAGCATTATAAAAAGTTATTTATATTATATTTAGATATTCACTTGCATCTTACTAGGAACAGTGGTATGCAACTAGCACTGAGACATTCAAAAGCTATTTAAAAAGGTTCGTCCATTGATTATATTGTCTGAAACTCAGGGCTCTAATCTGTATCCATTTCAACTGTAATAACTCTAGGTCATTAGGCGGAATAGAAATTTCATGCATTATTTGGTTAGAATGTTATAATCATTACATATATACTGGCTTGTTACTTTATCAGGTTCAGGGAATACCAGGGATTTGAATATGACAGTATTTGGAATACTGTCCAAGTAAGAGTTTATTTTAACTCCTTTATTTAAGTTAGTCAGTAAGAACATGTAAAAAGTTATTTGACTAACTTAAAGGATTAGTAGACATAACATCCCCAGAGTAATAAGCACAATGCAATTAGATTTGGGTCTTCTCATACTTAAGAAGACCTGAGTCGTATTTTTGTTGTTAATAGGCGTTTGTGACCACTTAACACCTGGTGGGCAGTCTAATCGCACTGTCATTTAAGCTGAATAAATAATATGACGCAATATTGATTATATAGATAATTCTAAAAAAATAATACTCTATCCCTCAGGACTTGACAAAACTGAAAATTTGATCGCACACAATGGAAGACGAGAATGAGTACAAGAAGTTACCAACGGAAGACAAATGTGTACACAAACTGTGGAAGGCTCGAGTGGCGGGATACGAGGAAGCCATCAAACTCTTCAATCAAATTGACGATGAGAAATCACCGGAATGGAACAAGTACTTGGGGTTGATCAAAAAGTTTGTAACTGATAGTAATGCTGTTGCACAGGAGAAAGGTTTGTTATTTAATCTTTATATAACCCTAGTGACCCACCATGGCTTTGTACAGGTGCAATAGTAGCAGTAGAACTAGTGCAAAGTTCGCCCAGAGAGGTACTGCCACCACAGCTGGTAATCTGCCACCAAGTACTGGTGCACACGCATTGCAGTTCTGGTGGAAGTTAATATTTTGTTTTATATTTATCTTGTTTTTAATTAATGTTTCTTTCTCAGAAAAAAATTCGGTTGAACTGTTTTTAAGTGATACTCTGTCATACATGAGGCAATTGATTTTTAATTATGTAGATTGTATGATTTGATGGTCCTCTTTGATAATCCGTGGCTGTTGATTAAAGAAGGATATTGGTAGGTATTCATATATTACATAGTTGCTAGAGACAACCAAAATGCTCACAGTGATGAATATGGCTCAGCCAAGTTGGACATTTGTGTGGGATTGTGGTAAAGATTATTTTTGCGTCTCTAGATGTGTTGTTTACATATCTGTGTGTTCATATCACATGCGACACAGAAAGTCCTATCTTAGGGATTATATTCCGATTTTCTTGGACCATCTTCCTTTATATTTAAGTTAGTAAGGTTTATATCCTTAGCTGTAGAGTAAAATTGTCAAATTACCTTTTTATCTTTACTAGCAAAGTACTGTAATGACATGACACATGATGAGAATCATTAAAGGTGAATGTCTCATTTGTAGGTTGGGCATAGCACACTAGCTACTTTTATAAGCGCCGATCGGCGATTTTTCGACTGTAGGGATGCTTTATCTTATTTGCGACCCAAAAGGTCCATAATGAAAGCGCGTGATTTAACAATGAGAATCAGTCAGTTGAATGTTTTTTTAGTGCTTTGATTTTCATTCAATCTGTGACTACCGTACCGTGGACGAGATTATAAACAGTCATGTGAATTCATCATGAATGTCTTGAAAAATTTCAATAACAAAGATATATATACGTATATGTATTCGTTATTTTGTAGCCCATGCGATGCAAAAGCAATTATCTCTCGTGCACACTCGCGGCGTTTAATGTTTCAAGTGTAGTGTTTAGTCGCAGTAAAAGCCAGTAAATCGCTGATGCTATTAATGTTCGTTGTTCCGTTTAACAGCATCCGCACTGTTAGTAGTCCCGCATGCGGATTCCGCCATTTCATAGAGAAATCCGCGCGGTGAGACACGTAGCGGTCACCCGGTCGGATTCACTGAGGCCTGACACCGATGACCTATTAAAATCGGTCACCGTCTTTCCCCACGGGCGATCAGTGACCCTCCGTGTCCAACAATGTAAATGTCTTACACCTGCTGTCTGCGTTAACGCGTCTTGACTCGTGTATGTTATATCCATTAGTCTATAACAACCGCCGACTAAAGTCTGAAAGGTTGGTCCTTCCATGTGTGTTTTTCAGTTATAGCTACTAAGCCAGTAATCTGGTGCTGCGTGAAAAAATAGTTAAAAACAATGCCTCCACAAATCACCATTGTAATTTTTTTGTGATCACCTGAAAATTACTTGAAATGAATGAAAAGGTGAATCATAGTATGAGTCAAGTAAACTAGTTGCTCGAGGCCTAGACTAGTTGCTGTATGCCTCATACGATCGATAGTTGCGATGTCCGTGTTTAGTTGGTACTTTGCGTATCGATCGATCCAAATATTTTGAATAGCCTTAATGTGAAGCTTTGAATTTCGATCCGCTGCGACGCAATTAGCTTGTCACAAAAGTATTTCTTTACTTCTACACGCGGCTTTACTCCCGTGAAATGTGGTTTACTAGTAATTAATATTAATTAACAGTTCATTTCCTTTGCTAACTGAAATTATTTCAATTGGCAATCTCGAACGACGTCTGATAATTAAATGATTGTATACAATTGCAGTCTGGATGATGAGTCGTTGTGTCCAGATGGGCAGTCCAATTTTAGTTATATTTCTTTGTTGCGTCGAATAAATGCAGATTAATTGGTTCTTTCTGTAATGAGAAACATCCATTTTACTTTACTAATGTTGCTTGAAGTAAAGATAATTTAATTTGATAAGATTCTGCTAGTCTAAGGTAAATGTTCAGAGTGCTAGTTAAATGTTCAGAGGACAGTAAATGTTCAGAGTATAAGTGCAGACCAAAAAGGAATATTTGTTGAAAAACACAAAACAATACAAAAATACTTAATTGTAAATCTAAGACAAATAAATGTGGAATGTTATATGATAAACATGAAAATGTACAATGGGCGGCCTAATCGCTTAGAAGCGATCTCTTCTAGGCTTCTAGGATGGAGAGGGGTGTGTGTGTGGCTTGGAAGGTTGGTCGGCGATGTATATATCGCAAAGGTTTTAATGATATATTGGGTGTGTGAATATGACTCCGCCCTTTCTCAACAGATGTCGTTTTTAGTATTGTTTACGTGTATTAATAAATGACCATACTTGTATTCGATAGTACTGAATGTCAGCTATCTAACGCATTTTATGATATTTGGTTGAAGTGTAAGCAACAATTGTTTTCACCTTTTCGAAAATGTCGGTTTTTATTCCAAATAAACGTCATTTGCGGGAAGTGTTATTACATTATTTTATTGCGAAGAAAACTGCAGCGGAAACTTATCGTTTGCTTGTGGAGATTTATGGTGAGCATGCTCCGTCTAATACAACTTGCAAGGAATGGTTTCGACGATTTCAAAATAACGATTTTAGTACTGAGGATAAAGAACATGGAAAACCACCAAAAAAATTTGAAGATGCTGAATTGGAAGCATTATTGGCGGAAGATTCTTGCCAAACTCAATCAGAATTAGCTGCAGCATTAAATGTTGATCGTTCAACTGTTGCAAAGCGTTTACAAATGATGGGAATGATTCAAAAAGCCGGTGACTGGGTTCCACATGATTTAAAAGAAAGAGACATGGAACGTCGGAAAACCATTTGTGAAATGCTGCTTCAAAGACAGCAAAGAAAAGGATTTTTGCATCGGATAGTCACAGGAGACGAAAAATGGATACACTACGAAAATCCTAAACGCAAAAAAGCTTGGGTGAAACCAGGCGAACCAGGCCCATCACAGCCAAAAATAAATATTCACTGTGCCAAGGTCATGCTCTGTATTTGGTGGGATCAGAAAGGTATTGTATATTATGAGTTGCTCAAACCCTCTGAAACTATTAATGGAGAAGTTTACCGACGACAACTAATGCGTTTGAAGCGAGCCATAGAAGAAAAACGACCAGAATGGATGAATAGACATAACAAATTAGTTCTTCAGCATGACAATGCCAAACCGCATACCGCAGAAGTCGTAAAAAGATATTTAGAGGGACAGGACTGGGAAGTGTTACCCCACCCGCCATATTCACCAGACATAGCTCCTTCGGAATACCACCTATTCCGGACGATGCAGACAGACCTTACTGGAGAAAAGTTTACTTCATGTGAAAGTATCAAAATTTGGATTGACAACTGGATAAGCTCAAAAGACCAGGACTTCTTCCAGCAAGGAATACGAAAACTACCTGAACGATGGGCGAAGGTTGTAGCTGCAGATGGAGCATACTTTCAATAATTTTTTTTTTAATTTTGTAAGCGAACAAATGTGTTTTATTTTGACAAAAAGGGGCGGAGTCATATTCACACACCTATTAGATAAATGTGATAAATAAAATATTTGCTTAGAGCTTTATCCTACGTGCAGTACATACATAACATACATAGATAATATATAATGTTTATAATAAAGAAGAACAGTTTAAGAAGAATCAGCTGATAAGTAAAATGCTTTGAGACGAACTTTAAAAGCAGCGAGTGTTGAAGCTTGCCTTATGGTAACGCGTTCCATAAACGGACAGCTTGAACCGTAAACGAGTTCCTATAAAAGCTAGTTTTGTGTGCTGGTGTTTTTTAGTAGTAGGGTTTTGAAGGCCGAAGAGTGGGTGAATTAGATGAACAAATGAGTTCTAATAGCAAGGTGTGGAGACAGTTAAGGATTTTGTAGCGAAAGGTTGAGAAACAACCCCCTTGTCAACAATTTTCATTATGTACTCAACAATAAACAGGCTTGTCAAGTATTTTTATTATTTGTTTTTAACCCTAGTTCAATGAACTGATTAATCTCAATTCCTAAGTTGAAAGTTGAGGCTATTTTCTTGAAATCCAATTGTACATAGCACACGGCTTCTACTCACATGTCCTACCACATGTGTCCAAATACTTATATTTCACGACATGGCTAAACAAGATTTACCAAAAATCTTATTAGAGTCATACAAATTGCTCTTCATTGGTCAAAGACTAATCAACTTCAATCCATATAAGGTTGAGTTATTTATTGCAAATTGGTTTTGGGAAGTCTGCGAAATGTCTGAAATTGGCTTAATAATAGCTGTGAGATTAATATCACCTAGATCTTGGCTACTGCTGTTTTCATCAGTCAATGGCTCTTTATATTTGTAATCCTTGACTTAAATAAGGGTGTTAAACGGCTGCTTATGTCATGTATGTCTGTTTGTTTGATCAATTTCTTTGTGATCTGATAAGTTTAAAAAGGAAACTCAGAGTTACTTCATAAAATTTGGTGTTTAATAGAGGGTTTCTTCTTTCGTGTCAAAGCTCTTTCAACAAATATGTAAAATTAGGTCTGGGCCATATGTGCGTAGCCCAGAAAGATGCAACCGATAGCGGCATCTGAATCGATGTTGAGGTCAGCTTTCGTGCGAGTGCGTGGGCAAGTGGGGCAATGAAGCAAGTGCGACTTACTTTGGGAGGAGGCACCACATTCATTATATATGGGACGATTCTAGCATTCCACACTTCATTGGTTGTATTAAACATTTTCCCACTTAGCGTAAATCGATAGAACCGGTTGCAGCATCATCAGCAGTGATACGAGCAGTCGGGGGTTTTAAAAATGTAAAATTAACATGCAGATTTTCACTAACCTTTCCACTGAAAGCGTCGGCTAGCCCTACAAGACGCGGTATCCTATAAATAGGACGACATGTTTAACTGTAGACTATTTATTATCAAGGATTTATTACACACGGAAGTAAGAGACTGAATTGCCGGCCGTGTCGGACAACATCGTTTAAGTTTTACCTTTGTACAAAGAGTGCGTTAAGCCACTAGCATGCAAATTACATTTATATTAAAATCCGTTTTATACCTATTAACTGATTTTCCGCAATAATTCAGTGTCGTATCGTGGTATCCATTAAAAGCTATTACCATATAACTTAGACTAGGAGCAAACTGTCTGAATATAAGATCTAACAGAATAAAATATATTGGATTGAATTGTTAGATATAAAAGTATAGTTTTGATTGAAGTTACATTTTTGGTAGCTGTAACAAGCCTACGAATTTTTGGTTCCAAGACATTTTGGCATATTACATATTGGCATATTATGTGAGGAAGTGCCGTAACGAACCACCCCACCTGGTGGTGAGTGATTATCCCTGCCCATGACAACAGGAATCCAACTCAGATCTTACACCGAGTTGTAATCATCCTGCTGTGTTCATCACCAGATAGGGGGTAATATCTCATACGCCTGTGATTTCACCGGCACCCACACCCTTCCGCCGGAACACTGTACTGCTGCTCGGGCAGATTCCAGGTGTGGTGTCACACATCTTTTATTACTTTAATCGAGAATTTATTTCGCGTATCTCGGAAACGGCTCTTACTATTTGGATGACATTTTGTGTACGAAATAGATACGATTTTGTTGTTTAAGTTTACCTGTATTTCTTTTAAAAACTCAATATTTTATATTATAAAAATACGTTTTATTTTTATACCGACGCAAAAAGTGTTATTGATATCAATGTTGGATAAATTGACAGATTGACTTTCAATTGTTTAGTTTCTTACATTACCTGGATTACACATAGGCTAAAAATCCAAGAATCATTCAAGTGGGACTTGATGCCCAATCTTCTATGATCCACAAGTGTATGTTTAATATATATTTTTTGTTTTTTCTTTTTCTTTTTTAGGTTTGGAGGCGGCTCTCGTGTTCGTTGAAAACTGCGGTCATGCCGGCAAGACGACAGGCGAAGTCATGTCTGGTATTGTGACCAAATGCATCGCCGCGCCCAAAACTAAAACTAAGGATCTAGCACTTCAGGTGAGATATTAAATAAGTTTCCGCCGTTTTTTAACACAAATTAAATATTTATTGTAGAAGAAGGGTAATATAAATTTATTCAAAATATTGCCCATCACTTGCAACCACATTTTCCCATCTCTCAGGCAGCATTCGAATCCCACGTCTGAAGAACTCCTTGTCTTTTGAGGTTATCCACGAATCAACCCAATTTTTGGTATCCTCATAAGATGTGAACCGCTGCGCCGTCAGAGCATGTGCTACGGACCGGAACAGGTGATAATCGGACGGTGCAATGTCTGGTGAATATGCGGGTGGGGTAACACTTCCCAATCAAGTGTTTCCAAGTACTTTTTCACGGGAGCCGCAACATGTGGACGAGCATTGTCATGCAGAAGAATAATTTTTTCGTGTCTAGAATAGTATTGAGGGCGTTTTTCCTTCAGAGCTCGGCTCAATCTCATCAATTGTGTTCGATAGAGGGCTCCAGTAATTGTTTGGCTCGGATTAAGCAACTCATAATACACTACACCTAGCTGATCCCACCAAATACACAGCATAAGTTTTTTTCCGTGAATATTCGGTTTTGCTGTTGATGTTGACGCGTGGCCAGGTAATCCCCATGATTTTCTTCTTTTTGGATTGTCATAATGTATCCACTTCTCATCACCAGTTATGATACGATGTAAAAAACCCTTTTTTTATGTCTAGCTAGCAGCATTTCACTTAAGCATAATCGGCGTTCAATATCTCTCGGCTTTAATTCGTACGGAACCCAATTTCCTTGTTTATGAATCATTCCTAATGATTTTAAACGATGTGAGACTGCTTGCTGAGTGACTTCTAATGTTAGAGCAAGTTCTTTTTGTGTTTGAGATGAATCTTCCTCCAATAATTCCTCCAATTCTGCATCCTCGTAAATTTTTGGCCTTCCACTGCGATCTTTGTCTTCTACGTCGAAATCACCATTTTTAAACTTTTGAAACCACTCTCGACACGTTCTCTCACTCAAAGCAACCTCACCATATGCTTCTACGAGCAATCGATGCGCCTCAGCAGCAGATTTCTTTAAATTAAAGAAGTAAACTAATATTTCCCGCAAATGACGCTTACTTGGCTCAAATTTTGACATTTTCAACTTATAAAAATTATATTTTACCAATATAAAATCAATGATATTAATAGGTTATGTTGTTCTTGAATGTCCAAACTATTTTTTAAGCCGGTTATCATCTGCGAAAGCTAACCGAAACTCCGTGCCGCGCCATCTACAATAAAACGGCGGAATCTTATTTGTACTCCAATAACTTAGCTAAACTTTTATTAACAATAAAATATTTTAATATTCAAATTTTACACAGCGCCATCTACCCCATAGTTTGATATGGGAATTAGATAACTGATAGATTACATTATATAGATTTTTTAACCATAAATATATTATAAATACATATTAACATTGTGTGGTGAGCGTAAAGTTTGTTCTTTTGGGTTTTTGTCTTGTTGCTTTGTTTTGTCTTTATCATCTTCGGCACAGGAAGTTCTAGTGCAGAGTTAGAGAGAGTAATTATTTTAGTACTAAATCTCACAGGTATGTTCTAAGAGCATTATAACTTTGTTGCCTCGCCGCTCAAGAATATAATATCTGATTTTTCAAAGGCGAATCAAAACAATGTAATTTTCTGAGTAAGGATTTTGTTGTTCACAAAAGTTGTACCTCAATCAACTGAATTTCGATAATGCTCATAAGTCATTCTATGATAAATTCTCCGAAGAGATTAAATTTAGCGTCATTTGAAATAATCACGTGATCTACTCGACGTAACTATTATTTAGACATAATAAATCAACGGCGCCGCTGAAAACCAGTGCTAAAGCGGTCATGCTTCTGTAGCAAAGGTTGAGTGGCGGCCGATTTTTGCTCACATCGACACATCTGAATTGTATATTTACTGTTATTTTCATTTTATGGTGTGGCAAAAACAATCATTTACGTATTCTAATTTCTGTTTAATTGTATTGTTTTATGTAGAGCTTGATTATTGTACATATTTTGAAACTAATATTTTCTCCAGGTTACGTTAATGTACGTAGAAATTGAAAAACACGAAATCGTCTCAGAGGAACTAATTAAAGGAATGGAACAAAAGAACCCCAAAGTGGTCGCCGCTTGCGTAGCGGCGCTCAACCAGGCATTGAAACAGTTTGGGAACAAAGTCATAGCCATCAAGCCTATGGTGAAGAAGATTGCAGTTCTGCTGGCCGATAGAGACAAAACAGTGAGAGATGAAATGAAAGCGCTGGTTGTTGAAATGCACAGGTTTGTGAATATGTTTAAAATTTAATGCCTTATACTTAATCAATCAATTAATCACTTTGTTTGCTTAAAATGAGGGTTCGGAAAGAAATATGGTACAATCCAATATATTTTTACCACATGGACACAACATAATATTTACCAAACTTATTTTTTTTATTTGATGTTAAATGCAGGAATCATAGCAAATATAAAAATAAAAAGTAATTATTCATGAGTCAAAATTGAACCAAAATAAGTTAAACAAAAGGTAATTAAATGTCAATAAATTGGCTATGATTGGTCCGTTAACAAAACAGTCCGTTGTCCAATACAGTTTCCCCAAAATATTACTCTATATATTACTTCCCGGATTCGAGTCCTGATCGGGGCATTTTTTTGTGACGAGTATAAAGTTACTGTCTTGAGAAATAAAATTATAGTATGATTAATAAACGATACATTTTATAATTTTAACTATAAATGCTGCTGTAAAGAAGCATTGTTGATTAAAATATAAATATCTTAATGTTAAATACATAATCAAAGAGATTGCGTCTTTATTTATCAACAAAAGTTGACAATTTTAATATCATCTTTCAACCTACAATTAAAAAAATATTACTATAATGTTCCAGATGGATCGGAGCAGCTATAGAACCACACATCGCGTCTCTACAGGCAGTGGTTCAACAAGAACTGCGGGAGGCATTTGGCAGCACTGGCGCCGCTATACCGACACGGTACCTGAGGTCGCAGCAGAACAAGATCAGAGACGCACCGACCGCATCTGCTGTCGATGGTTAGTTGTTTATTACGAATCATGGGTTTTTTTTAGTGACCATAGTGATGAGCTGACATCCCACTTGATGTTTAGTTTTTCAATTCCATTTTAAAAGATCTTTAGCTTGTACTATGAGAACCACATTATTTCACTTATTACGAGTATATCCATTTTTATGTTAAACTCATATAGACATAAAACAAATATAGACATAAAATCTATTTTTGTCCCAGAAATGTTTGTAGACATGTTTGATTCAATTAATGTGTAAGCTGGGAATTTTCATCAAATACAAAATCTAGGTAGCCATATCACATGGTAGATAATCTGTGTCGTCATTGTCGCGTGTGGGGCACGTTTATAGCACGTTCGTTGTACATTCACGATGTCACGTGCTAAGCCTGTACGTCACTACGCTGATGTATGTACACGCACATACGCCACGCTTCCAAAGGATTATGGACTGGCCTTCTACACGCTTATGTTTAAGGTACTCTGATTATAACAACACAATTCACTAAGTGGGTTTGCATTGGGTCAGTCACCCTGATATCCTACTAACATGTAAATGCGAAAGTATAACGAAAATAGCCAAAATCTACAAGTGCCGTTGATGAGGATTTTGAACGAATTTTGAGCAATATTTGGATCTCATTGAGAAAAAACAAATATACAGACTACTCATAGCATTTGTTAGTATCATTCCGAAGACCAGGCCCTTGTTTAGAGAGGTGTATGCCCAGTAGACTAATGTAGACTTGGTGACCATAGGTTCAGTAGAAGACGAGGATGACGACGCGGGCGGCGGCGATTCAGCAGACATGGACCCGTACGATCTTCTCGACCCGGTGGAGATACTGTCCAAACTCCCCAAGGACTTCTACGACAAGCTCGAGGCGAAGAAATGGCAAGAACGCAAGGAGGCACTCGATGCGCTTGAGAATCTCTTAAAAACGGCGCCCAAGTTGGAACCTGGCGATTATGCGGATTTGGTGCGAGCACTCAAGAAGGTAAGTTTGATGAAACGAGCTTACGGGCCACCTCACGTTAAGTGGTTACCGTTGTGGACTTACAAAATCTCAGAACAGATTGTGCCTTTTAAAACAAGTCATTTAAAACGACTGACTTTCAAACGGGTCCCCGGCAAGATAATTTAATCTAACCAAGCTGCTACTAAATGTACAATCAGAAAGTTATAACTGAATAGTATCCCCTTTCAGTCACCCAAAGCATCAGAATCGATTGTACACAGTTAAAGTGGATCGTTACCGCTTCCCAACTCCGCCTTCGAAGCGAGTTCTGGGTTGTGCATCTGTGTATGTGCAACACGGAATCCTATTACAGAAATAAAAGTGGGAATACGGCAAATGCTCACAAAAAGGATAACTTTCTTGATCCGAAAGTACCTTGAGGCGGCTGTAAGCGCTTTTCCATTTCAACATTGTTAATTTTACAGGTTCTATCCAAAGACTCGAACGTCATGCTGGTGGCACTAAGCACACGACTGCTGGGCATGGTGGCCAGCGGTCTGCGCAACAAGTTCTCACCTTACGCCACCGCCTGCGTTCAAGCTATACTCGAGAAGTTCAAGGAGAAGAAAGCAAACGTGGTAGCCGCTTTGAGAGACGCCATAGACGCTATTTATCCCAGTGTAAGTTAACTTGTATCATAGTTTACTACTTACTGTTATTGTGCGTACTGCAAGGGAGTGGAATGCTTTGCCTGAGTCTGTGTTCCCCGACCATTAGAACTTGGGCGTCTTCAAGAGTAGAGTGAATAGGTTTGTCCTAGACAAGCGTGCTCCATCGTCGGCCGCATCTTCACTTTTCATCAGGTGAGATGGCGGCCAAACGGTTGGCTATAAAACAATAACAATAAAACAACTGACGCTAGATAATGCGCTGGCATGAATCGTTTCTAACTGTCTCCAAAGAAAACCCACATGACCGTGAGAATGATGGTCTACCTACATACAGATATTACAATTCATAGGCTTATTTGTAAACGCTCGTGGTGTATTTTGTCCATGTTTACAGATTATCTAGGTAAAGCATCTCCATCCAGTCCGTAGTTTGATGAGAGACTGTTTTTGGAATATGAACTGAGCGGTATGGTACTTAGGGCAGGTTAGGAGGTCGCTCTCGACTTAACTACTTGATAAGCCATTTGGAGACCATCAAGTGGCTTGAAAACTTCACTATTTATTCACAAGACTAACGTTCGGCTCCGTGGCTTAGTTGGTAGTAGCCCTGCCTTCGAAGCGAGGGGTCCCGAGTTCGATTCCCGGCCGGGGCGCACTTTGTGTGGTGAGCATGAAGTTTGTTCTCGGGTCTTGGGTGTTTGTCTTGTGTTTCTGTGTTTGTCCATGCCATCTGCGACACAGGGAATCCTAGTGCAGAGGTATGAGTGTGTTAACGTTGTTGTTGTTTGTTCAGATACCACCTTACTTAATAGTGTCAGCGAGTGTGGAAGATAAAGATTCTCAATCAAGCGCTTGAGAATCTTTATCTTCCCCACTCGCTGATTCTATTTAGTAAGCCGCATAGACGTAACACGGAAGATAAGAAGCACACAAGAAGAGAGCAGAAGAAGCTCTTGAACATGATACGGAACATACTGTCTTGCATATGCACGGTTTTGGCTAATAGGCAATTATAGCTACCAATAGTATTTCCCTTTTTAAGGATTCCCCTTGATATTGTCAGATGCCACATAACAGCGGGAAGACGCGGTCCGTTGATTAACGTGGCTTTGAGAGGTAAAGGCTTATTTAGAAAAGTCGTTATAATAATATAAATTTGACCTGACATGTCCTAGAAAAATATTATAACGTTGATTAAACCGCATCGGGGTGAGAGTAGGTCGTTAACCTTCCGAATCGGCCTTTATATTAACCACTTTGGGTTGTTTACAATTTACACGTAATTTGCGTGCGGCCTCTCATAAGGAAAACTGGCTACCGTGGTTTAATTTATTGAATGCCCTGTATTTGACCTTATTTATATCAACTGTAACGGTAATAAAAATATCATATTTTTTTATTAACTAATGAATGGCTATTGAAGTTCATTGGCCATTGATTAGTTCTATAAAAAGTAAGTTCCTAATAAGTTCAATAACCGTTACGTTTACGTAGCCAATTATAGTATTTTGGTAAACCTATTTTCGAGAAAACAAACTCAGTATGTCATCTCCTGTTTCACCATTTTCTGTTAAGTTCCTGATATCCTTCATGTTGCTAATGCAGTCTTGCTCTTCTTAGAATAAACAGAAAGAGATGGCACCATTTATTTCTTGTTAAATTTGTATAAATTATGTTAGCAAGACACAAAATGGTGAACATAATTTTGAGTTAAGTCATATTGAGTACGATATATTTTCTTTTTTAGACGAATCTGGAAGCGATAAGCGAAGATATGCTAGCGGCGTTTGACAACAAAAACCCATCTATAAAAGCAGAGAGCTCGCTCTTCCTAGCGCGGGCACTGTGCGTCACTCAACCCGCAGCGTTCAATAAGAAACTCATCAAAGCCTATGTGGGAGGACTGCTTAAGTTATTGGAAAGTGCAGGTAATACTGGACCTAATTTATATTGACTAATTGTACCAGGTAGGTGGCTTGCCCAAGTGCACAAAACAGGATTTTTTTTTTGGTGTCGATAACCGCGCTAGATTTTGTGCCCCTATTAATTAATTTTTACCATTCTTACCAATCTGTACGTCTAATTTTTATGTTAAGATATTGAGAGTAGAAAATAAATTTATGTTTGTCTCAGACTTTTACATAGATTGTGCTATCCACGAAGACGATCCCACTCTTCTTCCTAATCGCTTACAGTACGAGTTTGCAACACTCCGCTAGGTTTTAATTTTGTCTATACAGTATAGAAGTACAGATAGACAAGTATTGTGTGTCAACGATACTACTACACTAGCGGAATGTTGCACACTTTTACTGTAAGCGATTAAGAAGAAGAGTGGGGCGCGTTTTCGTGGATGGCACTATCTATATCATAGTCAAACTCGAGCATTATCTAGGAATAAGTGTATTTCAACTTTCTTTTTCATTCCCTAGAAATAAATGTATGTCCAGAGGTGGTCCGGCCATTATACCCGTTTCTATTTTTTATTTTAAACGAACTTCGTTACGCGGGACATTTCTGCATTCAAACCATTGCACTGTCGTTGCTTTGTTCCGGATTGAAGGTAGCCAGTGGAGTAACAGAAGCATGACACGTGTCATCTCGTCTAAAATCTGACGGGCGCAATTCGGTGCAAACTTTGCTTTTGCACGATAAGATCCAAATCGTATTGATGTCTCATTGACGATACAACTGACATTACGTTTTACTCTCTGTCTAGCACTGTCTAAAGAACTTAAACTTGTCTTCAGATCCAACGGTGAGAGACGCGGCAGCCGAAGCGTTAGGTACCGCGACTAAACTAGTTGGTGAGAAGAACATAGCTCCACATATCGGCAAATTGGACAACTTGAAAGAACAGAAAATTAAGGAGTTTGCTGATAAGGTAAGCTAAAGTGTCTAGTTCAGTGGCCTTTGTCCAAGCATTGTGTAATCGAAAAATATAATATTTCTTCCTAATTCTGGCTAATACAAACCTTGTTCTACAGTTCCCGGGTGCGTTAGCGCATATTTACAATTATCTTCTATTCTTTAGCTTATAAAAATCGAAGTTTGAAACATACTTGTTCAAATCACAGACATTGTGGTATGCCTGCGTTAACTGGGAAATTAAAAGGTGTTCCATCTACTCGTGTAATATTTACGGACATTTCGCACAGCGCCATATATTTCTAAACTAGGCATAGCTTTACTAGGAACCAGATTGATCACTCAGACACAGAACAAACATCTGTTCAGAATGCAATGTTTTTGCTAAGTGGAACGTTAACCCACGACCTACAGCGCAGAAGGCAGCTACTACCAACTAAGCTATGAGGCCAGTCAGCCTTGGCGGACTATTGTTGGACCAACTAAAAGAAATCCACTTTCCATCTGGACTCTTCATCATGAGTGAACCCTGAAATACTAATAATGGTATCTCCTTTGTAGATTGTACTACCGAAACTGAAAAAGTCTAGAACTGTTATATCCAAAATCCGAAAAAGGGTTAGTTTATTCCTGAGTGCATAATAATTTGTAACTAGTTAAAAATTGTTTCCTAAACCCCTATCCAACTTAATCATCGGAAAAGTGAAGCAAAATGAGGCAATTTTCATTGACTTTTGAACTTGATATTAATAATTCCATATCCACGACAATTCCTTTAAATTGAGTAGGTTGAGCAAAGATTGGTGGATTACCATATATGTTTGTTGGGCGGACTTTTTAGGGCAATTACAGCAATAAAGGGCCCTTTTTTGAGAGAGAAGAGTATGTGGTGCTCAAATGCGTTGTACTATCATTGTAAATGCATTGGCCCACTAATCTACCATCAGTTCCACAACTGTGTTGCTATAAGTATTATTTTTCCCTATTTGAACCGAGGCGCGCACGGCGCCGTGGCTTAGTTGGTAGTAGTCCTGCCTTCACAGCGTGGGGTCCGGCACAGATTGTTCTCGGGTCTTGTCTTGTTTTTGTGTTGAGTGAAATTGCATGAGATACATTTTAAACGGTCTTACATTTACAGGCTGAAATTAAGGTGAAAGTAGCGGCGCCCAAAAAGGAAGCCAAGACGAAAGCACCGACCGGCAAGGGAGACGCAAAGCCCACCGCTGGGTCTACAGCCCCGAAACCTGTCAAACGACCTGCTACAGGTAGGTAGTACGTCAAAATGTTACTGCTTCACAGTGAAATGGTGAACATGTTGCTCGCGCCCGTTAGGTGTAGTAGGTCCGATATATCCCATGGGTGAAAGGAGCCAGAGTAGCAGTGGAATTCGTGTACTTAGTACATAAAAGGGATTGTACCATGATGCTCCCGACCATAGAGACACGTATGCACCGGGATGTGCAATCTAAATTACCAGTAGAACTTGTGCCAAGTTCGTCCAGAGAAACCAACCTTACTGCTCCTATGGAATGGTGTGATAGATTCTGTGTTTGTCCATGCCATCTGCGACACAGGGCATCCTAGTGCAGAGGTATGCGTGTGTTAACTTTGTTTAACTTTGTTTGTTTACTTTGTTTATTTAATATATTTTTAAACCTTTTGTTTTTTTTTTATTCATATGATTTTTGTTGATTTTACGCAAAACGTTTCTTTGTAAAAGAAATACCTTTATTACAAGAATACATTTATACAGGTTAACTTAAACAGGAAAAACCTATCTAAACACAAAATTTCATCCGTTAGACCCGTTTCCAAGATACGCGAAATTATACATATATATAGAGAGCGAGAGATATGAGTTGCTCATTTAAAGTAATAAGATATAAGTATTACTTTTAGAATAATTATGTGTGGGTCCCTTGTCACATGAAATACATGATTTAATTATTATTATAGCATCCAAAAAGCCAGCGGCCGCTAAGAAAGGCCCCGCGAGGAGGCAAGCCAGTCCGCCTCGTGAGCAAGAACTATCGCAGGAGGAAGTGGACGCGAAAGCAGAGGAAATCTTCGCTGCCGATGTTATTACTGGTATGTATGTTAACCCATACCATGTATTTTGTGAGGGGAATCCCCTCAAACTACAAAGCAATTTTAAATATCTTACCGTTTATTTCTCAAATAAAGTTTGGGACTAAAATTTATTTTAGTAATTTTTGTTATTTATTTGTATGTATTTTATTTGCGCTAGGGCCTCTTTTATGTGTTCATGCATAAGTTTTAGTTATAAACTAGCTGACCCTACAGATATTTTCCTGTCTCGATTCACGATCTGACAATCTGCTGTATAAGGGCGCGGTGGCAAAATTCCCATACAAAAATGTACTTTCAGTTGTTCCCGATCACCGAATTTCCCAATGAACATATATTATACAAACCTTGTCAAACACAACGAAATAGAAATCAGCCAAATCGGCCCAGCCGTTTTCAAGTTTAACGAGGCTAACAAACAGCAATTGATTTTTATAAGTATATAAATAAATGTTTTTTTATTGAAAATCATATTTGCAACAGGCCTCGGCGATGGAAACTGGAAGACTCGTCTATCAGCCGCTCAAAGCTTCCACTCCACGGTCCGCGGGCTCACGAGCAACGACGTCACGGCCCAGGTCCTCTACCGGGTATTGAACAAGAAGCCCGGACTCAAGGACACCAATGTACAAGTCATGAAGTCGAGATTGGAAGCTTGTAAATATATCACCGAGAATTACCCCATTTCTACGTGAGTATCTGAGCTATGCTGCGATAACAATTTTATTTTTATGTTATTAATAGGCAAAAAAGCTTACAGCCCACCTGCTGGTAAGTGGTCACCGTCGCCTATTGACATCTGCAACACTAGTGACGTTACCGGTGCGTAGCCTACCCTGCAGATCGCTCTGGGAAAACTTTTTAAAACATCAAAAAAATAATCTTTTAACCGCCAAACGTTTGCCTTGCAAACGATAGTGGTCTGCTCAGGGATGCATGCTGGAGGAGGAAACGGAAGCATGTAATCATACATTAAAGGAATTATAGAAAGAACAAACAATACAGGCTGACAATTACTATTAGGATCTAATTCTCCTGAGGAAGTGCAGAAGCAGTGATGCATACAACCCAGAGTCCTCCGGTACATGAAGGAGTTGGCATGGTTGGAGTAGGGTACAGTTACGAATGGGGGACAATGCTCAATACACCCCTATACGGGACGTCAGTGCAGGCCTAGTCACCCTCACCCAGAATTAGAATTAGAAATTTGGACTCGCACATCGAGGGCTTCATACAGCCAAATGGGCCTTTTGGAAGTTTTATGTTAGGATATTGTTCTTTGTCATTAGTTTATTATTCAAATGGATGTTTAAGAGAACATCAACCCTTGGTAAGACAATACGAATACACTAGTCTAGCAAAGAATAAATATTCATTGACATATTTGACACAGCGCCATCTAGCCCCAAACTAAGCATAGCTTATAATATGGGAACTAGATAACTGATAGAATAATAGTACTTGATTTTAATTGAATATTTGGAAATAGCCGTTTCTCAAATAAAAGTGATCCTATATTTTCTATCTTTCAGTTTAACGCGTGTTTCTGATGACATACTCTTTCCAGCACCGCAGCAGACTTCATCCTACAAGACGTGGTCAGCAAGCTAGGTGAATCATCTTGTGCTGCCATTGCCGCCGAGTGCCTCACCGCACTAGCCGAGGCCTGCAGCTTGGAGCATGTGCTCAATGAAGGTCTAACCTATGCTATGGACTCTCAGAAGAACCCCAAGGTCCAGTCGGAGATGTTCAACTGGATGTCCAACGCTATCAAGGAGTTTGGTTTTTCGTAAGTAATACTTAGAGGATAATCTATATAAATGTTGCTATTCGAAAATTTTGCTGTTGGTCTCGGCTGAAGTAGGGTTGACATATCCTTCATCATCCATTTCCAGATCACTGATAGAATACTATAGTCCGTTTTTATACACATATACAGCAATATATACTATTAATACAAACATATATGTCAAATAGAAATGTTTTATCTGAGCTGTGAGACCAATTTAAAAGTCTTTAAATGCTACCGGTCTAATCTAACGGTCTTAAACGTGAACTAACTTTAGATTAGGTCGAAACCACCAATATTACATGGATATTGGTGGTTTAAACCTAGTACTAGAGTTAGTCCACGTTTTGTAATAACATCTTAAGAAAGATTTTCACGTAGATGATCGTTACGCTATTAAAGTTTTGGATTTGTTATAAACTGTGGCTAAAATTGTTTTTTAAGTTGCCTATTTGGTGTTTGAGCTATAAATTGTGAAAGCTTGAGATTGTCACGTGACCGCATTGTATTAAAATAACGCAAATATCCTTTTTCAGAATGAAAATAACGTCTATAATTGCTCACTCTAAGAAGGCCCTGTCGGCGACCAATCCGAACGTACGGACGTCAACGGTCAACTTCCTCGGAATCGTATCGCTGTACGTGGGCCCTTCGCTCATCAACCACTTCGACAGCGAGAAGCCGGCGACCAAACAGCTGATCAGCCTGGAATTGGACAAACACGCGAATAGCACGCCGCCGACGCCGACAAGACAACTAGGCACTGTTAGCAAGGTACCTCTTTCACGCACATTACAAATAGCTCTGAACCATTCTGGGATATTCGCTTTACAACCACTTTGACGGTGAGACCCGGCGACAAATATCTGATACAATAGCGACAAATACGCTAATAGCAGAAAACAAATCTGTTGTCCAAACTAAAACTTATTTATTTCTTTGGACCTCAAGTATGATTTGGACACTACAAATTACGTTTTCATGTTTTAGCAAGTTCTATTTGTTAAGATTACGTTTGTTCCCACGGGTAGGTTCAAAATATCTCTTTCGCACACATTACAGTGTATCAGGCAAATATATATTTTTGTTACTTTAGCTAGTGTTTTCATGAAGGTAAAGAGTGGTTCATTACGGCTCTACCTAACCGTACGTGGGAAAATGCGTTAATCCATGTCTGCGTATTCATTCAATGCCTACTTATACTTTAGTAGTTATGCTGCTTTTTCCGCGCAGATACCATTCTATAACATTGATTAATTCCAGTCTGCAAGCAAAGCATCGGTCGGCGACGACTTAGACGAAGTATACGAAGACGCGACTGAGGATGAACCGGCTCCCGTCGAGGACTGCCGGCCGAGGACCGACATAGCACCGCTGATCACAGATTCACTTGTCGCGGAAATCAACGATAAAAACTGGAAGGTAACATTGCTAAACAAATACTTCGCAGGCCCAGGTGCAAGTCTTGCCAAGCCTTTTTTTTGTCGTGGGGAAAACTTTCATCGGTACCCGCGCGCCCTGGGGACGTTGGACGGGTTATGCCGGATTTTTACCGGCTAAAAACGGTCCTTTCTAGACGCCCATTGCTTCCGCGGTAAGTCTTGCCAAGCCTAGCCCAAAGTTTGTTTTCTTTATGTGCATGACACCCAAATTCAAACTTATTTCTTCCTTTAAATTTTAAGTGTTAAGCTACTCTACTACTATCATAAGTAGAAAATCACAACAAAAGAAGCTATTTATTAGGAACAACATTTTCAAGGTGAATCATCTATTGGAGCACCTTGGTAGTAAAACCGACTCGTGAGCCGTCATCTTTTTCAACCGATATCCAGAGATTATGAATTCGCCTGTATTTTTTATTTCTTTTATTTAATGTTTGTTACATTAATAAGAAATAATTAGTTCTCCGTTATTAATGAACCTATTTAAAAAATTCATTTTTTTATTTGAAAGGATTACAGATAATTGTTTTATCAAAATCAATCATATACTTTAGTTGGTTATGTACCCATTTGGATGCTTCTTTATTATAATGGTGAGGCGAGAAATACGCAATGACAAGAGAAAAAATAAATAAGGAATGAAATTTAAGTCTGTTTGTCATTTGTTTTGTCTTAGTGTTCCGTACCTGCCTCTGAAACAGTGATTAAACATTTCAGGTTAGAAACGAAGGCCTCGATAAAGTGAAGGTCATCATCTCAAACTCCTCGCCCATCAAGCCATCGCTCGGAGAGTTGCCTGCAGCCCTATCCGCTAGACTTCTGGACTCCAACTCTAAACTAGCACAGAGCGCATTGCAGATTTGCGAAATGCTAGCTTCTGCCATGGGGTCCAAGTGCAAAACGCATGTTCGGACCTTCTTCCCTGCTTTCTTCCAAGGTATGACTTTAATTATCACCAATCAAGCCTTTTCTAGGAATTATACACATTTCACTTTTTTCTTCTTTTAACAAATCAGTTTCTGAGAAAGTATAATATAATTATTCGTGTTACCGAGATATTTACCATGATTTGTGAGTGGTAACACGAATAATAATGTTCATAACCATGATAGTTTTAAATTTTATAAGTATAATATAGTATCGTGAACATACCTATTAAAATACAGTGAAAACTTGACTATCTTATATAATTAGAACTAGTGTAAACAAACAATGTAGGTACTTAGGTAGTCCTATAACTTATTTTTCTCAAAATCTGAATGTAATAAACATTCAGATTTTGAGCTGTTCGAACACGGAGGCTTAGAGAGTGTTAATTAAAAATATGAGTCAGGGGTGTAGACCAACCCCCGAAAGCTAAAAATACATTCAGTAATAGCAACCCGCCTCGGCAATTTTAATGTATTTTCTTTCCACGACCGCACGGCGCGGCGGTCGCGTCGTCGGTGGGTGAACGCTTACTCGCTATAATATCCGCGCAAAATAACATTACAAAAACATATTTTATACTCAATTTTAAACTAAATAATTCTCAATGTAATTCAATCTTAGATAACATATTTGTCCACCTACAGCCCTCGGCGACAGCAAGCAATGGATTAGAACCGCGGCAGTGTCGTGCATAGAAACGTGGTGTCGTGAAGCGGGCCCCGCCGCTCCCTTCGAAGGCGAGATGATATTCGACGCTTTGAAGGCGGGATCACCGGTGCTTCGCGCTGCATTGCTGCAGTGGCTCAGCGAGCATCTGCCTAATGGTGAGTGTGGCGAGCAATGGATCAGCACCTGGCTTCATGTTGGCTGAGTATAGCGAGTGCTGGATTCGCGGCTAGGATTTGACGCCTGACTAGCTGTCGTACATTGCTGCATTAGCTCTATTTACGAAACCGACGTAAGTAATTTTCTTAAATTTTTCTCCGTAAGAACCTTCTAAAAATCTGTTGTGACCAAGGGATTATTTAAAGATAAAGACTATTATGGACTATTATTCTGATGCTGTTATGGACTATTATTATGATGCTACTTTAATTTCACAGTACCACCAAAATCGTTCCCGAAAGAGGAGCTCGCGGTGTGTGTGCCTACATTGTTCGCGTGTATAGAAGACCGCGCGGCCGATGTGAGGAAAGCCACCGCCGACTGCGTACTCCCGTTCATGTTGCATCTCGGATACGAAGCCATGCACAAACAACTGGACAAACTGAAGGTACGACCCTGTTTCGAATGTAAGAACTAATTCGAATGGAACGGTTTTATATTTCGACTCAAGTGACGGGAGTATTCGCCGATTCATTTGAATCGGGTGTCTGTTAGACCTAAATCATTTGCAAATAAGTGTATTAGCTAAATTATCGTCTGCTGTTCAAGTTGCAGTTCAGAAACGGTTGTTTGAAACCGTTATATGAAACAACATTTCATTTTCAGCCTGCGTCTAAACCTGGCGTGCTCGCCGCGTTGGACAAAGCGAGACCAAACCTCCCCGTGCAACCTCTCCCTCCCTCTAAAGGAAAGAAGGAGGAGCCTAGGGGTGTCAAGTCCGCTGGCGCGCTCAAGAAGGAAGTTGAGAAGAAAGGTTCTGCGCCTGCTAAAGGAAAGGTCAGTAGCAGTGTTTCTTTGTTCCCGCCCGGTCCAAACCCATAGCGTTAGATAAAGCGAGACATTATCTCTCTCTTCATGCAACCTCTCTCTTAAGAAGAAAGAGCATTCTGCATTCTCTGAACATATGAACGCACAACGTCTTTTTTATTTTAATTAAATTTAAAAAAAAAACATACATTTTATTTCGAAGATTCTTTCGCCAGTGGACTGAGTCGTACATAAATGTATTATGTGAGATAAAAAGCTATTTTTTATTAGGTTGTAAAATCTGCGTCGGCCTCGAGCCGCGGCAAGAAAGACGACGAAGACTTCTCACCGCTACTGCCCAACAACAACGCCAAGAACCAGCGTATTATCGATGATCAGAAACTAAAAGGTACACATTGAGTTTTGACTTAATTTGTCCTACATTCAATGCTATTTATAGATTTAACCTGTCGCCTGACCCCTAGGTGGTAGGCTTCGGCTGAGACTTGATGCTCTTGCCGTCTTCGACAACATCGTCTGAGATCGCAGTGAAATCTTTAGCTATCATCGATAAAAGAAATTACATCAATTTCACGATTATTTAGGCAGAGACACAAATTGCCTCATTTCATTATGAGTTTTCAACTTAGGAATACATAAGAGACTCGTCGCTATCTCTATTGAAGCGTTATTGAATACTAAAGTTTTATTTATATTATTTCAGTATTGAAATGGAACTTCACAACGCCCCGCGAAGAGTTCTTTGAGCTTCTCAAGGAACAGATGGGAACGGCCGGCCTCAACAAATCCCTTGTTGCCAACATGTTTCATAGCGATTTCAGGTAAACAGGGCAGTCTAATGTATTTAAATTTTAAAGCTTTGTACTTTTGTTCCTTTCAATCTGAAGGTCGCTGGCTAATCCACACGTCCACCAATGAGACAAACGTTGTATAAATATGTCCTTAAAAATGCTTATATTGACATCCAACTATCTGCATTGGACTATGGTAGTAGTTTAGAGCCTAAAGTGGAATCCGTGTTTAAGTTGGCTACCCCTCCTTCGAAGCGAACTATCCCGAGTTATCTCTGGTTGAAATAAACTTTATCTTATGAGCGTAAACTTTGCAGTCGAATCTTGAGTGCTTGTGTGGTATGATGTATTGTATTGTATGTTCATGCTATCTGTGAGCTGTGACACAGAATTATAGTGCAAATGGTGTAAATGGGCAAGCGTTTTCATCTATATTTTTGTTTAGTCAGCATTAGCAATGTAAGCGCTCAAAAATTTGGTTTTTATGATATCTTGTATATACATGTATTATACCATCCGCATTAATTTCTCCAAATGATAGTAAAACGCGTATCAAAATCCGTTGCGTGGTTTATAAGAAGTTAAACAGACATTAGTTTAGAAACAGACAAGACGAAAACAGCGACCTTGCTACTATTTAGACATTTCGTTTCATGGACCGATCTTTCCAGATATCACCTGAAAGCTATAGAATCGCTATCCGACGATTTGAACGACAATGGGCCGGCGCTCATGGCCAATCTAGATCTGGTGCTGAAGTGGCTCACGCTGCGGTTCTTCGACACGAACCCGTCGGTCATCCTCAAGGGGTTAGAGTACCTCTCGATCGTGTTCCAGTATCTGATGGACAGCGATTATACCATGGCGGAGTATGAGGCAAATTGCTTCATTCCCTACTTGGTTTTGAAGGTAAGTGTCATCCCTTCTAGGTATTACTTTTTTATGTAGGTTATTTTTTTAAATAACTTTTACTCTCTCATACCTCTGCACTAGGATTCCCTGTTTCGCAGATGGCATGGACAAACACCCAAGAACAAACTTCATGCTCACTGCACAAAGTGTGCCCCGGCCGGGAATCAAAGTGAGGGCGCTTGGAAGACATGGTTACTACCAACTAAGCCACGGAGTCGTCTTAATTAACGACTCCGTGGGACGTAATAATTAACGTGGCGGGTCGATCTTAGGCCCTGATGTTAAGTGGTTACCTCCGCCCATAACAACTATTATACTATTATAACAACTCAACGACCTGGTCCGGGCACATGCCATTAAAAAGTGATAAACATCTTCCTTGTTCTCTCAACAGGTTGGAGATCCCAAAGACACGGTACGCAACGGAGTAAAGTGTCTCTTCAAACAGATTTGCGTCGTGTATTCCGTCACGAAGCTGTTTGGATATCTGATGGAGGGGCTCAAGTCGAAGAACGCTAGGCAAAGAGCAGGTAAATGTCTCACTCAACTAAGATGTCTTGTATCGATTGGGCATGTGAATAGTTGCATGCACAAGGGAACTCATTCGTACGCGTGTTCACAGGAGCTCTTCTGAGGCGCATTACATACTTACAAACTTTCGCGTTTATAATATTAGTAGGATATTAAATTAAATTAATTACAAAGAAACATAATTTGTACAAGTACTAGTACTAAGTACATAATAGTGTCGCTACATGGCTAATATTGTAACTTTTTAAATACAAGTGTAATATTTATATCGTATCCTCCATTCACAGAATGCTTAGAGTGCATCGGGCATCTCCTAGAAACATACGGGTCGACAGTAATGGCGCCCGGCGGCACGGCCGCGCTGAAAGAGTTGGCGCGACACATTGGCGATCGCGACAACGCCGTGCGTTCAGCCGCGCTCAACTGCGTGGCCAGTGCCTACTTCCTGGAAGGAGAGAAGGTTTACAAGATGATCGGACAGGTATTAGAAGCTATCTTATCTTCATACATACAACAGTCGCACACCAACACTCATCAACACCATTGTGTCACCTTTTTATTGGTTAAGATTTCTATTTCATTTGGTGTGCGATGAAGTGTCTATCTATCTAACACCAAAAATCCTTATTATTTCTTTTTATTGGTTGGAACTTTTTGTTTTTGTTTTTTTATTTGTGCCCCGCGGTTTAAGCTATCTTATCTTCACACATACCAACCGCGCACCAACACTCGTAAATACCAGAAATCCTTATTTTTTATTGGTTATACCTTTTTGTTCTTGATTTTATTTTATTTCGCTAGCTGTACCCTGCTGTTTTATCCGTGTATAACTTAATGTCATTACTAACAGAAGACTTATACTTTACAAATATCAATTTAAGTAAATCCTATTCTTAGTAACCATAATGTACCCAAAGCACACAAACTAATTAAAGATTATATTCTTATTATCTTTACTGTCATTAGCACACAGTATTGACTGTTCTATGGCTTAGCTGGTCTACTACCAAATATGTTATGTGTTTTCACAGATTTCAGACAAAGACTTATCGCTATTGGAAGAGCGTATAAAGCGAGCCAGCAAAACTCGTAGCGCTGAAGCGAGACGCTCTATGGTGGTCCCTCTATCCGCTACCGGGAAGCCAATCCAGCCGCCCTCCGATGTAAGTGTTTAAATTAATATTATATTTGTAATATATTATAATGTTTTAATTAACACCACTCGTATTTACATATTTCTTGGTAAATTCCCGTTTAACCACCATCTGCTAACATAAGCAACTAATAGTTAATATCAATAGTTATGTATTTATAATTCTTAATATAATTTAGGATTTTAAAAGCTATTATTATACACTGCATACAGACACCCAATTTTGTCTGTGATAATGATAAGCTATATATATAAATATAACTTTATTTTCGTTTCCAGGATGTGGAGCCTGCCAGACGCACGATATCACATACAATCGCAGCTCCTCCAGTCGACTATGATGAGGAGGAGGAAGAGGAAGAAGAATTACCCCCTCCAGAGATTCAACCGTGAGTTGGCTGTCAACGTACCACTACCACAGGCCTGCTATTGTCATAGACTGTAGAGCTGACGAGCAGAACCAAAAGTTTGAAGGATTGTGATATATGTGATATAGAATATATATCACAATCCTTCAAACTTTTGGTTCTGGGTCATATTAGTTTTCAGGTAGGAAAATAATTACTTGATTGGGTTTTGGCCAAAAAAATAAGTTGTCTAATATTGTTTTATACTACTATTTATACTGATTTGAGTTTGGTATGGCGCACCAAACTCAAATCTGTTTTGACAGCTGAATTTAACATTGACACAATAATTAATAATTCTAGACCTGTCAAACTGGATTTTAGTTTAATTAGTGAACAATCAACACCTATAGCTTTTAGTGTACTTCATGGTAGACCTGATGATAGTAAATCGTACAGGGCGGCACCGGAGCCCAAGGTGGTCACCGGCCCGTTCGGCCTAGACCCGGAGTTGATTGCGAGACTGGACGCGGCCGTGCCAGTGCTGAAGCAGCCGAACTTACCCAAACTGGACCTGAAGTTCCTCGACGAGCCGATACCTGTGGGAACGGGACGCCCTCATACTGCCATCTCACAGCCGATCCGCGCTAAGTAAGTCGAGTATTCAGTACATGGATAAATAATTTTTAAGTGCCAGTTGTCCAGGTAAGTCAACTTTTCATGGGTAAAGGTTTTGGGTTGGACCATCAAACCATTAAATTGGAGACTTGACACGAAAAGTAAGAGACGGAAACAGGCGAACTTATCCAAACTGGATCTCAAGTACCTTGACAAGCCAATTTCCGCGTTAGTGGGTTAGCTGCGTACTCCTATCTATTATTGTATATAGAAAAAAAATATATAATGTCAGATTTTAGAATGCTATGTTGGAGTCCATTTTGTCTAGGTAAGTCAATGGAAGAGGTTAAATAATTTTGAGTGCTTTGTTGCGGTGGATTCATCCTAGGTAATTCAACCATTCTAGATGGTAACAAAGTTAGAACAGTTTTAAATTATATAGAGTGCAATTGAGGATAGAAATGTGTAAATTCACGAGCATCTCTGTTATGGATAAACAGCGGCAATATCGTTTGCGTCCTCCCGCTATGTCCGTATGAGAAGATCAAAGTCGCATCGCGTTGCGCCCACTACTCCGCCCGTTTTGTGTAACGAAGCTTGACAGTTATTAAATTCCTTTGGATATCCATATCTGTTGTATTGACAAGTTCTTGCGAACGGCACCATTGAAAGGACACATGAAACCTACTTTCTAAAAATAGCTATCAAATAATCAGTCTGAATGTTTTTCTGATTGCTTATTTTGCGAAGATTAGTGAAAAAACAAGATATTTTCAAATCGTGCGCTCTCTATTACTGCAATACGCGAACGTCCATTGAGCGCGCACTGATTGCTGCTTTTTGCGAACATTAATTGAATAAAAGGTAATTAAAAAGTGAGTGCGCGCGATTTTCACAATCGTATTGCACCAATCGAGCGCTCTCCGCCCTCCTCCCTCCGCTACCCGCACGGGGTAGAAACGAGTAGTATGAGAAAAAGAATTCCTAAGAAAATAATATATACTGAACGAATATAGTAATTACACCGCAGCGCTTGTATAGAACAAATATCGAATGGGTCAACCTCAAAAAAAAACTTCTTATGTGGCAATCGCGCGTGTCGCATTGCTGTTTTTGCGAACATTCATTAAAGAAAAAAAAACTAATAATGTACTTTCTGGGCAGGGGTAATATAAAATTTTCGTCCCTCGTTTCAGCATGGTCCCTACGTCTCCTCCCCGCCACATGCCGCCACACCCCATCGCCGCCGCGCCGCCGACGTCAACTATAGACGAGTCGCAGATCGCAGATACCATCCATTCTATCGCCAGCCCCGATTTGAACGTAAGTACAATACTTACGTTGGTGTTGCCAGCTCGTTTGATAATGTAGCTTTGAACAAATTGAAATTAATTTGCTGTAATCACAGGGCATGTGTCGATGTTATATGTACATTTGTTGCATATTTCTGTCCAGCCGGCATGGTTTCTACCAATTGGAAAATACTGAAAATACTGTTCCGAGCTATATCCGAGTCTGAAACTTATAGAAACTAAATAAGGATTTTTTTTGCACTTTATTTTGCGAAACAGGTAGGCATTTGTTATTATTACCCAAAAAAATACGAAACCAAAATCAAATAGTTAACTTTTATAATCTTTATAACCTAGTTTCACAAACTGTTGTTTGTTGTTGTTGGCCGTAAAATAGGTAATGAAAAAGTTAGATCAAATTCAAAGGAGACGAAGATTTCTGTACCCAACTTTAATCATTAATGTTGTTTCAGGCCGCCATCCGAGCGATGTCATTGATATCATGCGCACTAGCCTCCGGCCGGGGCGCGGCGTTGGCTGCCCACGAGCAGAGATTAGTGAGCGCCATCGCATCGCAAGTGAGGCGGCTTCGGACCACGCCCCACACGCAAGACACGCTGCCGGCGTACAAGTACCTAGCGGGAGCTCTCACTACGGTTAGTACTTAATACCCTATCTAAACACAAAACTTGATACCTTTAGAGGCATTTCCGATATACGCGAAATAGATATACAAGAATAACAAGATTGTATTAATAGGACAATAATTTTGTAGAACTGTTTGTGAGAAAATTTCCATAAACTGACCACATTTGTGATGCCGCGTAATCTTCTAAAAGGATGTGATTTAAAAATAAAATGGTACATAATTTGTCGTCAGTTCTACGACGCGGCGGGATGCGGTTCCAACGTCGGCGAGGAAGCATTATGCGCGGTGCTGAGCGAGCTCCTGCTCGTGCTGGGCGGGAACAGCGCGGGCGGCGCGAGCGGCACCGACGGCGAGCGGCTGGTGCGAGTGCTCAACAACGTTTGCGTGCGAGTGCTGGAGCGGTCGCCGCGCACGCCGCTACTGTGGTGCGTACACCGTGATGAACAGGAAGGACGCGGCCAGTGTTTTATCTTACTAAAGTGACATAACCTGCAAATTTAACTGGCACCTGATTGATGCCCATAACAGCTACACGACTTAGGTCCTCGAGCATGAGAAGACCCAAGTAACATCACGGGTGATGGACGCAGCAGTATGAACGCGACTCAGTGTAAGATCCAAATCTTATTCTGAGTCGCATTACTGTTGTCATGGGCGGGGGTCGCTCTTTACCACCAGGTGAGCCCTCAGCTCGTTCTGTCACACTATCACATAAAAAAAACCGTTGCGTTGGTATTTTACGCCTCATGCGCGTGTGATTTCACCTGCACTTGCACCTTTCCACCGGACTGCTATACGAGTGCATCACTGCTCAGCGGCAGATTACCAGTTGTGGAGACTGTATTTTTCAACAGCCCCGTACAGTCTTTCTATCTGTAATATAGAGTATGATCGCAGGCTATTCGATCATACTCTATATTATTCTACATCCACAAGGCATCTGCAGAGCTTTGACTGCACCTAGTGAAGCATGGACTTGTTGTTGCAAAGAAACGATTACATCCATCGGTTATACTAATTTTGCGGTCGCAGACCCTAAAGTCTTCGTTAGAAACAATAATTCAGATTCTCAACTACTTTTGATTCCTTCCACAGTGCAATAGTATCGATGCTGCACGACTCAATAGGCATGTCGGACCCGTCCTGCCCTCGGTACCAGGACCTGCTCCTTAAGTGCTTCTGGAAGACATTGAAGATGATCTCTTCGTGGGATGTCAACTCCATAGACTATGACGCAGTTCTCTACAAAATACATCTGTTCTACAAGGCGTATCCTAATAGCTATTGGAAGAAGAACCCGGAGATTAGCGATACCCCATACAGGTGGGTCCTTCTAATGGAAATATTGCAGGATACTTAATAAAAATATGTTGAAGGCCTTTCCGCCATTTCATTAATTAGTTTGAGAGTCTTCCCCAGTAATATCATTCTGAAAGTAAAGTAAATAATGAACTAAACTCTCATTTATTGCTATTAAGTTTTTCCAGAACATTTAAAGCTGTTTAAAACCAGGCTTATCATTAGAACTACTGAAATTATTCTTGTAATTCTGTCCTTTGCCTTTGAGAATATTTTTTATGCTTATTTTCCAGATCACTCAAAAGATAATCCATATAGTTTAAACAATAAATATATCAATCCTACGCTTTTTTTTCAGAACTGTGAAAACCCTGGTGCATACTCTAGTCAAGATGAAGGGCTCCTCGATCACGAACCACCTCACGCAAATACCGGACGTGAACGAGTCTGATTTGTATCCATACCTGCTCAAAGTTATCAAGGTAAACACATGTACCCAGAATGTTGCCAGCATGAATCAACAGTTGATTGGACTGATCAAACAGATTATTTTTTAAAACCAGTATGTTTTGATTAAAAACATTATGGATGTAATCGTGTGGTGAGATCTTAGACTAAAAGGACATAGAACAAGTTTTCTTACAAATTAATCTCCATAAAGATAAAATAAAAATAGGAAAGGAATAAAAATAAGCAAGCTCTGCTCTGCTATATGAAGACAGGACCCTTCAATTCTAATTTTCACTAGTTTTTGAAATTATCAAAAAATACAAAATTAAATTATTGTATACCTTAATTAGTTAATTACCTAATACTTTATTTCCTTTGCACATAGTATAACATCATAACCATGTTATAAGTTAAATTGTTTCACTTGTTTTGAAAGTCTTCGGCGGTCTATGGCGGTGAAAACATCCCCCAAGTTTTTCCATTTATTCCAATCTCTTGCTATTCTTGGCCATGTTTTCCTGGCTCATTACATCAATTACCCTAATCGCACATTATTTTTATATTCCAGCAACTAAAACTGGACGAAAAGAAAGAGAACACAGCAGAGCCTATAAACGGCAGCTCCGTGCTGAACGCAGTGAGTGGCAACACTGCATTGCACGCGGGCAGACTGCCGCGCGCGTTGCACGAAGAGTTGGCGCTCATTTTGAAACGAATCGGCACCAAGGAACATAACAAAGATGCCTTGGAACAACTCTACGATCTGAGGGTAAGTCGACAAGTTTGTCTGAAGTATATTCGGGGTTGCAGTTGCTCGCATCCTTAAGTGAGAACCCTTTGAGTGATTCCACATACAACGTGGGTGGTGCAAAAGGAGCAACTAAAAGTAGCAGTAGCACAAGTTCTGTGCCAAGTACTGCCTCCACACCTTGTAATGTACCGCCATGCAGTGACTCGCATTTCTGTGTTCTAGTGGAAGAGTGAGGGTGTCGGTGAAATTACAGGCACTTGAGGTGTAGAATCTCCGTTTCAAGGTGAACGGCGCAATGCGATGCGACTTGAGTATTCTCAAACTTTAGTACCTAGGGTAAGAACTGAGTCGTATTTTTGTTGTTTATGTGCGGTGGTAACCACTTAACATCAGTTGAGCCATCTGCTCGCTACGACACTAGTCTCATAACTATCAAAAATATCGATAACAAAATTTTGTTGACAGGAGCGTCACCCGGAAGTGGACATCTGGACATTCATGCAGGGTTCGTCGTTCTACTTCCGGAACTTCGTGGAGCGCGGTCTGCGCGAGGTGGCCGAGCAGAGGAAGCTGTCCTCAATGCCAATATACAAGCACGACTTCAAAACTGACAACATTGGCAAGTCTTTAAACTCCATTATTTTTTATTAAGGATTGCTTAAAAGATCTCTCTGAGTAATTGTACCACCCTAAAAGTTTTTCCTATCATGTTTTTCGGCCGCATCTTCACTTTCCATTTGGTGAGATAGCTGCAAAACAATAAAAAAATTGGTTGTCTGTAAAGTCGGTTTACGGACGATAATTTTACGTGATAATGTGGCACAAGCCGAACGCTTAGGCCGATCGTGCCTCTATCGCTTGTTCCGCGCTCTCGCTTGCACGCGCGGCTCAGGCGGAACGTGACACTGAGTCATGCTTATGTGTGCGTGCAGACGGCGTTCATTGTTTATTAAACGATGAACGTTATCACGTCAAAAAAATTATCCTATTTTTGTCCTGTCTTGATTATCATTTTGACAATCCCATTTGACATTTGACAAATCCCATTAATAAAGCAATGCTAGGTGTGGGTTAAATCGTATTTGATACATACATCACTCACAGTCCTAATACCTAATTTTTGAATTTATTTTCAGATATCACTAATGAGAATGATGAAAAATCTCACGTCATCTTCTTGGAAAGGTTACGAGCATTACAGGTATGTACAATCGTCTTACTTTCTACTTTTATACAATAAATATTCATAGACATTTCAAACAGCGTCGTCTGGCCCTAAGCTAAGCATAGCTTGTACTATGGGGCCCAGATTACTAAAAGAACTTATATATAGCACTTAACATGTAAAACGTGAAAAAAAATTTGTCTCACCAATTACTCAATTTTTTGTAATAAATCCTTATAACTTCTGCTATTGGTCAGTGAATGTCCCGTCAAAATAGGTCCAGTCATTTCGGAAATTAGCCTGAACAAACAGACAGATAGACACAAATTTTAAAGATTGATTTTTGTTTTATGTACATACTTTCAAATGCATTTAGTATAAAGCTGTTATTTTCACATTACAAGCGGATACTTTTACTTATTTGTATAATTATCCCAGTTTAAGTTATTTTAACACATATATTAAATTGATGCGATTGGTTTTAGGCTAAAGCTGGTCTGAAGACGGATTCCAGCCCGTCATCGCAGCCCCGCACTCCGGTCGGTGACAACCGAGCCCTGACAGAGTCTATAAATGAGAACACACTACCGAGACCACAGAGCATTGATCCACAACTCGAGGTGAGCTGAATACTGAAATACTCTTGTACTTTTAAAGCGCAGTTTAGGGGTTTAAGGGCAGTGTCGACCCTAAACCTATTTTGTCACCAAACAGTTTGTATGGCTGTACTTTGCTACATAATCACACTTGTATTAGAAAGGCGACAGTTTTTGTGTGTGTGTGTGTGTGTGTGTGTTTGTGTTTGGTTGTTACTGTTTGACGTTCAAACTATTAAATATGCCTTTCGCACATTTTGTGATGTTACCATAATAATAAAAATACACGTTTAAAATATTTGAGTATATGTAATTGTTATTTTCAGCTACACACAACACAAATGCCCCAAAAGAACGAGGCGGCAGTGGATTTGTTACGTCAAAAACTCCAACAAATCAAGAGTTCGTCCAAAAGATAAAGCCGTCCCACTCGCACGCATCTCGGATACGGTAGCTCTCTCACTCTCGCATCATACGCGGTTCCGCAAACAATAGACCTTGAAGCGTTACAAATAAAATTCAAATTGACCATGACAAAAACATTGTTGGCTTGTAAGGATTATTGTATACCAATCTCATTGGCATAAGGCTAGTTTTAATATGGCCTAATTTAACGTCCTTACTTTGTACTACTGGTCCCTATTGTTTCATAGAGAATGCTACATTTGGGCATTTATATACGCATAACCGGACAGCATTATCTACTGCTAATGTACATGCATATGTAATTGCCTGGGTTTTATAGTTATACTGCGCGTTCGGGCAAAAATAATGAAACTTAATCTTATTTTCACACGATTTTCCATTTGGCGATGTTTACCCCCTCAGGGGATGTATAGATTTCGACAATACGGCAATCAGTATCACCTAACAGGGTAAGAAGGTGGTGTACTTGTGTCTTAGTAAGGGGTTGTTGATGATTTTTTTACACCACGGTTACTATTATAGAATCGGATTTATTGACTAAAAGAGATCTTATTGCATTCAAGAAATGTTTTTAGTTAATAACTGGATCTGAAAGTAACTTTGGTGTAATATTTTGATAAAATCGAGTTGTCTGTGTAAACATAGAATGTAAGATGCGGATACAGCTAACGACAAAAGCGGGATCTAAAAAAAACCAATAAGTTTATAAATCCTTTTATCGTTGACTGTATTTATTTGCCTTGGAATTTATAATGAAACGTGTAAATGAAGCGTAAAATAATTACAAAAAAATAATGGTTTAAATATAATATGGTAGTCTAAATCCCCACCAAATGTTTGGTTGTATTGGACGTAATCTCAAATTTATTAGATGTTTTTGACATTAGAGGTTTGTGTGCACTTGATCACCGGCACTTTTAACGCGTATAAATTGTGTGTTGTATGTTCCTATGTAATTTATGCAACCTGCCCCATCGTCAGTATATCAACCAGCTTATCTGTTTAGCATATTGTATAATTTTGTAAACGCAACAAAATCCCGGTGTATAAAAGGCACAGTCCAACGGTGACTTATTTAAAAATGGAGTTAACTAACTTTAAATATCCCATCATTTCTTTTACACCCTATGAAATCTAAATTGGACCACATTTGGCGCAGATAATAGATAATAGAGAATAGAGTAATAAAAAAAAACAATAGCTGAATTGACAACCTTGGTTCAAACATCGCAATTACTCTAGAATGTACCGAGTTGATGAAAATCTACAATTAAAAGCTTTAAAATTAGAATACATTTTGGAAACTGGAGGTCGGTTTTAAAACTAATTTGTTTATGAACTTATGGCTGTAGCCATATAATGCAACGAAACGATGATGATTCACCAATGGTTATCAAATCCCTTCACTTATTGATCCCCTATATAATTTTATAAGCTATTGTTAGCCTAATATTTGCCGGTCGAGGGCCTTCCGCACTCACCAATAGCCCGCGTTGACTTGGCCATCTACGGGCAATAACGTAAAGTCGATATAATATAAAATCTTAAGAATTTAGGCGAATGTTTTAACTTAGCACCAATATGATTGTTTGTAGTTGAAATTGCAATAAACTAATTGGTATAATTGGCATACTTGGTAGAATTGCCCAAATGCTGCATGAATTATATGTGCATTAAAATGAAACAATTTTTTCGAAAAGCTTAATCTATATATTTCATAAAATTGATGTAGTACAGTTATTATTTAGAAGTTTGAAACATACCTTCACAAAATTTCGGTGAGCCGAAAATACTCGTAAAACAAAATTAGGGCGCATTTACACATCTACGGCCGGATTTTGTACAACCTAATAAGTAAATAGTCACTCTGTAATTGTGTCATAGACAATTTTTAAAATTAGCAGTAAATGATATGCGTATAAATATAAGCTACATACAGTATACATACATTTTAGTATTTAATGTTATGAGTCCGTAGTGAGAGAGTATAAATAGTTTTGTATTCATGATCAATTTAGTTTTCACTTGTTTGAAAACTAATCATTGATTTTAACAATTAGTATGTTTGTGGTTGAAAATTTTGTTGTTGGTTTGAGTTTAAGACTGTTTGAAGTTTGCAATTTGATAAGAAGAAATCGTTTTGTGTCTGTTTATTATATATGTTAAACACAGTACAGAATCATGAATAATTTTAAAATGTTGCTGTATTTCATTATAATAATCTAATAAAATATAATAATTTAATATTTGCGACTGAGATCCATATGTCTCGGGGTTGATGTGACCTTTAAAATATATTTCGAGTCTATAAAGATACCCACATATTAATGTTTTTATGTTCTTTCGTTACTGGCCTCTAAATCGTGAACTATTTTTCCATTTTGCCAGTTGGTGCCTCGAAAGTGAAATTAAAAGTTAACCTTCCTACATTTTTGTGAGACTTTGTATTATGGAACGAAATATTTAATTGTGATATATATTGTACTCATCGTGTTATGTTTGGTTGAAGTCGAGTTTTGTTCATATTATGTTGGGCTGCCATCCACTAGGTTTATGGAAAATCTTAGAGCTGAGATGTAGCATTTATCTGTCGTGTTTTTATATTACTTTATTTTGAAAACGTTAAATCTCGTTTATCAACAATGTGTGAATGTTAAAGGTAAAATTTCCAGTGCGACGCTTTTTATTCAACATGTAATGTTGGCAGATGTTGTCAAGGTAATGTTAGTGCTTAGGTAGGTGCGTTTGTGTCAACTGAGGCTTAAATCTAATGCACTGTGTATGTGACGATTCAGTCGCGTTAAATGCATGCTAAATTGAAATTACTAAACCATTGTAAACAGAACATTCCCTTCAGTATTGGTATTGTGTGCAGTGTTCACATTATTTTGTAGTAAATCACACATCATTTGCACATCACATACAACTGTATTGATTAGGTACTTTCGTCTTTGTTTTCATTGACTGACTGAAATTTCAAATGGTAATATTTCGTTACCTAGAAAACTTCGTATGCATTAAAGTTTTTTAGCCATAATTACGGCTTTAGGTACAGCCGTCTGCGGCCGCTAAAATACCAGTGTAAACGCAACCTTAGTTCCGAAGTAATTGAAATCTATAATTATTGTCCTTGTTATTATCCTCATTATTGTAATTTCACTATGTAATCCACTAATTTGTTTTTATAGTTCTTTAACATAACATGACTTCATTTTAATTGTTAGCTAGCATTTATTTATTGTAAAATGTAATTAATGTTTAAATCATGATGTATTATTAAAACGATAATAAAGTTCATTCATACGAAATCATGTTTTATTTTTAATTATTAGCTTTAGGTTAACTACGTCTTGACCAAATCTTTAAATGTGATTAAAAGACCTCGGCCAAAAATTTAGTATCTTAGGGCCTTATCACACTTGCGAACCTCGAGCGAGTTTAAATCGAGGCGAGCGCGCGGTTTAGAAGAGTACGGCTATGCGCGAGTAGCACCGTCGACGCCAGTTTGTTCAGCGTTCAACAATCCGCCCCGCCCTACTACATAAAAGTCAAAACATAAAAGATTCGAGAGTACTCAAGAGTACTCATGTATACGGAGATTTATTGGGGCCTTTGGTCTACTTTTGCAACATATTCCAAAGCGAACTCTCGTGTCTGTAAAAGCAAGTTCTGTGAATCAACTAGTTAGCTACAAATTCTGTAAAGAATAAATAGATTTGCGACACCGCAATAAAGTGTAATTTATTCAAGAGGACTTCCACTTGACTAAGACTAAAACCAAGACCAAGACTAATTTAGGTACCTACTATATTAAGAGCCTTAAAAAAGATAAAAATAATTTTAACAAATTCCAAATGTAAAAGTACAATTATCGTTAAAAAGTCTATTTTAAAATAATGTAAAGTTTGTTAGACGTAAATTAAGATATGTAATATGTAATACTGACTCTGTGGGGTTCCTTGAAGGGAAGAAGTAGTCTATATGGATCGCGATTTTATATGACCCGTACTAATGATTCGCGACGACGTGTAGGATCTGCTTTACTTTTTGGTGCTAGAACAACCCATAGACAAGTTTTCAACGGCAGCCAATCAAAACCGAAATCTTCGAACTCGAACAAAATGAAAGTTCGCCACATGTCCGCCATAGCTACATCTTTTTATGTGACGTTATAATTATAATTTTCTGTTAGCCTGTTGTATGTAGTTATTGTTTGAGTTATTTTAGTTACATAAATAAATAAATAAAAAACGGTAAGTAAAATGGACAGTGTTATGGTTCGGTGATGTATTTTGGTGTGAAATTGTTTGGCCGCGGCTCAATGCTCTTTCATTGTCAAAAAAGAAAATGCAATTACTCCCTATAATACAGGCTTTTTGGTTCATATTTTATTAAATTGCATAGATGATTGCCTACTTTCATAGTTTTTATGGCACTTGATACTCGAAGGCTCGTAATATTCGTGTCATCATAGCCTTACCTGTGTTCGCAGACCCTGGATTGCGAGAACCACGATGGAGTCTCCACGAAAATTTAACGACTGTTACTTTTACTATTATTCCACATGTACTAAGGTAAGCAATTTACAAAATACATGCCGAGAAGTTTGATATTCCCTTTTTAATTATTACAGATTGTCGTATACATTTGTAATAGTGTTGTTTTCATGTAAAATAGCTGCCCACCTCACATCTTAATTATATATTTAAAATGATGTTACTTCTTTGTTTAAACTACATGAAATAAGCAATATTGTAAACATGTTGCACAAATGGAAAATTGCTGATACCTAGTAAGTATTGATGTGGATTGCACAACATTAATAACTAATAAATTTACTCTACCATAGTCAACAGAGACTGCATGCATTATTTTGATGCTCATAAACAGGCTCTCACCTACTGGAGCATGATAAGTGATGGTCAGCAGAACCCTAACTTTAGGGTGGTACTTACCTAACTGAGCATTAGGATATACCTCTAGTATAATAGACAATATTATGGCTGAAAAAGGTTTTTGTATACAGTAACCCACATAACTATAGTATTTCAGTCCTTGACTGAGAGAATCAAGTCCTTAATATAACAAAGCACCACAAACAAAGAATGTAGTGCCCCCACTACACTTTTAAGTAAATTGAGGATGAAGTGTAGGTAGATGGATCCTTTTTGTTACTTTATCACTCCCTGTCTGTTTTGGTGCATGTTTTAAAGCCTGACATGGGATTACTGGATCTATAATTATCGGCTCCATGGCTTGCCTTTGAATTGAGATTTCCTAGATTTGTTTTGCAGCCAGGGCACACTGCAGTGAGCGTGAAAATCTTCTTGAGTCTTGCATACCTGTGACAGGGAATCCTAGTGCTCCGTATACATGAGTAGAGTAGTGTGTAAGAGTTGTATTTATATTAAATGCGACGGTAGATAATTTGCTTTAGCATCTACTCTGACACACTAGGGGTCCTGTATGATGACTACTACTACTCCACTACTATATAGTAAATATTCAAGTCAAGCTAAAAATCATTATTTTCATTGAAACTAAAAAAATTACTGGATTGAAAAATAAGCTACAGGCAGCAATGAATTACTAAAACATAGATTAAATTGTGAACTATGTAATAAAAGGTAATGATTGCAATACTGCATCAAGTTATATAAGTTAAATTTGCTCAACGCAATTAAATTTGCTTAAAGCAACATAAACTAATATAATGAGATTCCGTACCAGCCTCTAACATTCCCACTGCAGGGACACCGGCCTATTCTTGATAATGTGAGTGAATGGGCTCTGATCTACCATGGGAGCCCAATCCGGATTGGTAGATGTCACATGTCATTGAATTGTTGGTTCTAAGACAAGTGCCGGCTTTCTCACAATGTTTTCCGTCACCATTTAGATAACGTGGTATTGTAATTCTAATTCTGCGTGGGGGTGTCTGTACTGACGTCCCGCATAGGGGTGTATAAAACGTGGTATTGCGCACATCAATTTTTCATGTGAAAAAACTCATTAGCCTGTGTGGGTTCCAACCAGACACCTTGACAAAAACTGATCTCAATGAGGCTGTGCCAAACTCTTCAAGAAAAAGGCGTGAATCAAATTGAACTTATGTATATACTTATAGGCTAAAGCTGTTCAACCATATAATAATGAATATTTCAATCTGCAGGGAGATGCATGCGTGTTCCGCCATGAGCCAGCCGCACTTGGATGTGAGACAATGTGCACTAACTGGCAGCAGGGCAAGTGTTTGGACAAACGCTGTAAACTACGCCATATGGAATTGAGGGTATGTCGACTTACTGGTTTACATGTTAGAATAATAGTTGGTAGCTGAATTGAAGTATTGTTTTTAAGAAATAGGTGAAAATATAGAGAATATGCAGTACCTCACAGTTTTTATCAAAAGCTACACGCTACTCCATATGGAATTGAGGGTTTGTTAACTTACTGTTTTACATATCAGAAAAATAGCTGGTGGCTATATGGATAAATAAATAATAAATAAACATAAAATAAGACACTGCAGTAAATGACAGCAGGGGAAAGTGTTTGGACAAACATTGCTACCTACCCCATATGGAAATGAGGGCATGTTTTTTTATAAATGAGACTTAAAAATCAATAGCCTGTGGCGTAATGGAAAGTCAACTTCTGCCTACTTTAACTGTAGTAAATAGAAAATATGAATGTGCAGTAAGAAGGCTTTTTTAAGGAAGTGTTTTTTGGAGAAATGCAGTTGAGGGAATTTTGCCATACTTTTACTTTACAAATGAGAGTTAAATATTTTATAATAAAATTACTTATATCTTTAGACTCTTGTTTTCTTTTAAATTTTGTTCCCAAGAGCCATGTTCCAAGAGATGTGTCCGTCCCACGTGTTGGGAATGTAGACTTTCATTCCGAAGGTCGTTAGTTTATTTTGGGGGTGGAATAAATCCACCCCCAAACTAAACTATCTACTGAGAAACTGACATGAGCGCAGATGAGGAATGTTAAGGAATTCCAAACCCGAAAGCTTTTAGTTTTGATTTTATTCCATAGCTGCTAGAGTATCGTCACATTTGCTTGTAGAGTCAAAGTACCTTACATCCAACTCTTGTTAACTACCAGGTGACAGGTAGATATACCATACCCATATTATTTAGTAGTCAAAAAATGCAACGTTTTTCACATGTAAAAATGTTGCTGTGATAATGTTACTTAACTGTTGGGGGACCATGTTGCTTATGTCTGTGAGTGAGTACCCTCAGAACCCAAAATAGCAGAATTTATGCCAAGTTCGTCCAAAGAAGTGCTACCACTGTGTGATGTATATGAGCCGCAGTAACCAGGTTATCAGGTAGGTTGTCAGCATGTCCCGTCAGTTAAATATGTTAGAATACCTATTAAGACTGATACTTGTAATTGCAGAAAAACCGCAAGCAGATCCCGTGCTACTGGGAGACCCAGCCTGGCGGCTGCCGCAAGATCCACTGTCCCTTCATGCACAAGAACCCCGAGGCTCGCACCGATGGCATCGCCCCAGCCCAGGCCGGACAACCCATGCCTGTATGTAGATAATTGTCATATATTTATATACATAAGTTCACGCCTTTCCCAGAAAGGTTAGATTAGGTTCTAAACCTGAACGGGCTGATCACCTTGTAGGTTACTTTATCATGTGAATGTAGACGTGACAAATGGGCCTATCATCACCATTGTGTCTTTGTATCCATAAGACTATCCTGTAGTAAAATAAATGAATACATAATTAGCTCGGTTTGGACTTATCTTAAACTAGGCCGCTAGTGGTCCCTTTTTTTCACCTACGGACGCAAGCACTTATAGACATGGAAATTACTTTCAGATGCCGTCCGGGATGCCGGTGAATGAGCCAGTGGTGTCTGCGGAGCCCCCCATGGCAGCCGTTCCGGCCCCCGCTCCAGTACCAGCCCCTGTGCCTCTTCTGTGGCAGCAGCAACGCCAAGGTACAATTTATTGGATTTTAGCATTCCATATTCATCAACTTATTACTAAGCCTATAGATGGTAGGGAACCAGCTTGATGTAGGTATATTCAAGACTAGTGGATACCCGGTGTGTGCTACTACACCAAAAAAGAAATACATTTTGTGCCTAATGCATTGTTTTATTGTTTTAGTGGTCTAAAACTATCTTTGCATTATTGTCTTTCTACTGAATCCGGTTTGGAGCACATCGGTTGGATGGTTTCAAAGTCTATAACGGGTGTAGGCAGAAGCAATGCGTGTCTTTTATATATTAGGATAGTGCTAGCTGCAAACTTCAGATGGAGTTATTAATTTAATGTTTACGATCTTCAGTGCAGTAGTTAGATCTACTAACAGCTGCAAGGACAGTCTATGAGACTTTATGGGCATAGAATACATTCAAAAATCTGCTTAAAATATAAGTCGAGTAACCAATAGGTCTAACAGTCTACTAGATAGCCTAAACCTCTAAACCTCTTAGAAACCTAGTAGATGAGATTCTTGGATCATGTTGTCTGTGAAAAGTTGCAGTGTTAACTCTGTACTCATAGAACACCATGTAATGAAGTTGACGGGTCGAGCTGAAGGCCCACCTTAAGTCCCACTTGAAGTTAAGTGGTTACCTCCTCATAATAACAGCAACACGACTTAGGTCCACCGACGTATGAGCATACCTAAGTCGTACCCCGTAGCGGCCGCCACTCGAGACGGGGATGTTACGTCTCATGTGCATTTTATTTCGCCGGCACCCACACCCTTCCACTAGAACACAGCAATGCGAGTGCACCACTGCTTGGCGGCAGATTACCTACAAGTTCGTGCGGAACCATCTGTGCACGTGTCTGACTCCCGTTCAGGGCTAGCACTTGTGTGACGAACACGTCACATAAATATTTGTCCTTGGTGGAAATCGAACCCATGACCTACAGCGTAGAAGGCAGAGCTACTACCACCTGAGCTTTGAAGCTAGTCAAAAAGCTAGGAATTGCCATTGATCCTGTACAAAAAAAAAAACAATAAAATCTAATGTATAATTTGATTTCAGATCACATGTCGCCCGTAGTACTGGACTCGAGCATGCTCGGCGTACTGCCGCCTACGAGCGAGCTGCGACGCATGCTCACTCCCCACCCCCATTCGCATCCCCACCCTCATGCGCACGCGCACGCGCACGCCCACGCGCACGCGCACGCGCACGACCCGGCGCCGAACCCGTATGCGCCGATGCCAGTCGACCCTCTTGTCGTCAACTTCGAGGAAGGTATGAGGCTCTACTGAAACTACATGTACTAAGCCCATATCAGACGATTTGAGAGGGTTCTATGAGTGCAAGTGGACGAATTTGGATAGATTGTGGAATAATAACTTTTCTCATTGGAATAATAACTTTTCCAATTCAAAAAATACCCACGCTGGTAATATTCAGACTAATAATAACAAGCTCTGTTTCCTTTCGGTGGGATATAAACTTCTCTCATTGGGATTATAAATGTTCTGATTAACATAATATGCGTACTGGTAATTATCAGACTATCTTCAAGCACTGATTACTCCCGGTGGGTAAATTGCTTTCTTACTGGGATAATAACATTCTGATTCATATAATAGGAACACCGGTATTATTCATATCATAAAGAGATCTGATTACTACCAGTGTAATAATAGTTTTCTCATTGGATAATAAATGTTCTAATCATAATAAACACATTCATTATATTTCGATACCGAGCTCGTATTATATCTTTCTATAAATAGAAAATCAATTGCCGTGCGTTAGTTTCGCAGAAACTATAATGGTTCGAGTGATTTAGCTGATTTCTATTTTGTTGTATTCGTAACTGTCAGGATAAAGTTTTTATAAAAGAATTCTTTAGGAAAATTCACGGGGAAACATTTGCCAGACATGGAAACATCATATAGAAGTTGGATTATTTGAGACATATTTTTATTTATTTGATATAGCATTATCATTTGTTTAACAAAGGTATCGATAATGTTAGAGGATGAATGAAAAATCATTTAAAAAAAAAATATACAAGTAACAATTCAAAAATATATGTCTTGACGTAATTTGTTCTGATAAATCAGACCTCTGCTTCTGCGGTGAGGTGATTAATCTATAATTAACAAAAATCCATTTCAGTGTTCCACATTCTAAATTCCTTTCATACTCGTGTAAAGATTAGTTTTTAAAATGTATGCAAATGCAACTTTTTAATCATTATTCACGCATCGTCCACTTCGTGCTGAAACCTCTCAAATTGTGTGATCGGGGCTTAAGGCCATGCTAAGATGTCATGATATTTTGAAATCGTTCTGAAATGTTACCACGACGCTTGTGTTTCTATGATGTAAGAGCCCCATATTATGTTTCAACGTTGATTTTATTTGCGTGAAATACCGTATTGTAGGGTAATGTTTTAGTCGATTTTCGAAGTCATTTCTGTGGCCAAATCCTAATGGACTATCTTGTGTGTTAGATACCGTTGTGGGTTAGTTTGTGCACATTAATATCGATAATAATGGACTTGAAGATTTTTAAGAGTAAACGCTTCACGATGCAGGCATGCGGACATGTCAAACGTATCACGTAGTTATTATAAAGGATATGTAGCGCTGTAACTATTTATATTTGAAACTATTGATTGTTTATTTTGTAACGGACGGGTATCCTCAAACGTGCGCGAAATTTCTAGAGCTCAAGCTGCGTTTAGTCGCCTAAATGAAAGTGTCTTATCAATGGATGCCTTCCGCCTCTCATAAGAACGCCCGTTGGAACAATATGGTTAACCGTTTTAAAAAGGAACTATTAATCACTGAGTTTTCTTAAATTGCGGCGATGAGACGTGTCTATTGATTTAGAAAACGTGGTTTAGGCGGGAGGTGAATTGCTAATCCGTAAAGTACGTATTTATATTTTGTTGTAAAACGAATGCTATTTTGAGACCCAAGATTTGCTGAAGTTATGCAAATATTTGCATCAATTTTATTCTGTGTGCTGGTGGAACAAGGCTCCGATAATGGAGGCCAAGAGATATGCGAAGACCACCAGTCCGATGGTCTGACGGAATTGTGAAGGCACCCTGAGAACAATAGATCGGGGTTAAGCTAGACGGGAACGTGGCAAAAGGTGGCGTTAGATAAAATTCGACTGGGTTTGAACGGCTGATCTTATCGTTATGATCAATCATTCGGATATGATCAGCCGTTCAAACCCACAGTCGAAAAGACAGCCGTAGATAGAGGTTGCCTAGAGGTTGAAATTCGCGCAAGTTTGAGGAAACTTAAGGTCGAAGCCACATAGGCAGGAACTCTGATCGGAGAGTAGCGTAGCATTCAGTAAACACCGTTTGGTGTTAACTTAACTCCTCCAAGTCACTTGGGGACTCGCTATGTGACTAAGTCAAGCAACAAGCTATGTTCCCGCCTGAGTAGCATCTACCAGGGCTTTAGTCTACATTTTATTATATGTTATCGAGCATTTCGACACTATACTTATTCTCGAAACGTGCCGTCAGATCTGCGTTTACTAAAAAATAAAGTCATTAACTTATGAGTAAAAAGAAAACTTTTAACTATAAATGATTGTTATCGTTGGCGAGCTATGTCGGTTCTGTAAAATTAACATTCGATAAGCATTGTTGTGCACGCTAGATATGAAGGTACGTTTCTAGAACTAATAAAATTATTTCGCTTGAGAGATTCGTAGTGTAGAATGATGTGGCAAGAGTTGAAACGAAATATTTTGTAAAGGTCTTTTGGGAACTTACAATATTTTATTGGAGACTAAAATGTGCAATCTACCGAATTGGTATATTGTGCGATGTGCCAGGGTCATCCAAAAGCCGTGAGGTGGTTAATAAGCAAATGATACTGACGACATAATTCAGTAAAATGAAAAGAGAAATGTATATATGGACCTCAAATGTATTTTGGATGACTCTTGCAAATGAATCTTCAAGTAAAATGTTTTATAAGAGGCTTCTAAGCGGTGGCAAAGTCCGATACAGGAATAGTAAAGACGTAAGGGAGATGTATTGTGAAAAGTTTTAAAGGTATTAATTGGTATAGAAGCCTCGTCATCAAGTTATTTGCCATTTTATAAATTATCACAATCAGGCAGAATTAACTTTAGTTGTGCCAATCTTTATGTCAAACTGTTAGAGTAGCTTCAAATATTTATTTTATTTATAATGTTATTCACTAAGAGTTTTCTTTTGTAAGCAAACTGGAGGGCAAATGCCTGATTGTAACGCCTGTGGCTTTTAATTGAAAAAAAAAAAAAAAAAAAAAAACCAGTTATGCTTGTTTGTTTTAAGAACTATATATTGATTTGTATTCTTCCATTATGGCAATGTGAATGATTGCATAATATTCAGTTTTACATATATTATACATGATGTCTAATTTTTTTTTCTGATGTCATGTTGGAGTTTTGTTGGTCTGTTAAATGGCGTTTTGTTTGGTTAGATTGTCATTTATTTCTGTTAAAATATATTAATATCTTGTAATTTTGAGGGCCGAAGAGATGTATATCGGCGGCGATTTCAGAAAGCTTAGAAATGAGAGTTATCATAATAAACTTATAATATTCTAATGCAGTAGCTCTCTCATTTCGACATGTAAGTTATTTATTCATAGTCATGTCGGTATTTTTGTATGTGCAATAACTTAGTGAATTAAACATTCATATCCTAGCTAATTAGATTCAATATTATACTTAAACTAACGCGCTTTTCATTTAACATGTAACGGTTATATCACGTTTTTGTCATATTCAATAATAGAAGCACTTCCAGTGAAAAGTGGGTTATTCTCAACTGCCTCCAAGAATCTGTCCCCTGTAGAAGACGGGACCGATGGGAATGTCATTTCTGGCCGCCCGCGTTTTTCCATTTGGTCGTTTTGAATGACGTAGTAATATCACCTAAAATTGTTCGGCTTTTTGAGATAGTGTTGCAAAACAAGTTGCGAAATTCCTGTTGGTCAATAAAAACTATTACAGTTTGTTATCAGTATCTAGAATATGGAAAGTTTAACTTTACACACAATAATAATGTTGTAATGTAACATTAAACCTGTATGTTCAATAACATTACACCGTTATGTGTAAGTTAGTGTATTTCTAAATAAAAATGTATAATGGCCAAAAAGGTTTATAACAAAATAAGTTTTGTTTACCCACTGCAACACTATTCAAATATTTTAGTCGAAATCTTACTCGTCATATCAGACGGCCAAATCATTTTAAATATAATATAATATCTTAATTATATTATTAATGTGTATTGGGGATATATATGCCCCCAACGGAGGCAGCTAGGAACGTAATTGTCTTCTGTCCTCGATCGAGGTCGAATCTTGGGCGCAAACGGGAATAACCTTAAAAAGTGAATAAGGTAGTGTTTGCTGGAAGCGGCAGTTTTTTTTTAAATAGATGTTGATATAATCTTTGTCTTATAGAAAAGTACATACTAAATAGGTTAAATGAACATATGAAAATACAAAATAAAAATATATATACACGATTATTATTACTCATTTATTATAGGGAAAATAAAAATAAAAGCTTTATGCTTTAAATTGTTTGTACGTTAGTTTGTAGGTTGTTTGGGGGTTTTAGGGGCTTTGGCAGTATATAAAGGTACCCACACTGCTACGGCCCCACATATTATTCGCACTGTGAGGAGTAGATAGAGCTAATAAAAATAGATAATAAACTAATTGGAAACACAGTCTTGTATTGTAAATACATCTAAAAGATTACAATACGATACTGAGTTTTCACAAAAAAAAAAAAAAAACTTTTTGTGCTTAAGATTGTAATACCATGTTTAGGAGGTAAATAAAACCAAAAGTGAAAAAAATAAGCATACTAATTGCTTAGCGATTTTTGGAATTATTAGTATATGATAATGCTTCCAATTCCTACAGTTTGGTTTCAATTAAATTTGTTTTGGAACATGTTTGTTTACATTTTTTTTGGACTTAGTTTATATTTGCACTGAAAGCAGAGTTCCTATATTTATTAACAAAATTCAATGTACGAACAGATACAGAAACTCGACGAGAAATGATCTAATGTATGGTCCATGGTACGCCTAGTCATTATTTATGTGTAAAGTATTTATCAATATTTTAATGTGGAAGGAAAAAGGTGACTGGAAGGGTAGCGTAGGATGCGGAAAGGTTGTTATCTCATTTTATGTGCTCATTTATACACTCAAAAATATGTATTCAGTAAAATTGTAACAGTACGCCAACCGTGGGTTTGGATGACGCCGACGGCCATGTTTGTTTGAAAACCATCAGCGCCCCCAAGTGTTAACATTGCGAACTAAATACTGATTTTTAAGATGAAATACTTAGTTTTTTTTGGGTCACCGTTTATTTTAATGGAGTCTAAATACTCGAAGTATTGTAATATTCAACTTCATAATTATGTTCTGTATAGTGTTTTATTTGAAGGGCTTACAAACAGACATCTACATCATAGTTTACGCATGCAGTTTAGCTTAGAGGAAAATTTATGTCGGCACGGTTGTGCGTGACGTTGTAAGTACACTGGTATGGTGTTCATTTTTATAAATATATTATTTGTTGTGGCAATACGAATCCGGGCCAAAATTTGGTTCTTAAATTCATTACTTACAAGTAAGCAAGGAATTACAAGCGGAGCACAACTCACCTGGTTCCACCATGGCTCGCTGAACGAACGAGTTGCACCTCACAGGCGCAACCTCAAGAAATACTCAGTACGGAATTGCGTGTCTAGATATTTTCTCAATAGTTTATGTTTGCAAATGATCATTATTTTATTTGGACGTTGATGCCGTTTTCGAACAAACTTGCTGGCGAATTTTGAGAAATGTGATGGATTAGAAAAAAAAATGAAATGCAGGTAGGGGTACTGATTAAAAAAAATAGGATTGTTTAAATTTTACTAGCGTTAATGTGTACTAAATATTTAGGGTCTTATTAGAATGTATTAGTACAAAAAATGTTGCTTACACCACCGAGCAGCTGTTGAAAATTGGTTTCGCTCGTAACTCTAGCAATATTTTCATATTTAACGTTAATTGTAGCCTTTTCTTGTAATGAACTATTTATTTACCCTTAGGCAGCGAATAGACGGACAGTTTGAGCTGTCACTCGGAATATAGACGCGACTGTTTCAGCTATTTAGTATGGCCTGAGCAGTCAAAATCTGGCAAGGGCTCCTCGCAGAGTAAAAATAAGAGAATGTAATTTGCGCGATTAATATTTGAATTGTGGTGAATTTATGATAGATCTCTTGATTCAGCATTTTTCTGCGAGAGCCTAGCCTCAGTTGTGTATGACACGTGTTGTGATAAATTATAAAAAAAAATACCGACTGCTAGTTGTGATTTGTGCTCCCATCTAGAGCGGTCAGGTTGTGCAGTTACTGCTCCAAGGTTAGTGTTTGCTGCTCGAGCTGTCCGTCTATTACAAGCCTTAGATTAATTTGTTGAGATATTGTTTGTTTGGCAGTTTTAATTTCTTAGTTAGGTACATTGTTCGCAGCGAAAGTTTGCGGCTCTGAATAAATGTATGGATTTGGTTAACGCGTTTGGTGATTCATGTTATACGCCGAGCTTTAGAGTCGCAAACATCCGCTGTGCCTTTTGTAAAGGTCGTGTTACGGGGTAATATATTTTGCATGAGAAAATACTTGGCACATTCTCATTTCACTGTCGCGTAACACGGGAGTTTCGAAAATTGATATCCGATTCGTCAAATCGTATGAAATTAGCAACATGCTTGCTGGACATATTTTGCCTAAAATATTTTCGTATATAAAATAAAAACTTTTGGAATTGGAATCGGCTATTGATTTTTTTATAAGATTTGTATTAGCGGGAAGGGGATGTTGTGTATGGATAGAGGGCAGCACTTTTGATACTTATAAAATTGTCGTTGACGACAAGGTTTGCTGCCGCGGGGCGGAACACGTACCGCTATTGTAGTGTAGGTTTGGATTGATAGAATAATGGCGTGAAACTAAACCAAGTATTATGAATTATCCACAGATGTGCTACTGCCACTTTCTTGTTTGATATAAAGGGGTTGTTATTATGTTAATCTTACTCTTATTTAATTAAGAAACTCAACATAATGTTTATGTTTAGAAGCGTGTGTTTAAGATCTTTCGTTTAACTGATTAACAATGGAACCGATATAGAAACTTATTGGGACGGTATTTTTGGCTTGTTCAAATTGTGTTTATTATACCGACGAGTAAATAAAAATGTTTCGTATTATGATTTTTGTAATTATTTTTGACCGCCCACCTCGAGTGAGCACTTTCAGATATGACAAGAACACGCGAGTATTCACGGGATGTTTCAAAATTAATTACGAAAATCATTCCAAGAGGTTAATTGTGAGCATTCCAATAAAGCGGGTACTCGTATGTTCTTGCAGAGTCTGATAACGAAAGCGCTCCCTCGACCACCCCCACGAAATGCGATGAGGCGCAGAGCGTAGCGCGGTCCAAGTCCCAGGAGCTGCTCCTGCTTGAAAGGATACAAGCGGAAGCGGCCGCCTACTACAATTACGACTCGTTACCGACGGAACCTCCCAAAGACAGGAAACTAGTCAGAACAAA